>OX123193.2:22013056-23259827 GCA_944739405.2 Euclidia mi
AATCTTAAAAAGTACTGCAACCTCGCCTTAAGTTTGCTTAAAAAATCCTTTTTGCAGAATATTTCTATAATTTCTAGAGGCAATTTATTAAATATTTTAACGGATCTGTAAAATGCCCTTTGTTTTACAACATCTAGGTGTGGTATACATTGGGTATGTAGATCCTTACTCCTCGTGCTCTCCCTTATCTGTTTCTCATCTTCATTTTCGTACTCTTGAACATGTTTAGATAAGTGAGAGAGTAGTACTAATATATATAAACTAGGAACAGTTAATATCCCCAGTTCTTTGAAATGTGGTCTGCATGAATTTGGTATTTGAATTCTTACAATCGTTCGAATGGTCCTTTTCTGTGCAACAAATGCCTTATTTATACATAATTATATTGCTTATACATAATTATACATACATACATAGACTCACGCCTGTTTCCCCGAAGGGGTAGGCAGAGGCATATTAAACGCCCACTTTTCGCCAGTGTTTTGATCCCACGTAATAGGTGGCGAGCCTATTGCCGCTTATCGGGATATATTGTTTGCCAGAGCCTCGTCCGTTGATCGGCAGGTGCACCACTTGCAGGTGAGGTTAGCTTGGGACCCTAAGTTCTTGGTGGGAACCCTATGCACCCTAAGCCTTATTTATATTATATTCAAAGCTTCCTCCCCAAAACAGGATGCTATATCTCAGCTTTGACTCAACTAACGCAAAGTATACCATTCTTAGGTGCTCAATACTAACTTCGTTCCTAAGACTCCTGAGTACATAGCAGGCCGAACTAATTGAGTTTTCCAGATGCTTTAACTCTGCTTTCCAGTTTAGTTTGTCGTCGATGTGAACTCCTAGAAATTTTACCACCGAGGTTTGACTTATGCGTTCACCGTTTATTTTACTATCTAATGTATCCGTATTTTTAGAGATCGAGCGAAAGAGAATTACATTTGTTTTACTAATATTTACTTTAAGGCTATTTACAGTGAACCAAGTGTAGAAGGTGTCCAAGGTATTATTTACAACCAAATTAAGACTGTTTATGTCACTAGCCGACACTACTGCATTAGTGTCATCTGCAAAAACTACCAATTGAGTACATCCGTTACTGGTTGAGTTCACATGTTCTATCAAGTCATTGATGAAGGTTATAAAGAAAATCGGACCTAGTATTGAACCTTGGGGAACACCAGCCCGTATTTGTGACATTGTAGATCTAAATGTTTCTTCAAAAATTATACTATTATCTGTTTTTAAAGTTGTATCTGTATTATTCGCAGCTTTAATCTCGATAAACATTTTCCTATTACTTAAATACGATGTAAGAAGTTCGTGAGCTTTACCCCTAACACCATAATGATTAAGTTTTTTTTAACAGTAATTTTGATTAACTGTGTCGAATGCCGAGCTTAAATCTAGAAAAAGTCCGGCCACTTTTTGCTTACAATGCATTCTGCTTACAACATCCTTTATAAGCGTGTATATTGCATCTTGTGTCCCGACGTTTCTCTGATATCCGAACTTGTGTCCCGACGTTTCTCTGATACCCGAACCGTATGCTGTTCAGTACTTTGTTTCTATACAAATGGCTTAACAACCTTGCTTTAATTCATTTTTCTAATATTTTGGACGTAGTAGACAGTAACGAGATGGGCCTATACATCTTAGGATCAGTTTTTGATCGTTTCTTGTGTATTGGTACGATTTTTGCTATCTTAAATTGATCCGGAAATATACCTTCGTCAAAACATTTATCAAATAAATAACTCAGTGGTTCTGCTAGTATATCTATGTTATCTTTGATTAGTGTTATAGGTATGTCATCATAACCAGTCGATGTTTTACTCTCCATTTTTTAACTAATTTACATATTTCTTGTGGAGTGGAATGGTCTAAAATTAGTTCGTTTTGTACTCTATCTGCACTTTTATGTAAATTATCCATAGCGGTTTTTGTATCGATTGAACTAATAGTGGAACATACTTCAAATTGCTTCATAAGTGTATTAGCTATATCGGCTGGTTCTGATACAAGCTTATTTTCTATTTTTAATACTAGCTTAGTTCTTTTTTCGTCCCTCTTGTTACGGTGTTCATTTATTAGTTTCCAAACATCTTTATGGATATTCTTTGATTTTGCTATTCTTGATTGGATTGATATTTTTTTCGCTGATTTGATTACTTTTCTATATAATGTAAGGTACTTTTTCCTGTAATTTACTACAGTATCATTTTGATGAATACCTTTCCCAACACATAAAAACCGTTTCATTTTACTTGATACCTTTATTCCTTTAGATACCCAGCTCAATGGTGCAGGATGTGCCAAATTTATTTTAACTAATCTTTTCTTAAAACTGTGTGTAAAAATTTCATTAAACGTTTTAATAAATGAATTAATGCCCATGTGGCACCAGTCTTGTTGCAATAATGCATGCCGAAATAAACACTTATTTTGCATATTTGATATTATCAAAAAAAATCAATCATCATCATCATATCAGCCGAAAGACGTCCACTACTGGTATGTCCAGTAGTGGACATCCTTCGGTCTACCGCAAGGTCCTCCACATGGACCGATGTTTAGTCACCCGCATCCATCTGCTGCCCGCGATCTCAACTATACTATGTAACAATTGCATTAAAAGTGTTGCAGTTTAACCGCTCCAACATGACAGGCAAAACGTATTTTCACTTTTGTAGTATTGACTCGAATACACATAGACTGATCGCAAGCGAATACTTAGAACGTCAACTACAAATGCAACCGCTAACTAAACGAAGAACTGCCCATTGAAATATAAGTCCATGGGAATACAAATCAGTGCGCTGCCAATAAAGAAATAAACATTACTTTGTATTAAAAACAGCACGGAATGTCATCACCCCATATCATCCCGGGTGTCGTAAGAGCCGACAGAGGGAACATATTATGCAGAAAACAGCACTGTAAGAGAAGAAAAACTTGATACAAACCCTATACCAACCCAATTGGCCAGCGTGGTATAGTAGGCCAATTCCTCCTTTCAAATGAGAGGCCTAGTCCAGCAGTGGACTGTTAAAGGCTGATGATGATGAAAAACAGCACAACGGTTCCTTAAAGAACCTAGCATCTACTCAAAGCTAAAATACACGGTTATTTGCTTGCGAACTTGCGATTCACGATCTATAGGGCTGCGCTAAGATGTTTGGGCATATCCGTCGATATTGGCTGTTTTTATTTTAGGATTTTCCCACTTTTTGTTTTTTATTTAGGTGTCCAATAACATTTTAATTTACTTTAAACCAAATGTGAGCCAAAACTAGTACATTAGGTAATCATCATCATCATCATCAACCCTTTATACTGTCCCACTGCTGGGCACGGGCCTCTTCTCACTGTGAGAAGGGTAAGGCCATAGTCCACCACGCTGGCCAAGTGGAGTTTGGCCATTAGCTTATACATTGCGTAAATTAGAACTACTTTGAAGTAAAATTGGGAATAAATAGAAACTAAGTACTAAGTAGTAATGAACTAAAACTCCTATAACTCTATCGTATAACTGTGAAATAGAAGAAGTAAAAAAACCTCGTTAGTTATACGTATACCATAGATCTGTTTAGTATAGCAAGTGGGAATAAACGGCTTTTTCCTGCAGCGCATCTGAAGCATATGGCCGCATGTTTTATATAATGTCATGTTATCTAATATAATAATCATCTGCTATATAATAACGGTTCACTCAATTCACGCTTTTTGCGAAAATATTTCCAAGCGTTATCGTTGACAGATTTATTTGTCACCAGAATAAAATAAAAGACAATGGGCAAAAATGTATGGGACCTGGGACCATCCTCCAATAGTAATAAGGTGTATGTTATTGAATAGGCATTTTTAATAGAAACAACTTTTTTATGACACTTTTGTTGTAACAGTTGTCCGTTCCAAGATATATGACATACAAGTTTCGATAAAAATATGTTGAAAAAAGCGTTTATTATCGTGCTTAGTACTATAAAATGCTTTATTTTGCAAACTGACTCGTCCTCGTGCCTGCCCAAGCGCTTAGGAACAGTGCGGGGTGCCCCCCCTCCCCTCCAAACCGGTTACTTGGAGCTGCGCCGAGCGACGCCCGCCGTGCGGTGGTAGTTATAGAATTGGGACATAAGTATATATTTTAGTATTATGACGTTCGAAAAGAGCTTAGATTTATATCTTTAATATCTTTATCTTATCTTTGTCTTTCAACTAACTACTCACAAAACATAATTACATAATATTGCTTTGTTGCGACGTGAAGGGCGGACAAACAAACAGACTTTCGCATTTATAATATTAGTACTGATAACCCTTTAGTTTCCTAAAAGTTGCACCCCGCACCGTACCAACCGCTTGGGCAGACGCGAAGATAAGTCAGTTTGCAAAATAAAGCATAATAATAAAATAAAAGTACTCATCATCTTCAGCCTTTAAAAGTCCTCTGCTGGACTAGGCCTCTCCTTTGAAAGGAGGAATTGGTGTACTATACCACGCTGGCCAAACGGGTTGGTATAGGGTTTGTATCAAGTTTTCCTTCTCTTACAGTGCTGTTCTTTGCATAATATGCTCCCTCTGTCAGCTCTTACGACACCCATGGGATGATATGGGGTGGTGACATTCCGTATTCTTAATCCGTCACCACGCGGATGGTAATAAAAGTACTAAGCACCATGAGAATAACGCTTTTTTCAACATATTTTTATCGAAACTTGTATGTCATATATCTTGGAACGGACAACTGTGACAACAAAGCCGTCATAATAAAAGTTGTTTCTATTAAAAAGACCTATCCAATGACATAAATCTTATTGCTATTGGAAGGTGGTCCCAATCTGCCCATCCTCCTTTGTAACATAATACACGCCAGTAAAATAATTATGTTCGTAAATGTTTCCCAGCCAGACAGAGTAAACTATAAATATTCATTTCATACGTAGCTTTTTATTGGCTTTGCCAGTAATGCCCTGAATCGTATTTATTTTCCTCGATCAATAGAGATTGATTTACACAATATTAAACAATTTTAAATTATATGAAGGCGTATTATGTTATTGTGTACAGAATAAATATTGGTCTGATATGTAACTATGAATAACGTTATTACGACTCACACTTACGGGTATGCCATACGTAAACCAGTTCGAAAACAAAAATGTATGTGATACGTAAACACTACCAACAATAAAAATAACCTGAAGGCCAATTCTCGTATTTAACAGAGACTGACACTGAATTTTGACTGAACTGCGATTTAATTTTGAATTGACTCACAATTGGTATTCTGCTCCACTTAATCTCCTTATAGTATAATTTCGATATAATCAATTTATAATCTCTTGTTGATCTTAGAGGTAATGACAAAAACTCAAAAACAAAAAGATGAATTTTGCCTTTGTATGGGAAAATACATTAATAGGAATGGTTATTGGATGCCAATACGTTTACATGCCAAATTAAAATTAATATACAACTAAGTAATAAAATTTCGGTAAGTAAATATATTGGTTCCTTGGATCGTGTGAATTATTTTCAATAGGTATTCAATAATTAAAAAATTTAATATTCAATAATAGAAATAATTCAGACATTATAAAGATTTTAACGATGGTAACGTACAATTGGGTTTTTTAATTCGTTTTTCCCTCCTGATAATTTTATCTCATTTGTTGAATTTCTCGAGCAAAAGTTTCGCGAATATTTCGATCTTGAAATAAATATTGTCAATGCTGGCAACGAAATACTTAACATGTTTGCATGTTGTCCACCAGGATCTCCTAGCCAGATCCCCCAGAGGATCCTCGTGAACTCATTAGTTGTGAAATTGTATAAAAGCAATTAACGTTTACAAAACCAGTGACTATCAGAAAGTTATCAGCCATCGATAGGGATTACAAAAATCAGGTGCATGCGATTTTCGACCTTATTGACGTAACTCAGAATTTATAATTTTAATAACGTATCAATGTCAGAAAGCAAGAAAATACCAAAAAGAAGTTTATCATGAATTGTCAATAAGGTCGAAAATCGCATGCACCTGTTTTTTGTAAGCCCTATCGATGGTTGATCATTTTATAGTCATTTGTTTTGTAGACATGAATTTGTCTTACACAATTTCTTTTTAAACTTATTTTAGATACCTATCCCCGTGGTAAAACTAGTGGCACATAATAGCTAAAGGCGATTCCTATGTTTATTAGCAAAATAGATCATAAATATTACCAGAAAAATATTCAACACTATTCGTTGGGAATGTCAAATAAATCACGTCATCACGTCGTGTCCTTGGTAACAATAGTTATTTGTGCAACAAGAGAGCAAAGTTGTTTTTTGTTTCGAGTGCTGATTTTGAGTCCCGAGCAAGCGAAGGATTCTATGATTGATTCACGAGCGTAGCGAGTGAATCAAAGTTAGAATCCTGAGCGTGGTGAGTGACTCAACAGCACGAGATACAAAAAACTTTGCTCTCGTGTAGCACACATAACTTTTCACCACAGCAGTGAGAACACATATTACTTAGGAGACATAGAAATGAACAGGAATAGATTGAATTCTGCATAATCACTTGTTGATTTAACTCTTCTGGTGTTAAAGTACAGTCATCATCGCTAGTTTCACTCATCTTTTTAGATTATTTTATATATTAATATAATTTATCACGTTACGCTATACCTACTGTATCAGCATCAGCGAAATTTTTATTCCCGCTACTTTTTTAAATCACGTTTTAATACCGCGTCCCTGATGTTTAGTTTTCAAATGTATCATTGTTGTAATTCTAAATAAAAATGTATTGGTTAAATACTAATTTTATACTGTTAATTTTACTTATTTTTATTAAAATCCAATAATAAATAAAACATGTAAACAATAACATATAAAAAAAAGTAATTTCTTTATTACAAATATCTTTTTTTTTTGCGTTGTGTTTTCTTTGAGGTCGAATTCCAAAATCGAATTTCGAATTCGAAGGAGTTTGTTTTTTCACTCACTTTTTATATGCATGTGAAAGAGACAGAGCACAGTAATATTCGAATGTTTCAAATTTTTGGCTGAACAATGTCAATTCGTGACACTGAAGATTGAAAAATTAAAAAGCTACTTTTACTCACGCTCGAATCAAAATCGCGTTTTGTTCACTGTTGTCTCGCAGCAAAAGCGGCATGTTTGAGCAGCAGTGGTGAAAATGTATATTAAAACTAGAAATACCTTACCTGTTCTACTAATAATTAGCAGAATACCGTTCACACTAGTTCACACTTGGTTCAACTTTCGATGTAGTCCCGATCTCATTCAAGTGTCAGTTAAGTTACGAGAATACCATTTATGACGCCGAGACTAGATCGATATTGGAATTTGAACAAATATAATTACCAGAATTGGCCCTCTGATAGTAGAAGCGCGAGTTGGAATCTCACTCACAATAAAATTGTTGGAATATCATTATGTTATTCGCAACAGTGGACATCATTACAATGGCGCACAGTCAACTACAAAAGTCGATACGGATAAAATAAATGGTTGTTCTTTCTTTCCTTCTTTCTGCGCACCTCAAAATCTTTGCTGAGTATACTATGAATTAAAACTATTTGAATATTAATCTTAGTTTTTGTACATTGTTGTTTGATAATTAAGTATTTTTCTAGAAATCCTACTAGATGTTTAGGATAATGATCCGTTGAGACGATAAGACCATACAACGGCGTTCGATATAACAGTACGATTAAGCACGTTTTCGAACTGACACTTTTTTGCGCCTAATCAGATAGACAAGCGTATTCAGTATTTATTTGACTACAGACATCCTCGGAGGTAAGCAGTGTCTAGGGACGCCCATTTTTTAATGTTTCTTTGTCTGCGTTCCTTAATACTATCTGACATAACTATGTATATTAGCAAATCGGTATTCGGTAGTCCAGAATTCCGCGATCGCTCAAAAGAACAAGAGTCGGTCTCAAATTTTTTTCGGCTTTCGGGATTTGGCTTCTCGAGACTCGAGATACATATTTAACGTAACATACATAGGTACATACATACAATAGTCTCACGCCTATTACCCCGAAGAGGAAGGCAGAGGTGTATTTCTACACCCACTTTTCGCCAGATATACTTTAGTCCCACGTAATAAGGGGCGAGCCTATTGCCGTACCGGGCACATTTCCAGACTATTTGCTGCTACTGAGAATTTCGTGACAGAAAAACCCAATAACACTGCCCGACCCAGGAATCGAACCCGGGATCTCCCGATCCCACGCGCACATTTATGCCGCGAGACCAACGAGGCAGTCGTATAGGGTTTGATGTCGAGTTTTCCGTCTCTACGCAAAGATGGTATTTGCATCGTGTTATCTCTTAGTCGCCTCTTACGACACCCACGGGAAGATAGGGGGTGGTGACACTTGTATTCTATGCCTTCAACCACACGTAACATAAGCTCCATAAAAAATATGTCAATTTTGTATCTCTGGTAGCCAAATCCATCGATAGATAAAATATTGGGATCAGCCGTCAGTGAAGACGCTATCATGCTGTTTAACTTTTTTTATTATCATGTGCTATTTTGAAGTCAAGGAATTAAAAGTGAACGTGTTTGCTATTTATCACGAGAGCTTTACAAACATTAAGCAATGAACGCAAATAATACTCGCACAAATAGTCGACAATGCCGCTTTGGTAACGAGGTGACCACTTCAACAACTGACCAATCTGTACCTACACCAACTTTACTAAGAGATCGTCTACTTGTTTAAACAACATCTGTATTGTTTGATATACATTATACCTACGGTATAACGCTTACGGTATAATAATTATAATGTCCTCCTGACCGATTTTGGCCACGGCGACTCGTCTGTATATATGAGACTTGCCATCTGCGCGGGACATATTATAGTGCACCAGTGCGTGCGCATACACAAGTGCACTCTCTATTCCCTCACTCTCATAGTCCGATGGGACGCAACAAGCGACACGACCGGAGAGAGATTGGGCGCAGGACCAACGGCTTAACGTGCTTTCCGAGGCACGGGGGTGTGACAACCAACTCCCTAACTCCGAACTTCTATTGGATATATCCCAACAGAAAAACCCAATATCACTTTTTATCGACCCGGGAATCGAACCCGAGACCTCATGATCCGCAGTCGCTTACACTACCGCAGGACCACAGAGCAGTCAACGCTTACGGTAAGTATAATATCACATTAAAACGCAGCTCGGCTCACATGGTTTGTTGATATGTTACATATTAATCCAAGTGATCTTCCTTCTTCTTGCAGATTCTAAACTACTGAAGCTAAAATCAAGATATTTGGACAGTTGGTTCCTCCTATGATGTAGGCCCTAGGCATCCACTAAGGAAGGTTCAAAAGTGGGAATGATAGCTTTTGCCACTAATATGAAATTTAGCGTCAAGTGAAGCTGTAAGCAACTGCTAGTAAACAATATTTTGAAGGAAGTTAAATCTATATTCGTTCCGCAAATTTTGTCTGAATGAGCAACAAACATACAAAGTCTGATAATTAACAAGAGTGAAAAGTAAAATCAAAAATAGTTGCTAAATTAATTGTTAATCACAATACATGCGATATAGTTGACGCCACTACTCTTCATTCTCTACGCTTTGAAAACCAGCAGTTTCCATCAAATGATTCCGCAGTAGCTGCACTTAATTGCACTGTTAAGAGAGAGCAAATTACTTCAGTAACTGCGATCTTGTGGTCTGCCCACTAATGAGGTCAGCGACGCCGCAGTGACTCACCACAATTGTATGGGATTCTCAAATAATTGTACCTACGTTCTATATTAAAGCTTACGTGACATAGGTTCAACCCTAATGGTCTAACATGCTCGTAAATTCTTATAAAAGGAGAAACTTGGCTGAGAATTCATTGAAAGGCTGTTGCATCTGGTCGCTCGCCATTTACGGGTCACCTCGCGCGCGACGATAACTCACGGTCTATGCTGGCATAATGGTGCCCCATTGCGTCAACTAAATTTCATCGAACATGCAATAAAATACGGAGAAACACAAAACAATGAAAGAAAATTCTCGAGAATTAATAAAGCTATCTTGTAACGTGCAGAGTAGAAGTACTATTATACCTATTCGTGAACGAGTTTGATTACTGCGTTCAATTGACGACATTTAGTACCTGCCTATTTCCTACATACTAGCAAGCTGCAATTGCGCCACAAAGGAATAATAACACATACTACCTATACATATAAGACAAATCAATCAGCTTTTTATTATCTGTATGATAAATAGTAGCGTTCAAACGATAACTTGATGATTTTGCTATAGGTAACACGCTTTATTCAATGCGGCTATGTGTAATGCTAACAAACGCAGTATTGTACCAGCGCCAACTCATAAGTGTTGTGAGCTCTATGCTCGTAGTACATACATACTTGCACTGTCAAGGTTCCGTCACTATTAATAACAAGTTCCGCATTGGCATACTGTGATGTGCGTCTCACATTACCAGTACCACCGCTGGTAGCAGATGAAAGTCTTCGACTAGGACGTCCTTCGCTGACAATGCGTGGCCTCTAACCCCGGCGTAAATCTACTATTTAAAAGATATAAGCTATCACAAAAAAATACGCCTCTTATAAAAAATATCTCATGATATTTTAATACAGAATGTAAATTATTGTCTACAAGTTGACGGTAATAGACATATACTGGAACATGGTTCTAACAAATAGTTGATTTTTTATTTTTAACAAATGGCATTTAGATTTTACCAATAAACATTGAATGACAATTAACAGGTGCTACTACTTACTTTTACTGCTAAGTATGCTACTTACAGTAACCAAAAAAATTGTGACAATTACCTTTTTCTAACACATAATAAAGCCGGTCTTGATAAATCTCGGCACTAAATTATTTATGAATGCTCATTTTTATTATAGTAAACCGAAGTATTGGCAAAGTTACAAGTCGTATGGTATCAGTCAAATCTTGCTTTCTCTAGGTAAAAAAGCGAATTATCTTGAGTTTAAAATAATAGATAGTCTATTCTATTTTTAATGGTGTTGTTTCAACCCACGTCTTGCCGGCGTGAAGCTTTTTTTTAAGAATGACTTTCTAACTATATCATCTTTCTAATACTTTTATAACTCCTGCAAAGTAATCGCGTAAGTTTATTTGAAGCAGTAGTGAAACGACCTGTTAAACGGCCACAAAAAAGCTTTCAACGTAAACATATTATGGTATTAATGGACCATCCGTAACCTGTCCAATCATCCATAGACTTAACAAACTAATCCATTAAATTCTAATTAAAATTAAATGGCAGAAATAATGCGGTAGAAAACATTCTTCAGGTTGTGTGTTTCACTTACATGTTAGAAGAACTTAATTACTGCACGTAGTAATTACAAAAGGTAAAAAGGAATTACTACCAGTTTCATACCAGATTCTTTTGATAAATTGAAAGCCAAAAGGTCGACTTCCTATTGAATACATCAACAGAGTATCCTGTATCTATAAAAATGATTCGTCGATAGCTTATTTTACACATCCTCTTGAACGTAAAAGAGCTATGATAGCAAAAATAAGTAAAAATCAAGATCAATAACATTTTGTTATGATCAGAATCGCTATACATTATACATTTAAATATACATCCAGGCAGACATGTGGTCTCCAGATTTTAAACGACAGGTTTACAAATAGATTCAGAATTTATCTTATAGGTTTCATTTTTAGAACTATAACAACCGCACATGCACATCCTATCGCGATTTGAGCACATCCTGATAAGTAAATATGGCGTAATTTTCTAAAATAAAGATGAAATTTCCTATTTTAGCCCAGCCGTGTGATCCCGGGTTGTCATCCCAGTTAAATTTGAAATAATGAAAAGAAAAATAACTTTTTTGTAAGCAAGCTTATTTAAACATGAAAGAATTAAAGTATTCGTCAAGTTGAATCAAACGAGCCTTGACTTGATGGGATTGTGTCGTTTTATTGCGAAGTGCTGATGGCTACCTTCCAACGCCATCATCAGATCAGCTTCATGTTATAATACTGCATTGTCAGCTCTATAGAGAACCGGGCAGTTGGTCAAATTTTACTCGCAAGAAAAGTAAGCAACTTTGATTGATTTAAGCGCCATTGCATTTGTATTAACGCGGTGTACATCGAATTTCAGAGTAATATTGGATGCACACTTTCATAATAATACGAGAGGATGACCTCAGCTGCACCCGCGTATTTTGTTTTAGACTAGATAAGCCCGCGGTTACAGCCGCGTTATTTAAGGCTACTGCTCCGCTCCCGTTGCTCATAGTGAAAGAATTTTTGAAATCGGTCCAGTAGTTCCTGAGATTAGCGTGTTCAACCAAACAAACAAACTCTTCAGCTTTATATCTTAATATATAAAATCCTTGCGTTACTGACTGACTGACAGACACGCTACAGCCGAAACTACTGGTCACAAGAAGATGAAATATAGCATGTATGTTTCTTGAGGAGTGTAGGGTAGCACTAAGAGAGGATTTTTTGGAAATTCTACCCCTAAAGGGGTGAAACTGGGAGTCAAAGTTTGTATGAAACTTTTCATTCCTTCAATGGATTGACTCCAAACTTTGTATATTAGTTCCTCAAACGACGATAGTGAACATTAAGAAATATTTTCTGGAAATTCCTGCCCTAAGAGGGTAAGATTGAGGGTCAAAGTTTTTATGTAACTATGTATTCCTTTAATGGATTGACTTCAACCTTTGTATATTAGTTCCTCAAACGACGAAAGTGAACACTAAGAATTTGTTTTTTGGAAAATTCATACTCTCAGGGGGTTAGATAGGGGTTCAAAGTGTGTATTAAACGAAACTTATTATTCTTTCAGTGGATTGACTTTAAACTTTGTATATTGGCTCCTCAAATAACGATAGTGAACACTAAGAATTAGTATTTTTTAAATTCGTACCCTAAGGGGGTAAGTTAGAGGGTCAAAGTTTTTATGTAACTTTTTATTCCTTTAATGGATTGACTTCAACCTTTGTATATTAGTTCCTCAAACGACGAAAGTGAACACTCAGAATTTGTTTTTGGAAAATTCATACTCTCAGGGGGTTAGATAGGGGTTCAAAGTGTGTATTAAACGAAACTTATTATTTCTTCAGTGCATTGACTTCAAACTTTGTAAACTTATAGGTTCCTCAAATGACGTTAGTGAACACGAAGAAAGGAGTTTTCGAAGTCATTAGGGCTTAAGAAAGTGTGTCCCATTTTGTAAAATAAAAAAAACTTCAATGGATTCACTTGAAACTTTATATATCGGTTCCTCAAGTGACGTTAGTGAATTCACCACTAAAACGGGGAGTTCAAAAGGGGTCTCAGTTTGTATGTCAATTTTAATTCCTTCACTTGATTTTTTTTCATGGTCCCTGATGTGCATTTATTTTTCATTAATTTAAATTAATACGGCTGGCTCTCATCTAAGCGCTCTTCGTCTTCACTAACTAAAATGTGTGATGGTTCTTTATATGACCAACAGAAGCCAAAATACTTAGAACCGTTATTTTGCTATTTTTATTTATTTTTAAGCAGGTAAGCACTTTCTATCAGTTATCTGCTTTGTCCAACTGCTGACAGAGGCTTCTTTCATTTCTTTAACCTAGAATACTAAGAAAGGGTTTTTCAACTTGGATAATTTATTTTACATTTTTTTTAAATGTCGCTGAGGTATACAAATGTATACTAAGACGGAATCCTTGACAAATTTAATTTTAACTAGCTATTGCAAGCAGCTACGCCTAAATGAAATTTTCATAGTTTTTTCGAGAGTTTTTGTGAACCATTAGTAAAATACACATCTAAATCGATTCAGCTATTTTTAAGATTAAATATCCTGAATACCAAGACAGACAGAAAAACAATCTAAGTAAATCATTGGGGTACTGGAAAGGGGTTAGCAACAATATGCAATACAGTTATTTTGAGATTGAGACATTACAGACAGTCTGTTTTTTTTTAAAGTCTCACGCCTGTTTCTCCGAAGGTGCAGGCAGAGGTGTATAATCGTTTCGTCCTGTTGCATATTAGATCCCATGCTATAGGGGGCGAGCCTATTGCCGTTACCGGGCACATTGGCAGACTCCGTGCTGCTACTGAGAATTGGGCAAAACTCAGTAATACTTTTGCCCGACCCGGGAATCGAACTCGAGACCTCCCGTTTAGCCAACGCATACGCTATCCACTGTACCACGGAGGCAGTCAAATATTATTTATTTGTATAATCTGTCTGTATATAAAATCCTTGCGTTACTGATTGACTGACAGACATGCTACAGCCGAAACAACTGAGCGCAAATAGATGAAATTTAGCATGTATGTTCCTTGAGGTGTACACTAAGAGAGAATATTTGGAAATTCCTCTCCTAAAGGGGTTAAACTGGTTATCAGATTTTTTTATGAAACGTTTTATTCCCTCAATAGTTTAATTTCAAGCTTTGTATACATATTGGTTCCTCAAATGAAGTTAGTGAACACTAAGAAAGTCTTTTTGGAAATTCTTACCCTAAGTCATAATTTGCATAGAACTTTTTATGCCTTCAAGGGATTAACTTCATACTTTGTTTATTGGATCCGCAAATGACGTTAGCGAACACAAAGACCATTATTTTGGAAATTTTCCCCTAAGGGGGTGGAAATGGATTCAGAGTTTGTGTAAAATCTTTGATTTTTCAATGAAATCACTTCAATCTGTGTATATAAAATCTTTTCGTTACTGACTGACTGACAGACCCACTACAGCTGAAATTACTGGACGCAAGAAGGTTAAATTTAGCATGTACATATGTTTCTTGAGGAGGGTGTTTGTACAAAATATTTTATCTAATCGTAATTTACGCGTGCGAAGCAGCGGGCAAAAGCTAGTATTAGTATAAGATAAGATATAAGATAAAACTGTTTCTTCCCAATCCCTTGACAATTTCGGGAAATCCCTTCTTAGTATCCTCCACGGTATTCAAGAGACATACTTACTGGCCAAAGTTCAGCTTCTTGGGTGTCATTTCTTCAGTTTTGGCTGTGCATTGTCTGTCAGTCAGTTAGGTACTAACGCAAGAATTGTATTGTTTTATCGGGCTTCAATTATTCCATAGGTATTTGAGCACATGGTGATTGTATTATATTTTAATCAGTTAGGTATACCAAAATACGTGGGTTTGCCTAAAAACTGTTGATTGAATTGTACCCTTATACCTTAACATTCAAAGTTAGGGTAGTTTGGGTGAATCGGATGTCTTTCGAAAAGACTATTTTCTGATGAGTAATTGGATATACTTACAAATGTGACTAAAGCCTACTTTAATTAATGGTTTGCTCTTTGGATTTTAGATTTATTAATACAATATTTTTATAAATTGTGTGTCTCTTTAGATGATACTGGATAAATTTAATCTGTTAAAAGTGTTGCAAGCTAGATAGCGGCTCTCCCTAAAGAATGACAGTAAAATATACCTGATAATTCATGCGAGCTTGACAAAGACGAGAGAGAGAGTTAATTATAAATATTATAGGTATTTTGTACCGCACGCTTTGGTCTAACAGTTGTAGCGTTTATACTAAAGAGCTTTACATTTCACATTATGTAGAAATAAAACGCCTTCTAAACTAACGTCTGAATTGCTCAGTATAGATAAAGTCGAGTGCTGTGGCATCAATAGTTTTGTAGAGATATCAGTTAACAACAAACCACCAGGCAGTAAGTATCGGAATTAAACCCACGACGGCGCGCATCACTGACCGGTCGAAGTAATGTGCGTTACTCAACTGTTTATTTTATCCCTTGCATCGGAAAGCTCGCTAACTATTGCGCCGCGTCGGTCCCAGCTATCGCGCAAATCTTTGACAGCCGTTGTGAGGAGTCAGTACCGTTGAATACAGGCACTGGTTTAAGGCATAGAATTTGGCTATCCCTTTTGGTTGCCGAGGTCAGACGGGAGTCGCTCTGCGGAAATCCTGAAATATTCTGTCACATCTGGTTAGACTAGTAAGTGGATGACGGACTCCAAGGCGCAAGTTTTGAATGCAATCAAGAAAGCGCTAGGATGATGATCAGATAAGATCGAGTGCACGGTGAAGAATACTGTGAGCACCGTTGTAATCAATCGGACCTTGACATAACTCTAAAGGCTAAGTAACATAAGTTAGAAATAAATTTCTGAACAACGGGTTCCGATAGAACTTTTGCTTTATTACGTTCGTAAATATCGGCGAATAGACACAATGATAGTGTTAACAAATCATAGAAAATTCAAGTGACAGTCATATGTTTTTATTAATTCCTTGACCTCATTAGTCAGTACAAATAAGTCACTACACGTATCCTAAATTATTTGCCATAGTCTTATATGTAAACAATTAAAATGCATCTGCATAGGTGCCTGCTTATGCAACGTGTGAGTAATAGACAATGAATATGCAAATACGGCAGCCAACGGCGCATTTCAGAGCTCAATATTTTTCAAAAAATAGAACGATGTCTATTCGACAAGTAAGTAAAATATAGAGACCTTATTATTAAACTTACATTTTAGTGAGCATGGTTGATAAGGAGTTCTCCAAGAAGTGTATCACTGAACACAGACACTCACTTCGAGCACCTTGTATCACACACTACACTCGACATCGTTACGTACACTCGCGGTCACAAGAACAACCGACACAGAGTCGCGTCCGCTCGCTGCGGCAGATACCACGCCACTGAATGAACTTTGCTGAAGTCTCGATGCTGCTCTACAAAATTCGGGTGGGTTTTTCTTCCCCTAAACGAAAGTGTACCGCCGTCGCTAAACGCTCACAACTCCACGCCGTTAAGATGTATCTCTCTAATTTGCTATGTCAGAGCGAATACGTTGCATACATAAATTAATTGCTTTGCATTTACTTGAATCTTTGACGTGATTTCTTTGCCTTTATTAGCACGACACACAAAGTAGGTTAAGATCTTAGTCAAGGATGTTTTTGCCTATTACATTTGATAAAGTCACCCAAACTAGTATTTTAACACGCATGCCGCAGCTTTTGATTAGGACGAGTGAGGGTTCTTCTGTGCTTTTTATTTGGTCTACCTATGTATCCACAAACCATCTGGTTTGTTTATGTGTCTCCAATTGAATAATTATAAACAGAACTAGTGAAAAATGTTAGCAAAATGAAAAACCGCGAAAGCTCGGTAACGTTAGAACTACATCAGGTTTATTCATTACATTCATGTTATTGCTTAGATAGATAAAAACGTTATCGTTATTTTCCTTCCATTATAAATATAAAGTTAAGTAAACAAGCAGGTGCGAGAAATGCGCAAGTTTAAATAGGTTGATACCTAAGAATTCGTTTCTTTGTAAGAAATGTGGAGGTTGACGGTCTCGGCCTCATATATGTGGATAGTGGTGCCCACAACGAAAACTCTTTATAACTGAATTGCATGAATCCAATCGATAAGATTAAACACAGATTTTCTTCGATATCGACAAATATTGGTCGGACAATTTTAGCTCAACTTCCTTACTGTTGCAACATCCGCTGGGAATTGAATTCGATTCTCAGTCGTATATCGGCCATGTTGGAAATGCTATGACACTAGTTTTAAATAAAACTCTTCTTCTCTATTATATTCATGGCTATTATACTAATAAATCATTATAACACCGTTATTGTATCAAGGTCAAATTAATATAATGTCATACAATTTTCTTAACACGGTTACTACATATATAAATAAAATCTTTTGACCTGAATCCATTTCACGCGAATAACTTAATTAGCAAATTAATACTAATAGCCGAACCATACATTTCCTTCCTGAGTATTTCCTTTCCATGTCACAACATATTTCAAGGCCATCGAGATGAGTGTCGTCATATCACAGCATGTTGCTGTGTCATCAATTGAGATAGGTGGCCTTCAAATGTTTTCCCGCGTCTTATTATGAAGCAGCGTGAAATGAAGACTGACAAAAATAAAATGAACTCTTTGGCAGTAAGCAGTAACTATTCTTTAAAACAAGACTTAAGTTCGACTCCCCTTTTTTAACAGACACCAGCATTGTATTTGGACGAACTGCGATTTGATTTTGAATTGCCTCACAATTGGTATTCTGCTACACTCAATGTCATTATAGTCTAATTTCACACACATAGTTTGGCACTTAATTCAATTTTCGATCTAGTTGCGATATCATTAAAGTGTCAGATATTTTACTTGAAAACTATTTCTGACATCAAGAACCCGAAAATGCATTTTGAACGAATTCAATTAAGATAAGTGGCTATTTGAAATCGGTTCCTAAATAAAATGCCAATATAACAGAAATAACTGTTACCTTTACCTTCATTTTTAACTGATAAAGGAAGGAAAAATGAACAGCTATTCTTCCCTTAAATAGAAATACAACTTTGCTAAGGACCACCTTTTTGCATTTGTCGCAGAGTCTAACCGGTTTATTGGCTTTCAAACGGTTTGAAAGCTTTATGAAATTTAAGATCGGAAGCATTAAACGATTATTGCAACTGTATTTCGTACTTTGTGAAAACTATACAGTGTTTCACCGTACTTACAGTCTCGTATCTTATAGATATTATTTCTCTACATACTATTCGCGCCCGGATAGAGTGAGGTATATTACGAAGCTCAGCCCTTACACAACCAGTTATGCTAGTAAGCTTCCTTTTTTTAGACTCTACGACAAAAGCAAGAAGCATTGGTTGTAGAGTCTAACTGGTTTATTGGCTTTGAAAGCGTTTGAAAGCTTTATGGCATATAAGATCGGCAACATTAAACGATTATTGCAACCTTATTTCGTACTTTGTGAAACTATACAGTGTGTCACCGTGTTAACGGTCTCATATCTCATAGATTATTCACGCCCGGTTAGAGTGAGTGGAGAGGACCTTAGAAAATTCACTGACTGTCGAGATAGGTTAGCAACTAAAATTCGATCAACTTCACGACTATCTTCAGGGACTTTGGTTTTTCTTGACGCAATGTCCAAATTGGGCGGTATTTCTGAATGGTTAAATTACCAGATGACATACTATTCCCTGCTTTAGTATATCAATGATCTTGCTTTTTAATTAAGAAGAAACCTACTTCGTCCAATACGAAGTTATCAAGATCACCATAGATACTACACATTGAGCTTTCATACACCAAAACCGAATCATTAAACCCGGCATACCATTTTTTGAGTCATTAACCGCATCTGACAAGAGATCGTTTTTTCACTTGGCACGATGTTTACAAGATGAAACTTAATAACACAATATTTTTCTTTGAAGTTGGCATCTTGCTTAATAAGGAGCAGTTCAATTAAACAGGTATTTAATTGAAGCATAACGTTAGCACAGAGTTAAACACGTTTCTTGGCAACCAAAAAAACATTTCTATAGTTCAGTTATTAAAACTTTATTGTAAACAAAATAAGAGACGTATAAGCAACTGCAAATTCGCTACATCATTGAGTAAAATATTAAGTAGATTAATCACTATACAAAGACAAAAACACTGGACAAGTGCGAGTCGGACTCGCCCATCGAGGGTACCGCACATATTGTTGGATTACAAATAGCTCTGAAACCGAATCTCAACCTTTTCCTGAATTACTGTTGTTTCCACTATAATTTGTACTACCTACATAAGAGTCCTGCATAAGAATTTATGCCTCGTAAAATAATATGTTTTAAGATAAGCACATCAAAGCTTTTCGTATTGAACTATAATAGCTTTAAATTTCGGCACGCCAAACACTAAAAATATTTTATAGTATTTAGTTGCACATGTATTATATAACTTGAACTTGTACTATATACCAATGTTACTTGCCAAGGCATAGTTCTAGGTCACAGGGAAATAACTTGTATCCGTTGTGAGTATCGTAATACGCGTATTTGCGACATAAAAGACTCATCTTTCCTTACGTTAATTTAGAAGTACAATTTCTTCTGAACTTCAAGGGTCTGTAGACCTGAGTATATAGTTTTAATTTCTACTCGAAATTTCTAGGCGTTTCTGAAATTAAAACTTTTGTCAGACAGACGGATTACAAAGGGATCGTGCGAATGTCATCAAATTTTCTTAACACGGTTACATTAAACATCAGAAGGCGGAAATATCTCTGTAAATAAAATCTTTTGACCTGAATCCGTTTCACGCGAATTAATCAACAAATAAATACTAATAGGCAAATACCATACATTTACTGCCTGAGTATTTCATTTCCATGTTACAATCATTTTCAAGGCCATCGAGATGAGTGTCGTCATATCACAGCACGTTGCTGTGTCATCAATTGAGATCGGTGGCCTTCAAATGTTTTACCACTTCTTATTATGAAGCAGTGTGAAATGAAGACTGACAAAAATAAAATGAACTGTTTGATAGTAAGCGGTAACTTTACTTTAAAAAGTAAGACTGAAGTTCGATTCTCGTTTTTTAACAGACACCAGCATTGTATTTGGACGATCTGCTATTAGATTTTGAATCGACTCACAATTGGCATTCTGCTACACTCAATGTCATTATAGACTAATTTCAAACATATAGTTGGGCACTTTGTTCAATTTTCGATCTAGTTGCGATCTCATTCAAGTGTCTTTGAGTTTTTTTTATTAAATGCAAAAGAAAGGAAAAATGAACGGCTATTCTTCCTTTAAATGTAATTACAACTTTGCTTAAGACGACTAACTTGCATTTGTCGTATAGTCTAACCGGTTTATTAGCTTTCAACGCGTTTAAAAGCTTTATGGAGTTTAAGATCGGAAGAATTAAACGATTATTGCATTTGAATTTCGTACTTTGTGAAAACTATACAGTGTGTCACCGTACTTACAGTCTCGTATCTCATAGATATTATTTCTCTACATACTATTCGCGCCCGGATAGAGTGAAGTATATTACGAGGCTCGGCCTTTACACCACCAGTTATGCTAGTAAGCTTCCTTTTCGAATGATGCGATCTTAGTTGGACCTTGAGAGGTTACTGACTTGTGAGATAGGTTAGCAATACTTATAAATTTGGGCAACTACACGACTAACTTCACGCACTTCGGGTTGGAATCATACATACACGCCTTTTATCCCCAAAGGGGATAAAAGCGTGACGATATGTATGTATGTATATTTTACTCCAACTTAATGCCAGCTTCATTTTGAAAGAAGCAGAAAGCAGTAACAGGCGAAAAGGATTTTATGGTTCAACCAAACCCTCTTATTACCGTCGTGCTAACTAACGTCTTCGTTCTTACTCACCAAAGGGCTACTTTGTCACTCCGCCTCAATTTTGACTCATAATGACGGTCTACTTTACCGCCAAGCTCGTGGTTGGAAACACTTCCGGGAAATATATATTTTCACTGCAGACATTCTAAGTAGGACAATTCAAAATGTCTTCAACAAATATAAGAAATAAAACCAGCTTGGAACAAATAAATTATGTAATAATATTGTTTACTTCATTGTCATCACAGCATGAATTCATATCGTTCAAAAGTTTTATGACTTAAGTTGTACAAACACAAGCTTCGTGGCCATAATCAGGTTGAGAAAGCGAGTAAGTAATAACGTTAGAGAATTCAGCGAAAAACGTGGCATGAAAGACTCCATTACTCTTGATAAGCTTCGGATAAACAGTTTGCCAATCTAAAGAAGCGATATTCAAATACTCCAATATATATTTTTGCTCACATCGCAGTAATTCCGATGAGCCAGTCCTTAATCTAATTGATGGATGCCTTCAAACAACCTGCGTCAGGATCGTAGGCACTCGAGTTCCATCGAAGGTTGCGTATTCATCAAGTACATCTATCAACTGGATTTAGCGAAACGTAAGCAAAAAAAGCCACACGTTTTAGCTGACGAACATCACGACAGCATTTTTGTTAAGCTGACTGTACACTTGATCCTTTTTTTCTTTGCTTATGGTACAGGTATGACTGCAGTTTATTGATACCTAGTTTGTCGCTGAAGATTCTATGGGTTCAATGATTTTTATTTAGTGTATGAAGATCTACTGTGTCACTAAATATTTCCAATTTTATATTATAATAAGACTATGTTTGGGTAAATTCGAGCATCCTTGGTTGTTGAAATGCGTTGGTTCTTTCTAATAATGAGCAGTAAAAACATGTAGTTGGGATAGCTTTCCCAACTACATGTTTTTACTGGAAGCTTTACTGGAAGCTGATATTATTATGTGCCCGGCGATTCAATATCGGTACTCGTATATGTGGAGAATCTAGGGGTAAATCTACGTCCAGCAGTGGAGGGCTGTGATGATAATGATATATCCGTAATAGTCATCAATTAATCAACTACAATCTACTACGAGTACTTCCAACATTCTTTTTATCCGCTCGTGTAATTTCTTAAACTTATTTCTGACGAAACATTTTTACCGTCTCCTAAATTTCTTTGAACCTAATAAAAATAATTGTACATAGAAATTGAATTAATATTGTTATCTCAGCATAACGATTACGTATTTCATTCTATTCGATATGAATATAAGAATATCTCTTATATTGTAAAACTAATATCATAGACAGTTATAAAGATAAAGTAGTAGAGTAGAGTTATGAGTGTAACAACTTCTTGTTTTGTTATTTCACAGAAGAAATTTCTCGAAGCTTCTTGAAGTCTAATTTATAAGTTGTAAGAGGACATATTTATCTTTAGTAATAAAAGATAATAACAGTTAACTTAATATAGAAGATTTTGAGCATTTTGGAAGTAATTACACTTAAACAGGCGCTTGTTATTTTAATGGTAAGATTTGATCATACGTAGGTTACAGTTTATGGATTTTATCGCGATATATTGGTTTCACTGAGTTATTACATTTAAACCGAATGATCTAGAAACTACATTTTAGTTAGACTCAGTCTGCCGAGACCATGAATCCTGTAAAGAATTCGAAACGTCGGCTAGTATTAAATTAATAAAAAAAACAGTATGTAAGTTATATAATAACACAACTGTTTAAATGTGATTTAACGTTAATTACCTATTGTTTTATATCGCATAAACTATCTTGCCGTAATTTTATGCTTCTGTGATGTCACAGAAGCCTAAAATACGACATACGTCTGATTTTTTTAGCATAAATGAAAAAATATTGTTGTGAGTCTCCTTCTGTGACTTTAGAGTAGAAGTTAAGTTTAGAGCCTGGAGAAAGTACAGCGTGGCGCAAAAGTAATGACGATCCTTGGTAATGACCAATGACCCTATAGAAATGCCTTAAGCTTATTTTTTATGACATCTCCTGTCATTCTGATATTGAAAATTTTGTAGTAATCAAATGTCAAATTCAATAAAAATAATCATGAACCGCTTTACTCCCCAAGAACGTGGAATAATCGTGTCATCAGTGATAAAAACTCAGATGACTCATCAGCTGCTGCCTACTGATCACCGAGAACGTCTAGAGTACAACCAGCGCGTCATAAACCTCAACCTTGAAGAGCATAATTTTTCTTCAAAATTAGGTAATTAATTTGGGATTATTTGAAATCTCGGGTGTATGTGAACAAACCACTAGCTGACTCTCGCAGCTTTAAAAGAAAACATACACCAAGAAATAAGAAACATAACAGGAAGTGATACGGCTAGTTATGAAAAATGTCATATTTATAGGGCTCAAATGTGCTTCAACTCTGGAGGTCAACATTTAATAGACATCACATTCACAAATATAAATATTTAAATAACTCATTCTAGTTTTCTAATTTAGAAACGAAGTTGTAGCTGAACCAAATAGGGTCATTACTTTTGCGCCACCCGTTAGTAAGTGCGTTTCCAAAAGATGTTTAGACAACGCACTAAAGCCACCTCGGTGTCCTCAATTTTCTTAGTGGCCGGGTCACGTGAACCACGACAGTGTGGTGTGGCATGACACGACCCCGGTGTTAACCCTGGTTTATGATTACATTTTTAATCATATTGTATACATCATACTCATATTTTAAAGGTGTAAGTAAATATTTGTATAGAATATATTATCATTATTCAAATTACTTCTTATAGTGTTACCAGATTGGCTCGACAAACACAAAATAATAGTCAAATCTGCTTGCCTAAAGTTTAAATTTTGACAAGGTTTACTTTGTATGAAGACTGATGTGAAGATTTAAACGTACCTGTAACAAAAAGAACAATTTATCAATATGTATTAAGCATCAATAACGTACAAAAAAGTTGGCGATAATATTTGACAAAATAGAACAAAACAAAATAGTAACAGACAACTTTCGTCTGCCATCGTTGTATAATCCCCAGGGCAGTCAGATTAAAAACATTAACAAACAGACAAAAAGTGTGTGAACACTCGACAAAAATAGCAGTTATTTGCGCAGTAACATAGCATTTATAGCAGTAGGTAGCGATAAACAAGGCACACTTTGATGAGGTCGGGAGGCAATCGGTACGCCACCAACCCGCACGTGGAACACACCGCAAATCATTATTTAATCTGAGCCACAGTTCAAAAGTATGAAAGGGATGGACAATATCGTGGTTTTTAAGTTAAAGACTCCAAAAACTACTTGCTTGAGCTGATAATGTATTCTTATTAATGACCTTAAGTGATCTATTTTTAGTTATGTACATCTGATATAACCTCGTAATGTAAATTTAATATTTTAGGTGGAAAATTTGCGCAGAACTAGCAGAGATAAAGTATTCTCATCCCAATAAAAAAGAGGACCTGATTTGAGGTTGGCAAAATGTAATTCTCATAATTACGATCACCTTTGCCTAAACAAATAAAATACCGCATATTTTGACACAGTTAATGTTGATGTAAACGGAAACCTAATAAATCTCAGAAAACTATTTGCTGATTTATTTGCCACTTACTTGTCTTATAACAGTTATAAATTCACAAGTTATGGTATAAGTTAATGTTGTATGAGTAAGCTTTTTATTAAAGTAGTAGTTTTGTTACAGCGCTGGTCGTGAGCTATAAAGTTTTATACGAGTTCGGACCAGCCAGAGCAGATAAGCTCAAAGCTTTTAAAATTACTCCAGCTATACTTTGGGATTATTAATATCCCAATGTAAACTTTTAGAAACATGAAGTCAGCTTTATAGCAATTTATTTCGTATCTCGTTTATATATTTACTAATACATGCGTATAAATAAAAAGTACTCGTCCTTACTGAGAGGTTCATCAAAACAGACTCCAAATCGCTCGAACAAGAAACGTGAAAATAAACATTATACATTTTTTTATAGTAATAGGCGGCAAACGAGCAGACGGTTCGCCTGATGGTAAGCAATTACTGCCGCCCATGGACACAAGCAACACCACAGGTGTCATAAGTGGGATAGCATAAGGAGAGGGCTGAGGGAGAAGGAAAGGGGACAGGGCCTCCAGGACTCTCACTCACCGAACGAAACGCAGCAGTTTAGGTACTGTTACTTTACGTTGATTTTCTGTGAGAGCGTAGTACTTCCCCGGTCGAGCCGGCAGATTCATGCTAAAATCAGCAAGGCTCTACTACTTGTAAAATTTACTTTAATTAAGGAATAAAAAAGGGGATAAACGGTTATAAGGTAGTCCAAAAATGAATATTACTTACAAGCTGTAAAAAACCGACAAATTAACAAGTCTGCCATAGCTGAGCATTTGTTGGAGTCTGGAACAAACCACTGGATCGAATTACATCAACCAAAGGTCTTATCTACCGATCGTCACTATTACTCCAGGATAGTACGTGAAGCGGTTGAAATCAAAAAACATAAAAATTTCAACCGGGAAGATGGATACAGACTGTCTACAACTTGGAATCCAGTAATCAACAAATGTAAACCCCGCCGCAGTAACACAGCTCATCAGTGTGTAGACGTCATAAGTGTTGTGTGTCGACGTACCGACAGTTCGGATAAAAATAAAAACAAAAAACAAGTGAGGGTAGCTGCCGAAACCCGCGCTTCACAAGGACGACGCTGAGATGACATCAGTCCTGCCGCGACTAAGGCTGGTGTAAGACGGCCGAAACGTCGGTAAAACATAGGTATTTATACCTTAAATTAATTCAATATATCGCGAATAAGACCCGTTTAAATTAAATTGTATGATGAAATATATAATTTTTACTACTAAAGTCACATATCTGTTATTGACAAGAATGACTGGTGATCCTTCAGCTATAAAAATGTACTTCAAAATTCATATTTAAAAATGGATAACTAGTATAAGTACTGCAATTACGGAGTGTTATAAATTATATGTAACTTATAATTGCATCTTCAATCTTAACTATTTTTTTTCCTTGTTTAAACTTTAATTTAGATTAATTATTTTCATCTTAACTTATATTTTCTCTTATATTGTGATATGTTAGACTGCTTCCTTATATTATGTTTAGCATTAGAAAATAATCCTAATTAATTATTACTTAGACGAGATACCTAAAATCATTTGCCTAACTCATAACCACTATTATTAAATGAATTAAAAGAAAATATTTTTAAGCAAGCTCTCATACTCGCTAAACTCGTCAATACGAATCACACGAGCCCAAACTCGATGTGATTGTATTTAAGCTAACATTTGCTAGTATTTGACACATTTATTTAAAATTTTATTAGTGTAGGTAAATTACAGAAATCACTATGAATTTGGTTTCAAAACACATCCTGTCTTTTGAAGTCAAATAAGTTAGAGTTAGCTTCATTAGTTATTAATACTAGCTGATTCAGGAACTTTCAAAATGTTGAAAGATGTGTGACGTCTGCCAACTAGCATTTGGCCACCGTGGAGTATGCCCTAGATCCTCGCGTTCTTAGAGGAAGACAGAAATAGGCCCGCTAAAACGTAATGAGAGACGGATTTATATCTGATGACAAGACTCTCCCACCTACATTTTACCGGCTCTATGAACGGCTATAAAATGTAGAATAAGTTTCAGCTCCTACACCTATTGCGTAATCAACGTCTTATATCTTCAAAATTATTTCAACTGAATGTTCAGCTGTAAATTTAAAAATATATATACGGAAAACTTGACCACTTACGTTTCGAAATGGTGTCATTAAAATATAAAATTCCTCTTTTTTGTTGTAGTTGCGTATACCTAAAAACTGAGTTAGCACTAATGCCTCTCTTGTCAAGAATTTTAGTGGAAGCTCACAGTTTTAAATAAATCGCTAAAATGTTGTAATTGAAGTGGTTGAGTAGGTACTCAGCATTGGTTAACTTCTTAGCACGTGAAATAACTGTCAGAACGTCAAGACGTTGAACGTTCTGTATACTTTTTGGAGCGTAAACAAACCTGAGTACCTATTTGTCTACCTTCAAGTACAAGTAAGTACCGAAAACTCAAACAGTCAGCTGAACAGTAATGATGAGATGACCTGATACAAAATGCTTCACATTCAGTCATTAAGCTATCGGATATGAATTTTGCGAGCCGTTATACAATCGCGTCCACGTGTATAAGTGCAACGTTTGTAGTACCGTGATCTTGCACTTGGCCTACATACACACATACTTGACCTCGAGACGTAACACAATGAAAACTTGCTAACATTAATAAACGAATTTAAGCATGTGTAGACAGATGTTTAGTATGGGCCGGCGCCCATATACAGAAGCGCAGCGTCGCGTTTTTTTCACTGTCAAACTATTTTCGACATAGTTCTCATCTATACTGAGCTGAAAAGTTTATTTGCTTGAACGCGTTAATGTCAGGAATTACTGTTACGATTCGAAATTATTTTCGTGATGGATAGCTCATTTACAGAGGAAGGCTTTATAACACTTGACTGCACGGTTGGCGAAATGGTTTAAGCAACCGCCTCACCGCTTGACACTGTGCCGAAGTGTTGTGGGTTCGATCCCCACACGAGACAACACTTTGTGTGATTCATAAATTGTTGTTTCGAGTCTGGGTGTTCATTGTGTCCGTTAGTTGTATGTTTGTAAAGTTCCCCGCGACACAGGATTTAGTCCTAATGCGGGAGTTGTCTTTTTTAATTAAAATAAAATCATCCCGCTACGACCCACTAGTGCCCAGCAGTAGTCCTAAATAACGCGGTTGTAAACGTTGGTTCATCTAGGGCGATTTCAAAATGTAAGTATAATGTCGATAATACCTAATTTGCAAATAAAAGTTACTCGCCGCTGCGTTTCACTATATTTGCGCTGGCCCGGTAATGGATTTACAGTCGATGTGTCTCTACATAATTATATGTTAATACGTATTGTAATTGTTATTTCGGTCTGCAGTGTTCGCCATTGAAGGTCGAGCGTCATAATGACACAAATAACCACAGTGAGGATGAAAACACGCACGATGCAAACAAACTGTTTACGGCGCGTCTAATGAACGCCAGCTGACCGACAACGTGCTGTCAGTGAGGCATTGAATGAAAAAACATTGTTGTTTACGTATGGCACAGGACATAGATTACGTCACTCTATAACAACATTATAAAGCTGAAGATTTTGTATGTTGGTTTGTTCGGTTGAACGCTAATCCCAGGAACTACTGGTTCGGTTTAAATAATTATTTTTGTGTTGAATAGTCTATTCATCGAGGAAGGTTATAGGCTATATGACATTACACTATGAGCCACGAAAGCGGAGCAGCCCTAAATAACGCAGATATAACCGAGGGCTCAGCTAGTTTCATATAAAATTTTAATTTTGAAAATATGCGTAGTTTGTACAGTATCCTCAAGACTGACTGATCATGGCCATAATTCAACAAAGTTTAAATTGAAGACGACAGGAAACCATTCTACAGATATCCTTTGCTGAGGTTCTCGTATATATTTATTATTGTATATATTTGTAGCCGTATGTTAATATTCGTACTTTCGTGGTCTGAATGCCTATCTGTTTTTATTTATAACTTAATTTATAGGGACATAATAATAAAACATAATTTTGTATCTGAAGCTTAATCTAATCTAACCTAATCTAATACAAAAAAACATAAAACAAATCTAAAAGTGAAAATATTTACAAGGTTTAGGCGTCGTAAAATGCCTCCGCATCAATGTCATCGGGTAACGTGCCCAGAAGGCTGGCAGCATTGCCACGCTGGATGGCAATGCTGATTCTTTGAGCAAAGAATAAACCAGCCTTCTGGTCACGTGAGACGTCGATTAATCGTTTAGAAATTTCCCGGAATAGAGAACGACCACTCGGACCCCATGAGCCTAGCGTTTCCACCCCAAACGGCTCAAACACGTAATTACTCACTAAATTACAGTATTTGCGCCGTTTGAGGGTTTCCGCAGTTGCAGCAGCAGCGCCGGCGTGGCCTCCCGTGCTTGGAACATGTGATGGCGCGAGGGTGTCTACGCAGGTTGCGTCCCACACCAAAGGCCTACCCATTTTCCAAGGCAACAATGACATACCATCAGGTCTCTTACCGTCGTCACGTACCAAACCATTTGGTTCAAGTACAGCTGGTACGCCAGACGCGACAAGAGCACGACGGATTATGTCATTTAGATGGGCATGACGAGGAATTCTACCAGCGCTTCTGCTGCAAGATAGCCCATGGTGTCCGAGGCTATCGACGTCTTCTCCACAATGACATCGATGCGGAGAAACACACGGAGCACCTAAACGCAGACAGGTGGCAAAACGGAATGTCTCATCGTCCAACATGGTTCCTGTGTTAGACGATGGTAGTGCCTGAAGCCATAGACCGGATTCCCACTCTCCCACAGCCAGCAAGCGAGCACGCTCTGTAACATTAAGAGATGTATCCAAAAGACTTTTTCTTACTATGTTACAAAGCGGCGCGTCCCACTGTCTTTGGGAGAATAGGTTGGTAGGCAAATCAGTGCTTGGACACGCCATTTTCCAGGCGTTTATAGCTTCGGTTTTGCACAACACTTCTGAGTTAACTAGTGTAGGTAATAAAATTTTCCTAGTTAACTCTTCCGTGCTGTGGACCGAAGATAGAAACGCCGGTAAACTAACACTAGAAATTTTGCGTATACCGAGCCCACCTAGACGTATGGGCAAAGACGCTTGTAGCCAGGCTCGGTCGTTCAAATCCACATTTAATATTCTCTTTAAAGTAATTTGGATAATTTTGTCGATTTGTTCTAAAAGTGATTTGTTTTTCCAAAGTTGGGAAGATCTTAAGGCATGTGTGAATTTTGGGACGAAAAGACAATATCGAATAATGGTATAAGCCGAATGAATATTAATTTTGAATAAGCGATCAGAAATTTCACAAAAATTTTGTATTTTTTCCTCTAAGAAAGAATCGAAAGATTCTTCAAATACTGGAGAACCCAGGAGGCGGAGAGAAGTCTTATCAACAATTTTTAAGTTTGATGCCAAATTATTAAATTTTGATATTATCGAATGTTTTTTTGTGGAGTCTGTTGTATTTACAAACAGCTCACATTTACTATAATTTAGTTCCAAACCAATAGAAGCGAATTTATTTTTAAGATAAGTCAAATCTTGCAATACTATGTCTACTTCGCCCCCCAGGGTCCCGTCGTCCAAAAACCATACATTAAATTTAGAATTTATTTGTCGAATAATGGGTTGTATAGCTAAACTAAAAATGACTGGTCCAAGAGGGTCACCTTGTTGGCATCCAACTGCAGATTCTAAAAGATTGTCCTGATATAGTAATTTTGTGGGATACCTGTAACATTGCCAAAGAAATTTAAAAATTTTGGGGGTTTCTAATTTTGCTTGTGTCAACAAGATGTCCCTATTCACTGAATTGAAGGCGTTTTTCAAGTCAACCTTCAAAATGACCTCTCCATCACCACTTCCAAGGTACGTGGCAAGGGCATGTATAGCAGCCTCACAACCCCCTTTGGAACCAAAACTTAGCTGTAGGGGTTGGAATTTTTCTGATAGCTCCCTGCTGTAAAATTTACAGCACATCTTGGCTGCTATACGCCGATATGTGCAACCTACGGCAATGGGACGAATACCACCATCCCTCTTGTTAAGGGCACATAGATTCGCCCCATACAAGATGTCAATGATGGCATCGTCCACATTACCGGAGAGCATCATATTGACTAGCGCAGTCAACTCCTTCAAGAGTGTATCGCCAGCCATCCCAGCACTTGCACACACAAGATCTTTAAGATGCTGTGGTGTCAAGGCATCAAGGCCACCTGCCGAGCCACTCCGGAAGGAGCAAACTGCTGCTAACACGTCCTTGGCCGTGGTGATCAGGTGTTCTGATTCACTGTCGGGAGCTTCAGGAAAGGAGAGATCATTAATGGGCGCTGGATGCTTGCTCTTCAGACCCGCAAGCGTCTCTGGAGAGCAAGGCGCCACCACATCACTACTGAATAATAGTCTAGACGCGCCCCGTATGTCACCATCCCTTAATTTGGATTCCACATATTGATAGAGTGATTTATGCTTGTATAACGTGAATTTAGGGTCTAAAGTGTTGGCCGAAATTTGACAATTATACTTAATTTGGGATGTTAATGAATTTTGGGCTGCCTGATTTTTATCAATATGTAAAATCCTATAAGGGAATGTCAATAATTGCTCCCAGGCCGTTTTGGAATTCTCTCTTACGACAAGACCTATGCATTCAGCCAATTTTTTGACACTGATGGTCTTGCCCCACGGGGAATTCTTTTAATAATCGGAACCGAATGTTTTAATTTAGATAAAATTTGCCAAAAAGGAATTTGGTGGGTGTCTCCTGATCCAGATTGTGAAAGTATTGAAGGGCCTGGAAGTACATTCTGGGATTTATGTACTTTACCAAAATGCACTTTAAGGCCCCGCTTACCTTTGAAAAAGCGGTCCTGGGAACAATCCGGACACCGCACCAGACCAGTCAGTGACGTGGCAGGTTGACTGGCACTCACATCCGTATCGCCATAACGGTCTTGCATGCAATTTATTTCAAAAAAGAATTACAAATAAAATATACAATAAAACATATTTACAATATAGACAGATACGCATAAACTGTCAAAGATTTGTTGTTTATAAATTGAATCCACAGATTGTTGTATGCGGGCATCCAGACTTTTTGGGTGCAGTGGCACCGTCCTGTTTGCTGTTTCCTGGTATCTTGTCGTATTTGCTTCTCTTATACGACCGTAAAGCGAGTTATTCTCCTGCTATTGTAGCACTTCTGACTTTGATGCAAACGGCTTTAAAATAATTTCAATGGGAATGTGGTGTACACATGACAATTAGCTTTTGGAATCGTAACCTGAACAAATATCATTGATTGGAACTCGTTGTGAACTTCGTTAAATATATTGCAAATTTTTGCTATTGTTTATTTGGTATATTATGTGATATTGTATTTATAAGGTACTATTATTTATATTTATTTTATTTTCTTGGTTTTTATAAGCTGTCAAACGTACACGTTACGTTTCGTTTTCTCGTAATATTCGTACTTATATGACTATGTATAGATTTCGATCTATCATAAAAAGGTTTTGAGTTATGTAATACCGGCTCGTTAATCTTGTGATTTTATGGGTAAAGACAAGCATGCATACCAAGGTTCAATGTCCAAAGACAACATCCTACTCTATATTATAATATAGCCGATAGTTGTATCACACTTTTGTAGATTCCTTAGACGTTACGAACGTGGCGTTACGAAGTTCGTAGCGTCAGCTAGTAAGAGTATACAACAAACCCTAGAATGTACACTCTTACTAGCTGACGCGGCGAAATTCGTAACGCCACGTTTAGTTTTTTATGTTTGCTATATTTTTTTGTTTTTATGTCAATCTTCTCCTAAAATATCGAAGACATAAAAGAAAGATTATAAAATTATGTGCAGTTGTTTGGCGATTCGGTGAATAGTTTTTATTAATATAAATAGATTTAAATTACTTACGTGACTCTATTTTAAATTCAAAAGTACTCAGCGATATGCCACATATTGCATTTCAATAGAGGAGTTTGCGCTTGATTCCCTCACAAAGGGCACTTGGTCTGAAAGGCTGTTCATGTGTGCGACAGCTCATAAGGACGGCAAATGCCGCGGCGCACATAATACCTACTACCATGGAGCTAATGCCTACTACATTCAATGGTTTTCTATATTCAGTATGCACCCATTCGTAACCTTTAATATTGCTGGATATGCGAATTAAATTAATCTGATACGATATTAATCGTTAGAAAATCAATTGCTTTATTATATTGGGATTAGGGTCCTGAATCCAAGGCTATTGCCAGAATCTTTGATGTAACGTAGGTAACGCTATGACGATGGTGTTTCGTACTGTTAAAATATTGAATTGAATACTTTTATTTTTAATTATTTATGAATTAAACTGCACGATTGGTGTATTGGTTAAAGCGGGCGCCACGCTGCTTGACACTGCGCCAAGTTTTGTGGGTTCGATTCCCACACAAGACAACACTTTGTGAGATCCATAAATTGTTGTTTTCTGGGTGTTCATTGTGTCCGTTGGTTGAATGTGGAGCACAGATAAAAGTGGTAGGTGCATTTTAACACTAACACAATAACGAACACTTTCAGGGGTGACATTTTAGTGCAAAATAAATTATAAGTATCTTTCGCTGTAATCTATGTACACCATACGTGCTGACGATTAATTTGAATGAGAGTTAAAATCTAGCTCATAATTAAGTGCCAGGAAATGCAGTATTAACATTTAGAACACACTCTGCTATTTCTGTTAATGTCACAGCCAGAGCACCCACGCCGGCACTACTTTGTATAGAATGATGCAGTTCAACCAATGATATTTAAATAACAGTCATACCTCTTTATTATAAAACATGGACTCAATTTTAAACTAGGTTTAGCCTTAGCTGAAAACAAATGATTATAGTAGACTAAACACTCGCAATAAAGATAGGTTACACCTACCAGCGTCACGAATAAAGATGTTAAATGAAAGTCCTTACTTTATGGCAGTAAACGTATACAATTAATTATCTAAATACATCAAAAAAGCCAATACTCTACCTTCATTCAGCAAGTCAATCAGAACCTACTTAATAACTAACTGCTACTATTCAATCGCAGAATACCTAGAAATAAGATAATTCGACCAAACTTAATCACTGAACATAAAATAAATAAATTACTATGACGCCCAACAACCTAGACTGAAACAGTTGAGATATTAGATATAGATATTATATATATATATATATATATATATATATATATATATATATATATATATATATATATATATATATATATATATATATAAAACAAAAAAATACAAAAAGAAATCCAGTTACAGTAATTGCAAATAATACTTAATTGTACTTATATTTAAACTATACTTATTTATAATTGGTACAATTACTACTGGTTTCTTTTATTCTATATAAGTATGTCGTTTATGCGTATACATAAAATTAAATTTATTATAAAAATTTTTATAAAAATAATATAAAAATATAAAAATTGTTGCAATGCTTGTAAAAGGCACTAAGTTTTAAGCACTTTAATTTTGCCCAACACCTATGTTTGTACACTTGGTTCGCAATAAACTTTGACTTAGAGCCACAATTCTATGTATAATTTGTAGGTGTGTATAAAGCAAAAAAGGTACCTACATATATAATAACTAGACGACGCCCGCAGCTACACTTGCACATTTTTTTAATTTGCATGCTTTTGCCCGATCCCGTGGTAATTTCGGAAAATTCCTCCTTAGTGAACCCCTACGGTCCCCAAGGAACATACATGCCAAATTTCAGCTTCCTGCGCTCAATAGTTTTGGCTGCAGCTTGTCTGTCAGTCAGTCAGTAACGCAAGGATTTTATATAATATACAGATATGTATATTTATAAATCATAGTAAAAGCTTCAACTAGTTTGGGGCTAGATGATATTATGTGTTGGTAAGTAGTAAAACAAAGGAAAAATAGAAAATGTCTCTAAAATTCGTTGAATTATAATAACTAAATATCAAATTAATATAAAAACTAACCTCCCTAAAGTCTTTTAAAAGAAACTCTCTCTCTCAAAATACTAAACCCGAGACAAGCTTCAAAGACCAATACTAACGCACATATGGTTACCATCTGACCATTACAAAAAACATTATGACGCAAGTACTGAAAATCACGTGTAAATTTATTAGGTATTTACAACAGATCGTAAGCATACAATTAAATGAATATTAATTCACGCACCTGTGGTTGAAGAAAGAGTTCATATTTACATTCAATTAATGAATATTGATAATGTTATTGATCATGTTGCACTTGTTTTCACTTTAGTGTTTTAATAAATGCATATACATTTTATAAATTGTCCAACTAATTCGAATTATGTATATGCCCAACTATTATCCATACATAAATCTATATGTATACATGCCTTTTTTCCCGTCGGGGTCGGCAGAGACAAAAACACGCCACTTTTTTCTATTCTTACAAAGTAGACTATTACAGAGAGTACTATATTTATTATTATTGGTAGTACTACTACCAACTATTATAGAGAGTATTAAGTATTACACCCGCAATATGAGAGAGTACATTTTCGTTGGAATTTATGTGCATTCCTTAATAAATCGATTTCGCTGCGCTCTTGGTAGAACTAGTTCTTGGAGGCGAAGCTTTTCGTCTCGGGAGGCTCGTATATTTTCATAAAACGCCTAGAGTAGTTAAATTAACTACCACTACGTGCAGTGCGTGAAACGCTTTAAAAGCAAGAATTTTGCCAATTCCACGAACATGTGGTGTACATTTATTATCATAGGAAACTTTTACGTTTTACGTTTACATAATTATCTACGTTTTAGTGGTAAGATATTTTTAGGTAATCTACTGTGGCATTGCCTATAGTCATATAATGTTAAAGATGAAGCAGTTACGGAACAATAAAATCTAATGATATTATTGCAATACGAGCGGGCTTGCTGATCTCAACATTGGAAGAGCAGGCGTAACTAATTTAGGCCTAAATCCCACTAATGCTTGTCAAGCGTGCGTGACGCAGGCGACGTGCGCGCCGCTTGCTTACTCATTATCAAGTGGTTGAACTCATCGTAGAAGCACTGATCGCATTACATGTAACGCTCATGTCTTATTTATGTTTCTATGGCTCATGTCCTCAGAGCGTGTTATGCATACTCGTGCAGGCACGCGACGCAAACGCCGCATCAACACTGCTCACGCGTTAAAAAAACCCACACGCTCGATATACGCTACTATAATAAAGAGATCTGGCCATGAACTAGCAGTATCTAAGCTATTGCATATTGTTTTATGGGAGAGGTAGACTTAAACATACTTTTTGTGTATCAAGAATAAATAAACAAACACTAATGACCGAATTATGCGCCAATAGATTTGGCTGTAGCTGGTCTGTCTGTCAGTCAGTCAGTAACTCAAGGATTTTACATAATACAGATAATATTATAATAGCGAGGAAGTAGAGGGACTTAAGAAACAACAAGTTAAGTGTATGTATTTATTTAGTACATACGATTGAACACATGTGTATTATTTAACACGATAAGTCATTTTACAATATAAGGACTAAGACACCTGGTAGATAAGATATTGGAACCGGCCGTTATTTGCAGAGTTTAATATTTTCGATCACTTATCAAGGAAAGTCAATGTTTTCTACTTGAAGCTCTACTTTGCTCTACTAAACTGTGTATAACAACTTTTTAACATAGATAAAATCAGTACTAGAGTTTGCACTATATTTATTCTATATTTAGTGATAGGTAAGGCCGTTTGTCTAATTATTTATGAATCGAAAACCAGTGTCAACCCAATAATTACATAATGTGCGAAACCGAGATAATCATTGGCCTGCTAGGAATCGCTGTTAGCAATAAGGCGACCATTTGCATTAAATATAAGATTACTAAAAAACAACTTAGGTATTAGTTTACAACACAATATAAAAAAATACATTCGAGAAAGGTGACTTAAAAACATTTGTCGCCAATCCATTGTCGAGTCTGAAGCAACCTATGACGTAACGAATTTAAGTCAGAGTCCCGAACCCGAAGTACATGTGCAATGTATTATGCAGCATGGATGTTTATCTATAAGTAGGTTGCCAGATGAATAAATGCATCGCACAACGTTGACAGTTACAGAACGCCGACATTAAATCCGTCCTTGTGTAGCTTTGTGTGGGAAGTTTAAATAAATAAATAATATGTTGAATGTTGATATCATCTATGCGATAAACATTGATGACGCATAGAACTGTTTTATTGTAAAGCATAACAAACGTGGTTGACATAAAAAAATAAAAGATAAAGATAAAAGATCATTTATTTTGCAAATATGGGTATTACCTACATATATTATGTCAGATGGTAAAATAGTAAAGTTCAGCCATATTTTACCAGTCGGCATGCAAAATCTTGATTTACATTCTACAGTCAAATGTGAGAGTAAGTACTCAGTTCAAAATGTCAGTTAATTATAATTGTTTAATGGATGTCAAAGTTCGGAGATATTTGTCCAAGTGTAATATAAAAAATGAATGTCAAAATAAATGTAGCTTGAAAATAAATGTAAAAGTGTATTAATTGATTAAGGGATGTCGTGTAATTACTATTTTTTCGTGAACAATCAACATTGTAATGTCACAAGTAATTAAATTATTTAATTTAAATTGTTATCCACTACTAGATCACTTAACTTTCATTTTGTCCACTAAAAAATCAGAGATATTATAATACGCTTTATCAGCAAGGTAAGCTCTTAGATTTTTTTTTTTTCATTTGTTCTGAGTTAGATTCTTCCATGATGTCGGTAATTTATTGTAGATCATAGGAGCCATGCAGCAGGCACTTTTCCGCATAAGCATAGTTTTAGCATTATGAAGACATATTTTGCTGTTATTGCGACTATTCCGCGGCAGTATGTCCGCTAATCGTTCAAAACGAGTTGGATTAGTCTTCACAAATGATGCCATTTCTAATATATAAATACAAGGAAGTGTTAAAATATTATATTTTTTAAAATAAGGTACACAACTGTCGGTAGTTTTTACGTGAAATATCGACCGGATGCATCTTTTTTGAGACTTAAATGCCGCTTCTTTTTCGGTCGAGTTACCCCAAAATATAACGCCGTATCGAAGGTGTAATTCAAAGATACCGTAGTAGGCGGTGATAAGCGCGTCTGTATTAACTTTGTACGATAACGTATGGAGAGCAAATGCAGATCTATTTAATATTTTATTAAGGCTAATTATGTGTTGTTTCCAGTCCAATTTCTTGTCAATTATAAGTCCTACAAATTTCGTATATTCTACTTCGTCAACATTATGGTCATTATATTTTATACATAGCTTGCTTTCGTCAGGATTACGCTGACTGAAGTGCATGATTTTCGTTTTATTTAAATTAATGTTAAAATTATTGCTATCTAACCATGTAATTATCGATTCTAAAGATTTATTTATGTCATTTTCATAGGTATTTGCATTTTTACAAGATATCGTTATCGTACTATCGTCTGCGAATAATGTCACAGGTTCATCTATACATTGCGGCATGTCATTTATATATAATATAAACAATAAGGGGCCTAGCACGCTGCCTTGAGGGACCCCAAATTTGACATTGCGTACTCTAGATTGTAATGTCTCTTCGCGTTTGGTTTTAATATTAATTTTATTTATGATTGTTATTTGTTTTCTGTCACTAAGGTATGATTTTATAAGATTTAAGATATTGCCTCTGACACCATAGGCTCCTAGTTTATATAATAACGTTGGAAAATGGACATAATCAAACGCTTGGGTCATGTCGCAATAAATCGCGCATACTGGAATACGTTTATCTACATTATTCATTACATTTTGCAAGAAGTCATAAATTGCCATAATTATTGTTGTTTGCCGCCTAAAGCCTTTCTGTTCCTCACATAAGATATTATTGTTTTCAATGTACTTATATAATTCCTTGTAGATATATTTCTCAAATATTTTAGACATAACTGAAATTAGTGCTATTGGCCTATAGACTAGTTCTCCATCAACTCCTTATTATCATTTTAAATAATGGTTTAATAATAGATATTTTAAGATCTTCTGGATATACCCCTGCACTTATGCTAATTAGTTTAATTATATAGCTAAGGTGGCCACTTGTTTCCTTGGCGACTGACTTTAATACTTTAGCACAAAACCCATCATGACCAACGTTGTTTGTATTTTTGAGATCATTGATAATTTTTCAATATCATGTGGAATACTAGGTGACATGAAGAAAGATTTAAGTTTTGTATTTTGTATGTTCGTCTTGTGCTTGATTTCTGCCGGTATTTTTGGTTTTATTTTGTCAACAAAGAAGTTATTAAAGCTGTCCGAAATAAGTTGTGGATCTGTTATAGTTAAATTGTTTAATGTTATTATACTTGCTTGTTGCTTTGGTATGTTATGTTTTGCCTTATTAATTATTTGCCATGTGACTTTAGATTTATTTGTTGACTCTGTAATTTTGTGTATATTTTGTGCCCTTTGTGTTAAATTAATAATGCGTTTGTACAATTTCGAATATTTTATAAATTTTGCCTGATTAGAATAGGTTGGTTTTAACCTAGATTGCCATAGCAGCTTTCTTTTGTTTTTGTAGCATAGCTTTATCCCTTTGGAGAGCCACCGGGGCTTATTTATCAAATCTACTTTAAATAACTTAATGGGGAAACATAGGTCATAAAACATTTTAAAATTCTCTATATATGTATTATAAGCTTCATTGGGGTCGTCAATAATGTAAATGTCAGAGGAATAGAAATCTCTCAGACATTGTTTAAATTTTACTATATTTTCCTTACTGTAATTTCTCTTTACCACTACTAAAAAAATATGATGAGCACATTGACCAATGAAAGCGAAGCCACGACCTCAAGCCCAACAGAATCAGGCTGGTCATGCTCACTCAAATCGAACGTTCAATACGACTAAATCAAAATACTGACTACGTTTTGTTACTTTTTATAATAATATTCTACCACATACATAGAATTCCATCAACTAGATAATCGACAAACATACATATATAAGTTAAAATAATAAAATAAAAATAATATTTCTTTTTTGTAAATACACACATCTTAATATACAAAATCCTTGCGTTACTTACTGACTGACAGACACGCTACAGCCGAAACTTTTGGGCGCAGGACGCTGAAATTTTACATGTATATTCCTTGGGGACCGTAGATGGGGGCACTAAGAAGGGATTGCCCGAAATTCCCACGAGATCGGCCAAAACGGGTAAATTAAAAAAAATGCAGGCGTAGCTGCTGGCCTCCTCTAGTATTATACATAAACGTATTCAGTCGCTTTAAGTTATCTTTAAAATAAAATTCAATAATTAATACTGCGTAGAAACAGAAGCCCAAATTCGACCAGCGTTACAGTTTTTACTTATATCACTAAAGCTTCACAATAGCTACCAAACAAAAATAAAAGTAAACCTAAAATTAGTTACTTAACAAAAACAGGCTAAAAGTATTTTAAACAAAAAGTGTTCTAAACAGTTTGTCTACGCCTATTTATAGAACGATAATGGACGGGAGTTTTTATTTGTGCTTCATGGAACAAATATGCTAATCACAATACCTACCTAAAATATAAATAGGTATTTATAATTGTAAAGCTAAGAAGCTAAATATGTTTATGTAGCGAAAAGTGCGCGCAATTTTCCCTATTAATATTAGTACGAACAGCGCTAATTTTAGTATAATCTGTCAGCTGTCAAGTCAAATCACTGCAACAAAACATACGCTGTGGTAACTTCATACAATCAGTTAACCCGTATGCATTCGTCCTGTAAAAGCTATCAAATACCAAATGTTTTACACGCGTCATATATACATACATATGTGCACTCATAGTACAAATAATTCCTGGAAAGACCTTTAAAAGTGCATGTTAGTTGCACTCAGTACAGTATCATAATACAACATGGCAACTGGTATGCTATATCTATTATCACAGCACTGCAGCCGATCAATGAACTCGTAAACCATCGAAGGCACGTGTATTACAACTTTGTATCTCGATGATGTATGACGTAACACAAATAAGTACTACTATTGCTTCCTACAGAACGCGTGGAAATGTATTTTATTTTACAGTCTTTAACATCGCATCATAAATCGTTGCATTCTGTTGGAATTGACTGTAATTATTTGTGTGAGAATGAAGGACGTGCGAAGGCCACAACACCCACAACAATAATACCAAGGCTTATCGTGCTTCGATTTATGCATCAATACTGCGCTACAAATCCAGAAAAATTAATACAATTTTTGCAGACTGGATTAATAGTTGATTGATTACTCATTAACCATGGTGCGATCGAATAGGTACTCAATTGAATAATGGCGCAGTAAAGCAATAAAGGTCATCCAGTGCTCAAGTGTCACGCGGGATGAATCGCATTAATCATTCTCACGATCCCTTGCAAATGAGAAAACAAATTAAACTATTATATTAAACTATTGAAATAAATGAGTGCATTGATTGAGTAATGGTTTAGGACCTAAACTTTAGGTAATTGAATTACCACTTCACAGCGTCGAATTTTGTGGCCTTCTCGAGTCTCCAGTCACCGCACGGAACAAATATTTATGTTATCTACCAAGAGTTGTTCTGAGCTTGAGTGTTCTTTATGTGTGTTGAGTGATTGGATCAAGTAATCGAAACTTTAAAATAGTGCTTATTTGTGTAAAAGGCAACGTCTGCATCCTTATTTTACTATACCTCTTTTGGAGGTCTTTACTCAAAATACTATACACAAAATACTAATACTACAAACTGACACGTAGAACACCATGCGTTATAGACAAAATTTGAGGACCTTATAAAATTGTGTCTCATTTGGCAATCGAATACTCGCACCCAATCGAATCATTAGTGACGAGGTTACTACTGAAACCACTTAGGGGTACTAATTAAGAATGGCCTGGTTTTTAATATAAATTCCTTAAGTGTTTGTCTCATAATATTATTTACATATTGTTATCAGCGCAACGACATCCGCCTGCATTCAGAGCTTCGTTTTTCTGTTCCGTGTCCCGACGGTACGTAAAGATCGCACTCAATACTTGACTAACGCGTTGGTGAACCTACAAATCCTACGCGTGTACGGACGCGCAGGTAATGTATGTTTAGCATAGTGCAATTTTTTGTAACCAATGAGATAACATTGAAGAGCGCAAACAACACAAAGCGACACAACAAGCTTGTACAACGTAGGTAGACAGTTCTCCGTATACGCTCAAGTTTAATCATACGTAATGATGCCTTACCTTGTGCTGAGCTGTGTGTATATACTATACAAAATAAACTATCCAGCCAACGGAAAATATATCTATGACTGTATCGTAGAGCCTACATAAATAGTTCTAAATACACTTCTCTGGAGTTTAACAAGGATTCTCCTACAAACAGTTTTTCTTATCAAATACATTAAGAGTATCATGAACTCATGACCCTATTGTAGTTGGAAAATAAAATAATTATATAAGCTGTTAGGGCTTCCAAAATACTAGTATTTTTGCATTGCAACATAGTGAAACAATTTCAGAACTAATATCCAAGTAATATTCTTAAACGCTGCAAGTTGAATGCCCCATTTAACTGTAATTACTACAAGATGTAACAGGATGGGCCCTATGGCATTAAACGCCAAGCTATTTTCATACTTAAACTAAGTAAATAAGTATTGTATTTGTTTGTATTATTTGTTCAGGATTATCATTCAAAGGTTTTCTGAAATTATATTGTTATGGAATTGGTTCGTTCAATGTTTTCGTTTTATTTCGATGATATCGTCGGAGGTGTACGTAAGTACGAGAGTAAGAAGTTATCTAAATACGTCGCGTCTGCGTCGTCAAGGATCAGGTGGGAATGTGTGTATCACATTTCCAAACGTATGTTTTAAGTATGTATGTACACATCAGCTCAAGTCGATTAAGGAAACACAATCATTAGTTAGATAAAATTCAACACACTATAGTTAGTTACTAACTTGTTACGGGGTGTCAGTACCCTCAAATAAATCGCTATTCCTTGAGTCACGGAGTTCAGACAGCAGTCGCTCTGTGGAAAAGCTGATATTCTGTCATAACTGGTTTGACTAGTAAGCGGACCCCGGGCTTCAAGGCGTGTAAGTCTTGGATGCAACCGGGATAACGCTAGGACGATGATGACTGTGCATAAATTGCATTTCATTGATATTGTACGTTATTATTTTAACAAATTTTGCAACTGAACTGAACCCCACACAGAAATAATTACCTTCGCAAAATTGACCCAATAACTTCTAGCTAATTCGTTAAGTAGAGCTCCTCCTACACATTATCACGTAGATGTGTCTAGTTAGTTTGGAACGGGACGTTGAGAAAACTTTCAAGAAATTAGTTCACGGCGACTATGGAGCCAAGGGGACAATAAAAGCGTCCTCGATACTGCTTCTTTTGTTCAAGTTCACTTTAAGCTAGCTGTACGACGCACAACGTACGTCAACCATTGTATCTCAGATTATATAATAAAATTGTTCTAATAATCTGAACATTGTATAATAATAAACTAGACTTCGTCTGCGGCTCCACCAGCTTGAATTAATCGCTTACCTTTACTAGGAATCTGTCTATTGGTGGAAACCGTACAAAAATCTGGTCGGTTGGTTTTGAGTTTATCGTGTTTATACAGACAGACAAAGATGACTTCCGTTATATTTATAAATGATTTAACGGTTTTTTTTTCACCCGGTAGAACGAACACGAGCAATACTCGGTTTGTTGTGGAACTTGTGGACATTCGCAGGTCACACTTATTTTTATCGTGGCCTTCACGCACCGACATTAAACATAATTCTCTTAAGAAAATTAGATACCTACTTAATACAATGTACGAGTTTCAAAATATAAATTTTGCCGTACAACGTCCTTATGGAAAGCCGTGAAAAGCTACTTATTTCCTGTTCATAATATGTCATTAAATCTTGTCTCAGTGTTTAGCTACTTAGGACGCAGATAGAGGACATTATCAGCCTTCATTCTGTATCACATTACCTTAGGAGAGTACACGTAACTTCGCACACTGAACAACGATAAAGCAAAATTCGCCACACATGTTAACCAAGTAGGTTATACCTAATTAGGGAGAAAAGCAAATGTATGTAAGTGAGGCAAGCTCCCTGAGGGTAAGTACACAAAACTGTCTGTAGCTTGTTCCAACTACGACACTTCTCGCAATAACTCCTTTGTACAACGGTAACTGTGTCTAATGTTTGCGCACCAAACAGTTTAGTTGTTCTAATTAAACGCCAAAGTCTTTGTATGCCGCCTAAATGTTGTGTATTCGCTTGTGGCACAGGTTAAACTGCAGTATGTTGGTTTCTTGTTTCGTTTAGATGGTTATTGTGACATAATACTGGTAAATGACATTGCTGCTATTAGCTAAACTGGCAATATTTTTGATGGAACAATAGAATTAAAGGGATTGCCAAGAGGCGACTAAGGAAAGTACATGAAGCAAATAATATAACTGGGTGTTAAACTCAACATCCCTACACCAACTCGTGTAGCCAGCGTGTTGTAGTAGACGAAATCTTCCTCTTGACTCACAATGTTTAATGTGACTGAAATTAAGAGAGGCCTTCGTCCAACAACAGACTAAGAAATGTATATGAGGTATGATGAGGTACATATTCCCTACAAAATCATCTTAATATATAAAATCCTTGCGTTACTGACTGACTGACAGACACGCTACAGCCAAAACTTTTGGGCGCAGGAAGCTGAAATTTGGCATGTATGTTCCTTGGGGACTGTAGGGGTGCACTAAGGAGGGATTGCCTGATATTCCCAGGGAATCGGGAAAAAAATTGATTATTAAAAATAACGTGCGGGCGTAGCTGCAGGCGTCCTCTAGTCTGTTATATTTTGTGTCCTTTCACTATTACTTACTTACTCCAATGGCTTACCTACCCTAAATGTGCTTTGGCGTCCAATACACACACAATAAGCATAACATAGGCATGTTATGCGAAAGGTTATAACTTGTATTTAAAATAAACAGCCTACAGCTTTCTGGACGTAACCTGCAGCGTTTGGATTCTATGTACCTTCCTACATGTTATGTTTGGTATATGAGTAATGGAAACCAAACAATGTAGGTTACCCTCGAGCCACAGGCTGTTTGTTAGATGCGCATACAATTCTACCCAATTGACACACAGTTTACCAGTTTAAATTATTATCATACTAGCTGGCTTCATCTCATATCCTCGCAGCTGTAGCCTAGTGGAGATATACAGCCGAAGGTATCGGGTTCGAATCCACTGCGCGCACCATTGACTTTTTTAAATTATGTTTTTATTTTTTTGTATTTATTTATAGACTCACCCCTGTATCCTCGAAGGTGTTGACAGAGGTGTAATATTACCCACACTTCGCCATTAATTTTTGGGTCCCACGTAATAGGGGGCGCGCCTTTTGCCGTTACAGGACACATTACCAGACTCCGTGCTGCTACTGACAATTCGGAAAACCCCAGTTACATTTTTGCCCGATCCGGGAATCGAACTCAGGACCTCCGATCAGCAATCGCATACGCTATCCACTGGATTACGGAGGCAGTCTTTAATATTATGTGCGTATAAATTTTTTAATAATCGCTGGTCCCATGCCTCGGAGAGGTAATTTTAGCCATCGGTCTCGGCTCTCCTAAAGATCTTTGACAGCGGTATTCAGTAAATCTGAACAAACTGACACTAGTCTTGGAGTCACTGTCCCTTTGGGTTGCGAAGATTAGACCGGTAGTTGCTCTGTGAAAAGTTAACATTCTATCAAAGCCGGTTAGACTAGTAAGCGGGTCCCGGGACTTTATCTGCGCAAACCATTGCAACTCTCATAGTAACTATCCCACTTTTACAGTTTAGCATTATAACACTTAAGACATTGTCATCGTAAAAACTTTAAAACTATTATCTAAAATACTTGAACTTAAAGACAAATTTTTAAATGATCAAAATAAGCTCTACATTGCTCCGTTCCATACATTGTAATATTTAGAACAAATATAGGGCAGTCGCTATGCAGGTCCGTCGTTCAATGAAACCGAATGTGTATTTTAGTCAGTGTACAACGTAGTGCTGTGTATAAATAGCAATCGCACACATATCATGAGATGCACGAGTTGGATATGATGCACGGCGCAAATAAACTGACAGATGCTGATGTAGTTAATGACTCTCGTTGGTTCCGGGTACACGGTAGAATTGGTTTTTCTAGAGAATTAGGTACTCGTGAATTTCTACACGAATATTAAATACAGGATATGGGTTGGATTTTCGTAGATGTGAATAGGCTCTTTTTTACGTGAAATCAGAACCTAGCTAACAACTCAGTGGGTGCATCTACGGAGCTTCGGGCGTATATACCTATTCTATGTGTGTTGAATTCATACTGGTATATGTACGTTTTGTAATATTGTATGTAAAATATAGTACATCTGTGATTTTATTATCTACAAACATCAATCAGCAAAGTCAATCCCAATGAAAACATTTGTTTAATTAAAATTTGCTGATGTATACAGATGCGTGCAGATGAGTCAGACAAGGGCGGCCTGAACAAATACAAAATATGTTGATTTCACAGCAAGTAACGAGTACCTAACCACGTTCTAATCAAACAATAATATTTGTTTATCTTTAAATATATACTCGTGTTTTGGTTCACTTCAATATTTTAAATATTACGCATAATTATATACTGTCCAACTACTGGGATACTTTCCATTATGAGGGGGATTAGCGTACTATGATTGCATTGCTAAATAATTATGTATAATGTAAAACATCGTTCTTTTTTCTACCTTCTTTTAATAGAGTGGTTTCTACGCAAACATATCTTTACTTTTTACAGACCACCAAAAGAACACTATATAAATGGATAACTCGGTAGTACAATGAACAAACCCAACACTGGTAAATCACTGTTGAGTGCGGTCGCAGTCAAGATAGCGCGGTAACCACAGGTACACAAAACGATCTATATCTACGAACTTAGTTCTGTGGGCTAGTTGTTTCCCAGACGACCTGATTTTAGTGAAAGTCTAGATATAAGCGAGTAACCTGTTGTGTTCTACCTCTGATATATCTATGGGTTGACCCTAATGGAATGATTTATTTATAATGTAGCCTTGTATCGACTTTCTTTACCATTATTGTGAACTTATGGCTATAGAGATAATGAACTGTTTTATGCAATGACAATAGGTGGCGCTTATAGCTTGTCGTTCATAATAGATCGCCAAATTTAAGCGACGCTTTCACAGGTAGCCAATTGGATGGGTGACCGAGTGAGACATTTACATCAGAGCGTTTCAGTTCTTCGGAGGGCACGTAAAGCTATCGGTCCGGATTCTTGTCTCCCGACAAGAAAGGTTAAGCAGCGATCAGACGGCACGATTCATCGGGCCGATGAGTAGGGCTCGATAGATTGGGCGTTCTGATCACACTACACGATATCGCCACCCTCACTCACTTGGCAGCCGAACGCCGAGCAGTGAAGATGGCCGTAAAGTATCAGAAACTTGGAATCGCTCATGCAGTAACAGCGGGTGTAGTAAAACAAAAAAAGAAATGAAGATGTTGGGTGAAGGAATATTTACTCTGGAGAAATTAATTGTGTAACATGAACATTTTGTGTGTGTTAGAGCCGGAGGACTTTAGAAATTACGTCCGAATGAATTCTGGACAATTTAATCATCTTTTTATAAACTTCCAGTACGTTGAGTGTTATCTCTCTTTGGCATTCCGTAGCCATTTTCACTCCACACGTCCTTTCACGCCGAACGCCGCGCCGGCACTGAGGGCCCTAACCGCGATCAGACGGCACGATTCATCGGGACTTAGGGACTTAGGGCGGTCGGGCACTCTCGATCGCATGAAAAATTTCTTGTGGAATTTCATACGCTACATTTTAGCATCTCATTAAATGTATATAACCGTTAAAAAAAACAAATGAACGAATTTTTTCCCAACAATCAATTACCAAAAAACTTGTTTATAAATACTTGCGGCCACATTTTAATAGGCAACCTAGTAAATATATATTCTCCAAATCATACATTGATATAAATTTTGGTTTTTAGCGAAAACTCGATAAGTGCACTAACTTATCGCTGGATCTTAGACTATTAGCTTTATTAAAACTCTAAATAAAATAGAAAGGTTGAGGTAAAGGACGTAGATACACCAATAAATATATCTACGTGTATTTTATTTTAATTCCTGTGATTAATTATCACATCTTTTCGCTTACTTCTTCATAAGTTATTTGGAGATCAGTGCAGAATACATATTTTTCCATTCATCCCATAAATGATAAAATATACTAATAATACGAACTTTGAAACAATATATCCAAGCAATTTATTATATAAACAAACAATTCCATATGACTAGGATTCAAAACACGCCTCGCTCTTCCGCAATACATACCAACATGATGATGCATCTGAAAATTATATTAAGCTCAAGCTTGTTAAATGCTGTTCGCTTCGGTTTAAGTTATTTATTTGCCTGGTTCTTAGTTGCCTGTACCAAACTGTAAATCATTTATCCCATATTTTAGTTCGGTATCCGTTTAGCGACTGATAGATTTCAAATTGAACTTGTGTCATGATAAGGTTATTTTTATATTAAGACTTTCTTGTTGCAGGCTTGCTTCGTTTTGCTTCGTGTGGGTCTTTACGAGTACTAATACAGCGAAAAACTACTAACATGAATAACACGCAGACTCTAAACTTGGTTCAAACGATTTATGTCTTATTCAACGTAGAGACGTTTCTATACTAATAATATAGAGTAATGAATGTAGAGGAAGCGCGTGAGGTTTGCAAGGATAGAAGCAAGTGACGTTCTGTTGTCTCTGCCTACCCCGACGTGAAAAAGGCGTGAGCATATGTACGTGTGTATGTACGTTTCTATACTGCCTCATAAGTTTTGTGACATTAGTTCTGCGTTTATTTTGCCAGTAAAGTAAGAGCTTTATTATTCAATCTCTAATGAGAATAAGGAAATTGGCGGTTAACCGACTTCAAGAAGGTGAAGGTTCTCAATTCCACTGTATTTTTATTTATTACTTGTTTGTATATTACGCGATTACGCCGTCAATTTATGAATGACTTTTGAACATTCATTTTTGGGAAGAGTTTCTGACAATTGGTTCAGTGCTTTAAAAATATAAGATTTTTTAGCAGTTTTATAAGTTTGCAAGTAGTTGAAAGAACCGTGACAATAGTGTAAGTGTTGTACCTATTTGAGTTCAGCACTGTACGAGAGTGATAATATCTCCTCTTAAACTGATCTTGCCAACAGCAACAAACAACTACCTTGTTGTTCTTGTGGAAATATTACGAAAACTAAAAAGTAGAAAACAAAAATATAATTTAAACTGAAACTAAAAAGCAGAAAATGATATTTTAATCACGTCAAAGCAAAGGAAATGATTGATAGGTATCTATTTTTACAATTCGTCAAAAAATCTATATTTTTGAAGACAGCGCTAGCCGGTTCTTAATAAAAAAAAATTAAAGTCAGCAGTATTTGACACTGGTTTAAACGGTTGCGGAGTTCAGACGACATTCATTCTGAGACAAAGTTAATATTGTATCAAATCTGGTTATACTAGTGCGCGGAGTATGGGCTCCAAGGCGATAGTTCAGACGACATTCATTCTGAGACAAAGTTAATATTGTATCAAATCTGGTTATACTAGTGCGCGGAGTATGGGCTCCAAGGCGATAGTTCAGACGACATTCATTCTGAGACAAAGTTAATATTCTATCAAATCTGGTTATACTCGTACTAGTGCGCGGAGTATGGGCTCCAAGGCGATAGTTCAGACGACATTCATTCTGAGACAAAGTTAATATTGTATCAAATCTGGTTATACTAGTGCGCGGAGTATGGGCTCCAAGGCGATAGTTCAGACGACAATCATTCTGAGACAAAGTTAATATTCTATCAAATCTGGTTATACTAGTGCACGGAGTATGGGCTCCAAGGCGATAGTTCAGACGACAATCATTCTGAGACAAAGTTAATATTCTATCCAATCTGGTTATACTAGTGCGCGGAGTATGGGCTCCAAGGCGATAGTTCAGACGACATTCATTCTGAGACAAAGTTAATATTCTATCAAATCTGGTTATACTCGTACTAGTGCGCGGAGTATGGACTCCAAGGCGTTAGTTCAGACGACATTCATTCTGAGACAAAGTTAATATTCTATCAAATCTGGTTATACTAGTGCGCGGAGTATGGGCTCCAAGGCGATAGTTCAGACGACAATCATTCTGAGACAAAGTTAATATTCTATCAAATCTGGTTATACCAGTGCGCGGAGTATGGGCTTCAAGGCGATAGTTCAGACGACAATCATTCTGAGACAAAGTTAATATTCTATCAAATCTGGTTATACCAGTGCGCGGAGTATGGGCTCCAAGGCGATAGTACAGACGACATTCATTCTGAGACAAAGTTAATATTCTATCAAATCTGGTAATACTAGTGCGCGGAGTATGGGCTCCAAGGCGATAGTTCAGACGACATTCATTCTGAGACAAAGTTAATATTCTATCAAATCTGGTTATACTCGTACTAGTGCGCGGAGTATGGGCTCCAAGGCGATAGTTCAGACGACATTCATTCTGAGACAAAGTTAATATTCTATCAAATCTAGTTATACTCGTACTAGTGCGCGGAGTATGGGCTCCAAGGCGATAGTTCAGACGACAATCATTCTGGGACAAAGTTAATATCCTATCAAATCTGGTTATACTAGTGCGCGGAGTATGGGCTCCAAGGCGATTGTTCAGACGACAATCATTCTGAGACAAATTTAATATTCTATCAAATCTGGTTATACTAGTGCGCGGAGTATGGGCTCGAAGGCGATAGTTCAGACGACAATCATTCTGGGACAAAGTTAATATCCTATCAAATCTGGTTATACTAGTGCGCGGAGTATGGGCTCCAAGGCGATTGTTCAGACGACAATCATTCTGAGACAAATTTAATATTCTATCAAATCTGGTTATACTAGTGCGCGGAGTATGGACTCCAAGGCGATAGTTCAGACGACATTCATTCTGAGACAAAGTTAATATTCTATCAAATCTGGTTATACTCGTACTAGTGCGCGGAGTATGGACTCCAAGGCGTTAGTTCAGACGACATTCATTCTGAGACAAAGTTAATATTCTATCAAATCTGGTTATACTAGTGCGCGGAGTATGGGCTCCAAGGCGATAGTTCAGACGACAATCATTCTGAGACAAAGTTAATATTCTATCAAATCTGGTTATACCAGTGCGCGGAGTATGGGCTTCAAGGCGATAGTTCAGACGACAATCATTCTGAGACAAAGTTAATATTCTATCAAATCTGGTTATACCAGTGCGCGGAGTATGGGCTCCAAGGCGATAGTACAGACGACATTCATTCTGAGACAAAGTTAATATTCTATCAAATCTGGTAATACTAGTGCGCGGAGTATGGGCTCCAAGGCGATAGTTCAGACGACATTCATTCTGAGACAAAGTTAATATTCTATCAAATCTGGTTATACTCGTACTAGTGCGCGGAGTATGGGCTCCAAGGCGATAGTTCAGACGACATTCATTCTGAGACAAAGTTAATATTCTATCAAATCTAGTTATACTCGTACTAGTGCGCGGAGTATGGGCTCCAAGGCGATAGTTCAGACGACATTCATTCTGAGACAAAGTTAATATTCTATCAAATCTAGTTATACTAGTGCGCGGAGTATGGGCTCCAAGGCGACAGTCTCGGGTGCAACTGGCAGAACGCTACAACGATGATGTCATTCCATTATTTAATACTAGCTGTTTCCCGCGGTTTCACCCGCGTCCTGAGGGAACTATTTCGCGTACCCGGTTAAATTATAGCCTAATTACTTCTTGGTACATCAGCTATCCGCCAGTGAAAGTCGCGTCAAAATCGGTCTAGCCGTCCCAGAAATTAGCGAGAACAAACAGACAGACAGACAGATAGACAGACAGGCATAAATTGTAAAAAAAATAATTTCGGTATACTTATGTACCGTGTATCCATATGAATTTAGTAAAAAGCGGTTATTTTAAAATTACAAACAGACACTCCAATTTTATTTATGTGTATAGATGATCTACATATACCCTACTGGTTTCTTTTTGGGATGATCTTTCACCTCTCGGTTCAGAGAGAAAAAGAGAATGTAGATTTTAAATGCCTTTGTTTGTTGTTGCGAAACGCAATGCGAGGACGATGAGACTACGTAATGCATAGCGTCATCCGTACACTTATATTGTTTACTTTACTAGAGTCCTTACAGTATGAGGCACGCCCATAAACCTGTTAATTCAAACCAAATATATGTAAATAGGTACTTAACAAAGTCGGAGGGGTACGGTGGCGTTACTACAAAACTTCTCTCATTATACCAACTGTAGTGCGAGTACATAAAACAAATGCACATACTGCGAATAGTTGGTTGTAATTGCCGCTCCCACTACAATAGTTAAATTATGCACTAATGTTTTTAAGCGAAAAGTTTTGTTGTTACAGGCCTGCTCTGTAACAACGCGGAACAACGTGTTAAAGTTTAAACTAAAAATAAATAAACTATAGCATTGAAGGACTCGTAGCTGTGGGACTTCGTTTGTCACTTTACCATACGGACGAATATGTAAAATTAACAATTTTTATGAACTTGACCATTCGAATTTAATAATAAAGTTTGCCATTTATTGAGTACATTTATTCCGGCTGATACTAAAGTAATGCGCTTATTATGCACTTTGTTGAGATGTGGATGATGGAGCAAATGCTGCAAACAGATAAATAATACTTGATGGTATTTCCTTAAATAGTACAGTATGCTATACAAACAAAGTGTTTATGTGTAGAATACTGTACGCAATAATTTGCTTGCATAAACCGTGCGTGCGTGGGTGCGTACGTGTAGCACTATAGGTATAACACGCTACAAGATATGTTAAAGACGATCTTCATGTCTCTTTCACTAGGAGAGTAGATGAGGTTCACATTTATCTCCAAACATTGAATTACTATTAAATCAACATAATCAAAAATCAATCAATAATTATGTGTAAAAAGATTAGGGCAAACGAACTCACAACAGGTGCGCTACCTGGTGTGAGTTCGTTATTTCACATGGGACAGACTTTGTATAAGTACATAAGTCTGGCAGTTCTTTATGTTAGTTATTTTTAAAATTGTTAAGATCCATGGAAGACATGATTTGTTTCTGATATGCGTCCAGCGTGGTGGATTATGGCCTTATCCTTCTCATAGTGAGAATAGGCACGTGCCCAGCAGTAAAGGGCTGAAGATGATGATTAGATTTCTCTTACGTATAAGATTCATCGAACTTGTAATATCAATATTAAATAAATAAATTTTATTATTGCACGGCTCTACCTGTAACTATGTATATCACATTACATGAAATAGCATTCCATATCCATGAAATGGTAAAAGATATAGTTTACATTTTTGTTAAAATGTAAATACACATACAAATAGGTAGGTATGTGTGTTGAGTGTTGACGGACAGACAGGCACAGACAATTTTAGTAAAACCTTTTTGGGCCTTTATGTTTATATTCTGGCTGAGTTATTTTTTAAACAAAAGTTTACAGATGGGCGCGGGAGCCTCGAATGACCCCGTCACATATATCTCTGTCCATTGTGTTGACAGCTTAGCGACTCCTTTTTTGTTTAAGGTTTATATTTTAACCGCCTTTGTCGGCTGCGTAACATGAAGTTCGCCCTACAACAAAAACTGCCGTCAGATATATTCGATATTGGGCTGCGGAAAAAGCCTTTTGTATTTTATAAAACACTAGACGCTCGCGGCTTCAACCATGTGAATTAAACACCGAAAACTTCTTAAGGAATAACCACCTACCTATAGGTGAAAACCGCACAAAATTCTGTTCGGTAGTTTTAGAGTTTATCGCGTTATTATATTAATACATGGCTATCAACCCAATTGTGTTCAAACCCCAAAACACGACCAACTTATGCTAATATTATGACATAACATATTGTCGCTGTTTGCACGTAAAAAAACTAAAACACTCCGGGAAAGGATGAGCCAGTGGGACTAATTTAAACGATCATCGTATTGTTTTCGAAGGATTAACCGTGAAAAGGCTTACACGGGCAATGGCAAGTGATCGTAAACCTAATCCCACTTCTGTCGATAATGGAGCGCCCCTCTGGGGCCATGCAGATGTGTTAGTGAGGTGCCTATTTGTTTGCCGACCATACGAGGTTTATCGTTCGGGATGTTCAGATCTTTAATCCTATTAGCTGTCCGAATGTAAACCAGGCCAACTTAAGCTCTCTTTAAAGTAAAATTAAATAATCTATCACTAAATAGTGAAATAATTACTAAGCCAGCTGGAAAAATGTCAATACCGAGTTTTTTCGTACTTAACAAGGTATTGCATGTTGATTCTTACTCAAATTTTACCATTTACCGCCAAAATCTTTGTGGAATAAATAATAAGAAAGATGAGCTTGAAATTTATCTAAGTGAATTACCATATGAGGTTAGTTACATATGTGTTAATGAGCATTTCTTAAACCAAGAAATGTTATCACAATTCTCTTTTTCAAATTATAATTTAAGCTCTTCAAATACAAGGCTGAATAAACTAAGAGGGGGAACATTAGTTTTAACACAAAAAAATAGACAAGTAGAGGATTTAGACATTTGCAAAAAACTGTATAAAATTAACACTTGAAATATGTGGGGTAAGGGATAAAGAAACTAATCACTACTTATTTTGTTGCTATAGAACACCAACAGATAAGAATTTTGACGAGTTCCTTGGACGTTTAGAACAATTATTGTAATTTGCTTTTAATAAATTATGTTTTATTTGTGGAGATTTTAATGTTAATTTAGTTAAAGATGACAAATACAAGGATATGTTTGTATCTCTATTGATATGTTACAATTTTAGATTTTTATTTAATTCTATCACATTTATACGTAATAATTCTGAGTCTTGTCTAGATAATATTTTGCCGAATGTTTGTGATAATAGTATAAGTTTCACGGCTATTGACCACATCGGACTAGCAGATGGACATGCTGCTCTCTTCTGTACAGTATATTTGGAAAAAGTGACCTTTAAGCAGTGTGCTCGTTTTATGAGTTTAAATAGAAGATTTTACACTGAAAAAGGAACTAAATCTTTAGAAATAAGCTAATTGAGTATGACTGGAATTTAGGCATCAATACATTTATTTAAAAAATTGAAGAACTGCACTATTCTACATTTAAGAAAAAAAAACATTAAATTAATGTTAGAAGAATTTGTAGGTCCAAATGGGTGACTAAAAGTATTTGGATAGCCAGCAAAATGAAACGGCTTCTAAATTTTGTGAACCGAGCAAATTGTGATGTATCAGTTTTGGACTACCGTGCAAAGTATTTCAGAATATATAGAAAGATAATACGATACGCAAAAAGAAAGGAAACTAGTAATCAAATCAACAAAGCTAGAAACTCCAGTAAAGAGATTTGGAATATAATTAACAATGCTCGTAAAAAAAAAAAAATTACTTCGACGAAGGCAATATAGTACAAAAGCATAACAATCAATTTATTCAAAATCCTAGAGATATTGCTGACATTTTTGCAGAACAATTCAGTAATGGTAATAGTGTTAATAGTTATAACCCGGACTTGGCTAAAACATGTTTAATAAGGTATATAGACAGAGTCCATAATGGCATGACTTTTTATACAGTTACTCCATTTGAAATTTATAAAGTAGTAAAAACAATGGGTAATAAAAAGTCGTTTGGCCATGATGAAGTACCGTTTAGTATATTCAAGGACAATATTGACATTTTAGCACATCCAATATCATACATAATTAATGACTGTATTAATCAGCCTTATTATAAGATAGCCAGAATTTTGCCACTATTTAAGAAGGGAGATAAAACTGATCCATTAAATTATAGGCCAATCTCATTGCTACCAGTTTTGTCAAAACTTTTTGAAAAAGTTATCAAGGCTAGACTAATCAGACACTTGTATCATGAAACAGTTATAAAACCTAATCAATTTGGATATCAGAATAATATAGGAACACTGGATGCAATAGACTCATTGGTTAATGCTATAGTTTGCAAGCTGAATGCCAAATTAAAAGTCGCGGGTTTATTCCTGGATTTACGTTCCGCATTTGACACTGTGGAACATTCTATTCTTTTAGATAAGTTAGAACATTATGGCATAAGAGACAATAGTTTAAAATTATTTCGATCATATTTAACAAATAGAACACAGTATGTTGTAATGAAGTCAGTTGAAAATGGCATTGAAAAAATTCATAAATCCAGGCTCTATACAGTAAATAAAGGTGTTCCTCAAGGCTCAGTCCTTGGACCAATTTTCTTCATAATGTTTGTCAATGATTTAATTGCCTATATAAAAAGTGTTTCACCAGACACTAGCCTTGTTCTATTTGCGGATGACACCAGTGCTGTTGTAAGTGCCAATACAGTTGATTCTTTAGAAGAAAAACTGAACAGTTTTTTAAAGGCCTGTGAAAACTGGTTTTTAATTAATAATTTAAAACTAAATGTAAAAAAAACTAAATGTGTACTATTTAGAAGCACAATTAGAAACAATTCTTCTTTAAATGTACGATCGTTAGGAAATAAAATCGACATAGTTGAAAATATAAAAAATTTTAGGGGTACAAATTGACTCTCTTTTTAATTGGAAATCTGAACTTACTTCAGTAACTAATGTAGTAATAGTAGTGCTTGCTATGCTATTAGAATGCTTAGAGATGTTTTATCTCCTGCTCAACTTTGTACTGTCTACTTTGCCCTGGTTGAATAAAAAATTAGGTACAGCATTAAATTTTGGGGAGGCAGTTACAAGTACAACATTAATGCTGCCTTTGTGGCGCAAAAGAGAGCACTTAGGACTATGCTTGGCATTGACCAAATGGAGTCATGTAAGGAGCATTTTAGACAGCTACATATTTTGACTGTACCATGCTTATATACAGGTTATCACAAGACCCATCACCAAGCCGAAGTCTACTCGTTGTGGACATCATGCCAAGTCATACTAACCAAAAATAATACCTGGGAAACGATGTTTTTTTTAAGTTTTCACTTTTTTTAAACCGCAATTAAAAGCGCGCGCGTGCAATGCTAGAAATACCTACTTATCAATTGGGTCATAGGGCTATATCTAAAGAATATATTGACGGGGTAAATGCATCGATTTTGTACCTAATTAGAAAAAGTCCATACTAACTTTGAGCCTCAATATCTCCTGAACCAATAATTTCCCAGGTATGGTGCCGAAGTAAAAAATGTTCGTAATGATTAGTACAACATGGGATTTCAGTTTTCGTTAAGGGTCTTTTTACATCCTGTTTACTAGTGCTACTAACACACTTTCAAAAAAATTTGCAAGTTTGAAACTGATGATGAAAGGAAGTTTAGATTAGCGACACGGAGAAATGATTTTAAGACAATGTTACAAGCCAAACTCAATATTGTTAAACACTCATCTTTATAGACTGCACATCAGTCTATAAATCTGTTTAACAAATTACCAGTCGAGTTGAAAATCATTGAGAGTGTAAACTTATTTAAACATAAACTGAAGACATTATTACTTGACAAAGCGTATTATACAATTGAAGAATTCTGTAATGACAAATAATATTGTTATGACATTTGATGTTATAAATATTTTAATTTTAATTTAATTTATTACTTTATTCAATCTTAATTTTGACATGCTATTTAGTTTAATTCAATTTAATGGAGTATTGTGTATTTTAATGATTTATATTTGAAGAGCCTCGATGGCCTGAGGGCCCTTCACCAGGGTTCATCTTCTTCGAATTACAGAAATCACAGCGTAAATAGGTATTTATCGATTACTTCCACACGAAATCAACTTAATTAAATTTTGAAATGGCGTGATGGCAAAGATCCAGAGCGATTCGTCAGCGTCACAGACGTGGTGCGCAGGCGGCGTCTCGTTAAAAAGTGACCTCAAGAAATCAAGATGGCCGCCCCCGCTACCATCGACAATGACGCTTCGCTAGGTTGACATTGACAGTCCTGTCAACCTGACTTTGCCGTAAACGCCGTCACGGCCGGACTGACTTTCGACCGTCCTCGGGCGATTTATCTGAAGTAAATTATGATAACTGCACAGTCCGTTCGCTCATCCTGACTTAATAATTTTCATCGGCACACAGTCACTCAAATCATTTTATGACTTGGACTTACAAGGCAAGTGTATCGCTTAGCCAACCGTAAGGTGTGACTCGGACTACACTTAAGTAAGACCAGTCGACCAACGCATTAGTCACCAATCCAGGCTGGAATTTTCTCCAACCAACACATTTTTATCCTTGTAACATCTAGACAAGCCACTTCCTCAAAGGATACGACCCGGACGACACAATTCGTCTCACAAATTGCAAGCGATCATCCAGGACAAGTCAGACCTCCAGAGGGACCTGACTCGGACGACAAGTTTCGTCAGATGACGCTAAGTAAATCACTGTGACAAGTCCACCGGTGACTCGGACGACACAATTCGTCTTACAGATAGCAAGCGATCATCCAGGACAAGTCAGACCTCCAGAGGGACCTGGCTCGGACGACAAGTTTCGTCAGATGACGCTAAGTAAATCACTGTGACAAGTCCACCGGTGACTCGGACGACACAATTCGTCTTACAGATAACAAGCGATCATCCAGGACAAGTCAGACCTCTAGAGGGAGCTGACTTGGACGACAAATTTCGTCAGATGACGCTAAGTAAACCACTGTGACAAGTCCACCAGACGGTGACTCAGACGACACAATTCGTCTTACAGATAGCAAGCGATCATCCAGGACAAGTCAGACCTCTAGAGGGAGCTGACTTGGACGACAAATATCGTCAGATGACGCTAAGTAAACCAATGTGACAAGTCCACCAGATAGTGACTCAGACGACACGTTTCGTCTACCTTCTGTGACGAGTGAAGTGTGCCCTCTAACTACTCAACGTGAAATAGTAAGGGCGACACTTCTTCGCCCAGGATCAACCATTTGAACAGTTTATCACCATTATAGGAATGTTACAGTACAGTAACAATAGTTTGTACTATACCTGCCTATGATAGTGGATTGTCCTGTTCCGTGTGCACTTCAACTTCATGAAGGACCTCCCATATTTCAGGATCTGAGTGTACGCTCAGGGTGTCTGAGTTTGCAGTGACAGTGTGCGAGTCAGCCGAAGCAGTATCCGAGCACACGGTCAAGGTGACGAGGCGGTCTAATGACTCGTTATCATTATTTGAGCACAAAGTATTGTCTACATCATCAGACGCCGTCTCGGCCTCAGTTTCATTTAAAAGACTAGACACAATTTCAAGTAATCCATCATGTCCCCGTGGTACTGCGCGTATATTCGTGGGCATTTTTAAGAGTACGATTGGAACCATCCACTATGCTTTTAGAGGTAGCGATCATTATTTAAAACTTCTGTTATCGCGAATGGACCCTAAATTTCCTACCCAATTTTGTTTGATTGCGTTCACAGTTTTTGATAAACATGTAATCATCTTTAGAAAATGGTTTAATTTTTGCACGGCCACGATTGAATCTAACAGTTTCGGATTCAGCAGCATTCTGGATGTTTGCTGATGCATCCTCCCTAACCGAATCAATATCAAGGCGAACTTCGTTATCTTTATCAGTGCAACTTATCTTGGACATACCCGGCGGATCGGAACGAATCCTGAACATAAGCTCTGATGGGGAATATTTAGTTACGGTAGATTTTGTTGTATTTAGAACAAACTGAATATTTCCTAGTTCGTCGCGCTACGTCTTATTAGGATTGTCGATTGATTTTTAGGCATTTTTCGCAACCTGTCGTGTGCGTGCTTATAGGTATGCTTAGAGTTAAGGGTTTTGAGATTATACCGATCACCGTCAAGACAAACAAACTGATTTCCTTTGACTACATGTAGGAAAAGACTACATTACCGAGATAGTCAATTGACAGTGAGTATTTTCCGATTCTTGCAACACGCTTTTGTCATACAACACAGAAATCAGAGGTGGAAAAGAATTTTGGCGATCAAAAATCAAAGGAGAGCTACTTGAGCAGCAGCGTATCCATGACTGCGAACAACAACCACATCTTAATGCAGTTTGATCTAGGAATAAAAGAAAATTCTCGAACAGCATTCATTCTAGTCGTTCGGCTATTCCTGGCCCAAGTCGGTGGGGAATAAAAGGTACTCTAATCAAAAATTTTAATGAAAATCACAATTAACTCTTTCTCTCAAAGCTGACATGTTGAACAACACGCATACTCGTTAAAATAATAGGAAACTCATTCAAATATTGCATTGTTCATACTCTGACATCCATCGGGTCTTCAAACATCACGCTATGCAACCTCCATGCCGTTACAAAAACCACCTGGATAACCATTTCGAGCGTTTAACAAAATAATCTTAAACTAGGTTTGTTCAACATGTTGCTTTGGTTTTCCTTAGCACATAGCAGACTATAAGAAAATTTTACTAGGCTGATACTCTAGATGTTAAGTTTACTTCCAAGGATCCAACCAGTATTTTTAGCGTTATAATTTTCTCATGGATAGTCTAAATACGAAGCTTATCCTAACCTAATCATAAGCGATACAGCAACGGGCCTTTCGCGTTCAAGACGATAGACAACGTTTGTGATACTATGATAAATGCAGTAATGGCTGTCTTGTTTGCGCGCCAACGGAGACTATGACAAGCACAAAAGCTTCAGAGTAAACTAGGCTAACCAGAAAGGCACTTTGCCGGTCCAACCAACGGCAATGCATGGCTAAACATGCAGCCGCACAAATGGCTTATCCAGTTTATGCAAATCTACATCAACGGAAACGTGGGTACCACAAAATTATCACAATAACGAGTAACAAAGTACACAATTACCCATTTAATGAGGATAAGCTTAAGCATACAATCATCACTAACGGTCACTAACCTAGTTCTACCTACAATGAAAATTAAAATCTCTGAAACTGATTATCGTAACGCACTACGATGATAACTCAATAATTTACTTCTACGTCTGATAATCGACTTTAACAGCTTCTACTAAAAATACTATCCCTCCTAAACGTCCTAAGCATAACTTGGAATTGGCCAGAGAACTCGGGGCACTTGATAAAAATTCCCAGCGTATCACATGAATTTTAAAAACACACAGTAGGTAATTTTCACGCGTAAAATCGTAAAATTGAATTTAATTTTTACTAGTGGTGCCATTTAATAATCATAAGTAAGAAATATTTTAATGTGCCATGTTAAAAATGTATGCAAAGAAGCAGGTGTAATTGCAATACCGAGATCGTCTGTACAACTCGGAATTACAAAGAGTAACAGTGCCACTTTTTACTTAGGCTCTGATCACGTTTAAACGAAAACCGTTACGTATTGTTAACACCACGAGTCGATAAATATAGTCGATATAATAATAAAAGCTACAAGCTATTCTACACAAAATCAGCACGGTCAGCCTCAATTGCTCCGCACAGTCTTACACTATGAACTTAGTATGTACTGTACGATTTGATTAGTCGAATAACTTTAGACGCGAATCTGCTATTTAGCGCCGCTCCCCTGCAAGGACAGCCTTGACCGGAGTTCTTCTAGGTTTAGCAGAAAATCAACCGAACCGTTGGTTCTAAAACCAATATTAGAGCTGCACTAGAACAATAACTAACACGTTTCACTCAAACAAACGCTCACTCTCGTTACTATTACAGTCCATAAAGTAAGACCGAGATAAGATAACCTATTTGCAGGCAAGCATATGATCACAAGGTGCGTGATCGCAAGCCACGCATGATTTACTAAGAAAAGAAAAAAAAACAATCGCTTTCATTTAACTTGACTATCGAACCTGAAACCTCCGTCCGGTATCGACGCTATCGCTAGGTCAGAGTGGTAGTCAGACAACCATATGCTAACAAAATACAGCAATGACTAAATCGTTCAGTACTACCCACATATTTCTTTTTGTCTTTCTTTCTTCTTTATGCTATTAAAAACGAGATTATTCATGAGATCATGTCATGGGAAACACGACAGCGTAAAAGTCAAATAATTCCACATCTCAGTGTCTCGTGTAGGAATCGAATCCACAATACTCGGTACTACGATGTGAAAGCGATATCACCACAACGATTATGATATTTCCAAGGTTAAACGCGTAGTAGTATTCTGCTAACCAAGAATGTTTTACAACTACCGTCACTAAATTAAATTTGCAGTAGGTACCAATAAAAAATAATCAGACAAAATACGCTCACCATGGTTGCAGTTGGAAGCTCAGCTGATTCACCAACATAGCGGCGTTAGCAATCGCCTTCGCTCGCGCCTTGTGTGCAGACTTCATTGCACAATGTCATCCCAGGAAGCGGCACGGTAGATAGCCAGGTCGAAGCTCCTCCCTTCAAGGCCCGGCTGACTGCGACCATAAGCGGGGCACAATGCGGGTCTTGATCGTTCAATCACACGTCTGCAGTCGTCACCCAAGCACGTGCATCCACATCTTGTTGCTCAGGATCTAAGTCCGGTAAACACAGGCCATGTGACGATGTAGTAGATATTTTCATGGCTTGAATCAGCGTCAGAAAATAGCGATTCTGTAGTTACAACAGGTCCAGCAATTTTTCGTAACAAGCGTCTTCATTTTGAACACGTGGGTCGTTGTGGTCCCATCCCACTTCTGATGAAGAGCCTCGATGGCCTGAGGGCCCTTCACCAGGGTTCATCTTCTTCGAATTACAGAAATCACAGCGTAAATAGGTAGTTATCGATTACTTCCACACGAAATCAACTTAATTAAATTTTGAAATGGCGTGATGGCAAAGATCCAGAGCGATTCGTCCACGTCACAGACGTGGTGCGCGGGCGGCGTCTCGTTAAAAAGTGACCTCAAGAAATCAAGATGGCCGCCCCTGCTACCATCGACAATGACGCTTCGCTAGGTTGACATTGACAGTCCTGTCAACCTGACTTTGACGTAAACGCCGTCATATTTGTAACATCTAATTATTGACATGTGCATGATTCTTTATATTGTTTTTAATATCTGTGTGTATACATTTCGACACAAAATATCTTTTGTTATGAAATTATAATAAATAAATAAATAAAAAATAAACGCTTTGTTTAGATAGCCCATGATAATTGTTGTTGTATGCACAGTCAGAAACATATGGCGACATACATTTACGCGATTTTAACATCCTAAGTAATTATTTCTCAGTATGTTTTAGGATTGAATTCATAAGAGAGAGTTCTCATTCAAAACAACAAAAGTCACTGCAGACGTCAAATCTTTGTTAAGTCTTTTAACTTAGCAAAGATTCGAAGTATGCAGTGACTTTTATTTCTGACCGTACCTCTGTTGTATGTGCAGGGAATTAAACTTGTAGCACGTGTATGAATAGAGTTTTAGACACTATTATTTCTGTTTAGCGAGGGAATATAATACCTATCCTTCGATTTGTTTTGTTTTGATCTATTGTTATTCCAAATCACAACAAAAGCAATTGGGCGATAGAATCAAAATAGTACCTTCGTCAAAGCAAGGCGTGGGCTGTCATCATCATTAACTTTTTTATATCATTCTAGTAACTATTTTACAGAGAATTTCAGCTTTAAGTATCTTAATTATTAGAAAGAATGTATCATATTTCAAATTAGATATGAAATAACTGGGCTATTGAAAATACTTTTAACTGTTATGTTTATTTTCATTATCTGGTGTACTTATATTAAATATGATATTTGCGATAACATGATGTTTTGTCACAAGAAACAAAACCTTTAACACAACTTTCAGTAGTAGGTATACAAGGATTTAAACTACATAATATAATAATTATGTTTCTGAGTTCAATACCAGTTTAGTACTAGTTACAACTGCTTATTATTAAAAAATGTACTTTATATAATCTTCGATAAGGTTACTTTTTGCAAGTGTTTTGCATTTCTGTCATCGAAGTTCAAGTGCATCGCAGCTGTGAATGACTTCCTCTGTCCTCTTCATTCCTTTACTGTTTAATAATTAATTATATCAGTTGTGTATTACAGAGACATGATCATTCGTAACGTAAGGCATTTATTGATACACAGCAGGTGGTTGGCCATGAACAGTTGTTTAAAGACATACGTACATATATACACAATGTAGTTATTGGTGCATGGCTGGTAATAGAATTAATTTCGCACAGTGAACAGTTTCATACTAACAATAATTTTGGTGCTCTTTGTTCGGCCAAAAGCAATAGAATATTTTCCTGAAGGGTATGTAAAAGATGCTTGTGTCGTCCTGGTGGTGCAACTATCATCATCATCATATCAGCTGAAAGACGTCCACTACTGGTATGTCCAGCAGTGGACGACTTTCGGTCTACCGCAAGGCTCTCCACATGGACCGATGTTTAGTCACCCGCATCCATCCGCTGTCCGCGATCCCAACTATACTATGTAACAATTGCATTAAAAATCTAGCAGTTAAACCGCTGCAACATGACAGGTAAAACGTATTTTCACTTTTGTAGTATTGATTCGAATACACAAAGACTGATAGCAAGCGAATACTTAGAACGTCAACTTCAAATGCAACCGCTGATAAAACGAAGAACTGCCCAGTGAAATATAGACCATGGGAATACAAATCAGTGCGCTGCTAATAAAAGAAATAAACATTACTTTGTACTTATTAAAACAGCACAACGGTTCCTTAAAGAACCTAGAATCTACTCAAAGCTAAAATACATACAATAGGTTATTTGCTTGAGAACTTGCGATTCACGATCTATAGGGCTGCGCTAACATGTTTGGGCGTATCCGTCGATATTGGCTGTTTTTATTTTTGGATGTTCCTACTTTTTGTTGTTTATTTAGGTGTCCAATAACATTTAAATTTACTTTAAACCAAATGTGAGCCAAAACTAGTACATTAGGTAATCATGATCATCAGCCCTTTATGCTGTCCCACTGCTGGGCACGAGCCTCTTCTCACTGTGAGAAGGGTAAGGCCATAGTCGACCACGCTGGCCAAGTGCGCGTTGGCCATTAGGTAATACATTACGTAAATTAGAACTACTTTGAAGTAAAATTGAAAATAAATAGTAACGAAGTACTAAGTAGTATGAACTAAAACTCCTATAAGTAACTCTATCGTATAACTGTGAAATAGAAGAAGTGGGAATAACGTCTATTAAAAGGACTATTGAGAAAGAAACCTCAATAGTTATATCATAGATCTGTTTAGTATAGCAAGTGGGAATAAACGGCTTTTTCCTGCAGCGCATGTGAAGCATATGGCCGCATGTTTTATATAATGTCATGTTATCTAAAATAATAATCATCTGCTATATAATAATGGTTCGCTAAATTCACGCTTTTTGCGAATATATTTCAAGCGTTATCGTGGACAGATTTATTTGTCACCAGAATAAAATTCATTTGTAACATAATACACGCCAGTAAAATAATTATTATGTATTTTCCTTGATCAATAGAGATTGATTTACACAATATTAATCAATGTTAAATTATATGAAGGCGTATTACATGTTATTGTGTACAGAATAAATATTGGTCTGATATGTAACTATGAATAACATTATTACGACTCACGCTTCTGCAAAAAATGCGTATGCCATACGTATGCCAGTTCGAAAACAAAAATGTATGTGATACGTAAACACTACCAACAATAAAAATAACCTGATAGTAGAAGCGCGAGTTGGAATCTCACTCACAATAAAATTGTTGGAATATCATTATGTTATTCGCAACAGTGGACATCAGTACAATGGCGCACAGTCAACTACAAAACTCGATACGGATAAAATAAATTATTGTTCTTTCTTTCCTTCTTTCTGCGCACCTCAAACTCTTTGCTGAGTATACTATGAATTAAAACTATTTGAATATTAATCTTAGTTTTAATACATTATTGTTTGATAATAATTTTACCAGAAATTCTACTAGATGTAGTTCTAATAATGATTCCTTGAGACGATAAGACCATTCAATATTACGTAAATGTATAAGGACTTATGTAATTGATTATACCATACAAAAAGATATAAAAATACACATTAGCGACAACGGCGTTCGATACAACAGTACATGCGTATCCACTATTTATTTGACTACAGACAATGTCCTCGGAGGTAAGCAGTGTCTTATAGAGACACCCACTTTTTAATGTAAGTATGTGCATATAGTTTGGATCGAGATAAAATCGTCGTCGTTCGGTCGTTCCTTAATATTATATAAGCGGATAATTTCAAACTGTGACCCGTGTACTGCTACATACATGACTATTTTAGCGAATCGGTATTCGGTAATCCAGAATTCCGTGATCGCTCGTGACAGTCAAAATTTTATTTGAGGATTTGGCATATACATATTTGACATAAGCTCCATAAAAAATATGTCAATTTTGTATCTCTGGTAGCCAAATCCATCGATAGATAAAATATTGGGATCAGCCGTCAGTGAAGACGCTATCATGTTGTTTAACTTTTTTATTATCATATGCTATTGTGAAATCAAGGAATTGAAAGTGAACGTGTTTGCTATTTATCACGAGAGCTTTACAAACATTATATAGTCGACAATACCGCGTTGGTAACGAGTTGACCACTTCAACAACTGAGCAATCAGTACCTACACCAGGTTTACTAAGAGTTTGTTTACTTGTTTAAATAATATTTGTATTGTTTGATATATGTACATTATACCTACGGTATAACGCATACAGTGTAATATCACTTTCAAACGCGTCTTGGCCGCCATGGTTTGTTGACATAGAAGTTACGTATTCCAAGTAATCTTCCTTCTTCTTGCAGATTCTAATCTACTGAAGCTAAAACAAGATATTTGGACATTGGGGTCCTCCTATGATGTAGGCCCTAGGCATCCACTATGGAAGGATTAATAGTGGGAGTGATAGCTTTTGCCACTAATATGAAATTTAGCGTGAAGCGAAGCTGCAAGCAACTGCTAGTAAACAATATTCTGAACAAGGTTAAATCTATATTCAAACTAAATTTTATCTAAAATGCAATAAATTTTTTATCTGCATGCTGTGTTTGCCATTATAATATTGTACACTGAACTAAAAATGTATACTTCGGTAAATGTAATTAAATATTATTAAGTGTAACAATTGTAGGTAAACCAATAAATAAATAAAGAACGGAGAAACACAAAACAAAGAAAAGGAAAATAACTGACACAGGTACGCTTCCAGAACAAACAGTAGGTGGAAAAATAATGTGTATCTAATTACAATGTAAACAGAAAAAAGCTAGTTCGAACAATGAAAGAAAATTCTCGAGAATTAATAAAGCTATCTTGTAACGTGCAGACACAGATTTAACAAGTATATCCTTTTGTTCTATAGTCTTAGCGTGCAGAATAGAAGTACAGTATACTCGTGAACGAGTTTGGTTACTGCGTTCAATTGACGACATTTAGTACCTATTTCCTATATACTAGCAAGCTGCAATTGCGCCGTAAAAGGAATAATAACACATAGTTTCTACGCATACAAGACAAATCAATCAGCTTTTTATTATCTGTATGATAAATAGTAGCGTTCAAACGATAACTTGATGATTTTGCGATAGGTAACACGCTTTATTCAATGCGGCAATGTGTACTGCTAATAAACGCAGTATTGTATCAGCGCCAACTCATAAGTGTTGTGTGATCTATGCTCGTAGTACATACATAGTTGCACTGTCAAGGTTCCGTCACTATTAATAACAAGTGCCGCATTGGCATACTGTCACAGAATAATTAATAGTACTAACGTATACTGTGATGTTCGTCTCACATTACCAGTACCACCGCTGGTAGCAGATGAAAGTCTTCGACTAGGACGTCCTTCGGTGTGACAATGTTTTCCCTCTAACACCGGAATAAATCTACTACCTATTCAAAATTTAAAAGCTATACGTCTTATAAAAATATCTCGTGATATTTTAATACAGAATGTAAATTATTGTCAACAAGTAGACAGTAAAAGACATTTACTGGAACTTGGTTCTATCAAATAGTTGATTTTCTTATGTTTCAGAAATGGCATTTAGATAAATATTTTATAGCGACATTTGTATTGAATGACATTAGTAAACATTCTTAGACCGTAACCAAAAAAAAATGTGACTAATACTAATTTTTTTCTAACACTTGCTAAAACCGGTCTTGATAAATCTCGTCACTAAATAATTTATTAATGCTGTGAAATTTTTATGTTTTTATTATAGTAACCCGAAGTATTGGCAAAGCTACAAGTCGTATGTTAGTCAATTCACACTTTCTCTAGGTAAAAAAGCAATTTATTTGGCTTTAAAATTATAGTTAGTTTTCTTTATTTCTCAATGTGCAATGGTGTTATCCCAACCCACGACTTGCAGACGTACATTTTTGTTTAAATATGAGTTTCTACTAATTTCATCCTACTTGCACCTTCAAACCTGAACTATACATATTATATACACACACACAGTAACATACATACTAGTACTATACACACAAAGTAATCGCGTAATTGATGTATATCTTTAAAACAGTTGTGGAACGATCTAAAGTTAAACGACCACATAAAACCTTTATCGTGAACAAATGTATGTATTAGTGGACCATTTGGAACCTGTTCAAACATTCATAGACTTAACAAACTAATCCATATTATTCCAATTAAAATTAAATGGCAGAAGTAATGAGGTAGAAAACATTCTTCAGGTTGTGTGTTTCCCTTACATGTTAGAAGAACTTAATTACTTCACGTAGTAATTACAAAAGGTAAAAAGGAATTACTACCAGTTTTTACCAGATTTTAACATGGTACTGACTTCCTATTGAATACATCAATAGAGTATCTATAAAAAGTTTCGTCGATAGCTTATTTTACACATCCTCTTGAAGGTAAAAGAGCTATGATAGCACAAATAAGTAAAAATCAAGATCAATAACATTTTGTTATGATCAAAATCGCCATACATTATACATTTAAATATACATCCAGACAGACATGTGGTCTCCAGATTTTAATCGACAGGTTTACAAATAGATTCAGAATTTATCTTATAGGTTTCATTTTTAGAACGATAATAACCGCACATGCACATGCTATCGCGATTTGAGCACATCCTGATGAGTAAATATGGCGTAATTCTCTAAAATAAAGATGAAATTTCCTATTTCACCCCAGCCGTGTGATCACGGGTTGTCATCCCAATTATATTTGAAATAATGGAAAGAAAAATAACTTTTTGTAAGCAAGCTTATTTAAACATGAAAGAATTAAAGTATTCGTCAAGTTGAATGAAACGACCCTTGACTTGATGGGATTGTGTCGTTTTATTGCGAAGTGCTGATGGCTACCTTCCAACGCCATCATCAGATCAGCTTCATGTTATAATACTGCATTGTCAGCTCTATAGAGAACCGGGCAGTTGATCAAATTTGACTTGCAAGAAAAGTAAGTAACGTAAAAGGAAATAAAAATTTGTAAACATTACAGACACCGCACCGGGTCAGGTGAAGGTGAAAGTTAATAAAAGCCGGTAAACATAAACACAATCATTTCATGTTTGATATAATTAGCGATTGAGTGCCGTTGCATTTGTATTAACGCGGTTAACAATGAATTTCGGAGTAATATTGGATGCGCACTTTCATAATAATACGAGACGATGACCGCAGCTACACCCGCGCATTTTGTTTTAGACTAGATGAGCCCCCGGTTACACACGCGTTATTTAAGCCTACTGCTCCGCTACCGTTTTTTATATAGCCTATAGCCTTCCTCGATATATGGGCTATCTAACGATGAAAGAATTTTTGAAATCGGTCCAGTAGTTCCTGAGATTAGCGCGGTTAACCAAACAAACAAACTCTTCAGTTTTATATATATAACTATAAGATAAGATATAAGATTAAACTGTTTCTTCCCAATCCCTTGACAATTTCGGGAAATCCCTTCTTAGTATCCTCCACGGTGTTCAAGAGACATACATACTGACCAAAGTTCAGCTTCTTGTGTCCATAGTTTTGGTTGTGCATTGTCTGTCAGTCAGTAACTAACGCAGGAATTGTATTATTGTCTTATCGGGCTTCAATTATTACATATTACTATTTGAGCACATGGTAACTGTATTACAAGTTTAATTTATATATAGTAATATACGTGGTTTTGCCTAAAAACTGTTGATTGCATTGTACCCTTATACCGTAACATTCAAAGTTAGGGTGGTTTGGGTGAATCGGATGTCTTTTCTGATGAGTAATTTGATTTAGGTACACAAAAAGTGACGCCTAATTGATTTCATATTCAAAATGTGACTTAAGCCTTCTTTATTGAATGGTTTGCTCTTTGGATTTTAGATGCAAAAGAAAATGGCTAAATTGAATGTCTCTTTAGATGATACTGGATAAATTTAATCTGTTGAAAGTGTTTCAAGATAGATAGCGGCACTCCTTAAGGAACGATAGTAAAATATGCCTGATAATTAATGCGATCTTGACAAAGACGAGAGAGAGTTAATTATAAATATTATATTTTGTACCGCACGCTTTGGTCTTACAGTTGTAGCGTTTATACTAAACAGCTTTACATTTTACATTATGTAGAAATAAAACGCCTTCTAAACTAACGTCTGAATTGCTCAGTATCTTAGATAAAGTCGAGTGCGGTGTCATCAATAGTTTTGTAGAGATATCAGATAACAACAAACCACCAGTAAGTATCGGAATTAAACCCATGACGGCGCGCATCACTGACCTGTCGAAGTTATGTGCGTTACTCAACTGTTTATTTTATCCCTTGCATCGGAAAGCTCGCTTAACTATTGCGCCGCGTCGGTCCCAGCTATCGCGCAAATCTTTGACAGCCGTTGTGAGGAGTCAGTGCCGTTGAATATAGGCACTGTTCTAAGCCATAGAATTTCGCTATCCCTTTTGGTTGCCGAGATCAGACGGTAGTCGCTTTGCGGTAATGCTGAAATATTCTGTCACATCTGGTTAGACTAGTAAGCGGACGACGGACTCCAAGGCGCAAGTTTTGAATGCAATCAGGAAACGGCTAGGATGATGATCAGATAAGATCGAGTGCACGGTGAAGAATACTGTGAGCACCGTTGTAATCAATCGGTTCTTGACATAACTCTAGAGGCTTAGTAACATATGTTAGAAATTAATTTCTGAACAACGGGTTCCGATAGAACTTTTGCTTTATTACGTTCGTAAATATCGGCGAATAGACACAATGATAGTGTTACAAATCAAACAATATTTCAAGTGACAGTCATATGTTTTTATTCATACCTTGACCTCATTAGTCAGAACAAATAAGTGTAAGTAACATGTATCATACATTATTTGCCATAGTCATATATGTAAACAATTAAAATGCATCTGCATAGGTGCCCGCTTATGCAACGTCTCAGTAATAGACAATGAATATGCAAATACGGCAGCCAATGGCGCATTTCAGAGCTCAATATTTTTCAAAAAATAGAACGATGTCTATCCGACAAGTAAGTCAAATATAGAGACCTTATTAATAAACTTACATTTTAGTGAGCATGGTTGATAAGGAGTTCTCCAAGAAGTGTATCACTGAACACAGACACTCACTTCGAGCACTTTGTATCACACACTACACTCGACATCGTTACGTACACTCGCGGTCACGAGAACAAGCGACACAGGTGCGTCCGCTCGCTGCGGCAGATACCACGCCACTGAATGAACTTTGCTGAAGTCTCGATGCTGCTCTATAAAATTCGGGTGGGTTTTTCTTCCCCTAACCGAAAGCGTACCGCTGCTAAACACACGCTCACAACTCCACGCCGCACTTTAAGATGTATCTCTCTTTTTTGATATGTCAGAGCGGATATGTTGCATACATAAATTAATTGCTTTGCATTTACTTGAATATTTGACGTGATTCCTTGGGCTTAATTAGCACGACACATAAAGTAGGTTAAGATCTTAGTCAAGGATGTCTTTGCCTATTACGCCGTTTGGTAAAATTTTCCAAACTAGTTTAGCAGACATGCCACAGCTTTTAATTAAGAAGTAAGGGTTCTTCTGAGCTCTTATTTAGTCACCTTTGTAACCACAAGACACACAACTTGGTTTGAGTATGTGTCTTTGTAGAGTCTTGAAATGTGGGGGAACAATGGAAAACCATGAAAGCTCAGTAAGGTCAAAAATTAGTATTTATTAAATAAACTTTAACACAATGCTAGTGCATTATGTTAAAGTTTATTCATCACATTCATATTATTAGTTACATTTACATTTTGCATCCTATATGGTATCCGATATGACAATATACATAGTTACGTACAAAAACAAGCGCGAGGTGGGTCCAACGTTGTAGGTTGAGTGAGCATGCCCACAAGCCTAAATGCGTTAATATCCAACCAATGCGTTTCTCACTCTCTCATTTAACATTAATGCAATTTAGTTTTGTAATATAAGAACAAATATATTTTATTCTTCGATATCGACAAATATTGGTCGGACAGTTTTAGCTCAACTTCCTTACTGTTGAAATATCCGCTGAGAATTGAATGTGATTCTCAGTCGTATATCGGCCATGTCGGTTATGAGATGCTATAAGGCACTATTTTTACATTAACCAGTCAATCATAAAACTCCTCTTTAGTCCTGTTTACTATTATATTCATGCCTATATACTAATAAAATCATTATAACACCGTAATTGTATCAAGGTCAAAAATCTCATCAATTTTTTTAACACGGTTACATTAAATATACATACATACATACATAGACTCACGCCTGTTTCCCGGAGGGGTAGGCAGAGACTACGGAACGCCATTTGCAACGATCCAGACATATCTCTCTTGCTTCATTCACTCCCATCAGATTCCTCATGCATGCTCTTCTGTTCAGGGTACTTCTCACCTGTCCTGTTTTTAGGATGTCTCCAATCTGATCAGAGAACGTCCGCCTAGGTCTTCCCCTTCGTCCTGTCCCTTCCACACTTGCCTTATATATCTGCTTGGTCAGTCTTTCGTCATCCATCCTCTCCACGTGCCCAAACCATCTTAGCATACCTTTCTCGATGCTTGTCACTACATCTTCTTTTACCCCACAACACTCTCTTATCACACAATTCTTTACTCTGTCAGTCAGAGAGACACCACACATACTTCTCAGTGCTCTCATTTCTACAGCATTTATTCTACTTTCATGACTTTTCTGCCATACCCAACTATCACTACCATACATAAGAGTAGGTATTAAATATCAGATGGCGGAAATATCTCTATAAATAAAATCTTTTGACCTGAATCCGTTTCACGCGAATCACTTAGTCAGCAAATTAATACTAATAGGCGAATACCATACATTTACTTCCTGAGTATTTCATTTCTATATTACAACATTTTTCAAGGCCATCTAGATGAGTGTCGTCATGTCACAGCAACACGCTGTGTCATCAATTGGGATACGTGGCCTTCAGATGCTTTACCACTACTTATTATAAAGCAGCGTGAAATAAAGTCTGACAAAAATAAAATGAACTCTTTGGCAGCAAGCGGTAACTGTTCTTAAAAACACCAGCATTGTACTTGGACGAACTGCGATTAGATTTTGAATTGACTTACAATTGGTATTCTGCTACACTCAATGTCATTATAGACTAATTTCACACATATAGTTTGGCAGCGATAGCCGAGTGGATATACCAACAGACTGCCATGCAGAGGGTATCGGGTTCGAATCCACGGCGCGCACCAGTGACTTTTCGGAGTTATTTGCGTATTGAATTGTTAATTATCGCTTGTCCCGTGCCTCGGAGAGCACGTTAAGCCGTCGTTCCCGGTTGTCATGAAGATCTTTGACAGTCGTTACAGGGCGTCAGTACCTTCTAAATAAACTTACACTAGTCTGAACCAAGGAATATCACTATCCCTTCGGGTTGCGGAGGTCAGACAGGCAGTCGCTCTGTGGAAAAGCTAATATTCAGCCAAATCCGGTTAGACTAGAAAGCGGATCCCAGATTGAAACTGGGATTACACTAAGAGGATGATGATGAGTTTGGCTTGGTTGTTAAGATCGACAACATTAAACGATTATTGGAATTGTATTTCGTACTTTGTGAAAACTATATACAGTGTGGCACCGTGTTTACAATCTCATATCTCATAGATTATTCGCGCCCGGTTAGAGTGAGGTATATTGCGAAGTCCTTACCGAACCAGTTTTGATAAAGATAAAAGATAAAATAATTTTTATTCTTACACCCACACAAATAAAGAATAACAATGAAAAAACAGTACAAGAAAACAATAACAAAGACAAATGTGTGGCGTGTCAGAACAGGGCATAGTTCAGCATTTGTCAGGCAGAGCAGATGCCTGACGCTGATTTTCAACTATGCCCTAGAGTGACTCACGCAAACATCAAACTTAACACTACAAAATAATACAGTAAAATAAACATAATAGTTAGGATACTTATATAAATAATATACTTATGTATAAATAATTATCAAACAAATAAATAAACATATCGTATTACTACATACATGCTATAAATATATTACTATAAACTGTACGTATACATACACAAAAAACATATCATATTACATTACGCGGCTGCGCACCTCTCGCACAGTGACTGCGCCGGCATCGACGCGACTACACGCCGTCGAGTGCACAGCGCACCACACAGCGGACGCACGCAATAAGCAATAAGCCCCGCGCCGCGTGTTTCGAGCACACAAACAGTTCACAAGCGAATTATATTATTGTGAAGAAATAGGTATAGCTACACAGGCATGCATAGCAGTGAAGCGACTCAGACACGACAACATCGACTAATACGTTAGTACTATCTTTTCTGTGCCAAAACTTGGAATACGGAAGTAAACAACAATCAACGCGAATGCGCACACACCCATACACACACACACGCACACAACAAATACACACACGTGCCCTAGGTCGTATGGGGTGTTATAGTTACTTATAGCTATAACAAAGATGAGTTTATGTTCGTCATACCTAGCTTCCGCTGCGCCTCAATAAGATACTGACGTACGTGTTTTTTGAACGTTTTTACTGTTTTGAGTAATCTAAAAGGCGGTGGTAAGTTATTCCATACCTTAGAGGCGGCGTAGCGGAAGCTGCCCCTAAAAGCATTCGTCTTGTGAGGTAGTATCGACAGTTGTAGGGAGCACTGCCTTCTCGCGTATTCTCGGCCACTAGCCACCCAGCTTAGCTTATCGTACAAATAAATGGGCTCTTTAAAGTTGAGTATGGTAAACATAAGTGTGGCCATATGTAATTTACGCCTCGACTTCATTTTGAGGATGTAGTTTTTATTTAGGTATGACGTTACGTGGCATCTACGTGGTATACTGAAACAGTACCTAGCACAGGCGTTCTGCACTCTCTGTATAAGCCGATCAGTACGTGAGAGCAGACGCGGCCCGTATACCGTATCCGCGTAGTTTAATTTGGACAACACCAGTGTTTCGATCAGTCTCACACGGAGATCTTCCGATATGTAGGGACGCACTTTATACAGAACCTTCAATCTGTAAAAGCAATTTTGTACGAGTTCAGCGACGTGTTTTTCGTACCTGAGGTTGGCATCCAATTTAAGACCAAGATTACGAGCTTCATCTACCCTGCCTATTGTTTCACCTTGAAGGGTTAAGTTAGGGAGATTCAGAGAGTCAAGGTGTCGTTTGGTACCAAAAACCATGTATTTAGTTTTTGACGGATTGAGTACCAGGCAGTTGTGCACAGCCCATTCCACAATACGTTGAAGGTCGTCGTTAATCTCTGCCATAGCTTTCTCGTAATCGGCCTGTTTGAATGAGATATATAACTGTATATCATCAGCGTAAATATGGTACTTTGAATATCTTATATAATTAGTTATGTCCGCACAATACAAAATAAATAAAATAGGGCCCAGTATAGATCCCTGTGGGACTCCTCTCGCGAGAGGCTCCAGTTCAGAGCATACAGAGGAGCCATCGTTTTGACGCAATTCCACGCGCTGATAACGGTAGGACAGATAACTATGGAACCAGTGCACCGTTTTACTGTCAAAACCATAGAATGACAGCTTTGACAGCAACAGAGAAGTATGTATACTGTCAAAAGCGCGGGAAAAGTCCAACAGTACGAGTACTGTGCACATACCCTGGTCTTGCGCCCAAAGGATGTTATCCGTAACATCAAGTAACGCGGTGACGGTACCACGGCGCTTACGGAAACCCGACTGTAACTTTGGCAGTATGTTATGTCTTTCTAGATAACTTGTCAACTGTGTAGAAACTACTTTTTCCAAGATCTTCGATAGACAAGGCAGTATACTGATAGGCCGTAGGTCTTTGACGTCAATTGGGCTGGAGTTTTTGGGCAGGGGCCTAACAGACGCTATCTTCCAGACATCAGGACAAATAGAGGAATCTAATGATTTGTTTATGATACTTGTGATGGCAGACAAGGTATAAGGCAATGACAACAAGATCATCTCTAGATTTATGCCATCGTAGCCCTCTGCATTAGATTTCAGGTCCATAATGTATTTTAAGACGACGTCTTTGCTCACAGGTGCTAGGGTGAAGACAGTCTCAGAGTAACGGTGGAACTCATAAAATGTCATATCCGAGATGTGAACCAATGGATTTCCGGGAACGTCCAAAAAATGGCGATTGATTTCGTTAGCGTCGGCAAACTGGCTTGGAATCTCCTTAATTCTATTATTAGGCAATACAGTGCTTTTAAGATTTTTCCATAAGATTTTAGGCTCATTGATTTTTTTATTGATGTTAAATTTAAAATAAGCTACCTTTTCATAATGCAGAGATTTAGTGACCAGTGTTTTCAATTGCTTGTAATACTCCCTACTGCTATCAGTTTTACATTTTCTGAATTTACCTAATGCATCATCACGTAAAGACATCATGAGCTTCACCGTGTCCGTTATCCACGGGTAAGATGGTTCTCTGATATAGCAAGTTTTAATAGGCGCGTAGGTGTCAAACACAGCAATCATAAGCGAGTTAAACCTATCCACCATCATGTTAACCGACGCAGACAACCGAACACTATCCCAATCAACCCTAGAGAGACAGCTATGCAGGCTATCGAGGCTAATTTGCTTGAAAGGCCTAAATTGGACTTTATAAGGCCTAAACTTATCTCGCCGTACATAAAACTCGCACACAATAACAGAATGACCGTTAATTTGCCTATAGGGCTCAACAGAAATGCGTTTCGCAGGCAAAGTTGCACACACCAAGTCTATAAGAGACTCGCTTGTTTCAGTGAAATGGGTCGGGGCTGAAACGAGCTGATTAAGTTGTAGGCAAGACAAAAATTCAGTTACCTTTATAGTTCTATGGTCATTTTTATTTAGTAGGTTTATATTAAAATCTCCCAACAATATACATATATCGGTTTTATCAAGTGACGTTATGCTGTCTGTCATGGCGTCAAGGAATAGATCTATATCGAGCCAAGGAGGGCGGTAGGCCGTGCCGATGGCGATCTTTTTGCCGTTTAAAGTAAGTGTAAGCCACATTTGTTCCACCGACTCATGCCTTGTATCTATAGGAACAGATAACGGACGCACACTGAGACCGCGCTTTACATAAAAACCCACCCCACCACCGCGGCCCGAGCGCACACTCGCCGGCCGGGGGACATGACGCAGTCTGTAGCCGGGCACAGTAGGCGCACGCCCATCCTCCCCGGGCCGTAACCATGTTTCGTTTATGGCTAGTATGTCGAAACTATGTAATTGTACCATAGCCGTAAAATCATCATGGTTTGTGCCTAAGGACCCTGCATTAAATAACCCAACTTTTAAATGTTTAGCTACCATTATTTATCGATTTTGTGCCGCTCGCGCTCTCTGATGAAATACTAATAGCATACAATAATATAGCCCGCTCGAATGTGTAATGCATGAGACAAACCTGTTAGTGAACAGTATGTTCGTGTATAATATAAAAGGTGCATATCGTGTTTTAGTGTCTAAGATAATACAATGTAAATATATAAATAAATTTGGGTTTATAATTGTATATAATAGTGTAAATAATTTGTAAATATTATACTGTAAGTAACAAAGGACAAGGGAAAATATACAAATCAAAATATTATGTAAATAATCATCAGTACCGCTAAAGCAAATTACAGTTAACGATATGTAATAGTACATTGAAATCTTATTAGAAGACACATATAATGTAATTAAATTATAGGTTCGACATGCTACGTACACTAGCTTAGGCTTTTCGCACAAAAGTTTATGGGACGATGGGCAATGGTAGACAGCATATTTTGTCTTTCCGTATGCATAGATTATGAGAAAAATTAAACCTATAAAGAGTCTATTCATGGCCAAAAACATTCTGAAAGTCGCCCTCGTTACGAATATTGAGCGCTTTATCGCCCTCGTTTTTTCGTACGAGCACACGGCCGCGCCTACACCAAACAAACTTCCAGCCTCCCTTTTGTGCAGCTTCCCGTACCCTCCGAAATAACTGCTGGTTCTTCGGGGTGAGACGCTCGTTGAGGTAGAAGCGCCGCGCGGGCCCAGCCAGGCCCAGGTCAGCTGATGTAGCACCGCGGCGCACGCGCGCTCCCGCCAACAGCTCGTCGCGGATGCTGCGGCGCGCGAGCCGCACGGCAAGGGTGCGGGGCCGGCGCTCCGGCCCGCCTGCATCCGTGGACACGATGTGACGAGGCCCAGCTCGCTCGGCACTCACGATGTCTCGCTCCTCCAAATTTACGCCAAGCTTCACAGCGATTTGCAAAGCCAAATTTACGCAGTTTTCACCGCTGACCTCCGGTAGATTGGCTATTTCAAGGTCATTTGCCAATAGCTCCTGGTCCTGGTTGTTGATCTCCTCTCTCAGCTGCTCAATGACTTCACCCATATCCACCCGGTCTAGAGGCTCCCGCTTCTCGAGGACGGTAACCCGATCATCGAGGGTTTTCAGATTATTTTGACAGTCATGCAGTGACTGTCGTATGAGAGCGACCTCATCCCTGAAGGATTGCAAATCCCTGTTCACATCCCGCAAGTTGTCCCGGAATATTTTTAGCTCAGTCCCAATTTCAGACATGACGTCGTGCATTGTCTCGGTAGCTGCTATGTGGGATTGGACCGGTATAGTGGGACTTCGGTGGTCAGGACTGGTTGTTCCTGAGGCACTATCCGTCGGCTCGACCGCAACACTTTGGTGGCTAGTTGCTGGTATGCCACATCCCCTTACGGGTGTCTCAGCCTTATTGTCGGTTGCACGATGTTTCTTGCACTCAGGACACTGCCAAGTAGGGGCGATAGCACCCGAAACGGGTAACGCCACACGTTGCCTATGGTACACCCCGCCACACTTGTGACATCTAGCGGCACCGGTGTCAGACGCAGCGATAAATCGACCGCAACCACCACACGTCTTGGTCATTGTTGATGCAAGTTGAACGTTAGTTCAGTGCCTCAATGTTGTCGCAGTGAAATTTAAGATGGCGCTGCCTACGCTTTATTGTTTTATGGTGTTTTAACGAGAATTATAGATCGCACAGATCACTAGGTGGGCAGACAAGGTAAGCCTAGGGCGCGCGCACACTAGGGGTATACACTATATTATGATTACTCAATGAATAACTATAGTCACTGTCTATTTTACAAAGACGGGTAGATAGTCACTGTCTAAGGGGCCCGTTTATATTATAAACTATTTTTTACGATTATCACTGCACAGAAACACACGCACACAATGTATATAATATATATCGTAGTATAAGAACTTTTACTTAATAAATATTTTAATTTGAAGAGGTCTTTTAATTTAAAAACGTAAACAAACAACAGAGCTACTTGTACTAGTTTGACATCCGTGACGTCACTATCGGCTTTTGCTAGTAAGCTTCCTTTTGCAATGATGTGACCTTAGTTGAAGAGGATCTTAGAGAGTTCACTGACAGTCGAGATAGGTTAGCAACTAAAATTCGATCAACTTCACGACTATCTTCAGGGACTTTGGTTTTTCTTGACGCAATGTCCAAATGCGGCGGTACTTCTGAATGGTAGGACCAAATCACATATTCGTCGCTGTTTTGCTGTATCGATTTTTTTGCTTTCCAATTAACGCCCGATTTCAATATTCGATCTATCCATGGATTCGGAGATTCGAGATACATGTTTGACATATTTTGTTTGGAGCTTATGTCAAATATGTATCTAAAATCTTCAAAAAATGGACAGATCGAATTTTGAATTCAGCGGTAAGAAGAAATCCACTTGAATCTGAATTTATTACGATCACCATAGATACAACACATTGCGCTTTTATACACCAGAACAGAATCATTTAACCCGGAATGCCATTTTATGTGTCATTAATCTCATCTGACAAGAGATCGAATTTTTTACGCGCCACATTGTTTACAAGATGAAACTTAATAACACAATATTTATCTTCGAAGTCGGCATCTTGCTTAATAAGGACCAGTTCAATTAAACAGGTATTTCATTTAAGCATAACGTTCGCACAGATTAAAATACGGCTCTTGGCAAACAACAAAAAACATTTCTATGACTTAATTTATTAAGACTTTAGTGTAAACTAGACGTCGCCAGCGGCTTCACCCGCGTCAATTATACATATAAACCTTTCTCCTGAATCATTCTATCTATGCAAAAACCGCATTAAATCCGTTGCATAGTTTTTAAGATTAAAGCATACATAGGGACAGACAGACAGAAGTTTGTTTTATACTATGTAGTGATGACAAAATAAGGGACGATATTAACCTACCTTATATGTTTTTATGGCTACTGTTATTATCGCCGTATAAGTTGCAAGTTTGCAACATCATTGAGCAAAAAAGAAAACAAAAATTTGGAACTGACTTTCGAGCTTTTCCTAAAATTCAGCGGAATATTTTTGATATTTTTATTATTACTAGTTATTGAGAATTAATGCTTCGTAAACGAAAAATGAAATATATACATCAAGCCCTTTTATATGATACTTTATTTGCAATAAAAGCTTAAATTTCAACCACTATACGACTATATTTTTTTTATTTAATTACATAGGGCAGGGCCGTGTGGTTGACGGCATAGAATACAAGTGTCACCACCCCCTATCTTCCCGTGGGTGTCGTAAGAGGCGACTAAGGGATAACACGATGCAAATACCATCTTTGCGTAGAGACGGAAAACTCGACATCAAACCCTATACGACTGCCTCGTTGGTCTCGCGGCATAAATGTGCGCGTGGGATCGGGAGGTCCCGGGTTCGATTCCTGGGTCGGGCAGTGTTATTGGGTTTTACTATCACGAAATTCTCAGTAGCAGCACGGAGTCTGGAAATGTGCCCGGTACGGCAATAGGCTCGCCCCTTATTACGTGGGACTAAAGTATATCTGGCGAAAGTGGGTGTAGAAGTACACCTCTGCCTACCCCTTCAGGGATAAAAGGCGTGACGTTATGTATGTATGTATGTATTTAATTACAAATGTTACTTGCCAATATACACCACCATTTTTTTATTAGTACAAAAACTTTAAGTACATATTAGCGATGACATTATTATCATATATGTGACGTAAGAATTTCATAATATCTATAAATCGCAAAGTTATAATCATTTGTTTTTTTAGAAAATCTCACCTAAATCATAGACATATTTTACAATCCATTCACTACTTCATTGATCGCACTTATAATGTAGGTAGCCTAAGACATTAAAATGAAACAAAATAATAAGTGTAGGTAGTTACTTTTTAATTTTCTAATTTCTACCCTCTCCTTCATACTTCATCCGGGCTTAGAACCGCCAAAATTTACCTTTTTAAAAGTAATTAAATACGGAGGTATGTAATTAGAAAGCAAACAAATATCAAAATAAAAGAAGGTATTCTGTATTAGAGTAAAAACTATCGTGAGTTGTGGAGTCGAGTGGAGCGCCCGACGCCGAAGCGGACGGTCGCGCTTGCTCATGATTAAGGACCTCCGTATGGTCCGAAACTATTCGGGCTACTCCGACCAAAAATAATACGTAAGTACAACCGTTACGTATAGTTAGTCTAGGTATTCTGTAATAAAACAAAAGAGTAATTTTGGCGTATTTATGAAGTTAGAACCATCTGCTATTTACAAATATTATTTCATCATCATCATGTCAGCCTAGAGACGTCCACTGCTGGACATAGGCCTCACTCAAGGTTCTCCACACAGACCGATTTTGAGCCGCCCACATCAAATTATTATTTACTTAGTATTAAATAGGTATTATTTACTAAACTTACAAGTATTTCCATTATCCTTCGAAATGTCCATCACCATTGGCAATACACAGACGGCCACGTTTTATTAAATTGTTTTTTAACGAGAGGTACGCTTCTGTCTTTTCACTTCGTCAAAAGCGTCCAATATGCGCTGTTTTAATTGTTCGACACTAACCGGCTCACTTTTGTACACTCACAAAAAGAAGTCCATGGGTACACAACTGCACTCGAGATTCCTCCACTAAAAAAGTACGCATGAAACATACCTACATACTCCCGTGATGTGAACTGATAAGCCATCGCGTCGGCCAAACATAAACAAACAATTAACTGTTGCAGCGAAAAAATGGATGCGCTCACTGCGCCGCTAGAAATTTAGCACTGTTTGTCGCATCAAGGCGCGGCGCGGGCGCAGAGGGACAGGGGGAATTTATCAATGGAGCCGTTTACTACTATACTACTCATAGTACGCGGGTCGGTCATAGTCTTAGTTATGCATTTACCAATTATTACGTATATTTGTGGACAGTTTTGAGACAGTTTTGGGACTTAGACTAGTGTTTTTATTTTCTACCTACACAAATATGATCAGTAAAAGATACTTAGTGCCCCGTTAAATTTTTTGTACTAATTAAAAAATAGTGGTGTATAGTTCTAGATCAACGGGAAGTAACCTAATCAATTTTTTTTATTTAATTAATTTTAAATCCATCGTGATATGTGTCTTTGCAGCATATACAACCGTCTTACGTTAATTTAGAAGTTAATTACTTTTTCATAGCTTCAGTGACTGTAGACCTGAGTATATGCGCATTTCTGAAATTAAAACTCTTGACAGACAGACGAACTACAAAGTGATCCTATGTTATACGCGATCTGTTTTTTTTTTTTGCTTTTATCGTTTATTGAGAAAGTAGAAGACTACTTTTTAGGGTTTCGTAACTCAATAAAAAAACTTTATTTAAATAGTACATATTGTTCATAAAAACATCCCAAAATATCTCAGAGCTACCAAACTAAACAAATAAAACCAGATAATACAAATATTTTCATTTCATTTAATCGTCGAATAACGCCAATACCAACTACGTTCCTCTCCCACTGCTAATAAAAGTAGTAGTTCTGATAATTTATTACCGTGACAGCTGGCAGGGACTTCCGACCTCCCTACCAACCCTTCTCATTACGTCACTCGTCCTCTTTTATCATGCTTACTATCTTTTTGGCAAATATGAACCCTCCGCTCAAATCACCAATCTGTTATCGATTGGCCGCATATTGATCCTAATATTATGCAGGTAATGTGTTTGTTTGTTTGGTTACACGCAGTAATCTGAGATAATACTGGTTCTATTTGAATATTTTTTTTGTGATGGATAGCCCGTTTATCGAGGAGGTCTCTATATATAACTTCCACTATGAGCGTGAACGCATCAGCGGCTGGTCGCAATTTCGATTTTTATAAGCATAAAAACGCACGATGTCAGCGCACTGACTTGCGGCCAACGTACATATATAAAGTGCAGCGAACCGGTAGTGCCTTCGGGCTGTATTTAGGCAGCCACGGGTGCATTAATAATGCGGGTATAATCGCGGGCTCCGTCAATACAAAATAAAACTGTTATAATGGGCAATCCAATTTACAGTACCTTTGTCCAAAGACGAACTGAAAAGGGCAGCAGCAGTTCAGTGTCCTAATTTACATGTCTTATATTTCTAAAATAAAATAGATTTATTAATTATGTTATCATCACGAGGCTATGCCTCCTAAGTAACCTGTCTGCCATTCGTTACCTGCCTGCCAATACTGTTCGCTAAATTAATCTCAGTTTTTTCTAATCGTCGGAGCCATTAAGCCTTTGCCATTATTTTCTTAAGACACGTAGCGAACGTCGATGTTATCGTAAGACTTTATCCACTCCATTAATCTGTTAGTGAGTAATTGATGATTCTTCGGTCATCGCTGATAAGTCACTCTATATATCTTAGGTTAAGTGTGGGCCGATTCTCACATTTTTTCTTCACACCGCGTAATGTTTATGTAAGATTTACCACCTGTTTTCTGAAGACTTTGCCCGGATTGCTGTTGTTTCATAAAGTTCAGATTATAATTGGAATATCATAAGGTAAGTGCTGTTGTTGCTAGATTATTCAAAGCATAGCTTTTTCTTTTGTATATATACAAAAGAAAAACCGGCGATAGCCCAGTGGTGTATGTAACGGACTGCCGAGACGATGGTCTCGGGTTCGATCCCCAGTTACCCCGGGCGCACACCTCTGACTTTTCGAAGATAAGTGTGTATTAAAAATATGAATTATCGCTCGCTTAACAATGTGCCTGGTAGATGGCAATAGGCTCGCCCAGTATTACATTGAAACCGAAACATAACTGGCGAAGTGTGGGTGTATAATACACCTCTGCCTAGCCCTTCGGGAATAAAAGTCGTGAAGTTATGTTATGTGATAAACATTTTCATATTAATATCAATATCAAGCTCTTTAACTTTTTATTTTCTTGGTAGGTACTGTGTATTTTGACAGGCAATTAAACCAGCTTTTAAAATTGTAGTATAATGTGCGGCCAATTGCATTAAATGTCGATAAACTGAAAAATAACTATAGCAGTATATTACGAGCCTGTCATCTCCAATATGAGTTTTAACTGAATAGCATTTTGATTAAACGAGTTTATAATTTTTTTTATATACATTCATAAATCTTATTATGAAGTTAATACAACAAACAACAACTTAAATAGCGAATTTGTTTATCTTAAAGGCCCTTTATACGAAAGAAACACGAAAATATTTAAACATATTTTACTCCAGCTTAATGCCAGCTTCATTTTGAAAGAAGCAGAAAGCAGTAACAGGTGAAAAGCATTTCATGTTTCAACCGAACCCTCTTGTTACCCTCGTGCTAACTAGCGTCTTCGTTCTTACTCACCAAAGGCCTACTTTGTCACTCCGCCTCAATTATGACTCATAATGACGGTCTACTTTACCGCCAAGCTCGTGGTTGGAAACAATTCCGGGCAATATATATTTTCACTGCAGACATTCTAAGTAGGACAATTCAAAATGTCCTCAACAAATATAAGAGTTAAAACCAGCTTGGAACAAATAAATTATGAAATAATATTGTTTACTTCATTGTCATCACAGCATGATTTCATATTGTTAAAAAGTTTTATGACTTAAGTTGTACAAACAAAAGCTTTGTGGCCATAAATAGATTGAGAAAGCGAGTAAGTAATAACATTAGCGAATTTAGCGAAAAAACGTGGCATGAAAGACTCCATTAGGTACTCTTGATAAGCTTCGGATAAACAGTTTGCCAACCTAAAGAAGCGATATTCAAATACTCCAATATATATTTTTGCTAACATCGCAGTAATTCCGATGAGCCAATCCTTAATCTAATTGATGGATGCCTTCAAAGAACCTGCGTCTGGATCGTAGGCAGTCGAGTTCCATCGAAAGTTGCGTGTTCATCAAGTACATCTATCAACTGGATTAAGTGAAACGTAAGCGAAAAAAGCCATTACTTCAATTCTGCATGCCATAAGGTGGAACAGACAAGTTTTTAACTGACGATCATCACGACAGCATTTTTGCAAAGCTGACTGTTCAATTTATATTTTTTAGGGTTCAGTAACTCGGAATGAAAATCGGAACCCTTATAAGATGACTTTGCTGTCCATCCGTCCGTCAAAACCCATTTTCTCAGAAACGCTTGAAGTTATAAAACTGAAATTTAAATCAAATAGTCCAGTCTACTGTCCTATGAAGCTGTGAAAAAATCAAACTTCTAAACCAACGCGATCAAAAGATACCTACAGCCGTTTATGCTGCAAATTTCCACAATTGTCGAAACTCGCAAGGGAATCAAAAACAGAGTACTTGCCGTGAACTCAGAATCTTAAAATTTGGTACGAAGCAATATCTTAAAACACAGATAAATGAAAAATTGCGAAAACCGTAAATTTTTAGTTACATCATATAAAAAAATATTTGTATTAATTTTAAAGTTACTACCCCTTTCCTCATGAACGCGTAAAGTTATTAAATTGAAATTCATATCAAATACTCGGCTCAATAATACATTTAAGCTTTATCAAAATCAAACTTCTATCTGAACGCAATCAATTTTAGCATATTTTCGAACTCCGTGCGTTTCCAAAAGATGTTTAGACTACGCGCTAAAGTCACCACGCTGTCCTCATCATCAGCCTGCCGTAGTCTACAGCTGGATATGGGACTCTCCGATGGCACGCCACTGAGCCCGATTTTCGGCTCTTCGTGTTCAGCCGCTGCTAGCCACGGTGTCCTCAATTTTTCTTAATTGCCGGGTCACGTGAACCATGACAGTGTGTGTGGTGTGGCATGACACGACCCCGGTGTTAACCCTGATCTTATGATTACCTTTTCAATCATCTTGTATACATCATACATGTCTTGTTTCCCTAATATTTAAAAGGTGTAAGTAAATATTTGTATAAAATATATTATTATTATTATCAAAGTTCAAATTATTTCTTTAAGTGTTATCAGATTGGCTCGACAAACATAGAATAATACTCAAATCTGTTTGCGTACAATTTTAGTTTTGACAAGATTTACTTTGTATGAAGATTGATGTGAAGATTTAAACGTACCTGTAACAAAAAGAACACTTTATTAAAATGCGTAATGATGTATTAATCATCAATAACATTTGGTATACGAAACAGTTTATAAAAGGCGAACAAATTATGGTACCTTGTCAAAGTACATAAAAAATAGCAATATATACTTTCAACTTTCAACTGCCATCACCAGTTTAGTCACCGGGCAATCAGATTAAAAACGTAAACAAACAAACAAAAACTGTGTGAACACTCGACAAAAATAGCAGTTATTTGCGCAGAAACATAGTATTTATAGCAGTAGGTAACGATAAACAAGGCACACAGCTCGAATTTTGATGAGGTCGGGCAATCGGTACTCCACGAACCCGCACGTGGAACACACCGCAAATCATTATTTAATCTGTGCCACTGTTCAAAAGTTTGAAAGGGATGGACAATATCGTGGCTTTTTAGTTATAGCATCCAATTTAACTTTGTAGACCTTACACGAGTATGTTTTGTCTGTTTTGCTCTATTTTTAGGCATAACTACAAAAACTAGTTGCTCGAGCTGATTATATGACCTTCAGTGATATATTTTTAGTTATGTACATCTGATATAACCTCGTAACGTAAATTTAATATTTGCCGTTGAAAATTTGCCCAGAACTTGCGGAGAAAAAGTATTCTCTTCCCAAAAAAAAAGGTACATGATTTAAGGTTGGCAAAATGTAAGTCTCATAATTATGATCACCGTTGTCTAAACAAATAAAATACCGCATATTTTGACACAGTTAATGTTGATGTAAACGGATACCTAATGAATCCCAGAAAACTATTTGCCGATTTATTTGCCACTTACTTGTTTTATAACAGTTATAAATTCACAAGTTATGGTATAAGTTAATGTTGTATGAGTAAGCTTTTTATTAAAATAGTAGTTTTGTTACAGCGCTGGTCGTGACCTATAAAGCTTTATACGAGTTCGGACCAGCCAGAGCCGATAAGCTCAAAGCTTTTAAGATTGCTGGCATGGACACAAGCAACACCACAGGTGTCACCAGTGCGTTGCCGCCCTTTGGGATTGGGAAAAGGGATAGCATAAGGAGAAGGATGAGGGAGAAGGAAAGGGGACAGGGCCTCCAGGACTCTCACTCACCGAACGAAACGCAACAGTTTAGGTACTGTTACTTTACGTCGATTTTCTGTGAGAGCGTAGTACTTCCCCGATCGAGCCGGCCCATTCATGCTAAAATCAGCAAGGCTCTACTACTTGTAAAATTTACTTTAATTAAGGAATAAAAAAGGGGATAAACGGTTATAAGGAAGTCCAAAAATGAATATTACCTACTTACAAGGCTTCGCATAAAATGTTTCTACTTGCCGTTGGATAAACGGTTCACGTGTCTTGAAAATAATGTCCTTTTGGCATTTGACAATTATAGCTCTCATCATGTACTGTTACAGACATTTCTTAAGAAATCGACATATACACCGATCCTCTAAAGTATAACATACCAACACCAGAAGCACTGAGAATTTTCTGGCAAAACATTGCCGAATCAATAATATGAAGAGGTTCTCTACACAAAAACTTAGACGTGATTAGTTTTAAGTACACTTTCCAATGGGCTATTTACGTCGAGAACGCTTCGTCGTTCCCAAGTTGAGTAAAAGAAAATAGGAGAAGTAATTGAATAAAAGAAAAGTGTTTCACGAGCAGTCGTTACGCTGTCACGGCCCTCTCTGAGCCTGAGGTTAATTAAATATTCTATTTGAACACAAAATCTTTACTTTTAATTTTCAGTCATGTTGTATTTATATTATACGGTTCTATAATTAGAAATAGAATATACTTTGTTCAAATTTTGATGTAATATCGATTAAAAAGAAATGTGCTTACGGAGACTCTTTCACTGAATAAGACTGAAGGAATACCTTAACATTGGACAAAACGGATTAAAATTCGTTTTAAAAGTTGCATGATATTATGCTAGTTATTTTTATAAGTAATTATAAAAGCTTAATGCAGTCTTTCGATTGCATTAACATATAACTTATAGATGAGCTATTCGAGGGTAGCTGAAATTTCAAAAACAATTTTTGATTCGTAAATTGCTTTTGGTAATCATTGTAAACTCTCACTTCTTCCATCTGCCAAAACACATCAAAATATTTGATAGAACCTTCATTTACACATTTACAATGGTTAAAAAATTATTTGTAAAAAATGTAAAGCCGTAATTTTAACATTACATTTCCGCATACTTTGCATAGCAATAGGTTTTGTGCGACAAATAATATTATAAATAGCGCCAGTAGTTAGTGACATTTGTTTATTTTGAGCCTAGTTAGAATATTTAAAACAATGTACTTTTGTTGCAGCATATTGCCAAGATATTAATCTGTTTAGTGGCGGTGTGCCAGATAACGTATATTTTATCATGTGTTTTGACATATGAAATACTATATAAACATAGTGTACTATGATTTAAGAAACGCTATAGTGCATTCATTAGTTATTACCTATTGAGCGCGTTTTTAGTGTGTAAACATTGACCAACGATTGCGTTTCATACATTATTTGATTGAAAATTATCAAAACTCAAGAGCTTTTCTTACCGTGTAAGCTGGTAAAGGCTATGTAATACTACAACAGACACAATTACTTTTCACTAACAAGGCCTTACCAGTAATATTTGACTGAAACTTATCAAAACTTAAGAGATTTTCTTGCCACATAATCTGGTAACGGCTGTACAAAGTAATAGCACAACAGTCACTATTACCTTTTACTAACAAGGCTCTACAGTTTACATAACTGTCAAACTTCTTCAATCATTTCGATGGATTGAGACCCTTAGACCAGTAGACCCATTTATCTGACTTCTACAATGACCAAAGTTTACCGAAATACAGTAATGAAACCACAAAAGCCATACAAACAAGAAGTCGAAATGTCAATCTGTGTATTTGTCAAGAATTTAAAGCTCTCACCAACTTTACAATCAACTTTTAATCTATATCAATTCATCTGTTTACGGTATGCACACATGTGAACTGCAAGTCATTTAAAAATAATCGACACCACTAAAACTCGCCAATTGTTTTATATATGTTGGGTAGTATACAAGAGAATTTCAGCTCTCTGTTGATAGACAAAGGGTTTGTTATAGTATGGATAAGGGTAAGGCAAAGTGAATTCCTCGAGGGCGCATATTGCGAGATATCTCGCTCGTCGGTGAATCTGGACGATAATGGCGCAGATGTCATTTGGAGGATAAAGCCAAATTGGCAAGCAAGAAGCTGGGAGTGCTGAACCGGGCTAAGTGGTACTTCACGCCAAGCCAACGGCTTATGCTTTATAAATCGCAAGTCCGGCCACATGTGGAGTACTGCTCACATCTCTGGGCTGGAGCGCCAAAATATCAGCTTGATCCACTTGACTCCCTACAGAGACGAGCTGTTCGAATCGTCGATGATCCCGATCTCACGGCTAGACTAGAGTCGCTGGAGCAGCGGAGAGACTTTGGTTCTCTCTGCGTATTTTACCGACTCTTTCACGGGGAGTGCTCCGAAGAATTGTTTAATTTGGTACCAGGGTCACCCTTCTACCAACGTACCACTCGCCGACGCAGTAGAGTTCACCCGTACTACCTGGAAGCGTTCTCATCTAGTACGGTGCGCTTCCAGCGATCTTTTCTACCACGTACGTGTAGGCTCTGGAATGAACTACCTGCTGCGGTGTTTCCCGAGCACTATGACTTGTCCTTCTTCAAACGAGGTTTAAAGAGAGCATTACTTTCACGGTAGGCAGCGGCTTTGCTGTGTATACCCTGACATTAGCGAAGTCCATGAGCAGCGGTTACCGTTTACCATCAGATGGGCCGTTCGCTCGTCTGCCACTAGCAGCAATAAAAAAAAAAAAAAAAAAAAAAATGTACCTGTGTCAGTTGTCTTTATTGCACTGTTAAACTGCCTCGTAGACTTCGTACAGGCTTCTTATACAGGGTGTTTCAGAACCCCCCGTCCGATCAATGAAGGGGTTATAGGGTAGAGTAAAATGATGAGGGATTTGTCATTAATTCACGGAAATGCGAGATAAAATTTTCCCTGGTAAATTGAATTAACTTAAAATAATATCATATCAGATTACCCATGGCAACACTGAAGAATCATAAATCGTAATAACTAGGTATCTATCTAAAGTTCATAAAAGGTCGTTGAGTGCATCGGCCGCCCTCGGCGGCCGCGTCTAGTTACCTAATCCTTTGACAAAAGCCGAACGTCAACTTTACACGTTCCATCATTTTAGTTAGGTAGGTATACCCATTTTATTTATGAGTTTGTTGCAACAGCTGGTTTATTGCATTATTAGGTAAAACGCAAAGTATTGTTTACGTTGTTTGTTTGTTTCGTAAGAGTGCGTAGCCAACTTTGGTGTCCGTGTATTCAGACATTTCAGATCACCCGAAGGCCCACGACATGGCCTTACGATTCTTAGATTCAGTTTTACGTGCCTTCTGAGTACGTGGGCACCCATCCAAGTGATGACCTGTGCAACCGTTGCTTAACTTTGCCAAACTATTACGATCCAAAAGCTTAGTCACGCTATGAGCGCTGCAGTATTTACGGCATTTACCTTTTTTTTTAATCTTACTTAGGCAGGGTACCTTTAATTAGGACAAACATCAACTTACTTGTAAGCTGCGTACGACGATCATGCTCCACATGTCGACCGTAAAGGTTAAGAAACTTGCGGTACCTTTTCATCAAAGGTACCTATTTGAAAGCACACTAACTAGCACACTGTAGTTCACGAGGTGGTGAAGCCGTTGAACAACGCGCTCCAAAGGCACTGGTAGACCTGGTGGTCCAGCGAACTGTTCCTCCTTATCACTACGTGCACCTGCATGAATTGCATTCACTCCTACCTAAACACATCGAAATGTTAAAGTATTCAGAGTTTGAATACGACCGACGACGTAACTATTTCACAACGTAAGTTATTCCGGAAGTCCGAACGAAACTAATCCTAGGGCAAGACTGAGTGATCAGTAGTAAATTGAAGTCGTAAAAACTAGCCAGCTAGGGATGTAACCAATGATATTTATTGGAGTTCTGTTTTAATCGATATGTTATTATTGTCCCCGTACGAGATGGGCACGTATCCAACGCAAGATTGTTGTTTGTATTTAAATAAAATTATTGTTATAACATAAAAATGATGTAACTTTTTTATTTGATTTAGGTTACCGAAATTAGTAGATCATAGTCTTTTGTCTATGATCGACTAAGTTCTGTAACACAAAAGTATTATTTAAGTCTTGTTTACGTAATGTGTCGATATCGTAATATCATTAATGTAATAATTCTTTGAAAAATGAATGTTGTGTCAAATTTCATGTTAAAATTTATTAAATCGATATTAGCTGCTATCGAACGTAAACATCTCTACCGCGTTTCGGTATTGTCTCGAGCGGCTTTTTATTACAATCATAAAGGATACCGCCGCTGAGTAGAGTGTTGCTAGTTTAGGGAATTTTCCCTAATTTCGGGGTAATGTTTCTCGTTAATACTATACTAAGGAAATAAATTGTGACGTTTTATGAAGACCTAGATTTTTTTTATTATTTTTCCTAGTATGCCTTACAAGTCAGTAATATGTGGTTTCGGGACCGGACAGGGGGATATGAAACACACTGTATAAAGTAACAGGTAACATCAAAATATTGTTATTTCATGACTGTTTAATTATTTGATTATTTTCTCTTTTAACCGTCTAGTCCGTTCGTTTATCCGTGTGAATTTACCGATATACTTGAATTTCCGATGGATGATACACGTAATTTTAAGAATTTGGTTGTATTAATTATCATTGATCACTTTGTTGCTTTGGGAGTATCCTTATTCCTTACATCTGGATAATTGTTATATGTCATTTTATATACAAAACTGACTGTACTAGTAGGTATAGTATTATATTATCTTGTAGTACGTAATCCATAGCCGTGTGGTTGACGGCATAGAATATAAGTGTCACCACCCCCTATCCTCCCGTGGGTGTCGTAAGAGGCGACTAATGGATAACACGATGCAAATACCATCTTTGCGTAGAGACGGAAAACTCGACATCAAACCCTATACGACTGCCTCGTTGGTCTCTCGGCATAAATGTGCGCGTGGGATCGGGAGGTCCCGGGTTGGATTCCTGGGTCGGGCAGTGTTATTGGGTTTTTCTGTCACGAAATTCTCAGTAGCAGCACGGAGTCTGGAAAAGTGCCCGGTACGGCAATAGGCTCGCCCCTTATTAAGTGGGACTAAAGTATATCTGGCGAAAAGTGGGTGTAGAAATACACCTCTGCCTACCCCTTCGGGGATAAAAGGCGTGACGTTATGTATGTATGTATGTATGTACGTAATCCAAAGATATAAATGTTTCAACGCCTTTATTATTCTGTATACGTTATCATCTTTGATTGTCTAGTTATCATTTGTAATCGCTCTCATTATAGCTTTGTTATTACCATTTAAAGAGGTCGGGATTGAGCTAAGTATCTGTGCCCGGAATACGTTCCAAGTTGTATAAGCTACATAACTATTCGTTCGAAGGTTAATGGCTCGCTCACGGAATTTCATATTAAACCACTCTAACAGATACTGTAAGTAAACAGTTTCCATATGATTATAATATCTATGTCTAGTATGAATTGTCCGTGTGGTGACGGATTAAGAATACGAATTGTCACCACCCCATATCATCCCATGGCTGTCGTAAGAGCCGACAGAGGGACCATATTATGCAGAGAACAGCACTGAAAGAGAAAGAAAACTTGATACAAACCCTATACCAATCCGCTTGGCCAGCGTGGTATAGTAGGCCAAATTCCTCTTTTCAAAGGAGAGGCCTAGTCCAGCAGTGGACTATTAAAGGCTGATGATGATGATAATATCTATGATTAGTTAGATATGTATTTCACGCCCGCGTTTAAAAACAATTTTAATGTCCATGCTACAGCCGGTGAGGATATTGCATTTATTAGGACAAATTTGCAAACTCAGTGCTAGCTAGGTACTAAAGAATCTTATCGCTACCTATTCTGTAATATAATACTCTGTAGATAATATTCTTAGTGTCAGACTGAAGGCAAAACTTGCCAATCATCAAATCAAATATTGTTTAAAAAAATTGATTAATTTTCTTCTCTAATTCAAACTACAATCAGCAATAAATTGCATAGCATTGCAGTATTTAGATCGGTGATCATGGAAATAGTTAGTGAAGTTGTATCCGCAGACCCCGAGAACTGTGCACTGTGCAGTTAAACCCTATAAGAATAAAGGGTTGCAGTATTTTGCATCTAACTAAAAGTTGTCGGCGTTTGCCCGGAGTCCACTGTCGTCATCTAGTGTAGATTTGACGGAAATAAAATAGCCCCACGAATAGCCCCAGTTAGGCAGGTCTCAGATTTTTGTTCGTCACCGTGTATCTATACCTACTAGTATAGTATTATATTATTTGTGACCAAGACAAACATCCATGGTCACACACACAAATGTTTGCCTCGAATCGAACCCGCGACCTTCGGCGTGGCAGTCGTCGTCGTTTACAGGCCCACACACTACATAATTCACATGAGTACCTATACCAACACTCCATATCATTAGCAGTAAATACATAATTATATTTCATTTCAACTGTTCGTTTCGCCGCATATGCTTGTTCTGTATTTCGCCAACGAAATACGTCTGTTCCACGCTAGCATATCGGAGGCCGACTAACTGACGGCTCTTATCCACGCTTGCGGCACGTCACTTTACCGCCATACATGCGCCATACTCGCGCCACGCCAGCGCCAGACGATGTTTCAATGCGGTTTACATTTTGATCATTTGATTTTCATTAACATTATGCCCTAAATCTGTATGTATAAATTTTTTGCGTTACTGGTTAACAGACACCGCACAGGAAAAATGTTCCTTGGAACGTAGGGATGCACTAAAAAGGATTTCTCAGAATTTCCGTGAAAAAGCCATCATGCCATTATTATTAAAATTAAATAAATAAATAATAAATATCGTTATTTCCAAAAGAATTACAGATCATATTTTTAGAGATTTAACAAACATCCGATGACATGAATGTTAATACAGTTTTCTTGTTGTTGTAGGTCATATCTGTGTGTACAAATTGTAAACCCTGTCTCTTATACTAGGATATCCTGTGACATAACAGACAGTGTTCGGCTATGTATTTGATGGAATTATCTTAACGTAAACACTTTAGTGGAGTACGTTGTTCACCCTTCAGTGTAAATCAATGTTTCTAGTTAGATATTATACATAGGTATTAGATATAATCCTGTGACATAAGAGACAGTGATCGGCTATGTATTTGATGGCATTATCTTAACGTAAACACTTTAGTGGAGTACGTTGTTCACCCTTCAGTGTAAATCAATGTTTCTAGTTAGATATTATACATAGGTATTAGATATAATCCTGTGACATAAGAGACAGTGTTCGGCTATGTATTTGATGGCATTATCTTAACGTAAACACTTTAGTGGAGTACGTTGTTCACCCTTCAGTGTAAATCAATGTTTCTAGTTAGATATTATACATAGGTATTAGATATAATCCTGTGACATAAGAGACAGTGTTCGGCTATGTATTTGATGGCATAATCTTAACGTAAACACTTTAGTGGAGTACGTTGTTCACCCTTCAGTGTAAATCAATGTTTCTAGTTAGATATTAAACATAGGTATTAGATATAATTAAATAATGTATCTGTGTGTGTGTGGGTGTGTGCGCGCATGGGCATGTGCGTGTGCGTGAGCGATTGATATTTTATTGGTGATGACTTTTGTTATGGGACAGGGAAATTTAATTTGCTCAAAATCAGGGAAATCTAATGTGCGGGCATAGCCGATGGCATCCTCTAGTTTGTAGCTAAAATTCATATCGATTGTTAAGATAGTGCTCGAAAGACAAAAGACTCACCTACCTACAACTCGAAGCTAAATATATGCAAGTTTATTTTGATCGCGGTTGCAAAACATTGACACCCACTACTCAGAGAATAAATAGGTTTCAACCTACTTGAACTCATACATAAATAAAATGCACCTACTTACATTAAATCAAGGCTATAGTGATGTAAACACGGTCTAACCTTCAGGAACTATCGCATCGGAGAAGCAATGCGTCATATTAACGGCCCAAGTTATCGCATTAATACACAATAACCGACCAGCCGTGTTAACGTTAAACATTAATCTTAACTAATAATAACAGATGTTAACATTAACTACTGAAGTAGGCTTTCATAACGTTGTCAACTAAATCATTATTTGTAGTTTTATTACTTCATAATCTGACCGTGGGTAATAAATTAAGCTAATCGACCGTCGTCATGTGTGATAGAGGTGGCTAAAATGTAATTATATTACCTACCAATAAGCTTAAAGGCACTAATCCATTTAGGCTAGTAAATCTAGTATATATAAATCTTGTGTCACAGTGTTGGTTATTGAACTCCTACGAAACGAATTGACCGACTTTAATGGTTTGGTAGGTCAGGTTGGGCTTTTTAGATCATATTTTTTCATGATTTGACATCAATAAATACCTGTAAACCAAATAATATGGCAAAATAACGTCTACTGGATCAGCTAGTAAAGAAAAATAGTAAAATAAAACAAAAAGTCATACAATGCACAAACCAAACTTTACTGTTAGGAAATTATTTTGAAGAAATTATTAATGTGATAAAATTCACGAAGAAAGAGAAATACCAGATGGGTTTAACGATAAGTGGAAATATGGACTTTATCTGTTTTCAACAACCGCTAATCTGAAAATAAAAGGCTAACTATCAGTAATGTGCACATCATAATAAAGCTCAGACAAACCAAATTAGGTGATATGCACAACATATGTACTTTTAAAGTTTAGCTATTTATACACTAATAACCCCGGCAGGCGATTGGCCTTAGAAAATATCAAAATACCATTTCATTAAGACATTTTATTTCATTACATTCGTACACCTGTGTGTTCGAAGACCTTCAAGATCATAAAAATGATAACAGGTGTCTCAATAAAAGTGCTCTTTTCAATTTGTGCTTATTTTTGAATATGTTAAAATATAAAAAACGTCGCCACCTTTCGAGCGGTCTCCTCTTAACTAAATTCCTATATTTTTGTAACAAGTTTTCACAGTGATAACACGTTAATTATTTATTAATTGGCACAATCATTCGTGTTTGTTGTGATTTTTTAATTTTAACGCGAACTGAGAATTACACTTTATTAAAATAATGAATTCTTAATAAGACCCCCGTTATATCCGTAACAATTCGAAAGAGGTCAAATACCATTTATTTGCTCAGATTGCGACATTATGGCGTGGGCCTCGAGATACCCCCAACATGGATCTTTATAGATTGCAGCTAAGAACCAATTTTATCACGTCAGCTTTCAAAGAAAATCCATTTCATAATCGATCCATTCGTTTAGGAGCTACGATTACATAGTCAGAAGTCAAACTTAAAAACATCTCTTTAAAAAAGATGGCCATGAAAGCATGAAGATGACTTTGCGAGATACGTCGTCACGTCAGTGTCATTTCATGCACTTAATTACTATCGTAGCCAGTTTCAAGGCGGAAATTCTGCAGGAATGAGTTTCACGCGATGACAAACTACTGTTCGTGACGAGTAATGTGAGAGTGAGACGAAATATATTATTTTTACTACTAAAGTCACACATCAGTTATCGACAAGAATGACTTCAACTATAAAAAATATACTTCAAAATACATACATATTAAAAAAATTATAACAAGTAAAAGTACTGCAATTATGGAGTGTTGGGTGACTATATGGTGTTGTGTGAATGTGGTAGAATATACTTATATTATTATATTATTTGTAACTTATTATTGCATCTTCAATCTTAACTTATATATTTTCTTGTATTGTGAAATTTTATGCTGCTTTCTTATGTTATGTTTATTATTAGAAAATAATCCTGATTCATTATTACTATGACGAGATACCTAAAAGCGTATACGTGATCTGCCTAACTCATATAAACAATATTATTATATAAAACAAAAACTTTAAAAAGCTCTCATTCTCAATCAAATGAGCCCAAACTCGATGGGATTGTGTCATTTTTCTGAGGAGTTCCTATGGCCACCTTCCAGTTCCATCATCAGATGAGCTACATGACAGCATAATATTGCATTGCCACACAATATACACATTTATGAAAAAGAACAGCTCCATAGAGAACCGGGAATGGGGTCAATCTTGACAAATTTCATAACAGACAATGGGTCAGGTAAAAATAAATAGAATTTGTAAATAAAGTTGAGCTTACTTTGTGCATACAAAAGTCATGCCGTGTGTATCCAGCTGTGGCAAGAGCTTATAGTTTTATTTCCCAGTGCCTTAACCTTTTTCATCTTTCTAAAATAAAAATGACTTCCTCCATATAACTAATAGCAACAGCTGAATGACTGACTATGAAAACTTCGTCAATATCGGTCCTACCATTTGGAGACAAAAAATGTGTAAGCCTTTTTTGCTTTGATTGTTTTCTAATGTGTAAGAATGTATATAATTTCACAAGCTTTACTAAATAGCTGTTATATTCACCAACAGATATTCAAATATCATTAATTTATATAGATATGCATGAATATTGCAATTGAAAGCCTGCAGCCCACATTGAGTAGCTTTGTCAAAGCCGAAGCCAAGACAGGTCCTTAGTCACAGTATCTGTGTTGTCCAAGATACAATGCAGTGACAAGAGCAATAGTAACAGCGATGAGATGCGTCACTACACACTAACGTCGCAAACGTCTGGCACACCGCCAGGTTACAAGCTGTTGAAGCAACAGTTTATATTCTAAGTTCAACGCTACCGCCCAGAGTTAGTTTGGAGAATGTAGTAAAAATATATAATAGAACATTAAACATTACTCACATTTGGCAAAACAAAACGCACTAGTGGATTTTTACGATCTTTTTGAGTGTCAAGGCCACGTTGGTTACAGCATGACTTTGCCTGCTCGACGAAGGTACCATACTTTCGTAAAATATGACGTTAAGGAGTATTACTTTTACTATTGCGTTTCGTTTGATGAGTGAGAGCGGGAGACCCGATCTCCTTGCATACTCAAAAGGGTTTGGGAAAAGGTTGTTAATTCTCTCCGCGTGTGCTATCAGAAAGAAAAATCTTTTCTTATGCATAAAAAGAGAATGAGTAGTAGAAGGAAGATTTGCAGAGAGGGAGGATAGCTCCTCCATCCCTCTTACTCCCTAGAGTTCGCAACACGCGAGTGATGTTTGGTTGGCATCACTAGCGTGTAGATTACAGTAAGCCGTTAACCAGCATCATGCTGACTCCTGCTGGTATTTGACACATTTATTAGACAAATCTATTAGTAAGAAATACAGAATCACGATCGTTTTTGTTTCAAAACACACCCTCTCCTTTCGAAGTCAAATAAATTAGAGATAGCTCCATTAGTTACATATACAAGCTGATTCAGGAGCTTTCAAAATGTTAAAAGATGTGTGACATCTGCCAACTAGCATTTGGCCACCGTAGAGTATGCCCTAGATCCTCGCATTCTCGGAGAAAGACAGAAATAGGACCGCTAAAATGTAATAAGAGACGGATTTATCTGATGGCAATAAGACGCTCACCTATATTTTACCAGCTTTATGAACTGCTGTAAAATGTAAAGTTTAGCTCCTACGCCTATTACCTACGTATGAATTCAGCGTCTTATATCGTCAAAATTATCTCTACTGAACGTTGACCATAAAATTTAAAATATATGTATGGCAATCTTGACCACTTACCTTTCGAAATGCTGTCATTAAAAAATAAAATCCTCTTTTTTGTTGTAGTTGAGTGTACCGAATTACTAATGACTCTCTTGGCAAAAATGTTAGTGGAAGCTCGCGCTTTTAAATTATGCGCAAAAAGTGTTGTAATTGATCGAAACCACTTAGCACTTAGAATGAACAAGGAAACTAACGAAATAACTGTCAGAACGTCGAGACGTTGAACGTTCTGTATACTTTTTGGAGCGTAAGCAAACCAGAGTACCTGTTTATCTATTTACAAGTACAAGTAGATACCGAAATCTGAAACAGTCAGCTCAACAGTGAAGGCGAGGGGTTGGGTTTCGAAACGAGTCGCCCGAATTTGAGAGTATTGGTGGTGTAGAGGGCTTAAGGGAGTTAGTTTTAATCCCCTAAAAGTAATTTTGGCTGCCGGAGTTGCGTCTAAATATTTTTATACAATTTCCAAAAAATCTTCATTCAAATATGCTAAACGGAACGTAATTTTAGGTTTTATGTGAAAGTAACTAAATAGGTTGGGTTAGGTTCTCTTTTGACCCTTAACCCGAAAATAGGAGCCCTGCGAAGCAGGGCTTCGTCAACCTCAGTTTATTAAACTAGTAGAAAGTGGAATCAATAAAAGCGATATTAGGTTTTATGTGAAAAACGTGAAACGAAACGCAACAGCCTTCTTGTATGAATGATATTGACAGCTTATGTCAAATTTGTGCGTCATTGCTTTCGAGTACCGAGGGTTAGGTGCGACTGTAATAAGTAACTAAATAGGTTATGTTAGGTTCTCTTTTGACCCTTAATCCGAAAATAGGAGCCCAGGGCTCCGTCAACCTTAGTTTATTAAACTAGTGTGAAGAACGTGGAAGTTGGCAGTGCCATACACACCGATGTTTGGAGATAATTTTTTTTCAGAGGAAACCAAGTATTTCCGGCAAGTGAAAATGGTGAGGGAGGGTTCTGAGACCTCCACCCCTCCAATCACTCACAACCTCTAAAAACGGCGACGTATTTCGAAACCTTTACCTTTCGAATTTATATGTGTGTATTAAAAATGTTAATTATTCCTCGATTAATAATGTGCCCGGTAGATAGCAATAGGCTATTACATTGGGATCGAAACATAACTGTGGGTGTTTAATACCTACACCTCTGCCTACCCCTTCGGCGATAAAGTCGTGAAGTTATGTGGATATAAATTAGCGAAGAGCCGTGTTATATAACATATAACGCGTCCACGTGTATAAGTGCAACGTTTGTAGTACCGTGATCTTGCACTTGGCCTACATACACACATACTTGACCTCGAGACGTAACACAATGAAAACTTGCTAACATTAATAAACGAATTTATGCATGTGTAGACAGATGTTTAGTATGGGCCGGCGGCTGCGACCATATACCGAAGCGCAGCGCCGCGTATTTTCCACTGTCAAACTATTCTACATTGTCCTCACCTATACACATAAATAAAATTGGAGTGTCTGTTTGTAATATTAAAATAACCGCTTTTTACTAAATGCATATGGATGTATACACGGTACATAAAACATTTTTACAATTTTTGTCTGTCTGTCGCCTATTACATTGGGACCTAAACATAACTGGCGAAATGTGGGTGTCAAACATTACAGTGATTCATTTTTATTAATAAAGAAGATATATTTATATAAATTACTTACGTGACCTAATCTGTTTTTCAAATTCAAAAGTAATCAACAGCATGCCGCATATTGCATTTTCATAATCAAGCGGAACATCCTCTATGTTCCGCTTGATTACCTCACAAAGGCCACTTGGTTTGAATGGCTGTCCATGTGTGCGTCAGCTCATAAGGACGGCAAATGCCGCGGCGCACATAATACCTACTACCATGGAGCTAATGCCTACTACATCCAATCGTTGTACTATGATTCAATGGTCTTCTATATGCAGTACGCACCCATTCATAACCATCAATTTCGCTGTATATGCGAATTAAATTCATCCAGTACGATTTTTAATCGTTAGAAGACTAATTGGTTTTATAGACTATTTGGTAATTGAAACGCAGACTACCTAGAATCTTGGATGTAACTTAGGTAGCACTATGACGATGATGATGATGAGTTATACTACCCCTGTACTGTTCAGATATTGAGCCAATAACCACAAGAAACGTCCTCACTAAACATCTGCTTCTAGATATCAATTCACGAGTACTGGCAATGATACCAATAAGTACCTACCATCTGTGCTGATAGAATTTTTGAGAAGGTTTTTATAAGTAAAACTATGCAAATTACGAAAACCATAAAAATTCCAAGATATTTTAGTATACTTTTTTATATGTATATATTTTTTAGTTAACGTAGAGCTGTTTTGTAGATTCTGACCTTCGTTTTCCTGATTATAAGTTTGAACACTAGGTAACACTTTATGTAGAGCTGCTGAGCATCTGAGGGCATTATGGATTCGGATGTCAATCTCATCTTCCCGTTGGTTGGTTTCGGTAACAGTGCACCCAAGGTACCTATTTACATTTTGCTATTCCCTTATATGTCGTAGTTGTAGGACGTGATGAGGATGGAGGAGGATCGTGCTGCAAAAATGCGTATCTGGGACTACCTAGCGGTCGACGCCCGGTTGGTCGTCCTAGATATCGCTGGAATTACGTAGTCCTAAAAGATCTAGCACGACTTCGTAAAATGGACTGGAAGGAGTGCATCCACGACAGGAAAAGATGGAAAGATCTCGTGTCAGCGTCCAAGACTCACGTTGAGTCGCTGCGCCACCACGAATGAATGAATAACGTAGAGCTGTGTCACCACATAAATGTCACCTTTTACCATATAATGAACACTTTCATTCACAAAAGTATTTTAGTGCATATAAATTATAATTATTCCCCTGTGGTCTATGTACACCACACGTGCGGACGATTCAGTTCAATAAGATCTTAAATCTAGCACATAACTAAGTGCCAGGAAATGCAGCATTAACATTTAGAACACACTCTGCTATTTCTGTTAATGTCACAGCCAGAGCACCCACTCGGGCACTACTCTGTATAGAATGATACAGTTCAACAAATAATATTTAAATAACAGTCATACCTCTTTATTATAAAACATGGACTAAATTTTAAACTAGGTTTAGCCTTAGCTGAAAACAAATGATTATAGTAGACTAAACACTCGCAATAAAGATAGGTTACACCTACCAACGTCACGAATAAAGGTGTTAAATGAAAGTCCGCACTATATGGCAGTAAAAATAAACAATAAATTACCTAAATACATCAAAGAAGCCAATACTCTACCTTCATTCAGCAAGTCAATCAGAACCTACTTAATAACTAACTGCTCAGATTGGTGAAGTATCAGATGGAACGCGCGGCACAGTTGCGTGCGGCCACTAAAGCAAATACAAATTCAAAAGCGAATACAAACTCGTCTCAGTGCGCTACGAAGCATCGTACAGTTCACGCGCCACGATCACTTCAACTTTTAAATTCTCAAAATGCCGTCTTGTGTTCTTAAACACTGTAAAAGTTGTTCACAAAAACAAAAACAGGAAAATGGAATATCTTTTCACAGGTAACTAGTGATAATTTGACTGTTTCCTAAGTTAATTTCGATAAAATTCGTATTTGTGCAAGAAATATGTAAGTGTTGCCAGTTTTTGTCGACGCCGTTCTGCCTGAATTAGGGAAAATGCACTTGTCAATTGATTAGATATGTAATAAAATGATTGTCATGTTAATGAAAAAGACATTAACGTATTATATAAGTATATTGTAGATATATCTTCTTTCTTATAAATATAGTAATAGAATTTCCATTAGTATATACCTTCCATATATTGTCTTGAGTTCGATCTCCAAACGATCCAAATATTCGTGTACACCCTGCTACTCGTCAAGCTTTTACACTTTGACCTTTGTACAGTTCTTATGGCGTAGGGAATAAGTATCAAAATCGTACAGCAACTGTTTAGCTTGACTGAGCGCCGTGTGTACATACATACTTATGGCGTAGGGAATAAGTATCAAAATCGTACAGCAACTGTTTAGCTTGACTTGGCGTCGTGTGTACATACATACTTATGGCGTAGGGAATAAGTATCAAAATCGTACAGCAACACATGTGTACATTTTTAGCTAAATAATACTATAGGAATTATAGGATGCAGGCCTATTGCAATTAACCAAACATTTCCAGATACCATACTGAGAATTTCTAAACAAAAAATAAACAACATATTCGCCGATCTAAGATCTGAACCTCATGATTGGTATTCGTAAATATATGTAGTTAGTATTATATATTTCTCCTGGATCGAAGCTCTGAATCACAAAACATATTCTATTCATTTCTCAATTTACGAATTAGTTAAAACTTAACTCGGTACTTACCTATATTTAAGAAATGTATAAAAGCATTAAATAAATCCATGGTAAATTCTTCAAAACCGCATATGAATATAAGAATATTACATAACTATATGCAAAATAGTGGGAGATTATTCATAATCTGGCAACTTTACACACACATAATCGCGCGTGTCCGTACAGTGCCAGTCGCCAAATGTCACGCACACATAGCTGTCAACGTGCCACGCTTAGTTGGACGAATGCGTTCCATCTGATACTTCTCTAATCTGAGACTAACTGCTACGATTCAATCGCACAATACCTAGAAAATAGATAATTCTTCCAAACTTAATCACTGAACATAAAATAAATAAATTACTATGACGCCCAACAACCTAGACTGCAACAATTGAGATATTAGACATTATTTTTATGATTAATTTAATTGTATGTATACACATAAACGACATACCCACACAGAATAAAAGAAACCAGTAGTACTTGTACCAATTACAATTAAATATAAGCATAATTAAGTATTATTTGCAATTACTGTAAGTGGATTTCTTTTTGTATTTTTTTTTGTTTTATATAGTATTGCAATGCTTGTAACAGGCATTTAGTTTTAAACACTTTAATTTTGCCGAACACCTATGTTTGTACACTTGGTTCGCAATAAACGCTTTGACTTTGACTTTGAGCTACAATTTTATGTATAGTTTGTAGGTGTGTATAAAACAAAAAAGGTGCCTACATATATATTAATATGTATATTTATAAATTATCTAGTAATCATAGTAAAAGCTTCAAATAGTTTGGGGCTAGATGATGTTATGTGTTGGTAAATAGTAAAAAAGGCAAAATAGAAAATGTCTCTAAAATTCGTTGAAATATAATAACTAAATATCAAATTAATATAAAAACTAAATTCCCCGAAAAGTATTTTTAAAGAAATTCTCTCTCTCAAAGACTAAACCTTGTATTATATTTAGTCCTTGTAATAATGCCGAATAAGACAAGCTTCAAAGACCAATACTAACGAACATATGGTTACCATCTGACCATTACAAAAAACATTATGACGCAAGTACTGAAAATCACGTGTAAATTTTATTATTTACAATAGAACGTAAGCATACAATTAAATTAATATTAATTCACGCACCTGTGGTTGAATACATAGTGAATATTTACATTCCATAAATGAATATTGATAATGTTTTGATCATGATGCACTTGTTACCATTTTAGCGTTTTAATAAATGCTTATAAATTACCCAACATACATATACTCACGCCGTTTCCCAGCTAGGGTAATCAGAGACGCCACTTGGGTCTATACTTACAAAGCAGACGAATAAAGAGAGAAAAGAAATACTACTAATAATATTTATTATTAGTAGTATTTTTTCCAACTATTATAGAAAGTATAAAGTATTACACCCGCAATATAAGAGAGTACATTTTCGTTGGAATTTATGTGCATTCCTTAATAAAACGATTTCGCTTCGCTCTTGGTAGAACTAGTTCTTGGAGGCGAAGCTTTTCGTCTCGGGAGGCTCGTATATTTTCATAAAACGCCTAGAGTAGTTAAATTAACTACCACTACGTGCAGTGCGTGAAACGCTTTAAAAGCAAGAATTTAGCCAATTCCACGAGCATGTGGTGTACATTTATTATCATAGGAAACTTTTACGTTTTAAGCTTACATAATTATCTACGTTTTAGTGGTAAAATACTTTTAGGTAATCTACTGTGGCATTGCCTATAGTCATATACTATTAAAGATGAAGCAGTTACGGAACAATAAAATGTAATGATATTATTGCAATACGAGCGGGCTGGCTGATCTCTACACTAGAAGAGCAGACGTAACTAATTAAGACCTCGATCCCACTAATGTTTGTCAAGCGTGCGTGACGCAAGCGACGTGCGCGCTGCTTGCGTACTCATCATCACGTGGTTAAACTCATCGTAGAAGCACTGATCGCATTTCATGTAACGCTCATGTCCTTAGAGCGTGTTATGCATATTCGTGCAGGCACGCGACGCAAACGCTGCGTCAACGCTCTCGTCACGCGTTAGAAATACGCACACGCTCGATATACGCTACTATAATAAAGAGATCTGGCCATGAACTAGCAGTATCTAAGCTATTGCATATTATTGTATGGGAGAGGTAGACAGAAATATACTTTTTGTGTATAAAGAATAAATAAACAATTAAACACTAATGACCCTATTATGCGCCCAATAGATTTGGCTGAAGCTGGTCTGTCTGTCAGTAGCTCAAGGATTTTACATAATATAATAATGACGAAGGAAGTAGAGAGACTCAAGAAACAACAAGTGTTTGTATTTATTTAGTACATACGATTGTGTATATATATATAGACTCACGCCTGAATCCCCGAAGGGGTAGGCAGAGGTGTAATATTACACCCACATTTCGCCATGAATTTTAGGTCCCAAGTAATAGGGGGCGAGCCTATTGCCGTACGGGGCACATTACCAGACTCCGTGTTGCTACTGAGACTTTCCTAACGGAAAAACCTAATAACACTTTGCCCGACCCGGGAATCGAACCCGAGACCTCCCAATCCCACGCGCACATTTATGCCGCGAGACCAACGATTACAACGACCAACATACGATTGTACACATGTGTATTATTTAACACGATAAGTCATTTTACAATATAAGGACTAAGACACCTGGTAGATAAGATATTGGAACCGGCCGTTATTTGCAAAGTTTAATATTTTCGATCACTTATCAAGGAAAGTCAATGATTTCTACTTGAATTTGGCATTGACATGCCAACATACTAAACTGTGTATAACAACTTTTTAACATAGATAAAATCAGTACTAGACTTTGCACTATATTTATTCCATATTTAGTGATAGGTAAGGCCGTTTGTACTAATTATTTATGAATCGAAAACCAGTGTCAACAAGTACTTTTAAATAATATGAAAAGCTGCCCAATAATTAAGAACATAATGTGCGAAACCGAGATAATCTTTTGCCTGCAGCTAGGAATCGCTGTTAGCAATAAGGCAACCATTTGCATTAAATATAAGATTACTTAAAATGTACTTATTAGTTTAGAACACAATATAAAAAAATACATTCGAAAATGTGATTTAAAAACATTTGTCGCCAATCCATTGTCGAGTCTGAAGCAACCATATGACGAAACGAATTTAAGTCGGAGTCCCGAACCCGAAGTACAAGTGCAATGTATTGTGCAGCATGGAAGTTTATCTATAAGTAGGTTGCCAGGTGAATATATATGCATCGCACAACGTTGACAGTTACAGAGCGCCGACATTAAATACGTCCTTGTGCAGCTTTCTGTGGGAAGTTTAAATAAATAATATGTTGAATGTTGATATCCTCTATGCGATAAACATTGATGACGCATAGAACTGTTTTGTTGTAAAACAAAACAAACGTGGTTTACTCTATGTAAATAATAACTTATGTATACTCTATACATAAGTTATTATTTACATAGAGTAAACAAAGAGTGTTATTTTGTTATAATAGAATACTGACAGCCTTTTTCACCTGGGCTTTATTATGAGTAGAAAACACGCCTTACAATGTTAACAACACGATAGTTTATTTAGTCTGAATGAAGTTCAGAATAAAGAACAATAAACTCCTAATAAGTACAAAATCAGTAGGCAATTTCACAACTCAAGGAGTAGGTAAGGATCTGTAACCGTCTTTTTAAAATTGCTCCAAAAATAAAACGGCTCTATAGACCTACCGGCATTAGGAACAAAAACCAGTGTTCATCCTGTCGAAAACAAAGGAAATAATTGGGGCGTCGCTATACCTTGCATCCTTATAAATAAACTTACACCAGCAACCAACCGCTTAGCAACAATCTGGGAATTTAAATGTATGCACCGCGGCACCGAGCGAAAATATAACTAACTTGCAGCTCATTTATTATTGCTCCAAATTTGTACTAGTTAAGCGTTTCAAATAACGACGTGCAATTATCTATAATAAAATCATTTATATGAGTATTTTAGTATTAAATAGTGTAATCGGTTATTACATTGTAAATATAATAAGTTCGGGATCCTGCAATGGACATGAGGTAATACTATATCTCATAAACAAACAGTTACCTATACGCTACCAAATAGAATAACTATTTTATTGCTATTATAACGAGTGTGGTTTGATATCTTCATACCACGTAAAAACACATCACATCGCGTCGGTTTGCCGCATTTGTCGCTTAAGAAAGATAATAGTTTATACTATTGACTTAAACTAATGTCAAGCTCTACTGATGGCTTGCTTGAGGAACAATAAAGCCGACTGTCAGATGTATAAAAGCTGCGTTTCATGACAAATAGTTTAAATACTTCGTACAATGTCATACACAGGCGTACTTCAGAACCCTACTCTTGCCACTTACCCAAACTTGCTCGTCCATGACTCTACACCTGTGTTTGATAGAACACTCGCGGAAAACAAAGACTTCATTAGTATATTAACAATCAACGGCCATTAACACGATCATCCACAACTACACGATAAATTTACCTATGGCACATTCAATAGTGTCTCAGCAAATTGTTCTGCGGTGAATCACATTACCGATTGTGACTCTAAAACTTTGTGTGTATAACCTAATGGGTTCGTGAATGGTTTGAAAATACAATTTGATCTAGCCACCTACCGAGACCATTCTTGCGGTCAGTGCGTCTGAACTCAACTTTGAGTGGAAGGAACTTCGCTACTCTTAGGATTACTAGAGTAATAGGCTAGTCGTGCTGAATCAAATCGAATGTACGAAACGACAATCAAAATACTAACTACATTTTGTTTCTTTTTTATAATAACCTTCTACCACATACACACAATACCATCTAGTCTAAAACTAAGCAAAGCTTGTACTTAGTATCTTTACTAGATAATGGACAAACATACATATATGTTAAAATAATAACATAAAATAAATATTTATTTTTTGTGAATACATATAACTACCTATACATCATATTATAGACAGAAATCGTATAAAGTCGCTTTAAGTTATCTCTTATCAAATGCAATAATGCTACGTAGAAGCAGTACCCAAAACTCGACCAGCGTCTCAGTTTTTATTTTATCTAAAGCATCACAATAATAGCTACCAACCAAAAATATAATAATTCAAAAAAAAACAAACAAAAATAAAAGTTAACGGAAAATTGGGAAACAAAAATAACATAAAAGTATTCTTAACAAAAAGTGTCGAAAACAGTTTGTCTACGCCTATTTATGTAACGATAAGGACCGGGCATTTTTATTTATAGGTACTTCATGTAAAAAAACATACAATTCTAAAACTAAGTAGATAAATACGTTTATGTAGCGAAATGTGCGCGTAATTTTCTTTATTAATATAAGTACGAAAAATTAATTTACATTAGTATACCTAATCAACTCTGTCAGCTGTCGAATCAAATCATTGCAACAAAACATACGCTGTGGTAACTTCATACAATCAGATAACCCATAAGCATTCGTCCTGCAAGAGCTATAAAATTCAAACGTTTTACACGTGTCGTACCTGTATACAAACATAAATACGTGCACTCATACTACAAATAATTCCTAGAACGACCTTTAAAAGTGCATGTTAGTTGCACTCAATACAGTATCATAATACAACATTGCAACTGGTATGCTATATCTATTATCACATCACTTCAGGCGGTCAATGAACTCGGAAACCATCGAAGGCACGTGTATTACAACTTTGTATTTCGATGCTTTATGACGTAATTACATTTATTTATGATTTAAAAACACAAATAATTACTACTATTGTTTGCTACAGAACGCGTGGAAATGTATTTTATTTTACAGTCTTCAACATCGCATCATAAATCGTTGCATTCTGTTGGAATTGACCGTAATTATTTGTGGAACATGCAATTGCATGTTGTTGTCTGAGAATGAAGGACGTGCGAAGGCCACAACGCCCACAACCATAATATCGAGGCTTATCGTGCTTCGATTTATGCATCAATAGTGCGCTTCAAATCCAGAAAAATTAATACACTTTTTGCACACTGGATGAATAGTTGATTGATTACTAAGTAAAATACATTAACCAAGGAGCGACTGAATACTCAAACGAATAATGGCGCAGTAGAGCAATAAGTATTGTTGATCGAAAAATAAAGGTCATCCAGTTCTTAACTGTCACGCGAGATGATTCGCATTAATCATCCTCACGATCCTTCGCATATAAGAGAGCAAACTAAAGCCACTGTTTTTGCAAATACTATTGAAATAAATGAGTGCATTGTGCAGTGATTGAGTAATGGTTTAGGAACTAAGGGATTCAATATAATACTTCAGAGCGACGAATTTTGTAGATTGGAGAATCTCCTGTGTCCGTTCACCGCACGGAACAAATATTTGTGTAATTCACCAAGAGTAGTTCTGAACTTAAGTGTTCTTTATGTTTGTTGAGTGATTGGATCAAGTATTAGAAATTTTAAAATAGTGTTTATTTCTGTAAAAACCAACGTCCCCATCCTTTTATTTCTGTGCCTCTTTTGGAAGTCTTTTCACATAAATACAATCAACTGACAAGACCAACACCTTGCTTCGCAGCAAAAATTTGAGGATCTTATAAAATGTTGTTCCATTTAGTAATCGAATACTCGCACCCAATCGAATCATTAGTAACGCGGTTACTACTGAAACCACTTGAGGGTACTAATTAAGAATAACCTGGTTTTTAATATAAATTCCTTAAGTGTATGCATCATAATATTATTTATATATTGTTATCAGCGCAACGACATCCGCCTGCATTCAGACCTTCGTTTTTCTGTTCCGTGTCCCGACTGTATGTAAAGTTTATCGCACATTGCACCCAACACTTGACTAACACGTAGGCGAACCTGCAAAGCCTACGCGTGTACGGACGCGCAGGTAATGTATGTTCAGCATAGTGCATTTTTTTGTAACCAATGAGATAACATTGAAGAGCGCAAACAACACAAAGCGACAGAACAAGCTTGTGCAACGTAGGTAGACAATTCTCCGTATACGGTTAAGTTAATCCTCCGTAATGATGCCTTACCTTGTGCTGAGCTGTATGTATATACTATACAAATAAACTATCCAGCCAACGGCAAAAAATATCTCTGACAGTATCGTAGAGCCTACATAAATAGTCCTAAGTACATTTCTCTGGAGCTTAACATGGATTCTACTACAAAAAGTTTTTCTTATCAAATGCGTTAAGAGTATTTAAGCTGTGTCAGTCATGACCGTATTGTAGTTGGAAAATAAAGGAATTATATTAGCTGTTAGGGCTTCCAAAATACTAGTGTTTTCGCATTGCAACTTAGTGAAACAATTTCAGAACTAATATCCACGTAATATTCTTAAAAGCTGCAAGTTGAATGCCCCATTTAACTCTAATTACTACATGATGTATGTAATAGGATGGGCCCTATGGAATCACACAGCAAGCTATTTTCGTTCTTAAAGTCAGTAAATAAGAATTGTATTTGTTTGTGCTATTTGTTAAGGATTATCTTTCAAAGGTATTCTGAAATTATATTGTTATGGAACTGGTTCGTTTAATGTTTTCGTTTTATTTCGATGATATCGTCAGAGGTGTACGTATAATGAGTAAGAAGTTATCTAAATACGTAGTGTCTGCGTCGTAAAGGATCAGGTGGGAATGTGTGTATCACATTTCCAAACGTATGTGATAGTATGTATTACGTATGTAGGTATGTACACATGAGCTCAAGTCGATTAAGAAAACAAAATCATTAGTTAGAGAAAATGCAACACACTATAGTTAGTTACTAACTTCTTAACTCGGAGAGCACGTTAAACCCTCGGTCCCGGCTGTCATGAAGATCTTTGACAATCGTTACGGGGAGTAAGTACCCTCAAAAAATCGCTATCCCTTTGAGTTACGGAGGTCAGACGGCATTCGCTCTGTGGAAAAGCTGATATTCTGTCATATCTGGTTAGACTAGTAAGCGGACCCCGGGCATCAAGGCGTGTATGTCTTGGATGCAACCGGGATAACGCAAGGACGATGATGACTGTGTTGACGAATGAATTGCATTTCATTGATATTGTACGTTATTATTTTAACAAATGCAATTGAACTGAACACCACACAGAAATAATTACTTCCCTTAATTGACATAATAAGTTCTAGCTAATTCGTTAAGTAAGGTTCCTCCTACACATTATCACATAAATGTGTGTAGTTAGGTTTGACGTTGAGAAAACTTCGAAGGAAATTAGTTCACGGCGACTAGATTGTGGAGTCTCGGGGACAATAAAGGCGTCCTTGATACTGCTTCTTTTGTTCAAGTTCACTTGTAACCTAGCTGTACGACGCGCAACGTATGTCGACCATTGTGTTGTGTAATACTAGGTTTCGTCCGCGGTTCCACCCACCTGAATACGTCTACCTTTACCAGGAATCTGTCTATTTGTGAAAACCCTCCAAAAAGCCAGTCGGTGCTTTTTTAGTTTAACGCTTTCGTACAGACAGACAGACAGAGAGATAGCTTCAGTTATTTATATAAATTAGAGCATGCCCGCAACTAAGCTATGACTCCATATTTTATTATTCAATTTACACGTATCTTCCTGAACTTGAAATTTCGGGAAATCCCTTCTTAGCGTGCCCCTACAGATTCCAAGGTGCCAAATTTCAACTTCTTTCGCCCAATAGTTTTAGCTGTGCGATGTCTGTCAGTCAGTAACGCTAGAATTTCATATATAGAGGTGAGGTATCGCATTGTTTTTTTACCTAGTGAAACGAACTCGAACAATACTCAGTAATTAGTTCTGGTCATTTACAGGTCACACTATTTTTTATCGTTTGTGGCCTTGGCGTACTGAAAATAAACATAATAATTTACAAGGGCAGAGTTTGAAAAGTATCAAGTTCAGCTCTACAATTTTATTCCTATGTAAAGCCGTGAGAAGCTTCAAAATTCACGTTCATAATATGTCATTAAATCTTGTGTCAGTGTAAAGCTACTTAGGACGCAGATAGGAGACATTATCAGCCTTTGTTCTGTACCCAGCCCTTAGGAGAGTAAGTACACGTAACTTGGCACACTTATAACGATAAAGCAAAATTCGCCACACATGCTAACCAAGTAGGTTATAATTAATTAGTTAGGGAGAAAAGCAAATGTATGTAAGTGAGGCAAGCTCCCTGAGGCTAAGTACACAAAACTGTCAGTAGCTTGTTCCAACTACGACACTTCTCGCAATAACTCCTTTGTACGACGGTAACTGTGTCTAATGTTCGCGCACCAAACAGTTTAGTTGTTCTAATTAAACGCCAAAGTCTTTGTGTGCCGCCTTAATGTTGTGTTTTCGCCTGTGGTACAGGTTAAACTGCAGTATGTTGGTTTCTTGTTTCGTTTTGTCGGTTATTGTGACAAAATACTGGTAAATGACATTGCTACTATTAGCTAAACTGGCGATATTTTTGATGGAACAATATAATTAACGGGATTGCGAAGAGGCGACTAAGGAAAGGACATGAAGCAAATAATATATCTGTGGGGAGATGTAAAACTCAACATCCCTACACCAACTCGTGTAGCCAGCGTGGTATAGTAGGCGAAATCCTCCTATTGACTCACAATGTTTAATGCGACTAAAATTAAGAGAGGCCTTCGTCCAGCAATGGACTACGAATATCTGTATGACGAGGTACATATTCCCTACAAAATCTGTTATATTTTGTGTCCTTTCACTATTACTTACTTACTCCAATGGCTTACACCCACCCTAAATGTGCTTTGGCGTCCAATACGAAAGAACACCACTATTTCGCCCGATCGTAAGCCACTTCTCGCTAATCATCAGTTTGAAGATTTATCATTCACTATTACTAACTTTTTATATTTTGAATAGTAGAATAAGCATAACATAGACATGTTATGCGAGAGGTTATCACATGTATATAAAATAAACAGCCTACAGCTTTCGGGACGTAACCTGCAGCGTTTGGTTTCTATGTACCTTCCTACATGTTATGGTTGGTATATGAGTAATGGAAACCAAACAATATAGGTTACCCTCGAGCCACAGGCTGTTTGTTAAATGCGCATACAATACTACCCATTTGACACACAGTTTACCAGTTTAAATTATTATCATATTAGCTGGCTTCATCTCATATCCTCGCAGCTGTAGCCTAGTGGAGATATACAGCCGAAGGTATCGGGTTCGAATCCACTGCGCGCACCACTGACTTTTTTAAATTATGTTTTTATTTTTTTGTATTTATTTATAGACTCACGCCTGTATCGCCGAAGGGGTTGACAGAGGTGTAATATTACACCCACACTTCGCCATGAATTTAGGTCCCACGTAATAGGGGGCGAGCCTTTTGCCGTTACAGGACACATTACCAGACTCCGTGCTGCTACTGACGATTCGGAAAACCCCAGTAACACTTTTGCCCGATCCGGGAATCGTACTCAGGACCTCCGATCAGCATTCGCATACGCTATCCACTGGACCAAGGAGGCAGTCTTTAATTATGTGCGTATAAAATTTTTGATAATCGCTGGTCCCATGCCTCGGAGAGGAAATTTTAGCCATCGGTCTCGGCTCTCCTGAAGATCTTTAACAGTGGGAGTCAGTACCTCTGAACAAACTGACACAAGTCTTAAGTATGGAGTCACTGTCCCTTTGGGTTGCGAAGGTTAGACCGGTAGTTGCTCTGTGAAAAGCTAACATTCTATCAAAGCCGGTTAGACTAGTAAGCGAGTCCCGGGACTTTATCTGCGCAAACCATTGCAACTCTCATAATAGCTTCCACTTTTACAGGATAGCATTATAACACTTAAGACATTGTCATCATCAAAACTTTAAAACTATTATCTAAAATGCTTGACGTTAAGGACAAACTTTATAATTATAAAAGTAAGCGCTACATTACTCCGTTCCAAACAATATTTAGAACAAATGTAGAGCAGTCGCTCTGCAGGTCCGTCGTTCAATGAAACCGAATGTGTATTTTAGTCAGTGTACGACGTAGTGCTGTGTATAAATAGCAATCGCACACATATCATGAGATGCACGACATGGATATGATGCACTGCGCAAATAAACTGACCGATGCTGATGTAGTTAATGACTCTCGTTGGTTCCGGGTACACGGTAGAATTGGTCTTTCTAGAGAATTAGGTACTCCTGAATTTATGCACGAATATTATATACAGGATGTGGGCTGGATTTTCGTAGAGGTGAATAGGCTCTTTTTTACGTGAAATCAAAACCTAGCTAACAACTCAGTGGGTGCATCTACGGAGCTTCGGGCGTATATACGTATTATATGTGTATTGAATACATACTTGGTATATGTACGTTTTGTAATATTGTATGTAAAATATAGTACATCTGTGATTTTATTATCTACAAACATCAATCAGCAAAGTCAATCCCAATGAAAACATTTGTTTAATTGAAATTTGCTGATGTATAGAGTGGTACAGATGATTCAGACAAGGGCGGCCTGAACAAATACAAAATATGTTGATTTCACAGCAAGTAACGAGTACCTAACCACGTTCTAATCAAACAATAATATTTGTTTATCTTTAAATGTAGACTCGTGTTTTCGTACATTTTAATATTTTAAATATTACGCATAATTATATACTGTCCCACTACTGGGCTACTTCGCATTATGAGGGGGATTAGCCTACTATGATTGCATTGCTAAATAATTATGTATAATGTAAAACATCGTTATTTTTTCTACCTTCTTTTAATAGAGTGGTTTCTACGCAAACATATCTTTACTTTTTACAGATCATCGATAGGTCCTCGATAGGTTGCAGCGACGTGCTGTCCGTATCATCGGAGATCCAGAGGCCACTAAGACTCTTGAGTCACTGCAATTACGCAGAGACGTGGCCTCAATGGCTATCTTCTACCGTATCTATCACGGTGAGTGCTCCGAAGAGCTCTTTCAACTTATCCCACCCTCTCCTTTCCTATCCCGAACGACACGTGCTGGGTTGAGGTGAGGTGCGTGACGGTATCTGTTCTACCGTGTAAGAGTGGCTTACACGGTAGAACAGATACCGTCACGCACCAAACGGTTCGGCGCCTCTTATCTCTGCCGTACCATTAAGATGTGGAACTCTTTACCAGTCCACGTGTTTCCCTCCACTTATGATCCCGGGTCCTTTAAGCGGGGCGTGAAAAAGCTTTACTCAAGGCCGTCAAGGTGAGGGCCATCATGCCATAATGCCATGCTGGCTGCTGGGATGATGGCCATCACTATGGGACTTCACTGACTGCTTAACATCAGGCAGCATGGAGTCAATTTGTTCGGCAGAAAAAAAAAAAGAAAAAACACCAATAGAACACTATATAAATGGATAACTCGGTAGTACAATGAACAAACCCAACACTGGTAAATCACTGTTGAGTGCGGTCGCAGTCAAGGTAGCGCGGTAACCACAGGTACACAACACGATCTATATCTACGAACTTAGTTCTGTGGGCTAGTTGTTTCCCAGACGACCTGATTTTAGTGAAAGTCTAGATATAAGCGAGTAACCTGTTGTATTCTAGCTCTGATATATCTATAGGTTGACCCTAATGGAATGATTTATTTATAATGTAGCCTTGTGTTGGACTTACTTTACCATTATTGTGAACTTATGGCTATAGAGATAATAAAATGTTTTAGTCAATGACAATAGGTATTATAGCTTGTCGTTCATAATAGGTCGATAAATTTAAGCGACGCTTTCACAGTTCGCCAATTCGATGGATGACCGAGTGTGACATTTACATCAGAGCGCTACCGTTCTTCGGAGGGCACGTAAAGCTGTGTGTCCCGATTTTTCTCTCTCGACAAGAATGGTTAGGCCATTTCTTGCCTTTTGGTTGTTTGAATACTCAGACACTAGAGTGGGCCATACACTCACAAGAAAAAGAAGCAGGAGAAATTCAAACAATCTAAGTAGTTGGTTCCTATAATAAATGAAAAATGTCTTGTGAAATTTCATACGCTATATTTTAGCATCTCATTAAAACACTGCCTTAATAATTTATTTCATAACAATATATCTACATATTATTTAGGTATATTACAACTTAACTATCTTAAAATACTAACCTTAGAAAAATATATACAGAACATACAAAACAGAAAATAAAATAATTTAGAGGGTGTCATAAAAGTCCTCCATCGCCGTCGACCGCGAGCGTGCCCAGAAGTCCCAGAACGCCCGGCAGCATTGCCACGTTGTATGGCAATGCTTAACTTTTGGGCCAAGTACACTCCAGCCAGGCCGTGAAAGTTCCATACATGGATAAATTTAATATAATCAGCAACATCTACCGATGAGGGCAAGAACTAAAGAAAAAGCGACAACTGAACGGTTAATTTCTGCGTGGCGCAGTGGGAGCGTGCTCTGCTCATAAATTAGATGTCCGTGGAACGAATCCACGTTTACCAAGAGTTACATTTTGTGATTTTTATTTTTTTTAACTTTTAAATTGCATATTTTACATAATAGTTGTCATTTACTTATTTATTAACACCGAAATTCAACATTTATTTTATTTTGAAAAATGAATCCACTACTAACGCCATCTATACGATCGGAATAAAAATAAAATTGTTTGTTCGCCATCTACCGTAGAGGATGCCTATTGAACTTTTTCCTTAGAGGGAGTTGCGCATCTATACCAGTATATCTGTATAATCTATGACTCCAGCCTTCTGGTCACACGAAGCGTTGACCAGCCTATTTGCGAGATCTCTAAACAGAGATCTCGCACTTGGATCCCATGGCCCCAACGTTTCGACACCAAACGGCTCAAATACGTATCCCCAACTTGGTTTACATATTTGCGGCGTTTTAAGGTCTCCGCTGTAGCACCAGCAGCGCCCGCACAACTCGCTGTGCCAGGAAGATGAGATGGCGCTAGGGAATCGACATTACGTTGCGTCCCACACCAAAGGCCTACCCAACTTCCATGAGAGTAAAGATATACCGTCTGGTCTTTTGCCATCGTCACGTGCCAGTCCCTGAGGTTCAAGTTGGGCCGGAAGGCAAGAGGTGACAAAAGCCCAACGGAGTCATTGATGTCATTGAGATTTCCGAGTCGTGATATACGACCTGCGCTCCTGCTGCAAGATAAGCCATGGTGACTAAGGCTGTCGACAGCCTCCTCACAGTGACTGCGATGTGGAGAAACACATGATGCACCTAAATGGAGGCAAGCAGCGATGCGGAAAGTCGTATCGTCTAACATGGTACCTATGATGGACGATGGCAGGGCCTGAAGCCAGCGCCCCAGATTCCCACTCTCCCACAGCCAGCAAACGGGCACGCTCTGCAGCATTGGACGATGTAGGTACTTAGGAGATTTTCTCGTACCACGCTGCAAAGCGGCTCGTCCTATTGCCTGCCTCTGAGAGGATAAGTCTCATTAAAAGTATGCAACTATGCACTCGGAATGTGCGTGTGACGTAAGCAAACACTTAGCATTTGTAACATTCATTGAGCGTAATAACTCGCTGCGTTCCTTCACACCGTATGAATAACTATAACATATCTAAACTTTGGGATCTCTGGAGTACACTTGCCGCAGGGAAAATTACTAATAATGAGTTTAGCGCCGATGAAAATGTCTTAAACTATACATAGGCGAATATCTGTTTATATAAAATTCTTGCGTTACTGACTGGCCTATTGAGCGCAAGAAGTTGAAATTTGGCATGCATGATCCTTGGGAACCGTAGAGGTACGAAGAAAGAGTTTTGCGAAATTTCTACAGGATCGGGTACAAACGCACGGGCGGCGTAGCTGCAGGCACCCTTTAATATGATATAAACTGCAACATGTACAAGTAGGTATATAGGAAATAAAATTGCAGAAAATGCAGATAGAAGAAGGTTATGACAACTGTAGTACGGGCACTTTTTATAAACATTCGTGAATAAATTCTGCAAAAGTCTAAATGAAAGCGTGCGCAATTCTTCAAGTAGACAAGTGACATAAAACAACAAATCAAATATCCCTTGCTTGTCCGTGACGTTCGAGTCATGCTTGGTTGGTTCGACTGCACTGGCGCCTAACGGTTAGCTTTATAAAAGAGTCTAAAAAAAATAGAGAGCTTGAATTAATAGACGTAGATACAGAAATAAATATACCTACAAGTATTCCGATTCCGATTTTAATCCCTGCGGTACAATTATCACAATCTTTTGCTAAAACTTTGGAAGTCATTAGAGATTAGTGCCGAATACACATTTTTCTATTCATCTCATAAAACATACTGATACGAACTTTGAAACAATCTATCCAAGCAATTTGGTCTCGTTATAAACAAACAATTCTATATGACTTGGGTTCAAAGCACGCCTCGCTCTTCCGCAATACGTACCAACATGAGGATGCATCTGAGAATTACATTAAACTCAAGCTTGTTAAATGCTCTTCGCTTCGGTTTAAGTTATTTATTTGCCTGGTTCGTAGTTGCCTGTACAAAACTGTAAAACATTTATACCATATTTTAGTTCGGCATCCCTTTAGCGACTGATAGATTTCAAATTGAATGTATGTCATGCTAAGGTTATTTTTATATTAAGACTTTCTTGTTGCATGCTTTGCATCGTGTGAGTCTTTACGAGTATTAAAACAACGAAAGACAACTAACATGAATAACACACAAATTCTGAACTACACTTGGTTCAAACTATTTATATCTGATTCAACGCAGAGACGTTTCTACACTGACTCATAAGTCTTGTGACATAATTTCTGCGTTTATTTTGGCAGTAAATTTAGAGCTTTATGTTTCAATCTCTAATGAGAATAAGAAAATTGGCTGTAAACCGACTACAAGAAGGTGGAGGTTCTCAATTCCACAGTATGTTTATTTATTTTTTGTTTGTATATTACACGATTACGCCGCCAATTATTAGGTTAATGAACATTTTTTTTTTGGAAAGAGTTTATGCCAATGGCCCACCGCTTAAAAAAAATAAGAATTTTTGTTTTATGCAGTTTTATAAGTTTGCAAAGCTGAAAAAGCCATGATAAATACGTATTGTAACATTTAAACCTATTTGAGTTCAGCACTGGACGAGAACGATTGTATCCCCTTTTAAACTGATCTTGCCAATGCAACGCCAAAAACCTTGATGTTCCTGTGCAAATATTACGAAAAAAAAATATATCTGAAACTGAAACTAAAAAGCAGAAAATAATATTTTAATCAAGTCCAAGCAAAGGAAGCGATTGATATCTATTATTCTAATTCGTTAAAAAAACATTATTTTTGAAGTCAGCACTAGCCGGTGCTATATTATAAAACTTTTAAAGTCAGCAGTATTTGACACTGGTTAAAACGGTTGCGGAGATCAGACGACAGTAATTCTGAGACAAAATTAATATTCTATCAAATCTGGTTATACTAGTGCGCGGAGTATGGGCTCCAAGGCGACAGTCTCGGGTGCAACCGGCAGAACGCTACAACGATGACGTCATAACATTATTTAATATGATCTACATATACCCTACCCACTGGTTTCTTTTTGGGATGATTTAATCTTCCACCTCTCGGTTCAGAGAGAAAAAGAGAATGTAGATTTTAAATGCCTTTGTTTGTTTTTGTGAAACGCAATACGAGGACGATGAGACTACGTAATGCATAGCGTCATCCGTACACTTATATTGTTTACTTTACTAGTGTCCTTACAGTAGGTATGAGGCACGCCCATAAACCTGTTAATTCAAACCAAATAGATGTAAGTAGGTACTTAACTAAGTCGGAGGGGTACGGTGACGTTACTACAAAACTTCTCTCATTATACCAACTGTAGTGCGAGTACGTAAAACAAATGCACATACTGCGAATAGTTGGTTGTAATTTCCGCTCCCACTACAAAAGATAAATTATGCACTAATGTTTTTAAGTGAAAAGTTTAGTTTAACAATGAGGTTAACTTTGCGGGCCTGCTCTGTAACAATGCGAAATAACTGTCGTGTTAAAGTTCAAACTAAAAATAAATAAACTATAGAATTGAAGGTACTCGTAGCTGTGGGACTTCGTTTATTTTACCATACGGACGAATATGTAAAGTTAACAATTTTTATATAGGTACGCGACCATTCGAATTTAAGTATAAAGTTTGCCATTTACTGAGTACATTTATTGCAGATACTAAAGTAATGCGCTTATTATTATTGAGATGCGAATGATGGAACAAATTCTGCAAACAGATAAATACGTGATGGTATTTCCTTAAATAGCATACATGCTATACAAACAAAGTGTTTATGTGTACATGCTATACAAACAAAGTGTTTATGTGTACTGTATGCAATAATTTGCTTGCACAACTGTCTGAACGTGGGTGCGTACGTGTAGCACTATAGCTATAACACGCTACAATATGTGTAAGACGATCTTCATGTCTCTTTCACTAGGAGAGTAGATGCAGTTTACGTGTAAAAAGATTAGGGCAAACGAATTCACAACAGGCTGGCGCTAGCGATGCATCAGCCTGTTGTGAGTTCAACCTGTTATGAGTTCGTTTTTTCACATGGGACAGACTTTGTATAAGTACATAAGTCTGGCAGTTGTTTGTCTTAGTTATTCTTAAAATTGTTAAATTCCATGGAAGACATAATTTGTTTCTGATATTAGATTTCACTTATGTATAAGATTCATCGTACTTGTAATATTAATATTAAATAAATAAATCTTATTATTGCACGGCTCTACCTTTAACTATGTATATCACATTTCATGAAATAACATTCCATATCCATAAAATGGTAAAAGATATAGTTTACATTTTTGTCAAAACGTTAATACACATACAAATATGTACTGTGTTGACGGACAGACAGGCAATTTTAGTAAAACCTTTTTGGGCCTTCATGTTTATATTCTGGCTGAGTTATTTTTTAAACAAAAGTTTACAGATGGACGCGGGAGCCTCGACTGACCCGTTACTATATATCTCTGTCCATTGTGTTGACAGCTTAGCGACTCCTTTTTTGTTGAAGGTTTATATTGTAACCGCCTTTCGGCTGCGTAGCATGTACCAAGCATGCGTTTATTAAAATTTCGCACTACAACAAAAACTACCGTCAGATATATTCGATATTGGGCTGCGTAAAAAGCCTTTTGTATTTTATACAACACTACACTTCGCCCGCGGCTTCGACCATGTGAATTAAACGCGGAATACTTCCTCAGGAATAACCACCTATAGGTGAAAACCGCACAAAATTCTGTTCGGTAGTTTTAGACTTTATCGCGTTATTCTTATTACACAAGGTGTTCATTTGCATTTGCAAATGTTTTAATACATTAATACAATATAGAGAGTATACTTATTCACCTAAAATTATTTTTAACAGTGTGCGATGATATAAGGCCCTATTTTCATTAAAATATATTACTTAGATAGTAATTCAGAATAAACTGTTGAATCGTGCAAAATAGGACTTTATCGCGCAGTCACTGTGGGTACGTGTCCTTGTGTGTTTTAGGCACCTGCAATGGCGATCAGCTGAGCGGCGGCGGATTAAAAATAATTTTCAAAGAGTATGATGACGAAATTTCTTTTTTCTTTTAGTGTCTTATTTTTTCATGTTTTTGTATTCAGTCACAGTTGTATATTCACGCCTTAAAATATTTTGCAAATGTAAATCACCACCCTGTATAAATACATGGATTTTGACAAATTTGAACCAATTGTGTTCAGACCCCAAAACACGACCAACTTATGCTAACATTATGAAACAACATATTGTCACTGTTTGCACGAAAACAAACTAAAACCCTCCGGGACAGGATGAGCCAGTGGGACCAATTTAAATGATCATCGTAATGTTTTCGGAGGATTAACCGTCAAAAGGCTTACACGGGCAATGGCAAGTGATCGTAAACCTAATCCCACATCTGTCGATAATGGAGCGCCCCTCTGGGGCCATGCAGACGTGTTAGTGAGGTGCCTATTTGTTTGCCGACCATACGAGGTTTATCGTTCGGGATGTTCAGACCTTTGATCCTAGTAGCTGTCTGAATGTAAACCAGACCAACTTAAACCCTAAATGTAGGACGTAGAACCAATTCAATTCGAAGCTTCAGAGTATAACGCTTTGTTTAGATAGCCCATGATACTTGTTGTTGTATGCACAGTCAGAAACATAAGGCGATATACATTTACGTGATTTTAACATCTCAAGTAATTATACCTTAGTATGTTTTAGTATGTTTTATCCGTGTGGTGACGGATTAAGAATACGGAATGTCACCACCCCATATCATCCCATGGGTGTCGTAAGAGCCGACAGAGGGAGCATATTATGCAGAGAACAGCACTGTAAGAGAAGGAAAACTTGATACAAACCCTATACCAACCCGTTTGGCCAGCATTGTATAGTAGGCCAATTCCTCCTTTCAAAGGAGAGGCCTAGTCCAGCAGTGGACTAGGCCTCTCCTTTGAAACTAAAGGCTGATGATGATGATGATGTTTTAGGATTTAATTCGTAAGAAAGAGTTTTCATTCAAAACAATAAAAGTCACTGCACACTTCAAATCTTTGCTAAGTCTTTTAACTTAGCAAAGATTTGAAGTATGCAGTGACTTTTATTGCTGATCGTACCTCTGTTGTATGCGCAGGGAATGAAACTTGTAGCACGTGTATGAATAGAGCTTTAGACACTATTATTTCTGTGGAGCGTGGGAATATAATATCCTTCGATTTGTTTTGTTTTGACCTTTTGTTATTCCAATATCACAATAAAAGCGATTGGGCGATAGAATCAAAATAGTACCTTCGTCAAAACAAGGCGTGGGCTGTCATCATCATTAACTTTTTTATATCATTCCAGTAACTATTTTGCAGAACATGTCAGCTTTAAGTATCTTTATTATTAGAAATAATGTATCATATTTCAAATTAGATATTAAAATACTCAGCCATTGAAAATAATTATCTGGTGTTTATTAAATATGATATTTGCGAAAACATGATGTGTTGACACAAGAAAAATATATAATTGTAAGATGCAAACAAACCTTTAACACAACTTTTAGTATTATACATGAATTTAAGCTACATACATATATATACCGAGTCTTATTATGATAATGATGTTTTTGAGTGCATTTAATACCAGTTACAATTTTATTGCTTGTTAATAAAAAATGTACTATATTTAATCTCGAGTTAGCATACTTTTTGAATGTGTTTTGCATTTCTGTCATCGAAGTTCAAGTGCATCGCAGCTGTGAATGACTTCCTCTGTCCTCTACATTCCTTTACCGTTTAATAATTACATCAGTTGTGTATTATAGAGTAATGATAGATTCGTAAGTCATTTATTAGTCCGGTCAATTTAGACATATAATATACTAGCTGACCCAGCGAACTCCGTATCGCCTTTTTAAGAGTTTTTATTTAATTCCCTTTTTTCCAAGCCCCTTTTCCAAAGTTACCATTGACTTAGCGCTTAATCTCTTATCATTTCAGAGTCTATAAATTATGAACAAACAAACATAGATTTTTAAATAATATTGAATTCCCCATTCCTTAAAATATCGGAGACGATACCCATATCGACTATAAAAAAAATCCCGTCCGCCATCTTTGATTTCCTATCCGCCATCTTGAATCACGAAATGGATGTTGTATTTGGATTCCCTATCCCTTTAAACATCGGAGACGATACCCATTTTGATTTTTAAAAACTATCACATCCGCCATCTTTGATCACGAAATAGATGGAGTTTTTGAATTCCCCATTCCTTAAAATATCGGAGACGATACCCATATCGACTTTAAAAAGGATCCCGTCCGCCATCTTTGATTTCCTATCTGCCATCTTTGATTACGAAATAGATGTTGTATTTGGATTCACCATCCCTTAAATCATCAGAGACGATACCCATATTGATTTTTTAAACTTATCCCATCCACCATATTTGATTTCCCATCCGTCATCTTGAATCACGAAATAGATGCTGTATTTGGATTCCCCATCCCTTTAAACATCGGAGACGACACCCATATTGATATTTTTTTAAATTCCCATCCGCCATCTTGAATCACGAAATAGATGGTGTTTTTGAATTCCCCATTCCTTAAAATATCGGAGACGATCCCATATCGACTTTAAAAAAAATCCCGTCCGCCATCTTTGATTTCCTATCCGCCATCTTGAATCACGAAATAGATGTTGTATTTGGATTCCCCATTCCTTTAAACATCGGAGACGATACACATATTGATTTTTAAAAAATATCCCATCCGCCATCTTTGATCACGAAATAGATGGAGTTTTTGAATTCCCCATTCCTTAAAATATCGGAGACGATACCCATATCGACTTTAAAAAGGATTCCGTCCGCCATCTTTGATTTCCTATCCGCCATCTTTGATCACGCACGAAATAAATGTTGTATTTGGATTCACCATCCCTTAAACCATCAGAGACGATACTCATATTGATTTTTTAAATTTATCCCATCCACCATCTTTGATTTCCCATCCGCCATCTTGAATCATGAAATAGATGTTGTATTTGGATTCCCCATCCCTTTAAACATCGGAGACGACACCCATATTGATATTTTTTTAAATTCCCATCCGCCATCTTTGATCATGAAATAGATGGTGTTTTTGAATTCCCCATTCCTTAAAATATCGGAGACGATACCCATATCGACTTTTAAAAAAATCCCGTCCGCCATCTTTGATTTCCTATCCGCCATCTTTGATCACGAAATAGATGGTGTTTTGAATTCCCCATTCCTTAAAATATCGGAGACGATACCCATACCGACTTTAAAAAAATCCCGTCCGCCAACTTTGATTTCCTATCCACCATCTTTGATCACGTAATAGATGTTGTATTTAGATTCGCCATCCCTTAAAACATCGGAGACGATAACCAAATTGATTTTTTAAAACTTTCTCATCCACCATCTTTGATTTCCCATCCGCCATCTTGAATCACGAAATACATGTTGTTTTTGAATTCCCCATCCCTTTAAATATCGGCGACGATACCCATATCGACTTTAAAAAAAAATCCCGTCCGCCATCTTTGATTTCCTATCCGCCATTTTTGATCACAAAATAGATGTTGTATTTGGATTCACCATCCCTTAAATCATTAGAGACGATACCCATATTGATTTTTAAAATTTTCCCATCCGCCATCTTGAATCACGAAATAGATGGTGTTTTTGAATTCCCCATTCCTTAAAAATATCGGAGACGATACCCATATCGACTTTAAAAAAAATCCCGTCCGCCATCTTTGATTTCCTATCCACCATCTTTGATCACGAAATAGATGTTGTATTTAGATTCGCCATCCTTTAAAACATCGGAGACGATAACCATATTGATTTTTTAAAACTTTCTCATCCGCCATCTTTGATTTCCCATCCGCCATCTTGAATCACGAAATAGATGTTGTATTTGGATTCCCCATCCCTTTAAATATCGGCGACGATACCCATATCGACTTTTAAAATAAATCCTGTCCGCCATCTTTGATTTCTTATCCGCCATCCTTGATCACGAAATAGATGTTGTATTTGGATTCACCATGCCTTAAATCATTAGAGACGATGCCCATATTGATTTTTTAAATTTTCCCATCCACCATTTTTGATTTTCCATCCGCCATCTTGAATCACGAAATAGATGTTGTATTTGGATTCCCCATCCCTTTAAACATCGGAGACGATACCAATATTGATTTTTTAAAAAATTCCCATCCGCCATCTTTGATTGCCCATCCGCCATCTTTGATCACTAAATAGATGTTGTATTTCGATTCTCCACCCCTTAAAATATCGAAGGCCATACCCATATTGATATTTAAAATTTTCTCATCCGCCATCTTTAATTTCCCATCCGCCATCTTGGATCACTAAATAAATTTCATATTATTAATCAGCGTTCCGCAAATCTCGAAAACGATACCCATGTAGATTGTATCCTATTCGTTTAGCCTTTTTTGCCTTTGACCCAACCCCCCCTCTTCTCGTTTGACCATTTTAATATTTTTGTCTGGACCCTAAAAGTTGTGGGGTAATTTTATATAGCCTATAGCCTTTCGGAATAATTGGGCTATCATAAGCAATAACAATTTTTAAAATCCGACTGCTAGTTCCTGAGATTAGCCGACATTATGTTTTAGCCTTTTTAGCCTTTTGCCCGGCCCCAAAGGGTCGAAGCGTTATGTTATATAGCCTATAGCCTTCCGGAATAACTGGGCTATCGTATACAAAAAGAATTTTTCAGATCCGACCGGTAGTTCCTGAGATTAGCGGGTTCAAACAAACAAACAAACAAACTCTTCCGCTTTATTATATTAGTATATAGATATAAATAAATAGTGGTCAAATAACAACAAATGCCGGAGAGCCAAATATTGGTGGAGAGCTTTACCATTACCAATAAAGTCTTAAAAGGGTCAAACGTGAAAACAGGGTCAAACGTCAAAATTTGAAGTTTTTTGGATTTTTCTCGAAAACGGTAAGTTTTATCAAAATAAAACCTGAACCAAAGTTGTAGATCTTAAAATTCTCTACAAAAATGGCACTAATGATTTTTTCCTAAGAGTCACCATTCCTGAGATATCGCGATTCTAAGAGTCACATCATACATGATGCATATCATGTATGATGTGACTCTTAGAATCATTTCCACGCCACTTGTGAGGTAGTGTACCTACTCGGCGCATTTTTTTACCGTGGTTTCCCCTGTAGGCCTACTCTACTAACTGTCATGACAATTTTAGGATAATTTAAGGGAACAATACCCGTCAAGTTCTAGATATTACCTTATTATTGATATTGCTATTGATTATTATTGGGTCAACTATTGTGAATACAAATAAGTACATGAAAAAAGGCACTAAAAGTTAAAAAAAAAGTTCGTCATCATACACTATATTAGCAACTTGGTATTCGGTAATCCAGAATTCCGTGATCGCTCGTGTCAGACAAAATTTCATTCGAGGATTTGGCTACTCCAGATACATATTTTATATAAGCTCCATAAAAAATACGTCAATTTTGTATCTCTGGTAGCCAAATCCATCCATAGACAAAATATTGGGACCAGCCGTCAGTGAAGACGCTATCAAGTTTTTTAAGTTTTTTTATTATCATGTGCTATTGCAAAGTCAAGAATAAGGAGTTTAAAGGGAACGTATTTCCTATTTATCACGAGAGCTTTACAAACATTAAGCAAAGAACGCAAATAATATTCGCGCAAATAGTCGACAATGCCGCGTTGGTAACGGGTTGACCAATTCAACAACTGAGCAATCAGTACCTACTTACACCAGGTTTACTAAGAGCTTGTCTACTTGTTAAAATAATATTTGTATTATTTGATATACATTATACCTACGGGACAATGCGTACGGTATTATATCAGTTTCAAACGCGGCTTGTCCCGCATGGTTTGTTGACATAAAAGTTACGTATTAATTCAAGTGATCTTTGTTCTTCTTGCAGATTCTAAACACGGCAGCTGGAAGCAAGATATTTCGACAGTGGATTCCTTCTATGATGTAGGCACTAGGCATCCACTAGGAAGGATTAAAAGTGGGAATGATAGCTTTTGCCACTAATGAAATTTAGCGCGAAGCGAAGCTGCAAGCAACTGCTAGTAAACAATATATAATCTATATTCGTTCCTTTGCTTTCGCAATTCTTGCATGATTGAAATTAACAAAGTTTAATATTGTACAAGAGTAGTAAAATCAATAGTAGTTCTAATATTTGTTTATAAAGCCTTGTATTCATTAGGCAACATTTGTTGATAAACTGTTTATGATGTGTTTATCACCAAGTTTGCCGTAAACACTGTTTCTGAAACATGGCCGTCGACACTTGTCAGTTGTTGCTAGGATGTGGCCCGAGGAGGTAGTGATGCTCAGTGCTGCTTACATTATAATTCATAAGAGTGCTACTTGAAAAAAAAAGGTGGTGGATTCAGAATTATCTCTTAAATAGAAATTACGTACTTCATGACCTTCGTGAATTTGATGGGTCTTTTCAGAATTTCATCAGAATGACAACATCTGATTTTGTGAGCGTAGAGTATACATCTTCGTTTCCACTTCTTTTTGAGACATATTTAATTCCGGAGCAATATCGGCCCAAGCATCATTTTTTTTTTTATTTGTCTCTATAATTTCTATTTGAAGAGTCCCAAAGTACATGATGCTGTTGATAAAGCTCTATGAGCATCGAAACTTGGTGGTTGGACCACACTACTTCCATGTTAATAAACTCGCGCAACACACGTCCACAGCTGTTGACTTTTGCTTATAAACAAAATGTTTCGGCTTGTTCTCCGTTTGATTGGGGAACACGGCAACATGTTTCAGTAACAATGTTTCATCACATTTGTTTATGAACTGTTTATAAACTGTATCCAGAGATGATAAAACACTGTTAATAAGTTTATAAACAGTGTTTATCAACAAATGTTGCCTAATGAATACAAGGCTTTACAATACATGCGATATAGTTGACACCGCTACTCTCGTTCTACTTCATTCTCTGTAAACGCTTTGAAAACCGCCACTTTCCATCAAATGATACCGCAGTAGCTGCACTTAATTGCACTGTTACAGAGAGCAAATTGCTTCAGTAACTGCGAGCTTCTGGTCTGCCCCACTAATAGGGTCACGCGGAAGCCGCAGTGAGTTAAGTGGTCACACACCCACCACAATTGTATGGGATTCTCAAATGATTGTACCTACGTTCTATATTAAAGCTTACGTGACATAGGTTCAACCCTAATGGTCTAACATGCTCGTAAATTCTTATAAAAGGAGAAACTTGGCTGAGAATTCATTGAAAGGCTGTTGCATCTGGTCGCTCGCCATTTACGGGTCACCTCGCGCGCGACGATAACTCACGGTCTATGCTGGCATAATGGTGCCCCATTGTGTCAACTAAATTTCATCGAACATGCAATAAAGAACTGAGATACACAAAACAAAGAGAATTATAATAACAGACACAGGTACCCGTACACTACAAACAGTAGATGGAAAAATAATATACAAGTATCTAATTACAATGTAAACAGAAAAAAGCTAGTTCGAACAATGAAAGAAAATTCTGGAGAATTAATAAAGCTATCTTGTAACGTGCAGAGTAGAAGTACTATTATACCTACTCGTGAACGAGTTTGATTACTTCGTTCAATTGACGACATTTAGTACCTGCCTATTTCCTACATACTAGCAAGCTGCAATTGCGCCACAAAGGAATAATAACACATACTACCTATACATATAAGACAAATCAATCAGCTTTTTATTATCTGTATGATAAATAGTAGCGTTCAAACGATAACTTGATGATTTTGCGATAGGTAACACGCTTTATTCAATGCGGTAATGTGTAATGCTAACAAACGCAGTATTGTACCAGCGCCAACTCATAAGTTTAGTGCTGTGAGCTCTATGCTCGTAGTACATACATACTTGCACCGTCAAGGTTCCGTCACTATTAATAACCAGTACCGCATTGGCATACCTACTATGATGTTCGTCTCACATTACCAGTACCACCGCTGGAAGCAGATGAATGTCTTCGGCTAGGACGTTCTTCGCTGATAATGTGTGGCCTCAAACACCGCAGAAAAGAAACACACTCAACACTAATCTTCTTTTTTAAAGTTAAAAGCTATCGCAATAAAATACAAGCCGTATAAGAAAATATCTCGTGATATTTAAATACAGAATGTAAATTATTGTCAACAAGTTGACAGTAAAAGACATTTACTGGAACTTGGTTCTATCAAATAGTTGATTTTTTATGTTTCAGAAATGCCATTTAGATTTTACTAATAAACATTTTATAGCGACATATGTATTTAATGACATTGGTGAACATTCTTAGACCGTAACCAAAATAAAAATGTGACTAATACTTAAATTTTTCTAACACTTGCTAAATCCGGTCTTGATAAATCTCGTCACTAAATAATTTATTAATGCTGTGAAATTTTTATATTTTTTTTATAGTAACCCGAAGTGTTGGCAAAGCTACAAGTCGTATGTTATCAGTCAATTCATACTTTCTCTAGGTAAAAAAGCAATTTATTTTGAGTTTAAAATTATAGTTAGTTTTGTTTATTTCTCAATGTGCAATGGTGTTGTCCCAACCCACGACTTGCAGACGTACATTTTTGTTTAAATATGAGTTTCTACTAATTTCATCCTACTTGCACCTTCAAACCTGAACTATACATATTATATACACATACACAGTAACATACATACTAGTACTATACACACACAGTAATCGCGTAATTGATGTATATCTTTAAAACAGTTGTGGAACGATCTAAAGTTAAACGACCACAAAAAAGCTTTCATCGTGAACAAATGAATGTATTAGTGGACCATTTGGAACCTGTTCAAACATCCATAGACTTAAAACAAACTAATCCGTTTAATTCCAATTAAATGGCGGCAGTAATGAGGTAGAAAACATTGTTCAGGTTGTTTGTTGCCCTTACAAGTTAGAATAACTTAATTACTGCTCGTAGTACCTAATTACATAAAGGTAAAAAGGAATTACTGCCATTTATAAACCAGATTCTTTTGATAAAGCCTATCATGGTACTGACTTCCTATTGATTACATCAATAGAGTATCTATAAAAAAGTTTCGTCCATAGCTTATTTTACACATCCTCCTGAACGTAAAAGAGCTATGGTAGCGCAAATAAGTAAAAATCAAGATCAATAAAATTTTGTTATGATCAGAATCGCCATATATTACACATTTAAATATCCATCCGGTGACATGTGGTCTCCAGACTGTAAGCGACAGGATAACAAATAGATTCAGAACTTATCTTTTAGGTCTCATTTTTAGTTATGTTTTTTACCTTTTAGGTACGGACCTAAAAGGTAAAAAACATAACCCTATTACTAAGCCTCCGCTGTCTGTCTGTCTGTCCGTCTGTCTGTCACCAGGCTGTATCTCATAAACCGTGATAGCTAGAAAGCTGAAATTTCACAAATTATGTATATTTCGGTTGCCGCTATAACAACAAATAATAAAAGTAAAAAAAAAAAAATATTAAGGGGGGTCCCATACAATAAACGTGTTTTTTTCGTATTTTTGCTCAAAATTACCAACGGTAACAGGTAGACGCTTAAAATTTTCACTGAATATGTAGTATACAGTGTATTACCTTTCAAAATGAATCATTAAATAAAAAAGTTAATAATAAAGGGGGCTCCCATACAACAAACGTAATTTTTAAGTAAATTGGTACTCGATCTGAACAAACAGGTAGAAACTTAAAAAATATTTAAGTATACATACAACAATCGTGATTTTCTTTTATAGATGATGGTACGGAACTCTTCGTGCGCGAGTCCGACTCGGACTTGCCCAATTTTTATTAGAACTATATCAACCACACTACTGACGCAATTTGAACCCATCGTGATGTTTGTATAAAGATAGATATGAAATTGCCTGGATTAAACCAGCCGTGTAGTCACAGGCTGTCATTCCGTTTATATTTAAAATAGTTAATTGATAAACAATTTTTTAATGATTTTATATAATAGGGCCAAAGTGCTTGTCAAGTCAAATCTAACGAGCCTAACCTTGATGGGATTGTGTCGTTTTATTGCGAAGTGCTGATGGCTACCTTCCAACGCCATCATCAGATCAGCTTTATGTTATAATACTGCATTGTCAGCACTATAGAGACCCGGGAAGTTGGTCAAATTTTACTCGCAAGAAAAGTAATTAACGTGAAAGGTAAACATTACAGACACCGGGTCAGATGAAAGTAAATAAAAGCCGGTAAAGATAAACACAATCATTTCATGTTTACTACAATTAGCGATTGAGCGCCGTTGCATTTGTATTAACGCGGTTAACATCGAACGAGCAGAGACCGCAGCTCCACCCGCGCATTTTGTTTTAAACTAGATAAGCCCGCGGTTACATCCGCGTTATTTAAGGCTACTGCTCCGCTCCCGTGGCTCATAGCTTGATTTTATATAGCCTATAGCCTTCCTCCAATTATGGGCTATCTAACACTGAAATAATTTTTGAAATCGCTCCAGTAGTTCCTGAGATTAGCGCGTTCAACCAAAAAAAAAACAAACTCTTCAGCTTTATATACATATAAGTATAAGATAAGATATAAGATTAAACAGTTTCTTCCCAATCACTTGACAATTTCAGGAAATCCCTTCTTCTCTACGGTATTCAAGAGACATACCTACTGGCCAAAGTTCAGCTTCTTGTGTCCATAGTTTTGGCTGTGCATTGTCTGTCAGTCAGTTACTAACTGCTTAAATTTTTACATACTAGAAGACGCCAGAAACTACGCCTGCATTTTTTTAAATTTACCCGTTTTGGCCTATCCCGTGGGAATTTCTGGAAATCCCATCATCCATTCTTAGTGCACCCCTACGGTCCCCAAGGAACATACATACCAAATTTCAGCTTCCTGTGCCCAATAGTTTCGGCTGTAGCGTGTCTGTCAGTCAGTCAGTAACGCAAGGATTTTATATATTAAGATTTGAGCACATGGTAATTGTATTACAATTTAATCTATATATAGCAAAATACGTGGGTTTGTCTAAAAACTGTTGATTGAATTGTACCCTTATACCCTAACATTCAAAGTTAGGGTGGTTTGGGTGAATCGGATGTGTTTTCTGATAAGTAATTGGATATACGTACACAAAAAGCGACGGCCAATTGATTTCATATTCAAAATGTGACTAAAGCCTACTTTATTGAATGTTTTGCTCTTTGGATTTTAGATTCATTAATACAAAAAAAAATAGATAAATTGTGTGTCTCTTTAGATGATACTGGATAAATTTAATCTGTTGAAAGTGTTTCAAGCTAGATAGCGGCTTTCCCTAAAGAACGACAGTAAAATATCCCTGATAATTAACGCGAGCTTGACAAAGACGAGAGAGAGTTAAAAATAAATTAATTTTATATTTTGTACCGCAAGCTTTCGTTTTACAGTTGTGGCGTTTATACTAAAGAGCTTTACATTTTACATTATGTAGAAATAAAACGCCTTCTAAACTAACGTCTGAATTGCTCAGTATAGATAAAGTCAAGTGCGGTGGCATCGATAGTTCTGTAGAGATATCAGATAACAACAAACCACCAGGCAGTAAGTATCGGAATTAAACACACGACGGCGCGCATCACTGACCTGTCAAAGTCATGTGCGTTACTCAACTGTTTATTTTATCCCTTATCCCTTGCATCGGAAAGCTCGCTTAACTATTGCGCCCGTCGATCCCAGCTATCGCGCAAATCTTTGGCCGCGGTTGTGAGGAGTCAGTGCCGTTGAATATAGGCACTGGTCTAAGCCATAGAATTTCGCTATCCCTTTTGGTTGCCGAGGTCAGACGGGAGTCGCTCTGCGGAAATCCTGAAATATTCTGTCACATCTGGTTAGACTTGTAAGAGGACGGCGGACTCCAAGGCGCAAGTTTTGAATGCAATCAGGAAAACGCTAGGATGATGATCAGATAAGATCGAGTGCACGGTGAAGAATACTGTGAGCACCGTTGTAATCAATCGGTCCTTGACATAACTCTAAAGGCTAAGTAACATAAGTCAGAAATAAATATCTGAACAACGGGTTCCGATAGAACTTTTGTTTCATTACGTTCCTAAATATCGGCGAATAGACCCAATGATAGTGTAACAAATCATAGAAAAATTCAAGTGACAGTCATTTATTTTTATTCATGCCTTTGACCATTAGTCAGTACAAATAAGTCACTACATGTATCATACATTATTTGCCCTAGTCCTTTATGTAAACAATTAAAATGCATCTGCATAGGTGCCCGCTTATGCAACGTCTGAGTAATGGACAATGAATATGCAAATACGGCAGCCAACGGCGCATTTCAGAGCTCAATATTTTTCAAAAAATAGAACGATGTCTATCCGACAAGTAAGTCAAATATAGAGACCTTATTAATAAACTTACATTTTAGTGAGCATGGTTGATAAGGGTTCTCCAAGAAGTGTATCACTGAACACAGACACTCACTTCGAGCACCTTGTATCACACACTACACTCGACATCGTTACGTACACTCGCGGTCACGAGAACAACCGACACAGAGTCGCGTCCGCTTGCTGCGGCAGATACCACGCCACTGAATGAACTTTGCTGAAGTCTCGATGCTGCTCTATAAAATTCGGGTGGGTTTTTCTTCCCCTAAGCTTTTGCTTTTGCGTACCGCCGCCGCCGCTAAACGCTCACAACTCCACGCCGCACTTTAAGATCTATCCCTCTAATTTGGGAAGCTAGAGCGTATACGTTGCATACATAAATTAATTGCTTTTTTATTTGAATATTTGATCTGATTTCTTGGGCTTAATTAACATGACACGCAAAGTAGGTTAAGATCTTAGTCAAGGATGTCTTTGCCTATTACGCCGTTTGGTAAAATTATCCAAACTAGTTTAGCAGACATGCCACAGCTTTTAATTAAGAAGTAAGGGTTCTTCTGAGCTCTTATTAAGTCAGCCTTTGTAACCACACACAACTTGGTTTGAGTATGTGTCTTTGTAGAGTCTTGAAATGTGGTGGAACAATGGAAAACCATGAAAGCTCAGTAGGGTCTTAAATTAGTATTTATTAAATAAACTTTAACACAATGCTAGTGCATTATGTTAAAGTTTATTCATCACATTCATATTATTAGTTACATTTACATTTTGCATCCTATAAGGTATCCGACATGACAATATACATAGTTAAGTACAAAAACAGGCGCGGCGCGGGTCCAACGTTGTGGGCTGAGTGGGCATGCCCACAAGCCTAAATGCGTTAATATCCTACCAATGCGTTTCTCACTCCCTCATTTAACATTAATGCAATTTAGTTTTATAATATAAGAACATATATATTTTATTCTTCGATATCGACAAATATTGGTCGGACAGTTTTAGCTCAACTTCCTTACCGTTGCAATATCCGCTGAAAATTGAATTTGATTCTCAGCCGTATATCGGCCATGTCGGTTATGAGATGCTATAAGGCACTATTTTTAAAATTAACCAGTCAATCATAAAACTCCTCTTTAGTCCTGTTTACTATTATATTCATGCCTATATACTAATAAAATCATTATAACACCGTAATTGTATCAAGGTCAAATTAATATAATCTCATCAATTTTTTTAACACGGTTACATTTAACATCAGATGGCGGAAATATCTCTATAAATAAAATATTTTGACCTGAATCCGTTTCACGCGAATCACTTAATCAGCAAATTAATACTAATAGGCGAATACCATACATTTACTTCCTGAGTATTTCATTTCTATATTACAACATTTTTCAAGGCCATCTAGATGAGTGACGTCATGTCACAGCAACACGCTGTGTCATCAATTGAGATAGGTGACCTTCAGATGCTTTACCACTACTTATTATAAAGCAGCGTGAAATAAAGACTGACAAAAATAAAATGAACTCTTTGGCAGTAAGCGGTAACTGTTCTTTAAAACAAGACTGAAGTTCGATTCTCGTTTTTTAACAGACACTAGCATTGTATTTGAACGATCTGCGATTTGATTTTGAATTGAATTACAATTGGTATTCTGCTACACTCAATGTCATTATAGTCTAATTTCACACATATAGTTTGGCAGCGATAGCCGAGTGGATATACCAACAGACTGCCATGCAGAGGGTATCGGGTTCGAATCCACGGCGCGCACCAATGACTTTTCTGTGTGCGTATTGAATTGTTAATTATCGCTTGTCCCGTGCCTCGGAGAGCACGTTAAGCCGTCGGTCCCGGTTGTCATGAAGATCTTTGACAGTCGTTACAGGGCGTCAGTAGCTTCTAAATAAACTGACACTAGTCTAAACCATGGAACATCACTATCCCTTCGGGTTGCGGAGGTCATACAGGCAGTCGCTCTGTGGAAAAGCTAACATTCAGCCAAATCCGGTTAGACTAGAAAGCGGAGCCCAGATTCAAACTGGGATTACGCTAAGATGATGATGATGAGTTTGGCTTGGTTATTAAGATCTTTTCTTTTCATGTAATTTATAGATAATAATAATAACAATAATAATATAATAATAAATTTATTTTCAAAATAGTGCAAATACATTTACAATTCAGGTCTTATAAGTACATTTAAAGGATGAATACATATTTGCCTGTACTAGGTTAAAAACCTGTGCTTCAGGCGATCAAGTAGAACTATCTTATATGGTAAAACTACATTAAAATAACTAAAGCTAAAATAATAACAGTTGTATACAGTTATGTTCTTAGTTCTATTTTAATATTGCAAGTAACTCTTCTGTCTGTTCATATGGCATGTCTTGTAAATAATTACAGAGAGTTTTTTTTTACAATTATTATAGTTTGAGGTATAAAAACTTATGACTCTATTTAATTTGTTATATAAATATGGACCCATAAATGTGAAAAATCTATTTGTAGAAGTAAATTTTGAGGTCGGGTGTGAAATGCAGACTATATCTTGCCGCCTCTTGTTAGTATTGTGTGTATTATAGGTAAGCATGTCATGTTGTTGTAAAACGATGTGCATGATGAAGAGTTGACGAACAGTTAACACATGACAGCATTTATATAATAGGGTTGTGGGAAGGAGAAAAGGGCGAGAGTGTGCTACTTTTAAGATCGTTCTCTGTGCTCGCTCAAGGGGCAATACAATTGTTTTCAGAGCACCAGCCCAAGAAGTTATACTATATTGGATTATAGATTGACATAGGGCCAGATACACTTGTGTTATTAATTTTGAGTCTGCGAATGTCCTTAGTTTTTTAAATACACAAATTAATTTCCGGACTCGATTGACTAAGTTTGTTATATGTTTACGGAAGGAAAGTGTTTCATCAATAGTAATCCCGAGATATTTTATGTTGTTAGTACGGAGGATAGTAGGACAGTTACATACAGTGTTCCCAGATGGAGTTGTGCATTCGTGTGCGTATAGGTGAGGTTTAGTAAAAATTTGTTTACTCTTGCGCATGACAAAATGAACATATTTTGTTTTGTCCGCATTTAATGTGAGTAAGTTATGATGCAGCCAGTTGTTTACTACATTAAAGCCTGACTGCGCTTTTTCATAAAGTTCATTGACAGTTGAGGCGGTAAAAACAAGTGCCGTATCATCAGCGTATGATATTAATTTGCCGTGATCTAACTGAATGTTACACAAGTCGTTAATATAAATTAGGATCAGTGTGGGGCCCAAATTACTTCCTTGGGCAAATCAAATTTAGTGTCTTTTTGATAATTGCTCGTAATATTATCTATCTTAACACACTGATGCCGATCATTTAAGTAGTCCGCAAACAGTTTAAGCTGCGTTCCTCTTACACCAACGGACTCCAATTTATGTAGAAGTGAAGAAATACATACAGTATCGAATGCTTTGGCTAGGTCAAGAAAGATCCCTAAGGTGTAGTTGCCTTTTCCAAGTTCCTGTGTAATATAGTCAGTCAGGCTATGTACAGCGTCAGACGTTGATAATTTTGCTCGGAAGCCGAAATGGGAAGAAGAGAGATAGTGTGTCTTTTCGAGGAAGTTAACTAATCGCCTATTAATAATCTTTTCAAGTATTTTTGATAGTGCGGGCAGTAATTATATTGGTCTATAATTAATAATTAGGTCCTTTTCTCCAGATTTATAAATCGGAGTAACTACTGCCTTTTTGAGGCATTTAGGAAAGGTACCCTTGGATAGGCATGTTTGGAAAATGTACGTTAGAGGGGGTATAAAAATGTGCATAAAACGTTTAAGAATCTTATTACTTATACTATCCCAGTCCACAGCACTGTTGTCCTTTAATCCTGTAATTATTCTCTCTATTTCATGTTCGTCAGTGTCCAACAGTACAAAAGATGACGCATAACTACTCGATTTCTGCAACTTTGCAGTCTGGTAGCCACTTTGGTTAGTTTTAATTTCAGCCAAGTTTTTGCCCACGTTAACAATGTATTCATTGGCAGAAGAAAGTGGTGAGATGTTTGATAATAATAATTGATTGATCGACATTAAACGATTATTGGAATTGTATTTCGTACTTTGTGAAAACTATACAGTGTGGCACCGTGTTTACAGTCTCATATCTCATAGATTATTCGCGCCCGGTTAGAGTGAGGTATATTGCGAACCTCAGTTTTTACCCAATCAGTTTTGCTAGTAAGCTTCCTTTTGCAATGATGTGACCTTAGTTGAGAGGACCTAAAAGAGTTCACTGACAGTCGAGATAGGTTAGCAACTAAAATTCGATCAACTTCACGACTTTCTTCAGGGACTTTGGTTTTTCTTGACGCAAGGTCCAAATGGGGCGGTATTTCTGAACGGTTGAAGGACCAAATCACATATTAGTCGCTGTCCAGAGTTTGGGCTAAGATTGGGTAAGTTTTACAGAGATCAGTGGAAGCGATTAATTCATCCAGTCTCAGCCCAAGGCAAAGGTCTAACATATACTGTACTGTGTTGCACAGTGAATTCAAGTAATAGGCAGGTACATGAAAATTTTACCTTATATCTCCTGGTGTTCCTGATGATGTTCTTGAGTGAACCTATAAGATTAACCATAATTTTGGCCAAAATAACAAGAAAATCGAATAAATACCACAGGATCCAGTTCGACGTCCTTCATCAATAAAATCGTTGGGCTCCAATCACGTGCATCGGATTCACTCAAGTTTTACAATGTTCATTAAAATACTATTTTTATCACAAATAAACCGTTGCCGGTTATTGAGGAAGCGGCAATCAAACGGGTTCCAAATTTATTACAATATTACAAAACGGCGCGAGCCCAAAGCCAGAAACGTCTGTTCCAGCAATTTTCAGAAAAACAGAAGTTGACAGTTCAGTGTGACCATAGTCAAAATTTACAATAGACTAAACTAAACGTTATTAATCGATATAATCGACTTGACCTATCACAAATAATATTTCTATTTCAAACATCCACCCGCCCCGGACCGGCCTACCGGTCCGCTAATCAGTTGGTAGACGTGACAATGTTGCAACCGCTCTCCTCAGAATCGAACCGTCCACCAAGACCTCAGCAAATCGAGAAACTCCATCAGTCCCAGTTACCAAACGAAGGATGCGCCCCCTGCGCCATCTGAGTGGCGGTAGGTTAGCCTCCTTGATCAAAACGAGGTCACTAATCTTGGGTGGATCGGTCTTGTCAGTCCACTTAACGCGTTGCTGGAGTATGTGCAAAAATTCTGAGTAATCTGGTGTACCAATTCAAAACGCGAGAGACGACCAGGTCTTGTATCACTATAGGGGTACTCAGGCAAGGCGACAAGTGGGCGACCAATCAAAAAATGGCTCGGCGTAAGGGCCTCCAAATCATTCGGATCTGAGGAGATCGGGCACAACGGCCGAGAGTTCAAAACGGCCTCGATCTTACAAAACACAGTTGCGAGTTCCTCAAAGGTAAGGACAGATTCACCGATTGTCCTGCGCAAGTGTGTTTTGGCCGATTTTACAGCGGCCTCAAATATACCACCCCAGTGTGGAAAATTTGGTGGGAAAAACAACCAATTTATCCCACGTTGGGCAAGCCTATTGCCTATATCAGCCTTGTTGGTTTCAAGGAAATTAACAACATCATTCAAATAATTATAGGTGCCCTTGAAGTTAGTGCCGCAATCAGAACGGATCAAGGAAGGCAGCCCTCTGCGGGATGCAAATCTGTCAAATGTGGCTAAAAACGCCTCGGTCGTAAGCGAGGAGACCAGTTCTAAATGTACGGCCTTTGTGGCGAGACAAACAAAGACACACAAGTAGGCCTTAACAGTCTTGCTGTTTCGAAGTGTCGACGTTTTCACCAAAAAGGGACCAGCGAAGTCCGTGCCAACACTGTCAAACGTCCTGCTCTCAGTTACGCGATCTGCCGGTAAGTCTCCCATCAACGGCTGCATGGTAGAAGCCTTGAGCTTATAGCAAGGGGTGCAGCGAAAGACTACACTCCGAATTATTCTTCGGGCAGACAAAATCCAAAACTCGCGTTGCAAAATGGCCAAGAGCGCATTACAACCAGTATGCGAATTTTTAAGGTGACGGTCAGTTACTAACAAGCGTACCAAATGACCGTCCTTGTGTAACAAAAGAGGGTGACGTGCCCCGTAAGGGAGGTTGGCGTTCTTGAGATCCAACGCGCAAGAGACCCGTTTCGTCCAAAAAGGGGTTCAATTTAGATACAGCTCCCGATAACTTCGATTTCCCTGACTTAAGGATAACAATCTCCTTCTCAAAATGCGCCAATTGCACAGAACGAACCCAAAAGGTGAGGCAGTCCTGTCGTTCCTGTGGTGAAAGAAACGGTGTCAGATGTTTCTGTTGTGGGTGCCTAAAGTTAAAAACAAAACGCTTTATCCAAGCAGTAACACCTAACAACTTGTCAAGAGAGCTGTAGCGATTCAGCAAGAAATCGGGGTCGAAGGCGCATTCCACGTTCTCAACAGCGAGTGTTCGTAGACCCGGCAAATAGGTAGTATTTAAAACTGGCGTTCGAGGCCAAATCAATTTCTGGTCGACTCAACCATTCCGGACCCCACCACAGCGAATGACCTATCAAACTAGGCGTCAAGCATCCGCGCGAGGACCACCTGGCACGTGTCTCCAAACAAGCTTGACTTCAGATTTCTGGATTTGGGAAACGCGATTAGCGACAAATACCTCCAAAGTGTGGACAGACGCCTTCAACCAACAAAGAACAATTTGGCTGTCTGTCCAGGCGTAGGTCACATTAATACAAATGCTTTTAGCCAAAGTACTGGACACGTGGTTCAATAAGCGTACAAGTAGGGCTGCTCCCGAGAGCTCCAATTTTGGGATGGTCAGAGATGTCCGCAGGGGTGCAACCTTGCTCTTCGCCATGATCAGGGAAACCCTCACCTGACCTGAGGCACTAACTGTGCGCAAGTACACCACGGCCGCGTGACCACGTTCCGAGGCATCACAAAACCCGAGAAGGGTGGCCTTGTACTTCCCGGGAGGAAGGATGGGACGAGGCAAGGAGATCTCGTTGACGGCAGGAAGTGAGGATACAAAAGAGGTCCATTCCTCAACAAGAGTACCGTGTAGAGGTTCGTCCCAGGTCAATCCTGCTGTCCAAAGCCTCTACAAGAAGCATTTTGCCCAAAATATAACAGGACAAATCCAACCGTTTGGATCAAAGGTTCTGGCGACAGTAGACAACACGAGACGTTTAGTCCAAGAACAAGGCAATTTCAGGTCTACTTTATACGTAAAGATGTCTTGGACTGGTCTGTACTGGACGCCGAGAACAGCCATCATGGCGGGGTTGTCAACAATCTCAAATAGATGTGGATCTTGCTGATGATCCTCGGGTAAGCCTTCCAAAAGCGCTGGTGAGTTGGAAATCCATTTGCGCAACTCATAACCAGCGGAGGCCAAAATACCTATTAATTCGTCCCGCAGGAGGATCGCCTCGTCCGCTGTGGAGGCGCCTGGGTAAATGTCATCGACGTAAATATCGTCCTTCAAGATGGCGGAGGCTCGTGGGAAACGTAAGCCTTCGCGGTCTGCGAGCTCCCAAAGAGAACGTATTGCCAAGTATGGGCTCGACCTTAACCCGTACGTATTAGTATTGAGCTCGTAGACGACCATGGGATTGCGAGGAGACTCTCTCCAAAGGATCAGCTGGAAGCGACGGTCATCAGGGTGGATAATCGTCTGCCTGAACATCATTTTTATATCGGCCACAAAGACAACCTGATGTCGCCGGAAGCTGGTGATGACGTCACAAAGTTCCTTGACCAACTTGGGACCAGAATGCAAGCATTGGTTCAAGGATACGCCCGTAGAGGTCTGCGCAGAACCATCAAACACTGTGCGCAGCTTGCCAGTCGATGGCTTCAATACCGCATGATGCGGGAGAAAGTAATGCTCCACCGAACGCCAATCCAAATTTGACACGGACATGTGTCCCAACTGTTCATATTCTCTCATGAACTCAATATATTTCTGTCTGAGCTCCGGATCACGACCCATGCGACGCTCCATAGCTAACAATCTTTTTTCGGCTAAAGGTCGTGACTCACCAAGTGGAGGCCGAACAGACAGGAAGGGTAGCCTCGTAATAATCCGACCAGAACGGAGTCGACCAGTATTGTTCTGGAAGAACAGCTCGCACTCCTCATGTTCTGGATTCAAACGGGCAGCTTGAGGGGGCTCTTCTACTTCCCAAAACCTCTGAACCGCATCAGAGAGAGCAGAACCTACAGCCAACAAATTATCAAGTTCAGGTGGAGGGGGGTCCCTAGGTACAGGTCCCATCAAAGCAAATCCAAATATGGTCGGGATGGCAGTCAAACCATTTGGCACCAAGACCCGTTTCCCATCAATCAAAATTCCACCGAGGACATCAGAGCCAATCAACAATTCGATTTGTCCCGGTGTGTCAAATTTGGGGTCTGCCAGTTCCAATCCCGATGTCAAATTCACCACAGCAGCGGGTAGCTGTTTCTGTGGATGCATACCCAAAATATTCGTCAGCACAATAGCCAAGGTTTTAATCCTCGGGTGTGAAGATTCAACAGGGGCAAACAAAACCTTAACTTGCCCTTCAACATTTGAGTCTACGTCACCTATGCCCCGTATACAATTTGGAAAAGAGCCCATATTTAATTTAACCTGCCCTACCAAATAAGTGGAAACAATGCAACCTTGTGAACCTGTGTCCAATACAGCACGGACAACAACAGAGGTCCCCGTGGGTCCCCAGACCCTAACAGCAACCGTTGGCAGGATAACGGTCTCAATGGGGGAGGTTGGCGTTATAGGGCAGGGGTCAATGACTTATTGTTGCCTGGGCGGCGACCGTTGGTCAGGACCAGGCAAATCAAAATGGGGGTGCGGCTTGAAGTCCTCAAAGGCGCGATGACTTGATCCGCGCGCCATCTGTGGGGGGCCATAATGACGCACCCGCCCAAAACGAGGTGGGCGCGAGTCAAGGCGGGGACGCTCCGCCAAAGGTGGGGAATACCTGGGGCAGCAGTCATGGTGCTGGTGACGTTGAGCGGTCGCACATTCTGGTGCGCGAGAGACTGGAGGCGTGCCCACGCTACGGTTCTCCAAGCGGGGTGAGCGGCGATCAAGTGAGCGAGGCGACTCTCGGCTACGCGCCGGTGAGCCTCGGCTGCCACCTTCAAAACACCCACCCGTGCGCGGTGTCGGCTGGTTGGACAAGCGGCTTACGTCTCTGGCATTCATGCAGAGAATGTCCAAATGCTGTCCTCCACAGTGAGGACAGGGGCGAGAGTTTGGGCAGTCTCGCTGGTAGTGGGACCCCAAGCAAGAGAAGCAAAGGCGGCGGGCATTCGCAATGCGCCTACGAGAGGCGACATGAAGGTCCAAGAATGCCCTACAACTGGCCGTTCTGTGCCCCGTGACCTTGCAGTAAGTGCACTCCGCTGGGCTCTGCGTGACTGCAAAGCGAGGAGGGCGCCGGTCAACATTGGCTCGGGTGTGAACGCGAGCCTGCTCCTTGACCTTGGGCGGCTGCGTCTTAGCCGGCGTGTCACCACCGGAGTTGTCCAAGACCCGGCACTCATCCTCGAGGAACCTCTCCAAGTCAGCAAAGGGGGGCAGATGGGTCGCGCTATCCCCACCAAAGCGCTGCTCAAAACGCGACCTCAGGTCAGCAGGCAGCTTCTTCAGCACAATGTGCACCAATAGATAGGACCATTGGTCCACGGGCAGGTCAAGGCACTTAAGTGCGTTGATTGCCACCAAAAGCGGGTTCAAAAGTTGGGTGCGCAACCCAAAGACCCGGGTGAGCGTGGGCAAACTCAAAATCTGTTCAATATGCGTGTCAGCGAGGCCACGCTTGTTATGGTACCTACGGGTAATTAGGTCCCGAGCCGTCTGGTACGCCTCGTCCGACACGGGCAGATGTTGGATGAGGCCTTTGGCCTCTCCATCCAGAACCGACATCAAATATGCCAATTTTTGTGCCGGCCGAAAGTCAGCCCTGTCATTGACCAGGCTGTCAAACAAATTAACGGTAGCTTCCTAGGCAGCCATCAAAATGCGGGAAGGTCTAAGGTAGGAAGCCTACTCACCAGCCCCGGTGCTTTCCTAGGAAGCTCCTGCTTCAAGCCGGGTTGCCCTTCCCTATCGGCAACTAGTTGTCTCGCACTATTGGAGACAGCATCATACAGGTCTAAGACCTGGGCATAGTTGGCCTTATTTCGCTGGTCAGCGGTGAAATCATTAACTGACACTTCGAGACAACAAGCGTTGAAAATTCGAAATCGCTGTTCCACACTTGCCAGGCGATCATCGATCCGCTCATACCTTTGTAGTAAGGCCTGCTGGCGATCAGGCCGGTTTTCTAAGGCACTGGCCGAGGCAAACCAGTGCAAATCTGGTGCAATAGCACCAGCAGCCGCACGCAAGTCCTTGATAGCTGACATAATCAAATTTTAAAAGAGCCCGGACAAGCGTTAAATAATATTAACAATTAAAACTTAATATTTGTTAATTCTTTGAAACCAACAAACTATTAGCCTGTTTACTGCTGGTACAAGCAAGTGACAGGTATTTACTGCCCAACAAAATTATATAACAAGCTCAAAATCTGCTTGTTTCAATATATTGACATAGGGACAAAGTTATCAAAAAGGTTTATAACTTACAGCAATTAAAAGTTAAATATTCAAATAAATTAACTAATTACTTGCAACAGACAGACTGGCTGTGTTATTTGAGATATACAATAGTAATAGTATGTGTTACCTAACAATATTATTTATATATTATAACAAAACAAAAGTTTAATGTGACCCGCCCAAGGTGCAAGGTCAAGTTGGTTGTTATGATGTTTTAAACTCAATATATGCAATTAACCATTAACTTCATTAATTGATACATGTAACTGTTATGTATCCAATCAAAGTGACTTATTAATAGTAACAACAACAAAACTATGCTAGATTTCAACAATTTAAATCAAACAATTACTGATTGAGGTTATGTATGACAATGTGTTTCAAATTATCTAGGTCAACTAAATATACAAATAAATATTATGTATTTTAGGCAAAAACTGACCTGACAAACACTACAATACTGTCTACAAGGTGATAAGATACAAGCTTATACCAATCTGAGTTTAGATACAATCAACGGCTAAGTTTCAACTACAGCTCTGCAACCAAAAGTTATGTCTAGAGTTTGGGCTAAGATTGGGTAAGTTTTACAGAGATCAGTGGAAGCGATTAATTCATCCAGTCTCAGCCCAAGACAAAGGTCTAACATATACTGTACTGTGTTGCACAGTGAATTCAAGTAATAGGCAGGTACATGAAAATTTTACCTTATATCTCCTGGTGTTCCTGATGATGTTTTTGAGTGAACCTATAAGATTAACCATAATTTTGGCCAAAATAACAAGAAAATCGAATAAATACCACAGGATCCAGTTCGACGTCCTTCATCAATAAAATCGTTGGGCACCAACCACGTGCATCGGCTTCACTCAAGTTTTACAATGTTCATTAAAATACTATTTTTATCACAAATAAACCGTTGCTGGTTATTGATCAAGGAAGCGGCAATCAAACGGGTTCCAAATTTATTGCAATATTACAAAACGGCGCGAGCCCAAAGCCAAAAACGTCTGTTCCAGCAATTTTCAGAAAAACGGAAGTTGACAGTTCAGTGTGACCATAGTCAAAATTTACAATAGACTAAACTAAACGTTACTAAATCGATATAATCGACTTGACCTATCACAAATAATATTTCTATTTCAAACAGTCGCTGTTTTGGTATATCGATTTTTATGCTTTCCAATTAACGGCCGGTTTCAGTATTCGATCTATGCATAGATTTGGAGATTCGAGATACATGTTTGACATGTTTTGTTTGGAGCTTATGTCAAATATGTATCAAAAATGTAAGAAAAATGGACAGATCGAAATTTGAATTCAGCGGTAAGAAGAAATCTACTTGAATCTGACTTTATTAAGAGCACCATAGATACAACACATTGCGTTTTTATACACCATAACAGAATCATTAAACCCGGAGTACCATTTTATGTATCATTAATCTCACCTGACAAGAGATCGCAATTTTTACGTGCCACATTGTTTACAAGATGAAACTTAATAACTCAATATTTATCTGCGAAGTCGGCATCTTGCATAATAAGGACCAGTTCAATTAAACTTGAAGCATAATGTTCGCACAGAGAGAAACACGTTTCTTGGCAAACAACAAAAACATTTCTATAGTTGATTTATTAAGAATTTATTTATTGTAAACAAAATAAGTGACGTATAAGCAACTGCAAATTCGCTACATCATTAAGCAAACAAATAAAAATATCGACATGAGTTAAATATTAAGTAGATGAATCACTTCACAAAGACAAAAACAATGGACAAGTGCGAGTCGGACTCGCCCATCGAGGGTACCGCACATATTGTTGTACTAGAGAACGCCAGCAGCTACGCCTGCATTATTTTTAAATATACCCGTTTGGCCGATGCCGTGGGAATTTCGGGAAATCCCTTCTTAGTGCACCCCTACGGTCCCAAGGAACATATATGCCAAATTTCAGTTTCCTGTGCCCAATACTTTCGGCTGTAGCGTGTCTGTCAGTCAGTAAGTAACACAAGTATTTTATATATTAAGATTACAAATAGCTCTGAAACCGAATCTTAACCTTTTCCTGAATTGCTGTTGTTTCCACTATAATGGGTACTACCTACATAGGTAAGAGACCTGCATAAGAATTTATGCCTCGTAAAAACAAAATGATAAGAACATCAAAGCCTTTCGTATTGAACTAATAGCTTTAAATTTCGGCACCCCAAAGACTAAAAATATTTTATAGTATTTAACTGCACATGTATTATATAACTTGAACTTGTACTGTATACCGATGTTACTAGCCAAGGCATAGTTCTAGGTCAAAGGGAAATAACCTTATTCATTTTGTATCCCTTAAAAGCAACCCAAAATAAGCATATTAGGATACTCATATCCTAATATGCTTATTTTGCACCATAAAAGACTCATATTTACTTACGTTACTTTAGAAGTACAATTTCTTCCCAACTTCAAGGTACTGTAGACCTGAGCATAAAGTTTTAATTTCTACTTGAAATTTCCAGGCGTTTCCGAAATTAAAACTTTTGTCAGACAGACGGATAACAAAGGGATCGTTAGAATGTCATTAAATTTCTCTATTTATAAATAAAATCTTTTGACCTGAATCCGTTACATGCGAATTACTTATCAGCAAATTAATAGCAGTACCCAAATACCATACATTTACTTCCTGAGTGTTTCATTTCTGTTACAACATATTTCAAGGCCATCGAGATGAGTGTCGTCATATCACAGCATGTTGCTGTGTCATCAATTGAGATAGGTGGCCTTCAAATGTTTTACCACTTCTTATTATGAAGCAGCGTGAAATTAAGACTGACAAAAATAACATGAACTCTTTGGCAGTAAGCGGTAACTGTTCTTAAAAACAAGACTGAAAGCCGATTCTCGTATTTTAACAGACACCAGCATTACTGCGATTTGATTTTGAATTGGCTTACAATTGGTATTCTGCTACACTCAATGGCATTATAAGACCAGGGTAGATAATTTTTGAAACGATAAAAATTACAGTAGGATGAAACCCATTGGAGAAGAAAGAGAATATAGCGATCATTAAAGGAAAAATAAATTACGGGCGATCTGAGGTCGGGAAGTGGATGGGGTTGCGATTTTAAGGGTAAAAAAGGGTTTATCCCGATTGCCAGCAAAACTACAAGTCCTACGAGGAAAAACGTCAATGGCAAAGTTGTAGGTAATAAAAAGAGCTACAACTTTTGTATGTACACTTTATTCACACAACGTCATAATTTATGTGAAAACTCAAATAACCAAGTTTTTGGTTTTTTATTTTTAACTTTTACAATAGTTTTCTTTTACACGAAATTTAGTGAAAACTTGCCTTTTTATGTTCCAAACACACTGTTAATGTTTATTGTTTTTTAAATATTTATTTTTACGCCTTATTTTTACTTAATATCGAAAAATAAAACCCTAATTTTCAATTAAAAATTCTCACGTCAATATATCTGCTTTTTTTTTTAAATTGTTCGGCGTTTGTTCGTTGAAATCTCTACTTTCTGATGGTGTGAATAAAATATACATTACTAAGGTAAACGTTCTCAGAAAATGCAAAGAAATGAAACAACCTCGAGACCGATTTTTTTAATCATAATGTACAATTTTGAGATATATTGAAATTAACACTTTAATTATATATATATATATATATATATATATATATATATATATATATATATATATAACTAGGAAGTGAGACCATCCATTTTCCGCTGCAACAGTTAATTGTTTGTTTACGTTTTCTTATTTATTTATATATATATATATATATATATAAATAAGAACTTAAAAATTGATATATACAACTAAAATTAGCAACCAAATAAGTTAATATTTAATGAGACATCTACAATATTTTGAGAAAGTTATAGAATCTTCTTTAAATTATAGCGTTGACTCCTATTTATTGCTATTTTAAGATAATGTTTATACCTGAATGACCCACAGAAAATTTTAGCCCATCATTAGTTATTTTATAGAGAAGTAGGGAAGGGCTAGGTGGATCTGGGCCTTACTGCCTGTTATTTCATATCAGCTGTAAAAACAGTTAGTCAGTATTCGAAATACAGAACAGTGAACAACATTATTCATAAAAATACATGTCAGGGCTGGGATCCACCTAGCCCTTCCCTACTTTTCTATAGAATAACTAAACTTTTGCAATGCTTAGTTGAAGAGGACCTTAGAGAGTTCACTGACAGTCGAGATAGGTTAGCAACTAAAATTCGATCAACTTCACGACTATCTTCAGGGACTTTGGTTTTTCTTGACGCAATGTCCAAATGGGGCGGTACTTCTGAATGGTTAAAGGACCAAATCACATATTCGTTGCTGTTTTTCTTTATCGATTTTTTTGTTTCCAATTAACGGCTGATTTCAATATTCGATCTATCCATGGATTCGGAGATTCGAGATACATGTTTGACATGTTTTGTTTGGAGATTTTGTCAAATATGTACCTATCTAAAATTATCAAAAAATGTACAGATTGTTGAATATTGAATTCAGCGGTAAGAAGAAATCAACTTGAATGTGAATTTATTAAGATCACCATAGATACAACACATTGCACTTTCATACACCAAAACTGAATCATTAATCCCAGAATACCATTTTATGAGTCATTAACCTCATCTGACAAGAGATCGCCTTTTTTACGCGCCACAAAGTCAAAGTCAAAGTCAAAATCCTTTATTCATTTAAATCACAAAGTGACACTTATGAACGTCAATTTAAAAAAATAATTACTTAAAGCTTCTACATTTACATTTACTGCCACGTTCGCAAAGCAATAGGTAGAACCATGAGAAAGAACGGGCAATAAAACTCAACACATTATTTACAAGATGAAACTTAATAACACAATATTTATCTTCGAAGTCGGCATCTTGCTTAATAAGGACCTTCAATTAAACAGGTATTTCATTGAAGCATAACGTTCGCACAGAGTGAAACACGGCTCTTGGCAAACAACAAAAAACATTTCTATGACTTAATTTATTAAGACTTTATTGTAAACTAGACGTCGCCAGAAGCTTCACCCGCGTCAATTATACATATAAACCTTCCTCTTGAATCTTTTAAAAAAACCGCATAAATCCGTTGCGTAGTTTTTAAGATCAAAGCATACATAAGGACAGACAGACAGAAGTTTGTTTTATACTATGTAGTGATGACAAAATAAGGGACCATATTAACCTACCTTATATTTTTTATGGCTACTGTTATTATCGCCGTATAAGTTGCAAGTTTGCAACATCATTGAGCAAAAAAGAAAACAAAAATTTGGAACTGACTTTCGAGCTTTTCCTAAAATTCAGCGGAATATTTTTGATATTTTTACTATTACTAGGTATTGAGAATGTATGCTTCGTAAATGATAAATGAAATATATATATCAAGCCCTTTTATATGATACTATATTTGCAATAGAAGCTTAAATTTCAACCACTATACGACAATATTTTTTTATATTTAATTACAAATGTTACTTGCCAATATACACCACTATTTTTTAATTAGTACAAAAACTTTAAGGACATATCAGCGAAGACATTATTATCATATATATGTGACGTAAGAATTTCATAATATCTATAAATAGCAAAGTTTGTTTTTTGTAGAATATCTCACCTAAACCATAGACATATTTTACAATACATTCACTGCTTCATTGATATTACTTACTTTCCGTCCTACTCATACGCATTCTTTCCGTCGCACTTATAATTTAGGTAGCCTAAGACATTAAAATTAAACAAAATAATAAGTGTAGGTAGTTACTTTTTAATTTTCTAAATTCTATCCTCTCCTTCATACTTCATTCGGGGTTAGAACCGCCAAAATTTACCTTTTTACAAGTAATTAAATACGGAGGTATGTGATTAGAAAGCAAACAAATATCAAAATAAAAGAAGGTATTCTGTATTAGAGTAAAAACTATCGTGAGTTGTGAAGTCGAGTGGAGCGCCCGACGCCGACGCGGACGGTCGCGCTTGCTCATGATTAAGGACCTCCGTATGGTCCGAAATTAGTCGGGCTACTCCGACCAAAAATAATACGTGAGTACAACCGTTACGTATAGTTACTCTAGGTATTCTGTAATAAAAGAAAAGAGTAATTTTGGCGAATTTATGAAGTTAGAACCATCTGCTTTTTACAAATATTATTTCATCATCATCATGTCAGCCTAGAGACGTCCACTGCTGGGCATAGGCCTCCCTCAAGGTTCTCCACACAGACCGATTTTGAGCCGCCCGCATCACATTATTATTTACTTAGGTAGGTATTATTTACTAAAATTACAAGTATTTCCATTATCCTTCCAAATGTCCATCACCATTGTCAATACACAGACAGCCACGTTTTATTTAATTGTTTTTTAACGAGAGAAGTACGCTTCTGTCTTTTTACTTCGTCAAAAGCGTCCAATATGCGCTGTTTTAATAGTTCGACATTAACCGGCTCACTTTTGTACACTCACAAAAAGAAGTCCATGGGTAGACAACTGCGCTCACGATTCCTCCACTCAAAAAGTACGCACGAAGCATAGCTACATACTCCCGTGATGTGAACTGATAAGCCATCGCGTCGGCCAAACGTAAACAAACAATTAACTGTTGCAGCGGAAAATGGATGCTCTCACTTCCGCTAGAAATTTAGCACTGTTTGTCGCATCGGGGCGCGGCGCGGGCGCAGAGGGACAGGGGGAATTTATCTATGGAGCCGTTTACTACGATACTACTCATAGTACGCGGGTCGGTCATAGTCTTAGTTATGCATTTACCAATTATTACGTATATTTGTGGACAGTTTTGAGACAGTTTTGGGACTTAGTGATTTTATTTTCTACCTACACAAATATGATCAGTAAAAGATACTTAGTGCCCCGTTAAATTTTTTGTACTAATTAAAAAATAGTGGTGTATAGTTCTAGATCAACGAGAAGTAACCTAATCAATTTTGAATTTTAAATCCATCGTGATATGTGTCTTTGCAGCATATACAACCGTCTTAAGTTAATTTAGAAGTTAATTACTTTTTCATAGCTTCAGTGACTGTAGACCTGAGTATATGCGCATCTCCGAAATTAAAACTCTTGACAGACAGACGAACTACAAACTGATCCTATGTTATACGCGATCTGTTTCTTTTTTTTGCTTTTATCGTTTATTGAGAAAGTGGAAGACTACTTTTTAGGGTTTCGTAACTCAATAAAAAAAATTTATTTAAATAGTACACATTGTTCATAAAAACATCCCAAAATATCTCAGAGCTACCAAACTAAACAAATAAAACCAGATAATGCAAATATTTTCATTTCATTTAATCGTCGAATAACGCCAATACCAACTATTTTCCTCTGCCATTGCTAATAAAAGTAGTAGTTCTGATAATTTATTACCGTGACAGCTGGCAGGGACTTCCGACCTCCCCACCAACCCTTCTCATTACGTCACTCGTCCTCTTTTATCATGCTTACTATCTTTTTGGCTAATATGAACCCTCCGCTCAAATCACCAATCTGTTATCGATTGGCCGCATATTGATCCTAATATTATGCAGGTAATGAGTTTGTTTGTTTAGTTACACGCAGTAATCTGAGATAATACTGGTTCGATTTGAATAATTATTTTTGTGCTGGATAGCCCATTTATCGAGGAAGTCTCTATAACTTCCACTATGAGCGTAAGCGTACCAGCGGCTGGTCGCACTTCGATTTTTATAAGCTTAAAAACGCATGAAGTCAGCGCACTGACTTGCGGCAAACGTATTTAAACGGCAGCCAACCGGTAGTGCCGGGGCTCAGTGCCTCAGGCTCTATCTAGGCAGCCACGGTTGCATTAATAATGCGATTGTAATCGCGGGCTCAGTCAATACAAAATAAAACTGTTATAAATGGGCAATCCAATTTGGAGTACCTTTGTCCAAAGCCGAACTGAAAATGGCAGCAGCAGTTCATTGTCCTAATTTACATGTCTTATATTTTTTAAATAAAATAGGTTTATTAATTAATACATCATCACGAGGCTATGCCTCTTAAGTAACCTGTCTGACATTAGTTACCTGCTTGCCAAGACTGTTCGCTAAATTAATCTCTGTTTTTTCTAATCGTCGGAGCCATTAAGCCTTTGCCATTATTTTCTTAAGACACGTAGCGAACGTCGATGTTATCGTAAGACTTTATCCACTCCATTAATCTGTTAGTGAGTAATTGATGATTCTTCGGTCATCGCTGATAAGTCACTCTATATATCTTACGTTAAGTGTGGGCCGATTTTCACATTTTTTCTTCACACTGAGTAATGTTTATGTAAGATTTACCACCTGTTTTCTGAAGACTTTGCCCGGATTGCTGTTGTTTCGTGAAGGTCAGATTATAATTGGAATATCATACGGTAAGTGCCGTTGTTGATAGATTGTTCAAGGCATATTTTCTTCTCCTGTATATATGAAATTTTAACGTTACTCACTGAATGACAGACAACGCAAATTCAAAACTATTAGCCACAAGAAGCTGTAATTTGGTGTTCTTTGTATTTCGTTCTTTTTTTCGGTTCCTTGGGGGTCGCAGAGGTGCACTAAGAAGGGATTTCCCGAAATTCTCACGGTACCGGTAAAAAACGCTTAACTTTGAAAAAGGTGTTTACATAAAATTTTTACGTTTCTGACGGAATGACAGGCAACGCACATTCAAAACTAATAGCTACAAGAAGCTGTAATTTGGTGGTACATATGTTCCTTGGGGGCCGGCGCACTAAGAAGGGATTTCGTTAAATTTAAGAAAAGTACAGCTGTAGCTGCGGGCATCATCTAGTGATTTTATAAATTTAGATTGTAATGAAGTGGGTACATCAGGCGTAACATATGCCTAGACTCTACAGAAGCGCATTACAGACATTCTTACAGCTGAACTGTAAACATTTAAACAGAAGTCATTTTCTTATCCTTCACAGCAGTGTGGTGCGCATCTTGTAATACAACCAGTTTAGGTACTATTCCTGCTACAACATACATACATACATACATAGACTCACGCCTGTTTCCCGGAGGGGTAGGCAGAGACTATGGAACGCCATTTGCAACGATCCTGACATACCTCACTTGCTACACTCACTCCCATCAAGTTTCTCATGCATGCTCTTCTGTTAAGGGTACTTCTGACTTGTCCTTTCTTCAGGATGTCTCCAATCTGGTCAGAGAGCGTCCGCCTAGGTCTTCCCCTTTGTCCTGTTCCATTCACACTTGCTTTATATATCTTCTTTGTCAGTCTATCGTCATCCATCCTCTCCATGTGCCCAAACCATCTTAACATGCCTTTCTCAATGCTTGTCACTACATCTTCTTTTACCCCACACCACTCTCGTATCACACAATTCTTTACTCTGTCGGTCAAAGACACACCACACATACTTCTCAGTGCTCTCATTTCTACAGCATTTATTTTACTTTCAAATCTCTTCTGCCATACCCAACTTTCACTACCATACATAAGGGTAGGCACTAACATACCTCTATGTACAGCCAAACGTGCCTTTTTGGACACGTTTTGACTGTTCATAAACGCTTTCAGAGCTCCATTCACACTATTACCTGCATTAACTCTCCTTTCAATATCTTCTTCATTCTTACCATCTCTTGTAAACAACGTACCTAAGCAAACAAACTCATTCACTTGTTCCACTCGCTGTACACGATCAAAACATTACAAGCCGTAACGCATTCCTGCTTTTCAAAAACCATAACTTTCGTTTTTCTTACATTCACTTTCATTCCTTTCCTCTGTAACGCACCATGCATGATTGCTACCATCCCCTGCAAATCCTCCGCTGAAGATGCAAGTATTACCTGATCATCAGCATAAAGGAGGCATTTGACGAGTAACCCATTTATCCTTAATCCGCAGTCACTATGTTTTAAATCTTGCAAACAACTGTCCATGAAGAGGTTAAACAGCCACGGCGACGCTATACATCCCTGTCTAACACCTTTCTCGATGGTAAACCAGTCAGTGTATGCCCCGTTTATCCTCACACAAGCTCTAGAATCCTGCCACAAAATAGTCCTTAAGTTATTTTTACCCTTAGTATTACGAGATCTAAAGCCGCAATAAAATAAATACGAGTATCTGTCTCGCAACGGATACGAAACATCCAATTTATGACATGCACTGTGTATTTGAGAACATTAAAGTGCTGTCGTACTAATTAACGAATGATGACGAAGTAGACCCAATTATTCCAAGCAGAGTACGCGCGAATACAGTTAGGGACGTCACGGCATAATATATGTATATTGAGTTCGTATATACTTTTAAATACATATTGACACATTTTTATACAATGTGGTAAGCGGAAAGTGGTACATTTTAGTGCCGCGAAAGTAGGAACTATATAGCTTCAAATTGATATAAAATTGCCATATCGTTTTCATCATTATCCTAGTGATATCTCGGTTACATCTAAGATTTTGTTTCGCCTTGGAGCCTAGGATCCGCATTCTATTCTAACCACATTTGACAGAATATTTTTTTATAGACTCACGCCTGTATCCCCGAAGGGCCAGGCAGAGGTGTAATATTACACCCACATTTCGCCACGAATTTTTAGGTCCCACGTAATATAGGGGGCGAGCCTATTTCCGTTACCGGGCACGTCACCAGACTCCGTGCTGCTATTGAGAATTCCGAAAAACTCAGTAACACTTTTGCCCGACCCGGGAATCGCACCCGGGACCTCCAATCAGTAGTCGCATACGCTATCCACTGGACCACGGAGGCAGTCATTTGACAGAATATTAGCTTAGAAATAAAAGCGTTATCACACAACCCAAAACAATCTGTAACATACTTTCTATAGCTACAAATATATCAGTAGCTGTATTCTAACTCACAACCTTTAACTGGTTTTACCGTCAAGAAACCTATATAAATTCAGCGAGGTCGATGCGGTGAAAGGGACCATCTAGTTCGGATACCAATTAATAAAGGTAGTTTATTTAGTATTTCTTTTCCTTTTATATAAAGTCGGTCTTTTATGTTATCATTACTACTGAGCTCAATTTATTCATCTGATTATGTCCCTAGTTCCTGCAATTATTATGAAGAATCTTAACTTCACATGATTTTAAAAATATATTTATGAAAACTGAAATACCTATATGAAAACAGGCATTCGATTCACTGCCACAAGTAAAACAGTGTAATATAGATTAAATAAAGAAGCGCATTTTAGTATATCTATTGTACTAGCTAAGTCAACCCGGGTTGTTACACCCGTGGCTCATAACACGATGTCTTTATTAGCACGATGTCCGGGCTACTTATGCCTTCTTCGATATCACAAAATGATTTGTTCAGATCAATCTAGTAGTACCTAAGCACGATAAACTCTTCAGCTTTATAATAGTATAGATAGCGAATGGACTAATCATGGGGTACAACACTCCAATTAGGTAGAGTTACTGATGTACGTCACTTTTAGTCATCCAATAGAGAAGGTACATAACAATCATATCGTCAAGAGCCATATACTCGTTTGTAGATTACGACCTGTCGACACCATTCTGATTGAGTACCATCCAATTTGTTCCAATATCGGCTGGTCAAACGACGAGTCGGCTTAATTGACGGCTGGCACACAATGTTTCTAGGCAAAGAAAAACACTAAAACTATGCATAAATTGGATATTTGAACAAATACGTCAGTCTTTTTGATAGACCAATAAGCTACAGCAAATATAACACCTAGATCGCATATTGGATATTAGGTACCTTTTACTATTTCAGTTTATAAAATCGTATAATATGTCACATCCAACTTAATCAGCCATGCAATTAATAGCCACTCTTTATTAAATAGCGCCGTTTAACTAGCGCCCTGAATGATATTCAATCGTCTAATCTAATCGAACATCTAGGCAAGTGATTTGGATCTATAACGTTTAACTACACTTGCCTATCAACGTCATTAATAGGTAGGTATGTTTCTAACTATTATAATTTACTCGGCTTTTTCGATCTATTAAGAATCGCCACGCACCGGACGTCGCGCGTCGTAGCAGAGGTAGGCCCTCTCGGAAGGTGGACTGACGATCTTGTTGGGATCGCGGGCAGCGGATGTATGTGGGTTGCCTAAGATCGGTTCATGTGGAAAACCTTGAAGGAGGCCGATGTCCAGAAGTGGAAGTCTTTCGCCTGATATGATGAAGAATCGGTATGTTCAGAATAGTTAGGCACTCAAAAATACGAATTTTGAGGCTAGGCTATTAATTGAACAGTTGATTAAAGATATTTGATAACTTATCCTGACTGACATATCGCAGAATCCAAACTACTGAAGATAATATTTTTCTTTTACGACGCAGACACTCATCAAATAAATTATTTTTAAAATACCAAATCTAAGGTGGTAAAATAAATGTTGATAGTCAAACAAAACAGGCAGACGAAGGCGCGAGTGACTTTCAATAACATAGCTATTTTTAGGTTTTCGTGATCGTACACAACTTAGTATGCTGTTTATTTATAAAATTCAATGTCTAATATTCACCTTTGTAGCTCCATTGTCATATTGTGAATTAATTGTGTATGACCTTCAGAAGGAACTGTTTTGGGACAACATTAATCAACTAATGTGTTATTTACTCCTGCACGTTAATAGTTACAAATTTATTGTGATATTTATAGTTTATTCAAAATCTACCAATTTTAGTTTTATATTACAATAGGGTATTTGACTAAAGAAATCTAATTAGTCCGTCAGTTAGATTATCGAAAAATATTGGGTGCGTATTTTTTGTTTTTTCAAATCAGTAAAAAATTACGAAGATAAAACGCATCAAAGATGGAGAAACGTCTAGGAGTGGGGGCTTGTAACGTCACTTGCCAGTAAAAAGTGTACAGGCAAGTGACGTCACACGAGTTTTCAGCGAAGTTTGTAGTCTTCATTTTTTGTTTACGTGACTAAAGAAAAAATACGTATCCAATATTTTTCGATAATCTAACTGACGGACTAATTCGATTTTTTTAGTCAAATACCCTATTGCATAACTATCGATTATTAATGTTTTACTATGCGTTTCTCTATAACGTGTAAATATTAGAAAAATACACGGGCCTTTGGCAGGCGTACACAAATACATAGGCCTATGATCACGGGTGGTGGAGAGTAACCTATGCCGAAATTTGGAGGCAAATAGCTCGACTTGGCTTGCCGTTCTTAATCGGTCGGTATAGTTAACAAACGTTTTCATAGGTCGCCCTTGAGGTCCTTGGCGCGACACCAAACTTTAGAGGCCTCGTAAAACTGTCGGTCCCGTGTTCTTAGCTTGGACAAGAATCGCTGGACCATCGGTTGGAGGACTTTGGGCGCTCTGAAAACTCCGACACCAGAGTTCGTACCGTTACATAAATACATATGTATATCACGATGCGTACATAAGACATTTCGCCGAAAAAATCTAATCTCGGTAACATATAAATAGGTATCTATGGCGTGGCCTTGTCAACCGAAAGAGGAACCCGATCGAGTAAAGCGCGCCGTTGTATTTTTAACCATAGCGATTTTATATTTAGTTAGCATAATACACTGTAAAAAAGAACTTGTCAAAATTTCCTAATAGCATCGCGTCGCTTCGATGACAGAATAACAGCTTTTTGCTCAGCGTATTTTGAAGCATAAGAAACATAGTTTGATTATAACAAAAGAGAACTTGTTTTCTTTCGTTTAGTGGTTTAATCTAAAATTCGTATCTGATAAATATAAAATAATTATCTACTATATTTTTAACAGAAAATTACTTATTCATGCGGTGGACCCGCAATTTGTTATCAAACGAAAATAAGTTTAGTAACCTCAAAACCAAACTTGGTTATCGGTTCAGCATAAACTGTAAAAATTTTCTTTTTATGTGTAAAAGAAAATGATGAATAACAGGAGTCGACAAAATAGTAAACAATTTAGCTTTGTGTCAGTTCCTGTCAGCTTCGGTGGTAAGTCGACAAAATATATTGTAACTTTGTACTTACTTACAAACAAAATATTTTCTGGATTATCTGTGTTCAATACGTGCGTATATTCGCTTATGCGAAGCTTTCTAAGTTCTGTTTCAAACAGCTGAATCATTTCTTTAGAGTAAAAATTTATGTATTGCAAAGTTATTTGTACGATAGAGTTGAAATGTGTTGAAAGGTTAATTCTAGTTACGATTTCTTTTACAAATATGCTAAAGAAACTAATCTGTTTATATAAAATCCTTGCGTTACTGACTGACTGACTGACAGACAAGCTACAGCCAAAACTATTAGGCGCAAAAAGCTGAAATTTGGCGTGTTTATTCCTTGTGGACTGTAGAGGTGCACTAAGAAGGGATTTCCCGAAATTCTATTGAAATAAAAAATATGTGCGGGCGTAGCCGCCGGCATCCTATTGTTGGTTATATTATAGAAACTAATTGGTTATAGTAGAGAGACTACTTCTAAAGTTTGCAAGATTTTACCTTTATGTATAAATCAGTACAGCGCATTAGAGTTATATTAGTACTTATTAGTGTGATGAAATTTACGAGCAATGACTGTCACCCAGAAAATCTCGGGTTTAAACTCACACAGCGCTGACTTTTGAATAATTAACAATTTAATTTACTTTTCCCCAATTTAATACACACGTAAATATCGTAACAATCTCTTCGTATTTTTCGCTGCGTGTCTTAGAGAGCGTGTTAAGCCGACAGTCACAGCTGCCATAAATACTCAGTCAGTATATCAGTACTCATAATATATATATGATATAGTATATTTGCCTTTAGTCCAAAACTTAAAATTCTGCCATGCCTTTGGGTTTCAAAGTCCGTACCGTCAAATCTAGTTCGAATAGATAACGAACCCTGGACTTTAAGAAAGTTTTGGCAACCCGAATAACGCTATGATGACAAATATGACAAAATACGTAACCAGCGCTGCTCAGAAAAATGTAAATCAATAAGATTATGAGTGAAGTGAAGAAATTATACGGGGGACAGTGATAAACGTACGAGCAAATTGCGTAGCATTAACACCGAAGCGTAACACGTCTTACTCAAACGTCCAACACTCAGTGCCGCTTGGCTGCTGCCCGGTAATCTGTACTTACATTATAAATGTGACGCTGTTACATTGTAAGAAAACGGCTAATCTGACACAATAATAAAAGTACCTCTATAGACTTCACCCGCGTCTCCACCCGCGTGGGAGACAGCTATCGGGGTAAAAGGTATCGGGGTAAAGTGCCGCTCTCCAAACTCCTCACCGTGTGGTGACGCATGAAGAATACAGTGCAACTACCCCACTTTATGCCGCGGATGTCATAAGAGGTTACTAAGAAAAATACACAGAAAAATACTATCTTTAAAGACAATGAAAACTCGACAGCCGAGTTTTCCTCGCATGGTATCATTCCTCGTATGGTATGCCATCCCGTGTTGCCAGGATGATAATAGGCCAAATCCTGCTATTGGCTCACAAAAGTCACAATGCTATTTTGATGCAAAATATGTAGAGACATGTCTCCACCAGAACATCCAATCTCCCCTCACAAAATTCCATAATTTCGCTCCGTTGTGAAGTAAAAGAACAAAACAAACAAACTCCGTTTAAACCCCTATTACGTGGGACCTAGAAAATTAATGGCGAAATGTTGGTGTAATATTACACCTCTGCCTACCCCTTCGGGGATAAGGGCGTGAGTATTTAAAAACAAAAGATATGGTGCGCCCCCATTTGGTCGCGGCAGATAGGGTGCGCGGCAACGCAACATCGACACGCCTCTCCTCCCGCGACCGCACCCGACTGCGAGGGACAGACAGAACTGTCCCCTGCACCCGCACTTTGGACGCATCCTACGCAGGCCTCACCCAAGCCCACGTGGAGCGTCCCCTTCCGGGATGCCGCTTAGCTTCACCGTGGGTGTACCTCAAACCCACGGTTACTGAGCCCCCCCACCACGACAAGGTGGAAATCCCACGAGGGGGAAGGCTACTGCTCTGCTCCCGTCGCTCATAGCGTGGTGTTATTTAACCTATAGCCTTCTTCGATAAATGGGCTATCTGACACTGAAAGAATTTTTCAAATCGGACCAGTAGTTCCTGAGATTAGCGCGTTCAACCAAACAAACAAACAAACTCTTCAGCTTTATATATTAGTACTAGCTTTTGCCCACGGCTTCGCTCACGTAAATTTGGGGTTCTCTAGTTATAGTATATCATCGATGCTCGGAGTAACACAAATCTCCTTTATTGGGCGGATACTATATAACTGCAAAAAGTACTTACACATATAAACTACTTAGTTGTACCTACTCAAAATTGACTCGAAATGTTATCCGGTATCTGTGACGTTTCGCGAGAGTGGCCAATATGGCGACTGTGATTTGTCTGTCAGAACCATTAGAATTTAACAAAATACTCGACAATCCGAATTTTGCGGATATATGTTGTCGACTCGAAATCGTTATTTTTAATGTTTTATTATTTAGGTAAGGTTTCGATGTACTCCTTGACGAAATTATTAATATAAAATTTGACACTGCGATAGCAGCGCAGTCCGTCGGTTCCAATGTGAAACATTCCGAAACCTACAACTACTAACAAATTAAAAATTAAGTAAAAAAACATTTTCCAGTGGACTAAATTGTGAATCTAAACCATTTTCAGGCCCCCTTGAACACACACAAAAACATTTATCAAGATCGGTCCAGTCGTTTAGGAGGAGTTCAGTGACATACACACGCACACAAGAAATATATATATTAAGCCTAGACAAATGATTGGTATCGCTTCGCTTTACTAGACACCGCGCTGCCTTAGAAAAATAGGTCCATAAATGAGGCAACTCATTAAGACAGTGTGTGTCAAACAAAAGCAACAAGACGATATACGCATAGGGATATAAAGGATAGAGTGGCAGAATAGTACCTAACTCAATACTGTGTCGTGTCCGCCGGTGGGAGAGAGAACGCAACAGTTTAAAGGCCCCCTGCATGAACCATGTCAAAACTGACATCAAACAAAGAAGTATATAAACGCGCACGCGAATTTGAACTTTATGCAGCGGTAAAAAATACAAATTGACTCTCCATTTTATTTAGAAAACGTTTGTATAGGAAATAGAAAAGGGCTGTTTTGAGGGTTGTCCCGGCAATTATTCGAATTTTTCTCAACTTTTAAACCTTTCCTAGACCTCCACAAACATTTCAAAACCAAGATAAGATAAATCCGTTCAGGCGTTCTAGAGTTTTAGCGAGACTAACGAACAGCAATTCATTTATATATATATATATATATGAGAGTGAGGTTATTCTTAACCCCTCGTATGCTGGAACGCAGATCTACGCGAGACACAATAGCTTTTTAATTGTGTCTGGCATTCCAGCATACAAGAGGTTAAGGATTTATACGATGGTCCGTAGACATTCCTACGTGAGGAAGAAGATGCGGTTAATCCGATTGCTAAGGGAATCACTGCAGAAAATGTAAAGGACTATGGGCAAAAATGTATGGGCTCCGTCCCCATATACCAACACACATGGAACTGATGCCAATGTGTACTCCATGTATCCACTACTTGATTAAAGTCCTTTTTTTACTTAAATCCGTGGGATATATAAATAAAAAACAATGTATTATTATTAATTAACCTATATTTTCATTTTACACTTGTAAGTTATTTTGACATTATGGTTATATTACAGTACAAAACATAATTTAGTAACTTTACAAAATAAAAAAATAATATATTTTAAACATTTAAATGATAATGAATGAATAATAGGAAAATAACGAATATAAATGAATCATAATCGGCCTAGCGTTATCCCGGTAGACTTCTACGCCTTAGAGCCCGAGGTCCGCTTACTGGTCTAACCAGATATTACAGAATATCGATTTTTCGACAGAGCGACTGCCGTCTGAGCTCCGCAACCCAAAGGGATAGCGATATTCCATGGTTAAGACCAGTATCAGTTTATTTGAGGGTACTGACTCCACGTAACGACCGTCAAACATCTTCATGACAGCTGGGACCGACGGTTTAACGTGGTCTCCAAGGCACGGGACAAGCGATAAAGTTAATTACAATGACAACCCCATGTTTTTGGGCAACGTCCCCATGGTAAAAAAATATCATCTTGCCAAGATGTGTCAATTGAGCTACATTTCTTTTTTGTTGATGGATGGGGACGATTCCGCCCATCGTCCTTTGCGGCTGATGTCAACATTGGAAACTTCTACACTTTGTGGCAGAGTTCCGCATAACCTTAATAAAGTCAATTTGTGAACAGCTTATGTCAGAGCATCTTATTACAAAGTCAATTCATCATTAGCCCGGAATATAAACTGAGAAGAGTAAGGCCATATAAGTATGTATCTTGTTTGTAAAGATGTTGGTTTTCCTAAAACACAAAATAGATTGTCTACGCCGCTACGGCGCTGGACAAGTGCGGCTCTGCAAACTGCACATATCTACCGAGAACATTATGGCGAACTCTCAGACATGCATATTTCCTCACGATATTTTCCTTCACCGTTTAGTAGGCGATAATTAACTATTTAGCACAAAACTTCGAATAGTAATTTGTGCACTTAATGGATTCGAACCTGACATCTTCTGCGTATCAGTCAGTCTCTCAGTCTTAGTCTGGCGGTCTCTCCACTAGGCTATCGTTACGCTCCAATTGCAAAGCCCAAAATTTAACATGCAGAGTCATCGAGGTAACATTAACACTAGAGTAGCAAACTCCTACAATTGACGTTCAAAATAGCGTGGTGACCAGCCGAGGTAGAAGACGTAGCTTTGAAATCAATAAGCATCTTAGAAAAAACCTATATTCATCTCTTTTGCACTCGTTAAAAGCAAGTTCCATAATGTCAATTCAAAACTGATGACAATTGACCTTTCATCGAGAAATGCGGTGTTCTCCAGTTTAAAAATATTTTCCCATTTTTTTATTATTAGTATTACTTAACAGAAGGTTGTGTTTATGGGTATGTATAATTTATTGTATGTATATTAATATGTGGGAATGTTCATTTGTTCCCTGGTTGCTACTTATATGTTTATAAGCAGTTTCAATAAATCCAGTATTGAACTATGCTTACAATTACTTTATATATATTATATATATATATTATACCTAATTATTGAGCTTCATAACATCTCAAGTGTATTTACACATACATAGACTCAAGTTTCATACCTGTTTCCCCGAAGGGGTAGGCAGAGGCATATTAAAAGCCCACGTTTCACCAGTGTTTTGATCCCACGTAATAGGTGGCGAGTCTATTGCCGCTCATCGGGATATTTTGTTTGCCAGAGCCTCGTCCGTTGAGTGGCAGGTGCACCACTTGCAGGTGAGGTTGACTTGGGACCCTAAGTTCTTGGTGGGAACCCTATGCACCCAGTGTATTTATTATTACATAGTAGTACTACATAGTAGTAGTATTAAGGAAAGTGGTAATAGTCAGCTGAAAATTGGTTCAACATGAATTAAATCTATAAAAATCTTCCACGATCCGACCACTGGAAAAAAATACTCGATGTCAAAGATCTCAAACACAGGTTCATCGCGATTTTCAGCAAATCGGTAAGTTTTACCATAAATTTATTATAACAGGAAGCCTAAGTCTAAGCGACCAATAGTGGCCCTTAGATGCCAGTGATGCCAAACGAGGCATCTCTTACGCGTTGCCGGTTCTTAAATACTTAGGCGAAGAAAAAGGTTTCTTGGCCGCCTTCACTCGAATACCCTTCCCATATTGTCTGAACGAAACCTAACAGCATAAATATTGTTACTTTTCATATATTTTCTGTGAGAGGGTGGTACTACCCCAGTTGGACCAGCTGTAATCAGCGTAGTTCTACCACTCAATATAAACCTTAGGATTTTTCGCACTCCGGGCTATACAATAGCACGTATTCATATACGTGCTATTGTAAAGGGGTTTTTAGACATTTTCATAGAAAATAAAAGCAAAATGAAAAATCCACATAAATCATTGTTGTAATTAAATAAACAGTAATACAAAATAATTAAACGGGTTTTAATTGCGCAAACTTCTTATTTATGGTATAAATACATTATTGTTTCTTCGAGAGACTGATGACAGCTTAGCGCCGTCTTGTGGAAGTGCGGGTATCGGCATCTACCCTCACTTGGTTTTTATTTAAGTTCGCAATGTCAGTCTTTCGACACACTACACTAATGACGTCTATACACTGTTGAGTATTGTCACTGCGGCAGTGTTCACATTTGCTGATGACTGGTTTCCAAGTAGCCGATAATCTATATCCATCCTCCCGGTTGAAATTGTTATATTTCTTAATTTCTACCGCTTCACATAATATCCTGGAGTAAAACTCCCACAAAAGTGGGAGATCCAAAATTTTATTACTTGGTACCATTGTAAATAAAAACGAATATGTGCGATTTTCTTTGTTATTTTCAACCAAATATTGTGAAAAATAATGATGATTACATGTGGAATGATATGCCGCACTTATAAAATTATTTTCTTTACGAGAATTGCAAGATTTCACAACGCATTTAACATTTCAAGTTCATATTATTTTCCTGTGCGGCAAATTTGACACAATAACATTGTTGTAACAGTATTAGGTCCAGACCTATAACAAACGGCAACACATTTCAGCGCTGTTTGCTTATCTAGTTGTAAGTAATAGATCAATGTGCAGAGTTCATATAAATTAAATCAAATTTGTTTACATCACTCATATTTGATAATTATTTCATTCAAATTCAAAATCCTTTATTCATTTGGGTCACAATGTGACGCTTATGAACGTCAAAATAATAAATATATAAAATAATTACTTATACTCAAATTTAAAACATTATTACTGTATGCTTCTACATTTACATTTACTGCCACGTTCGCAAAGCAATAGGTAGAACCATGAGAAAAACGGGCAATAAAACTCACGGTCACTCTTTTTCATCGCCAGGTTTTGCATAATACACAATTTACATTTTGTAAGGTGCTGCAACTGTTACACCTTCTATGGAATGGTCTTCATTGAATGAGTTGCGGTATTCAAATATAAAAGAACCTTCCTGTCATAACATCACTCTTCATAAATTCCAGTGTTGGGAACCCCCATATGATTTGATTATATTAAACCAGAAAAAAGAGCATTACACAACATTCATTCAGATTGAATAATGGTTCATAATTATCTTGTTCACCTATAACATTGAATATGTATTCAAGATTTGTTTAAACAATCAAATATGTTTGCTACGGAAAACCACGCCACACTACGGTGTGACTTCTGCCCGTTGTTTGGTATTTGGCTCACGTGTGGCCGGGGTTAGGGGACGTGAACCAATATCCGAATACATCAACTATTCACATGACTCCGGAGCGGTGCCACTAGTCAGCGCTTTGATCAAACATTTATTGGATATTGATTTCAAAAACACATCATAACGTCACGCCTCTGTTACCCCGAAATGCTAGCCAGGGATGCATGACAGAATAATTTGCCGTATAACTTCATTTTTACAGCGAAAACTGAATAATACATACATTATTTTAATGGTTTTATTTTACGGACAAACGCAGTGATGTCTTGTCCAACCAAGCGATCAAAGTGCTGTATGCTTTGCTGACAAGTTTAAAATCAAAGGCCCTATACCAACTGTTCAATGGCCACTTTTATCCACCGAGTTTTATTATGTACTTAGTGTTCACTCCCTATGTATAAGCTGTACGCGAGTAACTACTTAGATAGACATAGTTCATACTACATATCAACTAGTTCGTTTTGAAGACAGGTTAGGATAGTTTACCTACCTACTTATAATAGTTTTTAATTTAGATGATTAAGTAGGTACTTTTCTTAACACACTGGATAATATCCCTGAACCACGAACCCGTACAAAATAATATTCAAGTCTACAATTACATTTCGCATACGCAGCTATGTGTTCACACCGGTTTTTATTTTATTTATCGCGAGCTAAGAACATTTTTGTATCCATTTTCTTAAGTGTTGTAATCTGGAAGTACGCTGCGGTATACCTACTTTTTGAGAAAATAAATTACATGGTTACTAACACAACTTCTTTTCATAAGGCCCTCCGAAACCCCTTCAATAGATATAAAAGAAACTCAGACAATACAAGTGTATATTTTTTATTTTACAACTCAAAGATAGGGGAGGGTTATAAATTAAAAACGCATATCATTTAGAACAATCTTTTTTCAACAAAGATTCTACGTCATGCAAAGATAATTTCATAGAGTTGTAAAGACGGGATATTATATAGATAACACCCCTTCGATAAATCCTCTGTTATGCGCACAGAAAAGCGATTAATTAGAGCTAATAAATGTCTATTGCTATTACCAGTCGTTATTCTTCCCTGCGCGAGGGAAAAGTAATCAAAGGATGATGCAAGATTTTTTAAAGATTATCTATTATCATGCTGCAGTAATTTCATAGAGCTTTAAAGAAATTGAAAAGGTTGTGATTATTGGAAACCCCTTCTTTAAAAATAATTAAGGTATGACAAGACAGAAATACACATGCATTTAATTTAAAGAGAATTTGAAGATGAGTATTTTTTACAACACTTAGGGAGCAAACGATCAGGCGGCTCTTTGCCATTGTTATTATATTATTTTTAAGAGCAAGGAAATTAAGTATTCTTATATTACTAGGCATAGTAGCGTTTAATTATTCATATTTGCGTCACCTCTATTACTGGTGAGTCACGATGATGAACAGGTCCAGGTGTGGGCTTGCGCCTGCTGATCCTCAGCTACCGTATGAAGCTTGCGTCATGGCCTACCGTCCGGTGGGCCCATGGGGCCACCCGCCTTTCGACCAGAAGAGCTCAAGAGGCAGAGGCAGCTTACGTATTCTGCGTACGTCTCTGTATTACAGTATAATCAATGAAATAAGAGCATAATGTATGAGAGAAAGATGGATACAAGTACAAGACATGTCATGCTTACGTAGTTTATGTGACCCTACTATTCACAACAGATTGATAGAGGTTTGAAAATAGTCATTATATAAAGTTGAGAGATTGGTCGCCTCTAGGGAAGTCTCACACGCCCTCACCATATACTTCAACTTGGTAGGAAGGAAGCCGCATCTGGGTTTTACTGTGAGACAAAATAAAGTCTGAGAGACTATTATTACTATTTCCCTATTGACAGCAGCCCCTCTTGTAGAAACTGGCAAACTTACCTATTCATGACACAAACAATACAAGGGATTTTTCTTGCAATCTTCTGTAGGGAGGAAATACCGTGAAAGCCACCGTGTGAACGATACTGTAAGCATCCCATGACTCCACCGTACAAAAAACGAGTAAAGAACCCTACCACAAACAATCGAAACAAGCATGTACATGTAATAAAATTGTAATCCGGGGCAGATACCTACCAATATAATTTACAGATAAGGAGGATGATTTTTTCAGCGGATTTTTGTATAAAAAATCCGAATATATGCGTGTTTCCCACGACCATAATTCACCCTCAAGGAAAAAGGAATTACTCGAGGCACAATCTCTTCACACACATAGAGTGCTTACGTCGCGAAAAGGGAAAGTGTAAAAAAATCCAGTTTATTTTCAGGCGTAAAGATAAACCTGCGTCGCAAATGCGAGAAATATACGACGCTGGCGGCGTTTAAAAAGGTATAACTATAGGCAAACTCCTCGGCCTCACCAACAAGATTAAAGCAACATTACAGGCATTTCAATTTCGTACTTAAAACACCGTCCTCAAATGTATAGTACTTTACACACAGTGATTTTCATTAGACGCCATGTTCGCAGTAAAACTATTGGGATAGATACTCCTGAAAAGTTCCCTGTAGATAGAATTTGTCAACCCTAATGTATTGAAATATAAAAAGGTCGACGATACCGAACTCTTCCTTTTGTTGTACAAAAACATTATTGCCGCAGGGTGTTATCCGATTTATGTTTTTCGGTTTGGAAACAAGTAACACACTTTCTACGTCTATACATTTATATTGTTTTAAACTGCCCGGACTGGCGATCGCTACGTTACTGCTAGGGTAGTTTGTTTACGTTACCTACTACAATCCAGAAGCGAGATAAAAACGTGTAATCCGAAAAACTATTCTTTGTTTTCATAATTAATGTATTTATTAATTTATTTATGCACAAATAAGGTGTAGGTGGTGTACAACGGTGGACATACCTAATGCCATAAGGCATTCTCTACCTGTTAACATTAAGGTGATGCAGATACATGTTCGGTATAACTGTAAATTTAACTAGGTAATATTTATAAAGTGTAACATAATAATTATTACATAATTAATTAATGTACCGTACCGTATTTTAGGTTATTATTTCTTAGTCTCTACTTTATACACGGATGGCGTAATCAAGTGGTTTAAACATCCGCATCGTCACTTAACACTGCGACGAGAGTTGTGGATCTACTAATTATTATTGCGAGTTTAGGTATTCTCGGTATTCGTTGGTTGAATATTTTTTAAGCCCTCTCGCTTATTTTATATAAGCAAGTGGTATTTTCAATCCGCAAGGGATATAAATTTTCTTACGAGTCAAAGATAGTAGTGCGGTGACACGGTACGGTATTGGAATTGACCATGTCCATTGACAATGCCATCGACGTGACCACGATATACTTCATATTATATATTGGCCAATCAGTCAGCAAATCAGTCCTTAATATCTCTGAGCTACATATTTTTACGCGATACTGACTCTTATTAGTAATTTCACTATATTTCTTTTAATATTACCAATGAATCAAACCAATTTGTGTATCAATAAAAGTTGCCACAAAACAAGCCAACCCACAAGTACTTTATTCGCGAATAAAGAAACCTGTAAAAGGTTATATTGCGAGCATTTTAACGATAAACCAATAACAACTTCATCATTCCGTTTTAGCGAAGGATTTCGCTACGGTTGCCAAACTTATTCTTTTAATCGAATCGAAAACCTTCGCACTTCGAGTGATTTATATTATTTGAACTGAGAACAAAATTGAATTTGCATGAACGAGGGGAGTGCAAGTGGGTAATTATGGATTTATTCGAAGCTTAAATTCGACGTTTCGAAGTGATCATTACGGTTATATATTATGTTCATTTTAATTATAGTGTAAAGTCAGGGTATAATTTCAACCAACAGTGTTTTAGGACACGCATCAGAAAAATAGCGGTTTTTAACATTCTTGGTTGTACTTATTATTATTGTCGGATTAGCCTACAAGCAAATTAAATAATTGCTTAGGGGATTGGGGTATTAGGCGGGGCACCTGAAAATAATTGCAAGCAAATAAAAGGTAAGGCTGTTGGCTGTTACAAACGCGCGCGCTTGGAACTAACTAGAGGCGAAAAGTCGCAAGTCGTCTTCAATAAATAATGTTACGAGTGGCAATGTTTTGAAAATAACGCCATCTATCGGTAAATGAGAGAACTAGAAGAGATATATATATCGGTAGTTTAAAAATGTTTCATCTACTCTCTACTAGATGACGTTGTTGTTTTTTCTATCGAATGATCGACTACGTTTCCGAATGAGATGAGAACGTTCCAGAATACACTAGAATGCACTAGTGATGTTATCCGGCCGGTATAAATACCGCGCGGACGAGCGAGTTCACACAGTTCAGTTGAATAATCGGAGCGATAATCATCGAGCGAAGGATCTGAAGAGGAAGTGTGTTTAGTAGTGCGAAATTGTGTTTTTATTAGTGTTTAAAATTAAGTGTGTTGTGAAATAAAGTACAGTTTAGTGGCATAGTAAGTTTTAATTTATCGCCTAACCTCAGCTCGTAACAACAAGTAACAAATGCGTTGGTTTCTATCGTACTGTAGTGAAAGTATTATTTTAAAGGACTTGTTTACTTATGGATAGGAGATCCCACAGGTTTCGATCGAGCGTCAAGTTATCTGTGCTTATTAATTATTTACACTTATCTGGATAAAATGTGTCCTAGTACCTACCTCTACATGTTTCAAGTATTTTCGTTATAGATACTTAAGGCTTCTATGATAAAAAGAAATGGTAGTGAATGGAACACATTGGTCTAGGGCTACAGACGTACTCGTGAGATTTCAGTTCGAATACGGTTTAGCGATTACCGTGTTCGAACCTTGGGCACAGAATAGATAGTTCTTACGAACAGAAGCACCACTTCGCAAACGTATTTAAAGAAATGGCGACTCTTGCTACTAAGCAAGAAAGTGCAATTCAGCTCGCATGAGCACTCAGTACCTAACGCGATATTGACCTAACTGTTCCCGCTCTTTTCTAACACATAACGCTGTCGCTGTCTGGCGCGGAGCGGTGCGCTAGGGTTGTCGACTTGCCGCTGCTACTATAATATTTATTCATCGTCTATCTACCTACTTGACCACGTACCTAATAATAAATATTTATACTATAAGTATCCTATCCCACTATTTGAGCTCGTAGAACGCAAACCACAAAAATTCTGGTGGTTTACATTTTCACTATACTAATTCTTAGTTATTTCCTAAACGCGTAGACCGATTTACATGACTCAAACAGATAAAATGGTTTTAGAACTAGACCCTTAATTTGACACCATAATCGTTGAGATACCTCAACAAATAACAAGTACAATTTTCAAGTTGCTCTCGTAAAATAAATAAAATCAAAATTTCAAGTTGCTTCCGACACACATCCGTTAAATGAGCAATACTTCGCAACAGACTTGTGATGTGAACATTTTTGTTGTTCACTATTAAAATTCACGTTATTAGCTAGCCCTGCGCGCGAGCGGTGACGACGCGGCGTGGAAGCCGCGCCAAAGTGTAGGCACTTATCGCTGTAGGTACGGCCGAGTGAAGGAGGCCTACCTTGGGACATATATCCAGGCTCTGTGGATAATATTTTTTAAGTACCTACATCTCTTCCACTAATAATTAGCTCTGTGTCGCGAGGGACTTTACAAACGTTCAATAAACGGACACAAATCTACACAACAATTTGTGGAACACAAAGTGTTATCTTTGGAAGAAGATGAATTAAGTAGGAATCGAACCCGAACGACAAGGTAATTTTTCACGAGATAACAATGACGGGCAGGTAGGTACCTAATGCCAGTGGATATTATCTCTCGAGAATGTAGGTACCTACTCGCGTTCTACATATTTAGCATTCATTTGCAGGCGCGGTTGTAGCCGTAATATGAATATATTGAATGCCAAATAACTGGGCAATATAATATACTTATAATTGACGTTCTACGCTTGTTCTATTCCAAGAATGTTTGGACTTTTTTGGTGCAAACCAAAGAGATTGGATAATATACATAGAGGTAGTCCTAGTACTCCCAAATTGAACACAGTCAACTGACGTGTAAGCTACAATTTAGACAATTTATGCCATCAAATTATATAACCCTAGTGATTTTTCTTTTATAACAGTTCTATCATGATTTTGAATTTAGCCGTATAATATTTATATCGACTTTTGAAGTGTTGTAAAAAATCTTATCGATATGTCTATCCACCGTATATTTTTACCTCGTTATTTTTTAGATTCTATGTGCACGTGATAAAGATTTATAAAATAAGTGGATTGCTGCAGTATGTCGTGGAGAAAATTGGGTGCCTAGAAAGCACCATAGAATAGGGTAGTTTCCATGGTCAAAATAATTACATTTTATTTAGTCCGTATCTTAGATTATAAAAAATATTGGACACGTATTTTTTCCTATTTCGATTAAATAAGAAATAACAAATATATAGCCCATTAAAGTTACGTGTGACGTCATCTAGTGCGGAAAAATGCAGCACGGAGTGACGTTACACGTAACTTTAATGAGCTACATCTTGGTCCTTTTTGGTTTAATTTACTAATAAAAAATACGTATCGCTTATTTTTGAATAATCTATAGGACGGACTTATAATTTTTTTTTTGTCAACTAGCCTATTTGTTCCAAGCATTTTACTGCGGAATGTTTTTATAGTAATGACAGATGGCTCCTCCCTTCTAAACATATCAGTGTGAGTGTTTAAATAATTACTTGCTAATAATTAAACTATCAGCAACAGTAGTGAATTCCGAAGCTTGTTAGAATCCATCATATTACAAAAAAAAAAAATGCACCTATAGAAAAATTTGATCTTTCTTTACAAAGACAGTAATATTTAAAGGACAGTAATTTGAAGGTTTGATAAGAACTGTCTGCTTTCATAGTCACGACTACTGAGTGGTTATGCATCAAAATAAGGGAATCTTCATTTGGAAGAAATTTTGTTAAATGTCATCTACCCAGAGATCAAAACTTGGTTGTTCTTGTTCGACTAGTGGACTAATAATGTGCCGATCCCAAGATAAAATCGAAGGGCTAGTCTAGCCACAATTTTTTCTCTCTAAATATTCTGTATGTCACATGTATGATCGAAAAGTGTCCGATCCCGCACATACATTTTTTACACATAGATTTGTATTACCTACTCTATGTAATGAGAAAATGTCAATAAAAAGTGATTAGTGTTAATAACAAACCTTTGGGCACTATTCAAGGTTTTGTCTGATTTATGTATTTAAAATTAATTTATATGTTTTTTGCTTGATAAAATCCATGTCGACTATGTCCTATCCTTGTAAAGAATTAATTTGGATATGCCATTCTCAGTTATCATAATGCTTAAGCTATGAGTTTTGCTTTTTTCTTAATTATTTGCTTTCTCTAATAAAAATATGTTATTTGGGGGTGATGATTTATTTATTTAATATTTATTAATCCCACTTACAGCTATCATTACAGCTGAAAAACTAACTATAAATAAGTATAAATAAACATTTATGCCGAGGGTGTCGTATGAGGCGACTAAGAGAAACACAAGAGAAGGAAATCTCGAAATAACACCCTATACGAATACGTCTGGCTAGTGTGGTATAATAGTAGGCCAAACCTCCACCTCCACAGGTTTAAGACCAGCAGTGGACTGGAAAAGGCTGTTGATGCGTAAAGAAAAATACCATGAAAATTAGAAAATAATGCCTCGATAGATTATGTGCTACTGAGTACCCATTTGAAACAAAAATGTATAAGTTCAGTTTAAAAATGCAAGTTTGTGTAATAATTATTTAAAGACTGTCCATCAACTAGCGTTCTGACTGCTGTGGACGCAAAGTTACGGAATTTAAAATGTACAACATATAAATAATATACTTTACAAGTCCGTTTGATTTTGGACCTCTATTGAAACTTTAATCGATATCGATAGCGGATTTGCTCAGTCACTATTAAATTAAAAAGTTACGATATTTGTGTTCAAATTGTCTTTAGCCCTAACTGACAAACATAGTGCCATCTTCTTCTGGCAGCTCTAATTTATCATATGAGAAGAGTGTACCTAGCTATATTCAATTTGTTCTTAAAAATATCGTTCCTTCCATGCTTCAGTTATTCTTCTGTGGTGCAAACCAATAAATTAAACCGTAAATAAAATGTCTTCGACTGAATTCGAAGGTCAGGTACAAGTCAAAGTATTCATTGACCTTTGAGTATAACCACTGCGAAGGCGGTAAGGTTATGCAGACACTGAGTCAATTACGGTTAAATTAGAAAGCCGATCGCGTTAAACTTAGGAGGATAATATGAAGGCCGGACACAAACTTAGTACCACATCGAATCGATCAAAATTAGTATTCTGTTGTTCCTTAAAAATAGATCCTTCACAAAACTAACGAAAAAAGCATGTTGCAACTTCTTCAAATAAAATCTATATAAATCATCCAGAAAGCTTATAAACGTATAATACAAGCAGGGGAGTATCGTTTGTGAAAGACATTTTATTTAAGTGTGTACACAAGTGTGTGGGTCATTGACATCGGTAGCACAAACATTTAGAAAAAAATAAACCGAATTACTGAAGCGCTACCTAATGCCTACAGTAACATAAAATTAAACGAGCATTTATTCTAAGCGCTTTGGCAGGCTTTGGAGATATATAATGTTGTGCGCAGTAACATGAGAGTGCCTACGACACCAACTGAAACGGTTTCACGTGATTTTCTGTTACGACTGTATATGACATGTCTATAAAAACACTGTTACGGAAAAAGTACCAATAGGTTTAGGTATTTAAAGTGGGTGACTGGAATATTTAAGTAGAAAGACATTATTATAAATTTGTAGTTAAGTCTGTAATTTTTCTTGTAGGCGCTTATGACACAGGCTTTCTTAAATGTATTGTTATATGTTGGCTATATTTATGTAACACCTGATAAACTACATTTTAAGCTATACATTTTAAGCTATAGCAATCTTCAGTACCTAAGCTACAACGCAAGGGAACGACATTGCCACTCTTAATATTCTAATGGGCTTGGGCAGCTCCTTGTAGATGTATTTTATATACGCACCATGTTATTCCAGTCTCAGATGATGGTGAGCATTTCTACTCTAAAATTTACGACTACGCTGCTGTCTATTACTGAGATCAGCCAATTATGTCATAACCCTGTACTGCTACGAATTATTTAATCAAAAAAATATACCTGGGACCCCTTAGAGACAAAGAGTTATCGTTAAGACGGCGAGAGCATTGTGTCCGTAACGACAACAGATTATTTAGAGTCTACGTCAATACGCACATTACGCACTTTTTGACAAGCTATGAAACAGAGGGTTCAATTACATTACATAAAAAAAATACATATTCACCCACATTACATTCCTTACCTATTTTAAAAATAGAGTCAATCCCAAGTAATAATTGGCATAACAATAATGTCAGCCATGTTTATATACTGCTGCTGGCGAGGGCCTCCGCCACCTCTACGTACCGTATGAAAGAGTTAGGCTAAAGTCAAACATGCTTTCCAAGTGCGGGTTGACTCACGATCGATGTTTTCCTTTACCATTTAGCAAGCAAATTAATAGCAATCTAATACGCACTCAACTTCGGAGAACATAAATACATAAGTCAACCATACCTACGAGTAATTCAACATGTTTAACATCGACAATGAACACAACAAAAAACAAATATAGTAGCAGCTACTTGGATCATGCAACGTTTTAACTTCTTCAGCTTAAGAGTTTGTGTCGGAGGTTTTACCTAAATTGGACCACGCTCGCGCACGGCAACTTTTGGTAGCGATCACAGACCACCCCCACTAGATACCTAATAGCAGGCAACTAACGCGCGCGAGACATTAGTGGTTTCGGAAGTATATGAAGTAACGGCACGAATCAAAACATCAGTGTTGACCAAGTCTGTGACCTTTATGCGTGTACACGTTGTGTTCATATTTGAAAATTATTTAGTGCCAAAACACGTAAAAATGGCTACCTGTGCGGTAAAATGGTGTGGCAAGACATCCAAGACGTCAAATTATCAAAAAGATGGTTTAACATTTCATCGGTAAGTAAGTTTTTATTCATAAATAAAGCCTACAATTAGTGCATCGGAGCTCAGTTTATACTGGTTACCAAATCGTGCGCAATAATAATAATAATGGGTTCGTTGATGTCTTTTCGAAAAGTCCTTTTCACTCATTACGTATATTGCAATAGTCGTCCTTGTCTAACATTGGCACGTGTATCGATAGTGTTGTGATTTCGAAGTCAATATTTTTGTCGATATTTTTCGTGGTAATGTTACGAAGATCATAACACAGTGTGAGTATGTGGCTTGACTCGGCGGCCAAACAGGGTCATTTTTGTGGCAGGAAGCGAGGAGAGTGGGGCGGGGCAAGTAAACCAAACTGCAGTACGCGCAGTTTGCGCGTACTGCAGATTTAGAAATAAGGGATATTACGTAGATATTTTCACTTTTTCTGACGTAAATGTTCTTAACAAAACCTAGTCAGGATGGTTGTGGGCGTGTCCACATCTTAAAAAAACAAAGAATTTGAGATATTTTAGAATAGTGGAATTATGTAATTTGAGATATTTCAGTTTAGATAAGTATTCTTATTCATAAATGAATGCTGTAGACATGCGGAATTTTAAACTGACAGTGTTGAGGTGGCTTTCGACCGTATTGGAAGTTACCCAATGGTAGTGGGGGATACCCGACGCTATTGGGGTGACACCCGACTGTATTCGGGGTGTGTGTGATATATGATGTTATTAAGTGTGACACCTGAAAGTCGTGTAAGATGACACGCGATAGTGTTAAGTGACACCCAACGGTATTGTGGTGACTCTCTCCTATATCGGGGTGCTACCCTTCTATATTGGGTGATACCCGATAGTATGGGGTTGTCCGATGGTATTAGCCGATCCCCATTGACAACATTGATTGAAACACGAGGGCATTAGGTGACACGCGACGGCATTGGGTAGCACCCGGCAGTGTATGGTAACATCTTATAGGTTAGATGACATCCGATAGCGTTTAACCTAATAGTGTTAGGTGAAACCCGATAGTATTAGGGGATCCGATAGTATTGACGGATCACCAACGTAATGGAGTTTGTCGATACACCTGATGATACTATTGGTTGACATACGACGACAAAGGCTGATACCCGGTAGGATTCGGTGGTACCTGATTGTGTTAGGAGATACTTAACGGTATTAGACTGCCACCAACGTTTTAAATTTTACGACTTTGGGTGACACTCGACGACATTGCAGGACACCCGATGACATTGCGGGATACCTGATGACATTGGGTTATACGCGACAACATGTTATCCGAAGCGCAACACCCGAAAGAGTTAGGTGACTCCTGATGGTACTCTTACGGTATCGGAGAGACACAACTTTAAGAATCTGATCGGATACTTGATACCGGATAGCAACTTTTTATGAAAAATCGATGATTACCCGCTCTTATGTGGCAACAATTATTTTCACATTTCTTCATCGACAAGACCAGCTTTAAAATTAAGTCTTAAACTGCTACAGAGTGCCAAAATTTCAATCACAGAATAGTAAGAGTATAAAATTAGCTGACCACCAAATATAGTCGTCAGGTTACTTATGGTCATGCATGATCAATTTGCTTTAACTTCAAGTAAAAAAACAATGTTACATGAGATCGTGTTTTCCATGATCATGGACGATTACTTTTGTTGTCAATGTTCGGCAGGATATCCGGCTATCCGGTATCCGTTTCATCAGTAGTACTTATAGCGTTACGCACTGAAGAGTGACGGAAGCTTGTCTATACACAAAATCAAAGATTAAAAATGCTTTATAATATTTAACGTATGGGTAAAAACAAATTTATTAAAAATGCTTTATAATATTTAACGTATGGGTAAAAACATATTTATTAAAAATGCTTTATAATATTTAACGGACGGGTAAGAAACATTTATTATCCATAATAATATATCAATAATATAATCAATACAAACCAAATTCTATCGATCAATATTCCGTCCCTGTCCCATCACTACGGTACAGTGCACTAGAGTGCATGTCCTTAGTTTGACCTTGCAATAGGCAATCACAACGCCTTACGTGCGCCCCGCGCATCCCGCGCAGTCCGCAAATTTAGTGAACTCGAATCAAAACAAATATTAGCTAATGCGGTCTCTAGTGGTGGTGCTCTGTGGTAGCGATGCTATCGTATGTTCTCATCTATAAACAGTCGCAATCACAGAACAGTTAAGTAGACTCTCTGTTCTTCTGTGGTCGCAATGCTGAGGATGGCTGTGTACTTTCGCCCAGATTTTGTATCGCTACTATCACCAATCACGATGCTTTCGCGCTTGAGTCGCGATGCAAACGCGATTCAGTATAGATATAGAAATTTGAATGTAGCGAAGCTCTCGCACACATGTATCAATACGACCGCCCGTTTGCATCGTTTCTGTCGCTCGTTGAAAACGCACATGACCTGCACAAAAAGTGCAACAGCAAAAAGTCCACGTGGGTGAGGCTTTAAACCCAAGGGACCCGTTGCTCTATCTAATTTTCTATTGTATTCTAACCACAGATCAAACTACAAAAGTACCTGTAGTATAGATATGTCACGAGAGTTACGTGCCACATCTCTACAAGTGTATTTATTCTATGGCACTATACTTAGTGGTTTCATAAAACTTTTATAGCCGCAAACCCTTTGAGGTAAGCCCCCGGTCTAAACGAGCCGCGATTTGAATGCCGCTAGTTTACTGGGTCGAGTGACATCTATTGATGGCGAGGACACTACGAGCCCCAGTTTCTTCAAGACGTGTCGTAAGGAACGTAAATCGTCTCAAAGCGTGCCCTCAAATTGCGGGTAGTTTGCATTTTTGCAGCTGCCACGTTAAAAAAGCAAATTGGTGTTTGGGATTGTCGAGAAAACTGAATTTTGTATGAATCCTTTCGAATCCGATTATCACTTATTGGTCCTTATCTTTCAACGAAGAAATAATGGACAGCAGAAAGCGCACACTTTTCCTTCATTGACTTCATTGACTGCACGGTGTGACTGCTGTGAGGTGAGGCGGCCGCTTAAACCACTACGCCAGTAGTGGTTTAAGCGGCCGCCTCACCGCTTGACACTACGCCGAAGTGTTGTGGGTTCGATACCCACACGAGAAAACACTTTGTGTAATTCATAAGTTGTTGTTTCGAGTCTGGGTGTTCATTGTGTCCGTTAGTTGTATGTTTGTAAAGTCCCCCGCGACACAGGATTTAGTCCTAATGCGGGAGTTGTCTAAAAAGAAAAAAAAATCTTTTTAATTACTTATTTCATTACCGATCGATTGTCTCAGTCGTGCACTCCGCTGTAATTTCGCTCTATGAACATAATATCTCCAACGTAAATTGACTTATTTCGTAGTTAGGTATATGCTTCGGTACTTGACAACATATCAATTTCTGTTGAGAGCATTAACGGGGAATGCAAGTGAAGCTTGTTGAAAGCTAAAGTACGATTTTGATACTTATTACTTGCGGCTTAAGAACGGTACACAAGGCAAAGTATCTAGGTTGATGTTTTGCCGTGTGTACGATATTAGATTTAAAGCGTATTCCGCACGATAAATAGTCATCTCTATTTTATGTATGTATTTGCATGTACACCTATGGTTTGTGTTTTTTTTTATCTATCCATCTATACATACTATAAAATAAGTTTAAAGGCTATAACCCGACTACGTCAAAAGGAGTCTAAAAAGAACGAAACAAGAAAATAGCTCACTCACATAATGATATAAATCCAGAAAAGTATAATATGTACAGAAATGCTCAAACTAGAGCCGTGGTCGCACCCATTCTCTTCCTTTTGGCTTCGCCGTAGTCGGGTAAAAATGCCTTTATTGTTCCTAGGTGCCAGTGTACCTACGCGATAAACTCAAAAACTATCGAACGGATTGGTAGGTACGATTTTCACCATGGGACAGGGTGATTACTGAGTAAGGTTTCAGAGCACGGTACCTAAGTACTGTCTAACTTTACGATATTATGCAACTGAAAATATAAATGTAGGTACCTAATATTACGTTACTAGAACTGCATGTGTAATGCGGTCCAAATGATTTCGAAAAGAAACGTAAAATCTTGCAGCGTCAAGTATGCTTAGGTAAATTATTGAGTGACTAGCTACAAATTCCACTTGCATTTGACTGTTCATTAAAATCATCTCAATGCTTCATACTCGACTCTGCGTTCATTACAGTCTCACGTACAGTATTCGACCTTAACTCCGAAAACTTAAAGTTGAAATCCCAATGTTGCAGTTCGCTCGTAGTTTTTGTCATTATGTACGTACCTATGTATGTACCTATCGTCATCATAGTCGGAACTGGGATGAAAAGCGTCGCTCTTTTGAAGGGGATCGCGACGCAATTATTTTTAGCGCGATAATTGCGTATGGAGAGGAAACCGCAATAACGTGGTATTGTAAAGTACTTACTGTTTTCAACAGACTTTTTATATGAAAATGGAGTTTTATTTTTATCAAATTATTTTATGCCTGTTGGGACATGTGCAGTGTATGACGCAACAATACAATGCATTGCATCATATTAATTACGAGGTAGCGCGCCTGCATACTCCCCCCAGTCAGTTCCCTACCGTCTAAACGACAACTTGTATACTTGATTCGATTCCGCGCAAATAAATTCGGTTAACTCAAAACCCCTTTTATTGAAGAGTGACCTTCAACAACAAGACACAGTGAACACGTATATAATACTAGAAAGATCATTACAGTGGTGACCCCGACGTGATATATTTTTTTGGACAGTGCGGTTATATTACATAGTGCAGCGAACAGGGTAGCGGAATTTGACTCCTTGCTAGAGCGTAGTTACAGCCTTGCAAGTTAGTTTTAGTGCTCCAGGGAAACTTTTGAAATAAACCGGTGTACGAACTAAATACAGAAAATGAATAAGCCTGCAGTTACGGGACAAGGACAAGCCAAAATTACCGCGACAACACAGTCAGTCACAGATCTAGCAGCGATATCCGTTTCATCGAAGATACCGGAATTTTGGAAGGACATGCCGAAATTATGGTTTGCTCAATTCGATTCGATATTGGAGCCGCAGAAACAAGGAGATACTACGAAATTCAACATGGTAGTAGCGAAGTTGGGCAGGGACGCCTTACAGCAAGTATATGATCTTATTATTACGCCACCTGAAAATGGAAAGTATGAAGCCATAAGAAACAGATTAATTACCGTTTACGAGGAGAGCGCTGAACGACAATTTAACAAGCTAGTTTCGGAGATGGATTTAGGAACTCAACGCCCGTCACAACTTCTGAGAAGAATGTCAGAGCTTGCCACTAACACTCAGGTCTCCACAGAAGCATTGAAACGTCTATGGATATCTAGACTTCCGGGTTCGGTGAAAGCAGTTCTATCGGTGGCACAGGATACGAAATTAGACGAATTAGCCGCGTTAGCCGACAAGATCATGGAAAATCTACGCCCTATGGAAATTGCCGCAGTATCAACGCCGACGTCGACAGTATCAGTGACGCCAAATATGACCGAGCAACTGGCAGAAATTACAAGGGAACTACGAACGCTGCGAGTGGAAATTAATGAAATTAGAGGACGACAGCAGCAGTATGATAACGGCAACCCGTGGAATAGAAACAGGTCAAGGTCACGTTCACTGCCCAGAGGACCACCGAGGACCCCGCAGAGCCCAAACTGGCTCTGCAGGTATCATTTTCGTTACAGGAATCGGGCTAGAGCGTGTGAGAAGCCCTGCAACTGGAAGCAGCCGAGGAAAAGCGACAAGAATGACGAGTCGGAAAACTAGATGCGGTGCAGCCTATTGCGGTGGGAGACTGCGTCGAGCCAGAAAAGAACCATCGTTTGTGTATAAGGGACAGAACAACCGGAACCCGTTTTCTGGTAGACACAGGTGCCAACGTCTCCGTCTTACCGGTAAGTCAGTTTAAGTGCGAACAATTACTCAGTGAATATAAACTCTTTGCAGCGAATAACACCGAAATTAGAACGTATGGTATTAAAACATTAGAGTTAAATTTAGGGTTGCGTAGAAGCTTGAAATGGACTTTTATAATTTGTGATGTTAAGCAAGCTATCATAGGTGCTGATTTTCTAGAATACTATAAATTAGTGGTAGATATATATAATAGGAGACTTACAGACAGTATAACAAATTTACGTGTAATAGGGTGCGTTACAAAGCATGATCAGCCTTCAATTAGGAGTATACAAAGCGACAACCCCTACCGAGAGATTTTAGAGGAATTTTCAAGTATAACTAAGCCTATTATGTACAAGGAACCAACTCATTCCGTGTATCACCACATCATAACTTCCGGTTCCCCGGTCTTCGCGCGGCCAAGGCCATTACCTCCAGACCGGTATATGAAAGTAAAGGAAGAATTTCATAAAATGCAGGAATTAGGTATTTGTAGGCCTAGTAAAGGAGAATGGGCCAGTCCGCTACACGTAGTTTTAAAAAAGGATGGCCAATTACGTCCATGCGGAGACTACAGAGCGCTAAACGCTATTACGAAACCAGATCGATACCCAGTACCACGACTTCAAGATTTTACATATGTGTTACCTAATAAGAAATACTATACTAGGTTAGATTTGAAAAGAGCTTATCATATTATAGCAGTTGCGGCAGAAGATGTAGAGAAAACCAGTATATGTACGCCATTTGGTTTATATGAATTCCCCAAAATGAGTTTTGGTCTTAGGAATGCCGCCCAAACCTTCCAAAGGTTTATGGATCAACAGGTATTAAAGGGAATAGAACGCCTAGAAGATAAAAGCAGTAAATCAGCAATTTTCTGTTATCTAGATGATATTTTGGTAGCGTCAGACACAGAAGAGATAAACAAAAAACACGTTAGGATTCTGTTTAATAGATTTAATGAATTAGGTATTACAATTAATGTAAGTAAATGTGTTTTCGGGCAGTCAGAAGTAGAATTTCTAGGGTATTTCGTGTCGGAGGACGGCATAAGCCCATTGCCGGATAAGGTGAAGGCTATTGCCGACTATAAGCGACCAGAAACGATAGAACAATTACGTAGGTTTTTAGGAATGATCAATTTTTATAGGTCACACCTCCCTCACGCCGCAGAACACCAGGCTGTACTTAATAATTTTTTACACAATTCGAAGAAAAAGGATAAAACTAAAATCGGTTGGGACGAAAAGAGTATTGAAGCTTTTGAACAATGTAGGGATAGCCTTAAAAGCACCGTTACATTGTCTCACCCTAGCGTAGATGTACCTTTAGCCTTAATGACGGATGCGTCAGATACTTGTGTCGGTGCTGTGCTGCAGCAAAAGATTGAGGATAAATGGTTACCGCTAGGATATTTATCAAAGAGACTATCAGACACACAGCGAAAATATTGTACTTATGATAAAGAACTATCTGCCATTTACATGTCGATGGTACATTTCAAAAATATGATAGAAGGGCGACAGATAACGATTTTTACGGATCACAAGCCGTTGATATACGCTTTTACAAAGATTAGAAGTGATAAAGAAATTCCTAGAAGAGCCAGACAGTTAATGTATATCAGCGAATTTACGAGCGATATACAACACATAAACGGCTCAGAGAATACAGTAGCAGACGCATTATCGCGTGTTGAGTCTATTTTGTGTCCAACCACGATAGATTACGGAGAATTAGCTCGCGCACAGGACGCAGAGTGTAGAGTTACCGACTCAGATAGTAATAAGCACGAATTCAAATACATAGTTGTACCAGGCTCTGATAAGAGAATATATTGCGAAGTCTCGACGGATACCGCTAGACCGTATTTACCAAAGAAATTTAGGAAATTAGCCTTCGACAGTATTCATAACTTAAGTCACCCAGGCATTCGTTCGACTAGGAAGTTAGTAACTAAAAGATTTTTTTGGCCAGGAATGAATAAGGAGGTAAATGAGTGGGCAAAAACGTGCATATCTTGCCAAAAAGCCAAGATAAGTAGACACACACTTTCAGACTTAGTAGATTTTCCGAAATGTACGAAATTCGAACAAATTCATACCGACATAGTTGGTCCGTTACCTACGTCACGCCATGGGTATCGTTATTGCGTAACAATTATGGACCGTTTCACGCGTTGGCCAGAAGCTATTCCAGTTTCAGACATATCAGCTGACACGGTTTCTAGCGTAATATTTAAAGAGTGGATATGTAGATTTGGTTGCCCTAGTAGAATAACCACAGACCAAGTAAGACAATTTGAAAGCGATCTCTTTAGCGCACTTATGAAACTATTAGGCGTACAAAAAATTCATACTACGGCGTACCACCCACAGAGTAATGGATTAATAGAAAGATGGCATCGTTCATTGAAAAATGCGTTAACAGCGAGATTGGCCGATAGGGTGGATTGGGCAGACGAATTACCGACGGTTATGTTAGGGTTAAGAGCCGCGTTAAGAACTGACACTGGATATAGTGCCGCAGAATTGATGTATGGACAACCTTTAAGATTACCATCAGATTTTTTCCAGCAAAGTAGCCAAAGCGACAGTCACCATGATTACATAGTACAGTTACGCAAAACAATTAGTTCAATGAAACCTCAGAGTAGATCAGTTAGCGGTAGTAGAAAAATATTTGTAAGTAAAGATTTAAAGTTGTGTACACATGTGTTTATACGGAACGAAATGGTTAAGAAGTCCTTATCCCCAACATACGAAGGCCCTTATCGCGTGTTGAATAGGACAGATAAAGTATATACCATCCAGTTGCCTAATAGAACCGCAAAGGTATCCATTGATAGGTTAAAAGCCGCGCATATTTTGAACGAACAGACAGAGGATGAGAACTGTAATAAATTCGATAACAATGTTAGTATTAATCGTACCACAACACCTATGATACAAACCGGTAAAAAGAATTCTGACAATAAAGTTATAACTAGAAGTGGACGCGTAGTTAAACCGCGAATAAGATTTAATGTGTAAGCGTTATTTATATATGTATGTCTATTTGCGGCGTTACCGTAGTGGGTACTGAGGGCCCCAAGGGGTGTAATTAATTATAGCAGAGTAGGCCACTATGGTAACCACCCTTAAAAATAGTAGGATAGAGACAAAATTTTAAGTCGGTGCTACATCAGTAGCTATCGCACATGTATAAAATTATATAAGTACGTAGTGTAAGGTAAGTAGTAGGATAGTATATAGCGTATTGAACAAGTAGCAATAGAATAAAAATCAGCGCAACCTGTATATTCACTTGTATTGAAAAATTGCAAGGATAACAATATTTCGAACTCGCAAGTAATTGCGAAATTGCTTTATATAATGAGTAATTATATTTCGTCATTAGATATCCACATTTTGTCAAGGTTGTACAAGTATATTAAATCAGACGAGTTTATTGTCATATCGCTAAATTGTTTTACAAAAATGGGTAAGACATACAGTAAACAGGAAGAGATTATTATCGCCCAAAACGGTGCAAATAGCGCCAATTTTAGTGAAATAGAAACTCACATGAAAATGTACGGAGCCATGTCCATAGCAATTGTTATACTATTGTCTTTGTTGATAATATATTTTTGTAGCGGAGCATGTTGTACCAGAACCCGAGGGTGGTTGCGTAAAGAGATGGGCAGGACAGTCCAGCAATTCCAGACCTCTCAGGCTCAACAGACGGTATAGAGGTATACTTCATGGCATTTTATTTTCCAAGTGTTTTAATTAAACTTATGATTCTACAACTATGATAACAGTAATATGTTATAGTGTTAAAATGTTATAAAGAGTGTACCGTAAATACGTATGTATAAATACATATAAATATAAGTATCTATATAATCATACAAGATATAAATAATGTGTATGAATGTTATAATATTCAATTGAACAAACTTATATAACTTATTAGATTTGTGAACATAAATTCGACATTGTTTAAGATTTTGTAACCTTTATAAATATAACAGCGTATCAAATGTGTAATGTGAACCGATCGCAGGTAACGCGTCATTCAATCCGAGCAAGGCGACCATTTTTGCAACGCCGCACATTCCTGTGTGCCTTCTGCACTGTTATAAGTAACTTTAAGTTATTGTAATTATGTTAGAACACATGTGATATCGACTTATAGTTTTTTTTTCAGCATTTTTTTTGTAAAAGGGGGATGACTGTTGGGACATGTGCAGTGTATGACGCAACAATACAATGCATTGCATCATATTAATTACGAGGTAGCGCGCCTGCATACTCCCCCCAGTCAGTTCCCTACCGTCTAAACGACAACTTGTATACTTGATTCGATTCCGCGCAAATAAATTCGGTTAACTCAAAACCCCTTTTATTGAAGAGTGACCTTCAACAACAAGACACAGTGAACACGTATATAATACTAGAAAGATCATTACAATGCCGTTATTCTTTCATAAACGTGGAAGCAGGCGGACATTTTTCTATACTATAATGGTTTATTTTAACTTAAGTCTGTAGAGCTGGAGGAGCTCGTGTAGGGAATACCTATGTACGCATACATATGTAGGTAGGTACCTAGACATTTTTTATTGACAATAAGCTGTGCTAAGTTTCCGAATAACATGGCCAAAGAACTCCAAGATAATTAGCAAGTTGATGGTAGAGTCCACATAAGATGGATTTATTGGTTCGGAAAGCAGTACACGGATTCCAAAGCATTTTTCTTCAACATCTCATCTCAAAGGCGTTGATGCGACTACAATAGTGTCTGATCCGTAGCTAGCAATAGAGAATTCACTAGTTTCATATTTGTCTTTGGAAATATGGTGCGATCCCTCGATATCCTCTGCAATTGAGACAATGTTTTTCTGACCGTACGAATGCACCTTCTGATCTCAATTTCAAAAGAATCGTTGTTGCTAATGTTAGCACCTTGAAAGGTATAATAGAGTTGGTCAACTTTTCGAGCAAAGAAATTCTGAGAGACTATTATTACTATTTCTCTATTGACAGCAGCCCCGCTTGTAGAAACTGGCAAACTTATCTATTCATCAAAGACAAAGAATACAAGGGATTTTACTTGCAATCTTCTGTAGGGAGGAAATACCGTGAAAGCCACCGTGTGAACGATACTGTAAGCATCTCATGACTCCTCCGTATAAAAAACGAGTAAAGAACCCTACCACAAACAATCGAAACAAGCATGTACATGTAATAAAATTGTAATCCGGGGCAGATACCTACCAATATAATTTACAGATAAGGAGGATGATTTTTTAGCGGATTTTTGTATAATAAATCCGAGTATATGCGTGCTTCCCTCGACCATAATTCACCCTCAAGGAAAAAGAAATTACACGAGGCACAATCTCTTCACATACATAGAGTGCTTTCGTCGCGAAAAGGGAAAGTGTAAGAAATTCCAGTTCATTTTCAGGCGTAAAGATAAACCTGCATCGCAAATGCGAGAAATATACGACGCTTGCGGCGTTTAGAAAGGTATAACTATAGGCAAACTCCTCGGCCTCCACCAACAAGACTAAACCAACATTACAGGCATTTCAATTTCGTACTTAAAAGACCTTCCTCAAATGTATAGTGCTTTATACACAGTGATTTTCATTAGACGCCATGTTCGCATTAAAACTATTGGGATAGAGATAGATATTCGTGAAATGTCCCCTATAGATTGAATTTGTCAACCCTAATGTATTGAAATGTAAAAAGGTCGACGATACCGAACTCTTCCTTTGTTGTACAAAAACATTATTGCCGCAGGGTGTTATCCGATTTATGTATTTCGGTTTGGAAACAAGTAACACATTTTCTACGTCTATACATTTATGTTGTTTTAAAGTACTCGGGCACATAGATGGTGGTCGCTACGTTGCTGCTAGGCTAGTTTGGACAACAATCCACACGCGAGATAAAAACGTGTAATCCGAAAAAGGTTGTTCCGAGTTGACTATTCTTTGTATTCATAATTATGTATGTATTTATTAATTTATTTATACACAAACAAGGTGCAGGTACAATGTTGGACATAATGCCATAAGGCATTCTCTATCTGTCAACATTAAGGTGGTGAAGATGCAAAAGTGGTAGGAATAACTGTAAATTTATCTAATATTTTTTTATAAAGTGTAACATAATAATTATTACATAATTAATTAATGTACCGTACCGTATTTTAGGTTATTATTTCTTAGTCTCTACTTTATACACGGTTGGCGTAATCAAGTGGTTTAAACATCCGCATCGTCACTCGTCGATCGTCGCGACGAGAGTTGTGGATCCACTAATTATTATTGCGAGTTTAGGTATTCTCGGTATTAGGGAATGCAATCTCGATCTCGCGAGACCTCGGCCTTTTTTAGCGAGATTAATCTCGGTCGAAAAATGGACGAGATCTCGCGAGATTTACGAGATTGCACTCGAACATAAAAACGTCTTATTAGAAGCGCGAACTGACTCGGACGGAGTTGCAATCTGTCGCTATCGGCATTAAGGACGCGTTTACAAAATTAGTAGGTACAAAATCGCGTCACTACAGCGACACGGCGGCAACAGTACGTACTACGTACGGTAACTTGCGGAAATGTAGTTCAACTAAATAACTTTGAGACTTAGAATTTTTTGTGATATGTATCTATGTGTTATAGGCCTGGCTGTGCGAATTACGTACATTATTACTTTATTTTTTCCATTATGTTGATTCAGGATATATTTCGGTATTTAGATATTATTTTGTTTCTTGCGTTGAAATCTGGTAAGATTATGTGGACTGATGGTATACCATCCCATTCAAGTGTTGCGACTGGAACTCATAAAAGAATAGACCTAGTTATGCCAGGTTGGGCTCATTTTATTTGTTTTAGTGAGTCCCTACCACTGGAACTTATGAAGTAACCTTCCAGGGTTATTCGATGACTCTTACTGGTACTCTTATGTGAGTAGAGCTAGGCATGCCGAGTTTGGGCTTATTTTGTTTGTACATAAGAGACCCTACCACTGGAACTTATGAAGTAACCTTCCAGGGTTATTCGATGACTCTTACTGGTACTCATATGTGAGTAGAGCTAGGCATGCCGAGTTTGGGCTCATTTTCTTTGTACATAAGAGACCCTACCACTGGAACTTATGAAGTAACCTTCCAGGGTTATTCAATGACTCTTGCTAGTACTCATGTGTGAGTAGAGCTAGGCATGCCGAGTTTGGGCTCATTTTGTTTGTACATAAGTGACCCTACCACTGGAACTTATGAAGTAACCTTCCAGGGTTATTCGATGACTCTTGCTGGTACTCTTATGGAAGTAAAGCTAGGCATGCCGAGTTTGGGCTCATTTTGTTTGTACATAAGAGACCCTACCACTGGAACTTATGAAGTAACCTTCCAGGGTTATTCGATTACTCTTGCTGGTACTCATATGTGAGTAGAGCTAGGCATACTGAGTTTGGGCTCATTTTGTATGAACATCAGAGACCCTACCACTGGAACATACCTAGCTCTACTCACATATGAGTACCACTAAGAGTCTTCGAATAAACCTGAAAAACCTGAAAGGTTACTTCATAAGTTCCAGTGGTAGGGTCTCTTATGTACAAACAAAATGAGCCCAAACTTGGCATGCCTAGATTTACTTCCATATGAGTACCAGCAAGAGTCATCGAATAACCCTGGAAGGTTACTTCATAAGTTCCAGTGGTAGGGTCTCTTATGTACAAACAAAATGAGCCCAAACTCGACATGCCTAGCTCTACTCACATATGAGTACCAGCAAGAGTCATCGAATAACCCTGGAAGGTTACTTCATAAGTTCCAGTGGTAAGGTCTCTTATGTACAAACAAAATGAGCCCAAACTCGGCATGCCTAGCTCTACTCACACATGAGTACCAGCAAGAGTCATTGAATAACCCTGGAAGGTTACTTCATAAGTTCTAGTGGTAGGATCTCTTATGTACAAACAAAATGAGCCCAAACTCGGCATGCCTAGCTCTACTCACATATGAGTACCAGCAAGAGTCATCGAATAACCCTGGAAGGTTACTTCATAAGTTCCAGTGGTAGGGTCTCTTATGTACAAACAAAATGAGCCCAAACTCGACATGCCTAGCTCTACTCACATATGAGTACCAGCAAGAGTCATTGAATAACCCTGGAAGGTTACTTCATAAGTTCCAGTGGTAGGGTCTTTTATGTACAAACAAAATGAGCCCAAACTCGGCATGCCTAGCTCTACTCACATATGAGTACCAGCAAGAGTCATCGAATAACCCTGAAAGGTTACTTCATAAGTTCCAGTGGTAGGGTCTCTTATGTCTAAACAAAATGAGCCCAAACTTGGCATGCCTAGCTCTACTCACATATAAGTACCAGTAAGAGTCATCGAATAACCCTGGAAGGTTACTTCATAAGTTCCAGTGGTAGGGTCTCTTATGTACAAACAAAATGAGCCCAAACTCGGCATGCGTAGCTTTACTCACATATGAGTACCAGCAAGACTCATCGAATAACCTTGGAAGGTTACTTCACTAGTACCAGTGGTAGGGTCTCACCAAAACAAATAAAATGAGCCCCAACCTGGCATAACTAGGTCTACTCTTTTATGAGTTCCAGTCGCAACACTTGAACGGGATGGTATACCATCAGTCCAGATAATCTTACCAGATTTCAACGCAAGAAGCAAAATAATATCTAAATACCGAAATATATCCTGACTCAACATAACGGAGAAAATAAAGTAATAATGTCCATTTATACAAAAGAAATTTACTTGTACGCAATTCGCACAGAATACGAGAAGTATCAAATTGATTTTAGCGAATATTTTGTATTCGTATATTGCTTTTTTCGTCTTCGGGCTGCAGCGACAAGCGACATAGAGTCCACTCCCGACGGCGCTCAAGCGCAGACTGAGATCTCATTGCAGAATTTGGATATATAAATCAAGAAAGTGGCTAAATAAAACGAACCTTATTGCTACATATTAAGATACACGTATGCGAGCAAAATAGAAGAAAAATGTAAGATGATTTTTTGCTTTTTTTGAGTCAATTTACAATATTTTGAAAAAAAAAAATCAAATTGTTTTTGAGTTGACTATATTTACTACCCTATTCTATCTTTGGAAATCTAAATAAATGTAAAAATAGAGAGAAAATTGTACCCAAAAATAGCAGTATATGCCTATTTTTGATTTAAGAGGCCGTTTCGAATCGATTTTACATTAATATTAATTAAATATTTTTTATTTATTTTCAAATTGATTTATAGATAAAAAAGTAATCAATTTATCGTAATCATTAGTTTTATTAGTTATTATCTAAAATTGTCGTAAAATGTACCGGAAATATGTGGTTTTTTGATACAAGCGTAAACGCGTCCTTAATAAAAAAATGAAATGAATTTATACGAGTCCGGGGGGTTAAAAGGCAAACTTTTGCAGTTCGTGGATGTCTGCCTGAGAACTGCGAGAATTTCAATTAGCGTTGAATCCAAAAGGGCCTTCTCAGCGGCTGGTTATCTGGCCAACAGAAAAGGAAGCCGTTTAGCAGACGATTCTTTGGACATTTTGTGCTTCTGAAGGAGCTACTTTGAAAATGTGATTTGAACTGAACCAATCTTTCCTTTGATTGGTATATTTTGTTAATTAGGATCTCTAATTTCTAAAAGTCTGTCTAATTGGTATATTTTGTTAATTAATCTGTAATATCTAAAAGGTCTACTGAGTAGATATAGTTTTATTTACCTAATTGATAATAATACCTCAGTTTAGTAACATAGATTTTTTTGACCTCTCGTTGTTTCGTTTGCTATAAAAGAAATGTTTTATTACTAAAAGATTTTTGTTTGAAATTAGAAGCGAAGACTGGTTGTTTCTTTCCTTTCTTATTTGACAGATCCGACCGTAAAATTTTACTTCATAAAACTTTATTAAAAAAGTATAGACAGATAGGTATGTACCTACGTCAAACAATGTTTGAAGCATATAAAAGTCTATTGAAAAATTCGTGATAAATAATGTTTCCTATAATACTTAAAATGGTTATTATTTTTGTCCTAATTAATCAAATATTGCGAGTATTTACAAAAAAAAACATCTATATTGCCAATCTCGCGAGATCTCGAAATTGGCGAGATCTCGCGAGATTATGAAGTCAATATCTCGCGAGATCTCGCTTGAGCCCAAATCTTGCGAGATTTGCATTCCCTACTCGGTATTCGTTGGTTGAATATTTGTAAAGCCTTCTCGCTTATTTTACATAAGCAAGTGGTATTTTCAATCCGCAAGGGACTTTAATTTTCTTACGAGTCAAAGATAGTAGTGCGGTTACACGGTACGGTATTGGAATTGACCATGTCCATTGACAATGCCATCGACCAGACCACGATATACTTCATATTATATTTTGGTCAATCAGTCAGCAAATCAGTCCTTAATATCTCTGAGCTACATATTTTTACGCGATACTGACTCTTATTAGTAATTTCACTATATTTCTTTTAATATCACCAATGAATCAAGCCAATTTGTGTATCAATAAAAGTTTCCACAAAACAAGCCAACCCACAAGTACTTTATTCGCGGATAAAGAAACCTGTAAAAGGTAATATCGCGAGCATTTTAACGATAACCCAATAACTTCATCATTCCGTTTTAGCGAAGGATTTCGCTACGGTTGCCAAACTTGTTCTTTTAATCGAATCGAAAATCTTCGCACTTCGAGTGATTTATATTATTTGAACTGAGAATGAAATTGAATTTGCATGAACGAGGGGAGTGCAAGTGGATAATTATGGATTTATTCGAAGCTTAAATTCGACGTTTCGAAGTGATCATTACGGTTAATATATTATGTTGATTTTAATTATAGTGTAAAGTCAGAGTATAATTTCGGTGTAAAGGGCTCTAATTATAAGATGTGATTTTAGCCAGGAATCACCAACAGTGTTTTAGGGCACGCATCAGAAAAATTGCGGTTTTTAACGATCTTGGTTGTACTTATTATTATAGTCGGATTAGCCTACAAGGAAATTAAATAATTGCTTAGGGGATTGGGGTATTAGCCGGGGCACCTGAAAATAATTGCAAGCAAATAAAAGGTAAGGCTGTTGGTTGTTAAAAACGCGCGCGTTTGGAACTGACTAGAGTCGAAAAGTCGCAAGTCGTCTTTAATAAATAATGTTACGAATGGCGATATTTTGAAATAACGCCATCTATCGGTAAATAAGAGAACTAGAAGAGAATGGATATATCGGTAGTTTAAAAATGTTTCATCTACTCTCTACTAGATGGTTTTTTTTTTCTATCGAACGATCGACTACGTTTCCGAATGAGACGAGAACGTTCCAGAATACACTAGAATGCACTAGTGATGGTATCCGGCTGGTATAAATACCATGTGGACGAGCGAGTTCACACAGTCAGTTGAATAATCGGTGTGATAATCATCGAGCGAAGGATCTGAAGAGGAAGTGTGTTTAGTAGTGTGAAATAGTGTTTTTATTAGTGTTTAAAATTAAGTGTGTAGTGAAATAAAGTACAGTTTAGTGGCATAGTGAGTTTTAATTTATCGCCGAACCCCAGCTCGTAACAACAAGTAACAAATGCGTTGGTTTGTATCGTACTGTAGTGAAGGTATTATTTTAAAGGACTTGTTTACTTATGGATAGGAGATCCCACAGGTTTCGATCGAGCGTCAAGTAATCTGTGCTTATTCATTATTTACACTTATCTGGAGAAAATGTGTCCTAGTACCTACCTCTACATGTTTCAAGTATTTTCGTTATAGATACTTAAGGCTTCTATGATACAAAGAAATGGTAGTGAATGGAACACATTGGTCTAGGGCTACAGACATACTCGTGAGATTTCAGTTCGAATACGGTTTAGCGACTAAGTACCGTGTTCGAACCTTGGGACATATATCCAGGCTCTGTGGATAATATTTTTTAAGTACCTACATTTCTTCCACTAATAATTAACTCTGTGTCGCGAGGGACTTTACAAACGTTCGATAAACGGACACAAATCTACACAACAATTTGTGAAAAACAAAGTGTTATCTTTGGAAGAAGATGAATTAAGTAGGAATCGAACCCGAACGACAAGGTAATTTTTCACGAGATAACAATGACGGACAGGTACGTGATGCCAGTGGATATTATCTCTCGAGAATGTAGATACCTACTCGCGTTCTACATATTTAGCATTCATTTGCAGGTGCGGTTGTAGCCGTAATATGAATATATTGAATGCCAAATAACTGCGCAATATAATATACTGATAATTCACGTTCTACGCTAGTTCTATTCCAGGAATGTTTGGACTTTTTTGGTGCGTATCAATTAAATAAAACCGTAAATAAAATGTCTTCGATTGAATTCGAAGGTCAGGTACAAGTCAAAGTATTCATAGACCTTTGAGTATAACCACTGCGAAGGCGGTATAATTATGCGGATACTGACTCAACTCCGGTTAAATCAGAAAGCCCATCGCGTTAAACTTAGGAGGATAATAAGAAGGCCAGACATAAACTTAGTACCACATCGAATCGATCAAAATTAGTATTCTGTTGTTCCTTAAAAATAGATCCATCACAAGAATAACGAAGAAAACATATTGCAACTTCTTCAAATAAAATCTATATAAAACATCCAGAAAGCTTACAAACGTATAATAAAAGCAGAGGAATATTGTTTGTGAAAGACATTTTATTTAAGTGTGTACACAAGTGTGTGGGTCGTTGACATCGGTAGCACAAACATTTAGAAAAAATAAACCGAATTACTGAAGCGCTACCTAATGCCCACAGTAACATAAAATTAAACGAGCATTTATTCTAAGCGCTTTGGCAGGCTTTGGAGATATATAATGTTCTGCGCAGTAACATGAGAGTGCCTACGACACCAATTGAAACGCTTTCACGTGATTTTCCGTTACGACTGTATAATATGGCATGTCTATAAAAACACTGTAACGGAAAAAGTACCAATAGGCTTAGGTATTTAAATTATGCTAGTCCTCTAAATCTGTATGAGCGCCCATACAACTTAGAGGACTATCTAAAATGGAGTCTACTATGTATGTATGGGGACACCCTTAAACTTTCCACTTTTTTTATTTTTGTAATTTTTCCTTTATTTGTGCTGTAAGAACCTACTTTTGGCTAAATTTCGTGATTCTAGTTCAACGGGAACTACTATATAGGTTTTCGACCCAAAACCTATAGGGTACTTACGGTTGACCTAGAATTGACAATTTGGACCAATAGGCTTAGGTATTTAAAGTGTAAATCTGGGCGACTGGAATATTTAAGTGAAAATACATCTTAATAAGTTTTTAGTAAAGTCTGTAATTTTTCTTGTAGGCGCTTATGAAACGGACTTTCTTGAATATATTGTCATAGATTGGCGATATTTGTGTACGGCACCTTATAAATTTATATATAAGTATTTTAAGATATACTCATAGCTATACAAACAAATGTTGATGACAATGTTTAACTTTGTACCTGAGACCATAGAGACTATGATGTATCTTGTGACGACGACTAATAATAACCGACGTAAGAGTCAAACGGCCGGTTTCTGAATTGAGAATTTCAGCTTTCATCAGTTGAACGTTTCTGAACTAGAACTATATTGAATAGTCTTTGAACCTTTTTTCTATAAATTCTGTTTAACGACCTTCTTGTTGTGTAGACGTCAGTATGACGTAACCGCTGCTTGGCAACCGTAGTGTGGACAATTTGACATACTGGCTGTCATATTACTCGTGATCACGGGATAAAATACCAAAGTTGTATAATTAATTTTTTCTCAATTTAACAGTGCCAAGTGAGGTTTGACAAATGTCAAATGTTTTCAGAAACGCGAATATAGAGTTGATATGGAGTTGATCATGAGTTGATCATATGTTGTGTCAAATTTTAGATTTGACAAGCACAAATACTCAAAATGTGTCAAAACATTTTTTTGTGAAACAGAAAATTGATTAAGTAGTATATAATTAGTGTTTAAATTGTTCTCAACGCGAAATTCTCAATTCAGAAACTGGCCGTATCGGCCGGTTTCTGAATTGGTGAAAGGGACCATCTAGTTCGGATACCAATTAAGGTAGGTAGTTTAGTTAACAGTTCTCTTTTCCTTTTTCTAAGGTCGGTCTTTTATGTTATCATTTCTACTAAGCTCAATTATTCATCTGATTATGTCTCTAGTTCCTGCAATTATGAAGAATCTTAACTTCACATCATTTCAAAACTATATTTATGAAAACTGTGAAATATATGAAAACAGGCATTCGATAAATTCTGGCATTGAAATACCTAAACCGTCGCAAAAAATACAACAAAATCTTTCCAGTTCACCTTTTTCTAAATACCATTTGTGTTTCAAGAGAGTTATTTTCGGTGGCAAAAAGCTTATGCTCCTGATCAGTTCAGTTTTTAATAAATACCTGCAGTAGAAATACGGATAATAGTATTGACTTTCTTTGCTTGATTCTAATACAGCATTTTGATCTCTACTCCATGGCTTTAAGATTGAAATTCCGTCGATCTAACTGCTTTTGTACCACTTGCTAGCTTTAATTTGTAAACAACGGATACTGTAGCGAATTTCCGGGTTCGATGCCCGATGTTCACCTCAAGCTCACGATCCACCCTTTGAAGACAGATTCAAAAGATAAGTTTTTACTTCCCAATTAAGTATAATGAACTATAAATAAATCTATGACTGCTTAAGATAAAAGCAGTGTGAATTGTACAGTAAAAATATCTCAGAAATATTCAACAATTAGGTACATCATACATAAATGGGTGATGTACCTTATTGTAGAGGCAAAATTATTGGATGTCGACGATATAACTCGTCTAAATATTATTAATATTTTTCTCTCATATATCACTAAAAATATAAAATAATAATTAGTTATAAACATAGTGCACCTTGTGGCTGATTAAGATGAGGATAGCCGCTCTTACATGACCAAAATCAGGACCGATACTCTTATCCCATCGTCGTTGATTAATTGTGAGAATTTACCTTATAGGTACTTCTGCTGTGGATTCGTCCCATTCAAGCTATGCATGGTTCCACCACCCTCAGGGGTAGTCTCACTGCCACAAGTAAAACAGTGTAATATAGATTAAATAAAGAAGCGCATTTTAGTATATCTATTATACTAGCTAAGTCAACCCGGGTTGTTACACCCGGGGCTCATAGCACACGATGTCTTTATTAGCACGATGTCCGGGTTATTTATGCCTTCCTCGATATGTAGGCTATCCAACACAAAATGATTTGTTCAGATCAATCTAGTAGTTCCTAAGCACGACAAACTCCTCAGCTTTATAATATTATAGTAAAGATAGCGAATTTACTAATCATGGGATACAACACTCCAATTAGGTCAAGTTGCTGTTGTACGTCACTTCAAGTCACGTCACTTTAAGTCATTCAATAGAAAAGGCACATAACAATCATATCGTCAAGAGGCATTTCATTTTCACTCGTTTGTAGATTACGACCTGTCGACACCATTCTGATTGAGTACCATCCAATTTGTTCCAATATCGGCTGGTCAAACGACGGGTCGGCTTAATTGACGGCTAGCACACAATGTTTCTAGGCAAAGAAAAACACTAAAACTATGCATAAATTGGATATTTGAACAAACACGTCTGTCTTTTTGATAGACCAATAAGCTACAACAAATATAAAACCTAGATCGCATATTGCATATTAGGTAAGTACCTTTTACTACTTTAGTTTATAAAATCGTATAATATGTCACATCCAACTTAATCAGCCATGCAATTAATAGCTACTCTTTATTAAATAGCGCCGTTTAACTAGCGCCCTGAATGATATTCAATCGTCTAATCTAATCGAACATCTAGGCAAGTGATTTGGATCTATAACGTTTAACTACACTTGCCTATCAACGTCATTAATATGTTTCCAACTATTATCATTTACTCGGCTTTTTCGATCAATTAAGAATCGCACGCACGCACCGGACGTCGTAGCAGAGGTAGGACTCTAGAAAGGTGGACTGACAATCTTGTTGGGATCGCGGGCAGCGGATGGATGTGGGTGGCCCAAGATCGGTTCATGTCGTAGAGCCTTGAAGAGAGTCCAGAAGTGGAAGTCTTTCGCCTGATATGATGAAGAATCGGTATATTCAGAATAGTTAAGCACTCAAAAATTAGAATTTTGAGTCTAGGCTAGGCCAGTTGAATTAGTAGAACAGTTGATTAAAGATGTTTGATAACCTATGCCTACTGACATATCGCAGAATCCAAACTACTAAAGATATAATTTATTTTACGACGCAGACACTCATCAAATAAATTATTATTAAAATACCAAATCTAAGGTGGTAAAATAAATGTTCATAGTCGAACAAAACAGGCAAACGAAGGCGCGAGTGACTTTCAATAACATAGCTATTTTTAGGTTTTCGTGATCGTACACAACTTATGTGTGCTGTTTATTTATAAAATTCAATGTCTAATATTCACCTTTGTAGCTCCATTGTCATATTGTGAATTAATTGTACCTATTTGACCTTCAGTAGAAACTGTTTTGGCACAACATTAATCAACTAATGTGTGTACATATTGACTCTTGCACGTTAATAGTTACAAATTTATTGTGATATTTATACTTTGTTCAAAATCTACCAATATTAGTTCTATATTAGAAAAATACACGGCCCTTTGGCATGCGTACACAAATACATAGGCCCATGATCACGGGTGGTGGAGAGTAACCTATGCCGAAATTTGGAGGCAAATAGCTCGACTTGGCTTGCCGTTCTTAATCGGTCGGTATAGTTAACAAACGTTTTCATAGGTCGCCCTTGAGGTCCTTGGCGCGCCACCAAACTTTAGAGGTCTCGTAAAACTGTCGGTCCCGGTTCTTAGCTTGGACAAAAATCGCTGGACCATCGGTTGGAGGACTTTGGGCGCTCTGAAAACTCCGACACCAGAATTCGTACCGTTACATAAATACATATATCACGATGCGTACATAAGACATTTCGCCGAAAAAATCTAATCTCGGTAACATATAAATATGTATCTATGGCGTGGCCTTGTCAACCGAAAGAGGAACCCGATCGAGTAAAGCGCGCCGTTGTATTTTTTAACCATAGCGATTTTATATTTAGTTAGCATAATACACTGTAAAAAAGAACTTGTCAAAATTTCCTAATAGCATCGCGTCGCTTCGATGACAGAATAACAGCTTTTTGCTCAGCGTATTTTGAAGCATAAGAAACATAGTTTGATTATAACAAAAGAGAACTTGTTTTCTTTCGTTTAGTGGTTTAATCTAAAATTCGTATCTGATAAATATAAAATAATTATCTACTATATTTTTAACAGAAAATTACTTATTCATGCGGGTCCATTGTTATCAAACGAAAATAAGTTTAGTAACCTCAAAACCAAACTTGGTTATCGGTTCAGCATAAACTGTAAACATTTTCTTTTTATGTTGTAAAAGAAAATGATGAATAACAGGAGTCGACAAAATAGTAAACAATTTAGCTTTGTGTCAGTTCCTGTCAGCTTCGGTGGTAAGTCGACAAAATATATTGTAACTTTGTACTTACCTACAAACAAAATATTTTCTGGATTATCTGTGTTCAATACGTGCGTATATTCGCTTATGCGAAGCTTTCTAAGTTCTGTTTCAAACAGCTGAATCATTTCTTTAGAGTAAAAATGTATGTATTGCAAAGTTATTTGTACGATAGAGTTGAAATGTGTTGAAAGGTTATTTCTAGTTACGATTTATTTTACAAATATGCTTCTTCTTCTTCTTCTTCTCGAGTCGTTAGTACAGAACTGATATCAAATGGCGCCAGCCCAGTATGTGGCCACGGCAACCGCATTGTCGGTGGCTCGGCATAGATCGGCCATCATGATGGTACAGACCAAATATGCTAAAGAAACTAATTGGTTATAGTAGAGAGACTACTTCTAAAGTTTGCAAGATTTTACCTTTATGTATAAATCAGTACAGCGCAGTAGAGTTATATTGACATTAAAGTACTTATTAGTGTGAAGAAATTTACGAGCAATGACTGTCACCCAGAAAATCTCGAGTTTAAACTCGCACAGCGCTGACTTTTGAATAATTAACAATTTAATTTACTTTTCCCTAATTTAATACACACGTAAATATCGTAACAATCTATTTGTATTTTTCGCTGCGTGTCTTAGATAGCGTGTTAAGCCGACAGTCACAGCTGCCATAAATACTCAGTTTGTATATCAGTACTCATAATATATATATGATATAATATATTTTCCTCTAGTCCAAAACTTTAAATTCTGCCATGCCTTTGGGTTTCAAAGTCCGTACCGTCAAATCTAGTTCGAATAGATAACGAACCCTGGACTTTAAGAAAGTTTTGGATGCAACCCGAATAACGCTATGATGACAAATATGACAAAATACCTAACCAGCGCTGCTCAGAACAATGTAAATCAATAAGATTATGAGTGAAGTGAAGAAATTATACGGGGGACAGTGATAAACGTACGAGCAAATTGCGTAGCATTTACACCGAAGCGTAACACGTCTACTAAGACATCCACCACTCAGTGCCACATGGCTGCTGCCCGGTAATCTGTACTTACATTATAAATGTGACTCTGTTACATTGTAAGAAAACGGCTAATCTGACACAATAATAAAAGTACCTCTATAGACTTCACCCGCGGCTCCACCCGCGTGGGAGACAGCTATCGTGGTAAAAGATAGCCTGTGCCGCTCTCCAAACTCCTCACCGTGTGGTGACGTACGAAGAATACAGTGCAACTACCCCACTTCATGCCGCGGATGTCATAAGAGGTTACTAAGAAAAATACACGGGAAAATACTATCTTTAAAGACAATGAAAACTCGACAGTCGAGTTTTAATCCAATCCAGTATGGTATACCATCCCGTGTTGCCAGGATGATAATAGGCCAAATCCTGCTATTGGCTCACAAAAGTCACAATGCTATTTTGATGTAAAATATGGAGAGGCATGTGTCCACCAGGACATCCAATCTCCACTAACAAAATTCCATAATTTCGCTCCGTTGTGAAGTGAAAGAACAAAACAAACAAACTCCCTTGCGCGTTTATTAGTGTTGATAGTCGTAAACACGAAAATTGCCCGACTAGTTTCAATGCCAATCATGGTGGTTGAGTTTGAACGACGTTCTGGCGTGTCGTAATGAGGTACAAGACGGTTTAAGTGTTTGTCACGTTTTTGTAAAGCTATCAAGAAAGTTCATACATTGATCTATCAGTCTCATGTTTTATTCCCGGCGGTGATGCAGTTATGCATTTAATTTGAAGCTGTCATGTTTATTTTTTCGTGTAATAGGAGAAACGCACCGTTTGGTGCAGTTTATCAGACTCATAAATCAAGGTCAAGAGTATACTTTTTTAAGCAGAAAATGTACTTAATTTATTCTTGCATTTGCTGCTGCGACAAGAGTAGACTGGTTACAATAGTAACATAAGCGCAAAACACGGGACCACTGAAGCATTGTAAATCAGTACTTCAAATTTGATGACACGGGTTTTATAAATTGGCGAATAAAGCATATCGATTGATACATCCATAAAGAGTAAAAGTTCTACGTATTTTTTTTAAAACTTGTTATAGTATTTTAATTCCTTTTATGTACGTTGCAGAACGGAAAGCGATGCAGGTGTATAGACAATGTGCATTGTCAAAGGTCGCGGGTTCCATCAATGCCCACTCAACACTTAAGTCAAACTGTGCATGAACATGGATGTTACTCTTTGTCTGGGTGTTTCTGTGTCATTGATCTGTATTGTTATCTCAATGTTCTGTGTAATGTAATATTTACAAAAATAAGTTTATATGTTTGTTTATAAATTGTCTAGTACTGTTTGTACAAGTGTGTGAGTACAAATTCTGCTCTGTTTGGGACTAGACGTTGTTGTATGTGGTAGAATATTATCTTAATATATAAAATCCTTGCGTTACTGACTGACTGACAGACACGCTACAGCCGAAACTATTGGGCGCAGGAAGCTGAAATTTGGCATGTATGTTCCTTGGGGACCGTAGGGGTGCACTAAGAAGGGATTTCCCGAAATTCCCACGGGATCCGCCAAAACGAGTAAATTAAAAAAAATTGCAGGCGTAGCTGCTGGCGACCTCTATTTATATTATATTTTGGTACTAGGGCCATTAGGACAATAGTAATTTATAACTAACGGCTAACGTTGCAAAGAAAATTCATTGCCGTGCTTATCTGGGGTGTGGCCAGATAAGCGCGATAAAAAGTGTAAACAACTGTTGTAATTGTTATCTTTAGAAAAATAATTTTCACGCCTTATTTGTTGTTATTTTTTATGTATGATTAAGAAAATGTCTCATCAATCTGTTAGAATATCGGTCTTTATTCTCAGTGTTATGGGCTGCTTTTCAAAGTTTCGTTGCATTTTGTTAAAAATAAAAACAAATACAGGTCGTAGAGCCTTGCTCATTTCAGCATGAATGGGCTGGCTCGACCCGGGAAGTACTAACCTCTCACAGAAAATCGACGTAAAGTAACAGTACCTACACTGTTGCGTTTCATTTGGTGAGTGAGAGTGCCAGAGGTCCTATCCCCTATTCCTTCTCCCTCCCTCATCCCGCTCCTCCTTCTATCTCTTTTCCCACCATTAGGGGCGGCAACGCACTTGTGACTCCTATGGTGTTGCTTGTGTCTATTGGCTGCGGCAATAGCTTACCATCAGGCGATCCGTCTGCTCGTTTGCCGCCTATTAATATAAAATAAAAAAAGAACAAAAAAAAACACATGTACCTAAATATTCACTTTTACGGCATTAAACTTGTCTACACCATATGACAGCTAATATTGTCGGTTTTAATAAAACATTGCTTAAGTTTTGTGATACTTTTCCATACGAGATAAGGAGCGCACGCGCCTCATCAAAATGAAGAAATGTTTGTGCACAAGATAAATTGGAATGATAATATAAAATGGCCTCGTTGGTCTCGCGGCATAAATGTACGCTTGGGATTGGTAGGTCTCGGGTTCGATTCCCGGTTCTGGCAATGTGTAAGTAGCAGCACGAAGTCTTGTAATGTGCCCGGTACGGCAATAGGCTCGCCCCCTATTACGTGGAACCTAAAAAATTAATGCCGAAATGTTGGTGTAATATTACACCTCTGCCTACCCCTTCGGGGATAAAGGCGTGAGTATATAAAAAAAAGAAGATATGGTGCGCCCCCATTTGGTCACGGGAGATAGGGCGCGCGGCAACGCAACACGGACACGCCTCTCCTCCCGCGACCGCACACGACTGCGAGGGACAGACAGAACTGTCCCCCGCACCCGCACTTTGGACGCATCCTACGCAGGCCTCACCCAAGCCCACGTGGAGCGTCCCCTCCCGGGATTCCGCTTAGCTTCACCGTGGGTGTACCTCAAACCCACGGTTACTGAGCCCCCCACCACGACAAGGTGGAGATCCCACGAGGGGGAAGGCTACTGCTCTGCTCCAGTCGCTCATAGCGTGGTGTTATTTAACTTATAGCCTTCCTCGATAAATGGGCTATCTAACACTGAAATAATTTTTCAAATCGGACCAGTAGTTCCTGAGATTAGCGCGTTCAACCAAACAAACAAACAAACTCTTCAGCTTTATATATTAGTACTAGCTTTTGCCCGCGGCTTCGCTCACGTAAATTTGGGGTTCTCTAGTTATAGTATATCATCGATGTTCGGGGTAACACAAATCTCCTTTAGTGGGCGGATACTATATAACTGCAAAAAGTATTTACACATATAAACTTAGTAGTACTCAAAATTGACTCGAAATGTTATCCGGTATCTGTGACGTTTCGCGAGAGTGGCCAATATGGCGACTGTGATTTGTCTGTCAGAACCATTAGAATTTAACAAAATACTCGACAATCCGAATTTTGCGGAAATATGTTGTCGACTCGAAATCGTTATTTTTTAATGTTTTATTATTCAGATAAGGTTTCGATGTACTCCTTGACGAAATTATTAATATAAGATTTGACACTGTGATAGCAGCGCAATCCGTCGGTTCCAACGTGAAAAATTCCGAAACCTACAACTACTTACAAATTAAAAATTAAGTAAAAGAACATTTTCCAGTGGACTAAATTGTGAATCTAAACCATTCTCAGGTACCCTTGAACACGCACAAAAACATTTATCAAGATCGGTCCAGTCGTTTAGGAGGAGTTCAGTGACATACACACGCACACAATAAATATATATATTAAGCCTAGACAAATGATTGGTATCGCTTCACTTTACTAGACACCGCGCTGCCAATAAAAATAGGTCCATAAATGAGGCAACTCATTATGACAGTGTGTGTCAAACAAAAGCAACAAGACGATATACGCATAGAGATATAAAGGATAGAGTGGCAGAATAGTACCTAACTCAATACTGTGTCGTGTCCGTCGGTGGGAGAGAGAACGCAACAGTTTAAAGGCCCCCTGCATGTGACGTCACATCGCGCTCCTGCGCCGCGAGCCTCGCTACGAGTGACGCACAGCAGTGGGCCGTTCCCTCGCGCCCCTCCGCGCCGGCCCTATAAATACAGCGGTCACGAGGCTTCGGCCCTTTTGCTCCGGCCAGCACCACCGAGTTGAGTACAAGACCATCTGAAGACCTGTGAAGTGCCAACGCAACCCACGCCCTGGATAATTGTCTCTTCTGTTGGCCTTAATCGTCAGTTCTTTTTTGTATCGAATAACTGGAATTATAACGCGAGTTTAAACTTTCCTGGTGATATTTTTTATTTATTTCCCGTAAGTCAACCTAATTATCTCTCTTTAATTGCTCGGCGAGTGATCGATCCCGGCTACCCCATGGGAATCAATCACTCGTGCGGCATTGGCGCCCAATAGAATTTTTAATTATATTATATATATTATTTTTAAAACGTAAGTTGGCACTTTACAGGTGAGTGAAATAATTTCTTTTTCTCTTGTATATTTTTCTCCTGTGTGTGCATATATTCTGATGTGGTGAATTGCGTACAGGTACAGTTTCTATCTATTTTGGTTGGCCATAAGCAATTTAACTGTGTAAATAACATAACGGTGATTTAATTAACGTCGGTCTAAAATCACGTTTCCACCGCGGGCAGCGTGTTGAGCCGCAAACCGGTTCTAACCGCTTAGCCGTTAAACTAACGAGCCACGGGTTCGCGAAAGAATATTGTGATTCAACCTTTGAGTGACCTTTAAGAAATTTTTTCTTCCTTGACCAATGATCACACCATTGTATAATTTAGTGTATTTCAGCTTTTTTTAGCACGGTATTCGATTTTCTGGCGATATTTAATTTTTTTTTTCTAGTGCCGGCGTAAATACTTAGATTTTCTATTATTGTTTTGTAATAATGGCTTACATTATAAATTTCTCATTATTAACTAAAGCGGAATTAGAATATGAGACCACAATACGCGGCGTTTCAAAGCCTGACGATCCCCGCAAACAAATCGCTAAACTTTCAGTTAAAACTCCCTCAGAGGATATATTATCTTCACCCTTCCCACCAGAGGAGGATGTGGCAGAAGTGGAAAAGTCGCTATTAAGATCAACTAAACACTTATCTATGTTGGAAGCAAACTATACTTCCGAGCTTCAACAGAAGGTCGAAACCGTGCTCACCATTGTTTTCATCGACTGAATAGGGTGGATACCGACAGTCTTGATATTAAAAAAATTTAGTCTGTGTGGAATAAATTTAATGACTTATATGCGAAATTACAATTAATCACGAGACGTAATTCGCGGTCGGATTGCTCAGTGGCAGAGGGAAACACTTCCTATAATTACGACCGTAAGCTTTTTTCGGAATTAGGTAAATTCAAATTTAACGGTAAATCATGTGTAAGATCCTTTATTGAAAAAATTGATGAATTTATGTCCTGTAGATCTATTCCTCACGACAAGATGTTGTCTTTCGCTTTTGAAATATTTTCGGGTGACGCATTAGTTTGGTATCGTTCTGTTAAAAATAATGTAAAGACTTGGTTAGAACTTTGCGAACTTTTGAAACGAGATTTTAGTCCGCATAACTACGATTATCGGCTTATGACGGAGATTTGTCAGCGCTCACAGGGCGAAAACGAATCAATAACTATTTACGTGGCAAAAATGCACGGTCTGTTTTAGCGACTTAGTTCTCCTATCGCTGATTCGGAGAAGCTAGAAATTTTGCTAAATAATATTAGACCTTGTTACACTAATTGTCTGCTCACTGCAAAGGTTGTTGATGTTGATAGTCTGGTCGAAGTTTGTCGTCTTTTCGAAAATTACCAAAGTCGCAGTAAGCAATTTTCTGAACCCCCTAAAGTTTCAAAGAATACTGTAGCACCTGATCTAGCGTATAACTATCCGTTTTCTAATTTTTCTTCAAACAAAAATGTTTACAATCATAATCACTTCAATAAATATAACTCTGTCGCTGATACATCGAGATACAAGTCTGTACCACAAGTTAACGCCGTATCGAGTACTTCTAATATAAATATATTTTTTTGCGTGCGTTGTAGATGCAATTCGCACTCATTACGTAATTGCCGTCAACCACACTACCTAATCTGTTTTAAGTGCGGTACAAAGGGTTTCAAGGTGTCAGACTGCCCTAATTGTAAATCTAAGTCGACCCCTACAGTTTCAAAAAACTAGTTAACAAAAATTGTGGAAAATCAAATTGTACAACTAATTGTAATAAAACAGAGTGGAATAATTGGTTGGACTTTTTAAAAAAATTCTTTAGTAGCTATCATATTTCCTCAATCCGTAATTCTAAAGTAGAATATTTACCTTACGTTACTCTAAAATTAAACGGAATACCTACCACTGGTCTTTTAGATTCTGGATCTTGCGTTACAATTTTAGGTAATAATTCGCATAACTTATTTTTGAAAGACGATGTTTTGGATAAATCGAAACCTTTAAGGTTAATAACAGCTGGCGGCGAACGATTTGAGTCTTTGGGATCGGTGTTTCTACCCTTTGAGTTTCAGGATAAATTGATTAACTTAGAAGCTCATGTTGTACCTGGGATTCAAAATTCCCTTATCCTTGGCATGGATTTTTGGCGAAGCTTTGGTCTATTTCCTAACAAATTAGAGTCTGTTTTGATTGTGAACAAGTCTGACGCTCAAGTAATGGAGTTGCAGGCAGTTCCCCCTACACATCTTATTTATTATGATCATCTTACAGTCGACCAGAGAGCTACCGCTGACAACATTATTTCTAAATTTACCGATATTTCATACGAGAAGCGGGGTCTCGGTTGCACAAATATTATTTCTCATTCAATTGATACAGGTGATTGCCCCCCATTCGGCAAAGATTTTATCGCATGTCTCCCGATAAACAAAGAATTTTAATAAAGCATCTTGACGACATGCTCTCAGAGGATGTTGTTGAACGATCTGAAAGCCCGTGGTCAAACCCGGTCATTTTGACCCCTAAGAAGAATGGTGAACTGCGTTTCTGTTTGGACAGTCGTAAATTAAATTCCGTTACAAAAAAAGATGCTTATAGCTTGCCTTATATTTCGGAAATTTTAGATAATCTGAGAGATGCTAAATACTTGTCTAGTTTAGATTTGTCTAAGTCTTTTTGGCAAACATTGATTAAAGAAGAGGACCGTTGCAAAACAGCCTTTTATATTCCTACGCGTGGCACATTTCAATTCAAAAGAATGCCCTTCGGTCTTACGAATGCGCCAGCTACTCAACAACGATTAGTTGATATTTTATTTTATGGTCCAGAATTTGAAAATAAGGTTTTCTGTTTTATCGATGACATAATCTGTATCACGTCCAGCTTCAACGAGCATATTACTCTTTTATTACGCATTCTTGATAAACTTAAAAGCGCTAATTTAACAATTAATCTCGAAAAATGTCGATAGGTACTTTATAAACGATCATGGTGATTAACCGTGCGTCGCGAGCTCGGAACAGTCGAATAGTACCTACCATTTAGATCGTACCTAGTTGTCGTTATGACGCACGCGCGTTCATTCAGCGACGCGCCGATAAATAAATGCCTAACTAATGATTCACCATTGTTTACATTCAAAAGGTGTTTACTGGTCGTGTTGTAGTTATTAATTAGAGCAAAATATTTATTAATTTCTTTCCTTTGACATTGAGCGGTCCGGTCGTGTCTGCGGCTTGTATTATTTTTGTTCATCTTTACGAAAAATCTGTTGTTATACCTAACTATATTCAAAAAGTTTACTTATCTAGTGGCAAAGGCCGAACCCAAGATTTATAAGTCGTAGGGCTAGATCAAGTTTCTTATATCTACAAATCATTATTACCTAATAATTACCCTAAGCGCTTCTCCATAGATTGTTATCTTTAATATCAGGCTATTACACTGGCCTCGGCATTTACATGTAGGTATGTGTGATGAATTATGAATGATAAATGTTTATGTTCAAATTCAGACTGCCGTTGTACGCGTGAAGAATGCAAGCGTGGGTCATAGTTATTTAGGTATCCTAATTAGCGTATAGGGTTGTCACTTGTTCAAGGTACTCAGGCCCTTGTTTTCTCTAATTTCAGGGAGTATCTTCAGGGCTGCTACGCCCGTTGGGCTAGAGAATTTTCCTTAGGGAAAATCCCGGCCTAACGGGGGGGGGGGTGACGTCACATCGCGCTCCTGCGCCGCGAGCCTCGCTACGAGTGACGCACAGCAGTGGGCCGTTCCCTCGCGCCCCTCCGCGCCGGCCCTGTAAATACAGCGGTCACGAGGCTTCGGCCCTTTTGCTCCGGCCAGCACCACCGAGTTGAGTACAAGACCATCTGAAGACCTGTGAAGTGCCAACGCAACCCACGCCCTGGATAATTGTCTCTTCTGTTGGCCTTAATCGTCAGTTCTTTTTTGTATCGAATAACTGGAATTATAACGCGAGTTTAAACTTTCCTGGTGATATTTTTTATTTATTTCCCGTAAGTCAACCTAATTATCTCTCTTTAATTGCTCGGCGAGTGATCGATCCCGGCTACCCCGTGGGAATCAATCACTCGTGCGGCATTGGCGCCCAATAGAATTTTTAATTATATTATATATATTATTTTTAAAACGTAAGTTGGCACTTTACAGGTGAGTGAAATAATTTCTTTTTCTCTTGTATATTTTTCTCCTGTGTGTGCATATATTCTGATGTGGTGAATTGCGTACAGGTACAGTTTCTATCTATTTTGGTTGGCCATAAGCAATTTAACTGTGTAAATAACATAACGGTGATTTAATTAACGTCGGTCTAAAATCACGTTTCCACCGCGGGCAGCGTGTTGAGCCGCCAACCGGTTCTAACCGCTTAGCCGTTAAACTAACGAGCCACGGGTTCGCGAAAGAATATTGTGATTCAACCTTTGAGTGACCTTTAAGAAATTTTTTCTTCCTTGACCAATGATCACACCATTGTATAATTTAGTGTATTTCAGCTTTTTTTAGCACGGTATTCGATTTTCTGGCGATATTTAATTTTTTTTTTCTAGTGCCGGCGTAAATACTTAGATTTTCTATTATTGTTTTGTAATAATGGCTTACATTATAAATTTCTCATTATTAACTAAAGCGGAATTAGAATATGAGACCACAATACGCGGCGTTTCAAAGCCTGACGATCCCCGCAAACAAATCGCTAAACTTTCAGTTAAAACTCCCTCAGAGGATATATTATCTTCACCCTTCCCACCAGAGGAGGATGTGGCAGAAGTGGAAAAGTCGCTATTAAGATCAACTAAACACTTATCTATGTTGGAAGCAAACTATACTTCCGAGCTTCAACAGAAGGTCGAAACCGTGCTCACCATTGTTTTCATCGACTGAATAGGGTGGATACCGACAGTCTTGATATTAAAAAAATTGAGTCTGTGTGGAATAAATTTAATGACTTATATGCGAAATTACAATTAATCACGAGACGTAATTCGCGGTCGGATTGCTCAGTGGCAGAGGGAAACACTTCCTATAATTACGACCGTAAGCTTTTTTCGGAATTAGGTAAATTCAAATTTAACGGTAAATCATGTGTAAGATCCTTTATTGAAAAAATTGATGAATTTATGTCCTGTAGATCTATTCCTCACGACAAGATGTTGTCTTTCGCTTTTGAAATATTTTCGGGTGACGCATTAGTTTGGTATCGTTCTGTTAAAAATAATGTAAAGACTTGGTTAGAACTTTGCGAACTTTTGAAACGAGATTTTAGTCCGCATAACTACGATTATCGGCTTATGACGGAGATTTGTCAGCGCTCACAGGGCGAAAACGATAAAGAAACGACGCGCCGATAAATAAATGCCTAACTAATGATTCACCATTGTTTACATTCAAAAGGTGTTTACTGGTCGTGTTGTAGTTATTAATTAGAGCAAAATATTTATTAATTTCTTTCGTTTGACATTGAGCGGTCCGGTCGTGTCTGCGGCTTGTATTATTTTTGTTCATCTTTACGAAAAATCTGTTGTTATACCTAACTATATTCAAAAAGTTTACTTATCTAGTGGCAAAGGCCGAACCCAAGATTTATAAGTCGTAGGGCTAGATCAAGTTTCTTATATCTACAAATCATTATTACCTAATAATTACCCTAAGCGCTTCTCCATAGATTGTTATCTTTAATATCAGGCTATTACACTGGCCTCGGCATTTACATGTAGGTATGTGTGATGAATTATGAATGATAAATGTTTATGTTCAAATTCAGACTGCCGTTGTACGCGTGAAGAATGCAAGCGTGGGTCATAGTTATTTAGGTATCCTAATTAGCGTATAGGGTTGTCACTTGTTCAAGGTACTCAGGCCCTTGTTTTCTCTAATTTCAGGGAGTATCTTCAGGGCTGCTACGCCCGTTGGGCTAGAGAATTTTCCTTAGGGAAAATCCCGGCCTAACGGGGGGGGGTGTGACGTCACATCGCGCTCCTGCGCCGCGAGCCTCGCTACGAGTGACGCACAGCAGTGGGCCGTTCCCTCGCGCCCCTCCGCGCCGGCCCTATAAATACAGCGGTCACGAGGCTTCGGCCCTTTTGCTCCGGCCAGCACCACCGAGTTGAGTACAAGACCATCTGAAGACCTGTGAAGTGCCAACGCAACCCACGCCCTGGATAATTGTCTCTTCTGTTGGCCTTAATCGTCAGTTCTTTTTTGTATCGAATAACTGGAATTATAACGCGAGTTTAAACTTTCCTGGTGATATTTTTTATTTATTTCCCGTAAGTCAACCTAATTATCTCTCTTTAATTGCTCGGCGAGTGATCGATCCCGGCTACCCCGTGGGAATCAATCACTCATGCGACATGCATCTCTCTTTAACAACGCATGCTCTACATTCTACAATGGGGTTGGCAACTGTATAAGTGTGTTGTCGTTGTGTCCCCAAACATTGAATTTGTATCAATAAAAACAACTTTTAAACTATGGATTACTGACTGATAAACTGATATAAGTAATAGTACAGGTAGCACGCCAATTCACGCCATTGCGCAATGTTGTGCATGTACTGTTAGAGAGAGATACAGGGGGCGTTTAACTGTAGCGTTCTCTCTCGCACCGACGGACACTCAGCCCGCTGGGTGGCAGCACTGAGACTTCAGGTCCGGAACCCTGTCAAAACTGACATCAATCAAAGAAGTATATAAACGCGCACGCGAATTTAAACTTTATGCAGCGGTCAAAAATACAAATTGACTCTCCATTTTATTTAGAAAACGTTTGTATAGGAAATAGAAAAGGGCTGTTTTGAGGGTTTTCCCGGCAATTATTCGATTTTTTCTCAACTTTTAAACCTTCCCTAGACCTCTACGAACATTTCAAAACCAAGATAAGATAAATCCGTTCAGGCGTTTTCGAGTTTTAGCGAGATTAACGAACAGCAATTCATTTATATATATATATATATATAGATGAGAGTGAGGTTATTCTTAAAGATTTACACGATGGTCCGTAGACATTCCTACGTGAGGAAGAAGATGCGGTTAATCCGATTGCTAAGAGAATCACTGGAGAAAATGTAAAGGACTATAGGCAAAAATGTATGGGCTCCGTCCCCATATACCAACACACATAGAACTGATGCCAATGTGTACTCCATGTATCCACTACTTGATTAAAGTCCTTTTTTTACTTAAATCCGTGGGATATATAAATAAAAAACAATGTAGGTATTATTATTAATTAACCTATATTTTCATTTTACACTTGTAAGTTATTTTGATATTATGGTTATATTACAGTACAAAACATGATTTAGTAACTATACAAAATAAAAAAATAATATATTTTAAACATTTAATACCTACGGATGCGTGCGGAAATAACCTTGTAATGGGTATGTAAATGGATTAGGAGTATAGCTAGGTGCTACAAACACCTAGGTAGGTACTTCTAGAAGATACCTACGCGAGCGAGATAAACGAGAGGTTACGTATAAACGCAAATGAATCCAGCTTCTTACGGACCAAAAAAATGGTTCGGCGTTGCACCGAGACCGTATGTGTTAAATGATAATTAATGAATAATAAGAAAATAACGAATATAAATGAATCATCATCGCCCTAGCGTTATCCTGGTTGCATCCAAGACTTATACGCCTTAGAGCCCGAGATCCGCTTACTGGTCTAACCAGATATTACAGAATATCAACTTTTCCACAGAGCGACTGCCATCTGAGCTCCGCAACCCAAAGGGATAGCGATATTCCATGGCTTAGACCAGAGCCGTATCAGTTTATTTGAGGGTACTGACTCCACGTAACGACTCTCAAACATCTTCATGACAACCGGGACCGACGGCTTAACGTGGTCTCCAAGGCACGGGGCAAGCGATAATTAACAATTTAAGATGCACTTAACTTCGAAAAGTCATTGGTGCGCACCAATGGATTCGAACCCGATTCCCTCTGCATGGCAATCCGTTTGTATCTCCTCTAGGCTATCATCATCCTCTTAGCGTTATCCCAGTTTCAATCTGGGGTCCGCTTTCTAGTCTAACCGGATTTGGCTGAATATTAGCTTTTCCACAGAGCGACTGCCTGTCTGACCTCCGCAACCCGAAGGGATAGCGATATTCCATGGTATAGACTAGTGTCAGTTTGTTTAGAAGGTACTGACGCCCTGTAACGACTGTCAAAGATCTTCATGACAACCGGGACCGACGGTTTAACGTGCTCTCCGAAGCACGGGACAAGCGATAATTAACCATTCAATACGCACATAACTCCGAAAAGTCATTGGTGCGCGCGGTGGATTCGAACCCGATACCCTCTGCATGGCAGTCTGTTGGTATATCCTCTAGGCTATCGCTGCCCTTATATGATAATCACTACATAGTATAAAACAAAGTCTGTCTTCTGTCTGTCTGTCCCTATGTATGCTTAAAACTTAAAAACTACGCAACAGATTTTAATGCGGTTTTTTTTAATAGATAGAATGATTCAAGAAGAAGGTTTACATGTATAATTGATGCGAGCGAGGCCGCTGGCGCCGTCTAGTATAATATAAATGAATGAATCATTTAAATTAATTTTCTTCTAATTATTAATTCTTATAATGCTCATAGTAGGCAAATAACAATAGCGAGTGTTAATATTACTGGTCTATGTTCACTGTGCACTAATGAATACATAAATGAGTAGGTGTTTTACAAATAATCGTCAAAAATACGTACTTATACGAATATTTGTTTAACCGTTAATTACTATGACAACCTCATGTTTTTGGGCAACGTCCCCATAGTAAAAAAATATCATCTTGCCACGATGTGTCAATTGAGCTACATTTCATTTTTGTTGATGGGTGGGGACGATTCCGCCCATCGTCCTTTGCGGCTGATGTCAACATTGGAAACTTCTACACTTTGTGGCAAAGTTCCGCATAACCTTAGTCAATTTGTGGACGCTTGTATAAAATAATGGTCCAAAGAACCATAAGAACAGCTTATGTCAGAGCATCTTATTACAAAGTCAATTCATCATTAGCCCGGAATATAAACTGAGAAGAGTAAGGCCATATAAGTATGTATGTTGTTTGTAAAGATGTTGGATTTCCTAAAAAAAAATAGGTTGTCTACGCCGCTACGGCGCTGGACAAGTGCGGCTCTGCAAACTGCACATATCTTCCGAGAACATTATGGAGAACTCTCAGACATGCATATTTCCTCACGATATTTTCCTTCACCGTTTAGTAGGCGATAATTAACAATTTAGCACAAAACTTCGAATAGTAATTTGGGCACTTAATGAATTCGAACCTGACATCTTCTGCGTATCAGTCAGTCTCTCAGTCTTAGTCTGTCGGTCTCTCCACTAGGCTATCGTTACTCTCCAATTGCAAAGCCCAAAATTTAACATGCAGAGTTCATATAAATTAAATCAAATTTGTATACATCACTCATATTTGATCATTATTTCATTGAATGAGTTGCGTTATTCAAATATAAAATAACCTGCCTGTCATAACATCACTCTTTATAAATTCCAGTGTTGGGAACCCCCATATGATTTGATTATATTAAACCAGAAAAAAGAGCATTATACAACATTCATTCAGATTGAATAATGGTTCTGTACAAAAAAGATATAAAATTATTCTCCACAATCATGCGACGTGTCTTGCTCTACGAATAAATTTATCTATATCAATTAGCAGCAAACTTCACATAAGAAGTTCATAATTATCTTGTTCACCTATAACATTGAATATGTATTTAAGATTTGTTTAAAAAAAACAAATATGTTTCTTACCGAAAACCACGACACACTACGGTGTGACTTCTGCCCGTCATTTGGTATTTGGCTCACGTGTGGCCGGGGTTAGGGGACGTGAATCAATATCAGAATACATCCACTATTCACATGACTCCGGCGCGGTGCCACTAGTCAGCGCTTTGATCAAACATTTATTGGATATTGATTTCAAAAACACATCATAACGTCATGCCTCTGTTACCCCGAAGTGCTAGCCAGGGATGCATGTAGAATAATTTGCCATATAACTTCAATTTTACAGCGAAAACTGAATTATACTAACATTCTTTTAATGTTTTTATTTCACGCATAAACGCAGTGATGATTTGTCCAACCAAGCGATCAAAGTGCTTTGCCGACAAGTTTAAAATCAAAGGCTCTATACCAACTGTTCAATGGCCACTTTTATCCACCGAGTTTTATTATGTAGTGTTCACTCCCTATGTATAAGCTGTACGCGAGTAACTACTTAGATAGACATAGTTCATACTACATAATATCAACTAGTTAGTTTTGAAGGCAGGTTAGGATAGGTTACCTACTTATAATACTTTTTAATTTAGATAATTAAGTACATTTTTCAATACACTGGATAATATCCCTGAACCACGCAACCGTACAAAATAATATACAATTACATTTCGCATACGCAGCTGTGTGTTCACACCGGGTTTTATTTTATTTATCGCGAGCTAAGAACATTTTTGTATCCATTTTCTTAAGTGTTGTAATCTGGAAGTACGCTGCGGTATACCTACCTTTTTTTTGAGAAAATAAATTACATGGTTGCTAACACAACTTCTTTTCATAAGGCCCTCCGAAACCCCTTCAATAGATATAAAAGAAACTCAGACAATACAAGTGTATATTTTTTATTTTACAATTCAAAGATAGGGGAGGGTTATAAATTAAAAACGCATATCATTTAGAACAATCTTTTTTCAACAAAGATTCTACGTCATGCAAAGATAATTTCGTAGAGTTGTAAAGACGGGATATTATATAGATAACACCCCTTCGATAAATCCTCTGTTATGCGCACAGAAAAGCGATTAATTAGAGCTAATGTCTATTGCTATTACCAGTCGTTATTCTTCCCTCCTCAAGGTAAAAGTAATCAAAGGATGATGCAAGATTTTTTTAAAGATGATCCATTATCATGCTGCAGTAATTTCATAGAGCTGTAAAGAAATTGAAAAGATTGTGATTATTGGAAACCCCTTCTTTAAAAATAATTAAGGTATTACAAGACAGAAATGTGTGCATAATTTATAGAGAAATTAGAAGATGAGTATTTTTACAACACTTAGGGAGCAAACGATCAGGCGGCTCTTTGCCATTGTTATTATATTATTTTTAAGAGCAAGGAAATTAAGTATTCTTATATTACTAGGCATAGCAGCGTTTAATTATTCATATTTGCGTCACCCCTATTACCGAGTCACGATGATGAACAGGTCCAGGCATGAGCGGCCGCCGGCCGTTCAAGCAGCATCGCGCAAGAGGCAGCTTACGTATTCTGCGTACGCCTCTGTTACTACTTATTGCAGTATGGACAATTAAATAAGAGCATAGTGTATAAGAGAAAGATGGGTTCAAGCACACATGTGTCCGTTTATTGAACGTTTGTAAAGTCCCTCGATACACAGAGTTAATTATTAGTGGAAAAGATGTTGGTACTTAAAAATATTATCCACAGAGCCTGGATATATGTCCCAAGGTTCGAACACGGTAGTCGCTAAACCGTATTCGAACTGAAATCTCACGAGTATGTCTGTAGCCCTCTAGACTGATGTGTTCCATTCAGTACCATTTCTTTGTATCATAGAAACCTTAAGTATCTATAACGAAAATACTTGAAACATGTAGAGGTAGGTACTAAGACACATTTTATCCAGATAAGTGTAAATAATTAATAAGCACAGATTACTTGACGCTCGATCGATACCTGTGGGATCTCATATCCATAAGTAAACAAGACCTTTAAAATAATACCTTCACTACAGTACGATACAAACAAACGCATTTGTTACTTATTCTTACGAGCTGGGGTTCGGCGATAAATTAAAACTCACTATGCCACTAAATTGTACTTACTTTATTTCACAACAGACTTAATTTTAAACACTAACAAAAACACTACTAAACACACTTCCTCTTCAGTTCCTTCGTTCGATGATTATCGCTCCGATTATTCAACTGAACTGTGTGAACTCGCTCGTCCACACGGTATTTACACAACGGTATTTATATACCGGCCGGATATCATCACTAGTGCATTCTAGAACCTTCTCGTCTCATTCGGAAACGTAGTCGATCGTTCGATAGAAAAAAAAACAGCAACGCCATCTAGTAGAGAGTAGATGAAACATTTTTAAACTAGCGATATATCCATTCTCTTCTAGTTCTCTCATTTACCGATAGTTGGCGTTATTTTCAAAATATCGCCATTCGTAACATTATTTATTGAAGACGACTTGCGACCTTTCGACTCTAGTCAGTTCCAAACGCGCGCGTTTCTAACAGCCAACAGCCTTACCTTTTATTTGCTTGCAATTATTTTCAGGTGCCCCGGCTAATACCCCAATCCCCTAAGCAATTATTTAATTTGCTTGTAGGCTAATCCGACAATAATAATAAGTACAACCAAGAATGTTAAAAACCGCTATTTTTCTGATGCGTGCCCTAAAACACTGTTGGTGATTTCAGGCTGAAATCACAACATCTTTTAATTAGAGCCTTTAACACCGAAATTATACCCTGACTTTACACTATAATTAAAATCAACATAATATATTACCATAATGATCACTTCGAAACGTCGAATTTAAGCTTCGAATAAATCCATAATTACCCACTTGCACTCCCCTCGTTCAAGCAAATTCAATTTCGTTCTCAGTTCAAATAATATAAATCACTCGAAGTGCGAAGATTTTCGATTCGATTAAAAGAATAAGTTTGGCAACCGTAGCGAAATCCTCCGTTAAAACGGAATGATGAAGTTGTAATTGGTTTATCTTTAAAATGCTCGCGATATAACCTTTTACAGGTTTCTTTATCCGCGACTTTATTCGCGGGTAAAGAACTTGTGGGTTGGCTTGTTTTATGGAAACTTTTATTGATACACAAATTGGTTTGATTCATTGGTAATATTAAAAGAAATATAGTAAAATTACTAATAAGAGTCAGTATCGCGTAAAAATATGTAGCTCAGAGATATAAAGGACTGATTTTCTGACTGATTGACCAAAATATAATATGAAGTATATCGTGGTCACGTGGTTTAATGCTCTAAGTGGCCACGTCGATGGCATTGTCAATGGACATGGTCAGTTCCAATACCGTACCGTGTCACGGCACTAGATACTATCTTTGACTTGTAAGAAAATTTAAATCCCTTGCGGATTGAAAATACCACTTGCTTATATAAAATAAGCGAGAAGGCTTTACAAATATTCAACCAACGAATACCGAGAATACCTAAACTCGCAATAATAATTAGTGGATCCACAACTCTCGTCGCAGTGTTAAGTGACGATGCGGATGTTTAAACCACCTGGTTACGCCATCCGTGTATGAAGTAGAGCCTAAGAAATAATAACCTAAAGTTCGGTACGGTACATTAACTAATTATATAATAATTATTATGTTACACTTTATAAATATTACCTAGTTAAATTTACAGTTATACCTACCATGTATCTGCACCACCTTAATGTTGACAGGTAGAGAATGCCTTATGGCATTATGTCCAGCGTTGTACCTACACCTTATTTGTGCATAAATAAATTAATAAATACATACATAATTATGAATTCAAAGAATAGTCAACTCGGAACAACCTTTTTCGGATTACACGTTTTTGTCTCGCTTCTGGATTGTAGTAGGTAATGTAAACAAACTAGCCTAGCAGTAACGTAGCGATCGCCATCTATGTGTCCGAGCAGTTTAAAACAATATAAATGTATAGACGTAGAAAATGTGTACTTGTTTCCAAACCGAAATACATAAATCGGATAACTCCCTGCGGCAATAATGTTTTTGTACAACAAAGGAAGAGTTCGGTATCGTCGACCTTTTTACATTTCAATACATTAGGGTTGACAAATTCTATCTACAGGGAACTTTTCACGAGTATCTATCCCAATAGTTTTACTGCGAACATGGCGTCTAATGAAAATCACTGTGTGTAAAGTACTTTACATTTGAGGACGGTGTTTTAAGTACGAAATTGAAATGCCTGAAATGTTGCTTTAGTCTTGTTGGTGGGTGGAGGCCGAGGAGCTTGCCTATAGTTATACCTTTTTAAACGCCGCCAGCGTCGTATATTTCTCGCATTTACGACGCAGGTTTATCTTTACGCCTGAAAATAAACTGGAATTTCTTACACTTTCCCTTTTCGCGACGTAAGCACTCTATGTATGTGAAGAGATTGTGCCTCGTGTAATTCCTTTTTCCTTGAGGGTGAATTATGGTCGTGGGAAGCATGCATATACTCGGATTTTTTATACAAAAATCCGCTGAGAAAATCATCCTCCTTATCTGTAAATTATATTAGTAGGTATCTACCCCGGATTACAATTTTTTTACATGTACATGCTTGTTTCGATTGTTTGTGGTAGGATTCGTTACTCTTTTTTATACGGTGGAGTCATGGGGTGCTTACAGTATCGTTGACACGGTGGCTTTCACGATATTTCCTCCCTACAGAAGATTGCAAGAAAAATCCCTTGTATTGTTTGTCTGTGATGAATAGGTAAGTTTGCCAGTTTCTACAAGAGCGGCTGCTGTCAATAGGGAAATAGTAATAATAGTCTCTCAAAATTTCTTTGCTCGAAAAGTTGAACAATTCTATTATAACTGTCTAGGTGCTAACATTAGCAACACCGACTCTTTTGAAATGGAGATCAGAAAGTGCATTCGTACGGTCAGAAAAACATTTTCTCAATCGCAGAGGATACCGAGAGATCGCAACATATTTCCAAAGACAAATATGAAACTAGTGAATTCTCTATTGCTAGCTACGGATCAGACACTATTGTAGTCGCATCAACGCCTTTGAGATGTGGTGTTCAAGAAAGATGCTTTGAAATCCGTGTAGGTACTGCTTTCCGAACCAATAAATCCAGCTTTTGTGTACTCTGCTTGCTAATAATCTTGGAGTTCTTTGGCCATATTATTCGGAAACTTAGCACAGCTTATTGTCAGTAAAAAAAGTCTAGGTACCTACCTACGCATGCGTAGGTACATATGTATTCCCTATGCGAGCTCCTCCAGCTCTACAGACAAGTTTAAATAAACCATTATATTATGACTCTCTGGCTCAATGACTGCCTCGTTGGTCTCGCGGCATTAATGTGCGCGTGGGATTGGGAGGTCTCGGGTTCGATTCCAGGGTCGGGCAAAGTGTTATTGGGTTTTCCGTTAGGAAATTCTCAGTAGCAGCACGGAGTCTGGTAATGTGCCCGGTACGGCAATAGGCTCGCCCCCTATTACGTGGGACCTAAAAATTCATGGCGAAATGTGGGTGTAATATTACACCTCTGCCTACCCCTTAAGGGATACAGGCGTGAGTCTATAAAAAAAATATATATTATAGAAATATGTGCGCCTGCTTCCACGTTTATGAAATAATAACGGCGTAAAATAATTTGATAAAAATAAAACTCCATTTTCAAATGAAAAGTCTGTTGAAAACAGTAAGATACAATACCACGTTAATGCGGTTGCCTCTCCATCCGCAATCCCCTTCAAAAGAGCGACGCTTTTCATTGCTTTTCATCCCTGTTCCGCCTATGATGTGAAGTGCACCTTTTCCAAAATCATTGTTGGTGCACTTTTCAATTTTTGTTTAGCTATCTACCTAAGAATAGGTAGCTAAGGAGAAAGACCAAATACGGCCTGTAGCGGCCAGAAAGTTGTGAATCGTTGAAATTAAACATATAATTTTTAAAAATTTTACATCGTTTTCGTTTCTTGATAGAGTATCGGTGAAATAATTTAGTTTTTAAAGATTAATTGTTTTGAATAAGCTATGGTAATAGCGGATGAATGTCTTATGTTGCCAGCATTAAAAATAAAATGAAGTATGGTAGGCAGAAATTGTTTTAAGGAAATAATATTTTTTATTACTATATTAGAAAACAATATATTTTATTTACTTTATAAGTATATTTGTAAAAAGAATCAAGAAATATATAATTAATTATACATTTCATAATTATTAATCGGTAAAAATCGTTTTGTTTTTTAATCGATAGTAGAAATATTTTTTCAAGCCATTTGCAACACTTTTTTTATCTGTTATGTCATTCGTGTTGCTACTGTGTATCGTAAATATTTTGCTCTGATTTATTGGTGTTTTCGTACGGTTTTAATGTAATGTAATTGAATATAAACTCAATAATAATGATCAGTACCTTCTACCCATGCTAAGAATATGCAGCGGTGTTTGTGATTGTGGTTAGCTTTTTTGGACGAGTATACATAGTACGGGGTTCCCTAGTACACAGGTGATTATTCATTATTATTGGCCACTCTTTATGTAGTTTTTGTTCTTTAAGACGCAAAGACATACTTTTATTTACATCTAGGTATTATATTTATGTTAAAATTCAATTTTGAGGTATATTTAGTTGCGGAATAATTTCCATTTCAAATATCTCGTATCTTATTTCCACCAAAAGTTATTTAAAAAGAAATTATACAGGTTAATAGAGTAGTCATTTATCTTCAAAACACACATGGTGTTGTGTTTGGCCGTGCCAGGCCCATAATGTATGGCCAAATGGTACATCTCCTTTGACGAAGTAAGTGAACATTTATGTATTTGTTATAAACAAAAACTAAAACGTGCTTTTTCAAAATCATTGTTGGTAATAAAAATAAAAGTTTATAGATGAAGTCCAGGTCTTTTTATAAAGTACTTATTATGCACTTTTCGTTGGCATAAAGAAATTAAAGCATATTTCGTTATGTTTGCTAAAGGTAATCCTCCCTAGCCGCGCCACATACTTTAAAGATTAATTTATCAAAATTAATAGTTTCTTGAGACAAAAAAGTATCAACGAAGAGTAGAGAAAAGGTACTATTATATAAATTGATTTATGGATAGTTAATATTAAATATTCCAAAATTGACTTGCTGCAGAGTATACCTTCCAGTCGGACCACACCCTACGACCAATAACTCCTTAACTAAAGGGGTTTATTGAACCATATTTGTCGTATGCAAGGTACTCTTTAGGTAGGTTTTTTTTGGGGATATTGATTTATTAATAGTTCATTATACTCTATTTAATTTGAGGTGGCGCGGCCAGAGAGCACTGCCTGGTGGCCGGACCACATAAATTGTTAATTAAAAAGATATCTCTTGAGGTACTAAATATATATGTATATTCCGATGAAAGTAGACTTTAGGTAGGTATTATTTCGAACTATAGCATCTGAGTACTAAAATGTGGTCCGGCCACAGAGGAACACACGAATGTTTGGACTATTTTGGTGCAAACCAATAAATTAAACCGTAAATAAAATGTCTTCGACTGAATTCGAAGGTCAGGTACAAGTCAAAGTATTCATAGACCTTTGAGTATAACCACTGCGAAAGCGGTATAGTTATGCGGGCACTTGAGTCAACTCCGGATAAATTAGAAAGCCGATCGTGTTAAACTTAGGAGGATAATATGAAGGCCAGACAAAAACTTAGTACCACATCGAATCGATCAAAATTAGTATTCTGTTGTTCCTTAAAATAGATCCATCACAAGAATAACGAAAAAACATGTTGCAACTTCTTCAAATAAGATCTATATAAAACATCTAGAAAGCTTATAAACGTATAATAAAAGCAGGGGAGTATCGTTTGTGAAAGACATGTTATTTAAGTGTGTACACAAGTGTGTGGTTCATTGACATCGGTAGCACAAACATTTAGAAAAAAATAAACCGAATTACTGAAGCGCTACCTAATGCCTACAGTAACATAAAATTAAACGAGCATTTATTCTAAGCGCTTTGGCAGGCTTTGGAGATATATAATGTTCTGCGCAGTAACATGAGAGTGCCTACGACACCAATTGAAACGGTTTCACGTGATTTTCCGTTACGACTGTATATGACATGTCTATAAAAACACTGTTACGAAAAAAGTACCAATAGGCTTAGGTATTTAAAGTGGGCGACTGGAATATTTAAGTACAAAGACATTATAATAAATTTGTAGTTAAGTCTGTAATTTTTCTTGTAGGCGCTTATGACACAGGCTTTCTTAAATGTATTGTTATATGTTGGCAATATTTATGTAACACCTGATGAACTTATACATTTTAAGCTATAGCAATCTTCAGTACCTAAGCTACAACGCAAGGGAACGACATTGCCACTCTTAATATTCTAATGGGCAGCTCCTTGTAGATGTATTTTATATACGCACCATGTTTTTCCATTCTCAGATGATGGTGAGCATTTCTACTCTAAAATTTACGACAACGCTGCTGTCTATTACCGAGATCTGCCAATTATATCATAACCCTGTACTGCTACGAATTATTTCCTTAAAAAAATGTACCTGGGACTCCTTAGAGACAAAGAGTTATCGTTAAGACGGCGAGAGCATTGTGTCCGTAACGACAACAGATTACTTAGAGTCTACGTCAATACGCACATTACGCATTATTTGACAAGCTATGAAACAGAGGGTTCAATAACATTACATTTAAAAAAACATACATATTCACCCACATTACATTCCTTACCTATTTTAAAAATAGAGTCAATCCCAAGTAATAATTGGCATAACAATAATGTCAGCCATGTTTATATACTGCTGCTGGCGAGGGCCTCCACCACCTCTACGTACCGTATGAAAGAGTTAGGCTAGAGTCAAACATGCTTTCCAAGTGCGGGTTGACTCACGATCGATGTTTTCCTTTACCATTTAGCAAGCAAATTAATAGCAATCTAATACGCACTCAACTTCGGAGAACATAAATACATAAGTCAACCATACCTACGAGTAATTCAACATGTTTAACATCGACAATGAACACAACAAAAAACAAATATAGTAGCAGCTACTTGGATCATGCAAGGTTTTAACTTCTTCAGCATATGAGTTTGTGTCGGAGGTTTTACCTAAATTGGACCACGCTCGCGCACGGCAACTTTTGGTAGCGATGCTATCGTATTTTCTCATCTATAAACAGTCGCAATCACAGAATAGTTAAGTAGACTCTCAGTTCTTCTGTGGTCGCAATGCTGAGGATGGCTGTGTACCTTCGCCCAGATTTTGTATCTTGAGTCTTGAGTCGCGATGCAAACACTATTCAGTATAGATACAGAAATTTGAATGTAGCGAAGCTCTCGCACATATGTAGTATCAATACGACCGCCCGTTTGCATCGTTTCTGTCGCTCGTTGAAAACGCACATGACCTGCGATATTACTAAGCGATTCTGAGGCGCCTGCACAAAAAGTGCAACAGCAAAAAGTCCACGTGGGTGAGGCTTTAAACCCCAGGGACCCGTTGCTCTATCTAATTTTCTATTGTATTCTACCCACAGATCAATTTTTTTATTTTTAGTGTATATAGGTTCGCGTTTGACCACTATCATGCCTGATGGTAAACAATGATGCGATCTAGGATGTAGCACGCTTACCTAGAAGATGCCTATTCACTCGCGTCTTGAAGACACCCAAATTGTACTGATCGGGAAACACAGATGAGGGAGGAGCAGGGAGTTCCATTGTTTTGCAGCGCGCATGATGAACGAGGAAGCAAAACGTTTTGTACGTATGGTTGGAATATCGACCATGTACCGATGGCGCTGGGCAGTGCGTCTGGTTGTCCGATAGTGGAAAGGGGATGAGGGGATTAAATCGTGCAGTTCCGCTGCACACAAACTACAAAAGTACCTGTAGTATAGATATGTCACGAGAGTTACGTGCCACATCTCTACAAGTGTATTTATTCTATGGCTCTGCTTAGTGGTTTCATAAAACTTTTATAGCCGCAAACCCCTTGAGGTCAGCCCCCGGTCTAAACGAGCCGCGATTTGAAAGCCGCTAGTTTACTGGGTCGAGTGATGTCTATTGATGGCGAGGACACTACGAGCCCCAGTTTCTTCAAGACATGTCGCAAGGAACGTAAATCGTCTCAAAGCGTGCCCTCAAATTGTGGGTAGTTTGTATTTTTGCAGCTGCCACGTTCAAAGAGAAAATTGGTGTTTGCGAATGTTAAAAAAACTGGATTTTTGTTCCGCTATTTTCATTAAGTGTACACAATAGGTATTATTATATTATCACGAATTATTAAATGTAAACACTGTTGAATAACATCTGTTTCTGAATAAGAAGAAAAGAAGGTGGCAAATATCGATTTGCGACTGATGCATCATGGTCAAAACCATCATAGACACCTACTACATAATTATCATGATTTACATTAATATGCCCGTGGCAAAGAACCTATATTATCTAATAATTAAGTTAAAAACGTAGTCACCACTGGTTGCTTTATAATTGTCCGTGTGGTGACGGATAAAGAATACAAAATGTCACTACTTACCCTATTTCATTCCGTGGCGCAGTGGGTGTCGTAAGGAAAATACACGAAGCAAATAATAGATATATTTGCGGAGTGACGGAAAACTCAATATCAAACCATATACCCATTTATTATCAACTCGTCTGGCCAGGGTCATATTATAGTAGACCTCCTGCTGGCTCACAAAATCACAATGCTATTGGGACTTGTCCCGAAAGGCTTTTTTAAGAGAAGTCTATATCCAGTAGTTGACTGCGAAAGATTATTTAGTCCGTGTGGTAACGAATTAAGAATACGGAATGTCACCACCCCATATCATCCCATGGGTGTCGTATGAGCCGACAGAGGGAGCATATTATGCAGAGAACAGCACTGTAAGAGAAGGAAAACCTGATACACACCCTATACCAACCCGTTTGGCCAGCGTGGTGTAGTAGGCCAATTCCTGCTTTCAAAGGAGAGGCCTAGTCCAGCAGTGGACTGTTAAAGGCTGATGATGATGACTGCGAAAGGCTGGAATGATAAAGCGCTCTATATTCATACTCCATAATATTGCACTCCTACGTTTTGTATGAATCCTTTCGAATCCGATAATCACGTTATTGGTTCATATGAACTAAGACACAATGGACAGCAAAAAGCGCACACTTTCCCTTCATAATCTTTTTAATTACATACTTCATTACCGATCGATTGCCTCAGTCGTGCACTCCGCTGTAATTTCGCTCTATTAACATAATAGATATCTCCAACGTAAATTGCCTTGTTTCGTAGTTATATGCATTCATGACAGCATATGAATTTCGAGAGCACTAACGTGTTGGGGAATGCAAGTGAAGCTTGTTGAAAGCTAAAGTACGATTTTGATACTTCTTACTTGTGACATAAGAAAGGCACACGGGGCAAAGTATCTAGCTTGATGTGTTGCCCTGTGTACGATATTAGATTTAAAGCGAATTCTGCACGATACATAGGCATCTCTATTTTATGTATGCATTTGCATGTACACCTATGTTTTTGTATTTTCTTATCTATCCATCTTATAAAATAACTTTAAAAACTACCTATAACCCGACTACGTAAAAAGAGAAACAAGAAAATAGCTCATTCACATAATAAATCCAGAAAAGTATATGTACAGAAATGCTTAAAGTAGAGCTGTGGTCGCACCTATTCCCTTCCTTTTGGCTTCGCCGTAGTCGGGTAAAAAATCCTTTACAAGACAACTTTTAGAACGCCTAAATGAAGCTGTGTACGAGTTTCCAGCTTATTATCTCAAATTCCGAGGTGAATCCCTAAAGTGACTGGACTAAATATGTAATGCGGTCCAAATGATTTCGAAAAGAAACATAAAATCTTGCAGCATGAACTATGTGGTAAATTATTGAATGACTAGCTACAAGTTCCACTTGCATTTGACTGTTTATTAAAATCCTCTCAATGGCAATGCTTCATACTCGACTCTGCGTTCATTACAGTCTCACGTACAGTATTCGACCTTAACTCCGAAAACTTAAAGTTGAAATCCCAATGTTGCAGTTCGCTCGTAGTTTTTGTCATTATGATGTATCGTCATCATAGTCGGAACGGGGATGAAAAGCGTCGCTCTTTTGAAGGGGATCGCGACGCAATTATTTTTTGCGCGATAATTGCGGATGGAGAGGCAACCGCATTAACGTGGTATTGTAAAGTACTTACTGTTTTCAACAGACTTTTCATATGAAAATGGAGTTTTATTTTTATTAAATTATTTTACGCCCCTATTATTTTTCATAAACGTGGAAGCAGGCGCACATTTTTCTATAACATAATGGTTTATTTTAACTTGTCTGTAGAGCTGGAGGAGCTCGTGTAGGGAATACCAATGTACGTATACGTAGGCAGGTACCTCGACTTTTTTCAATGACAATAATCTGTGCTAAGTTTCTGAATAATATGGCCAAAGAACTCCAAGATTATTAGCAAGCAGATGGTAGAGTACACAAAAAATGGAAAAAATTGACAATTAAGACAATGTTTTTCTGATCGTACGAATGCACCTTCTGATCTCCATTTCAAAAGAATCGTTGTTGCTAATGTTAGCACCTAGAAAGATATAATAGAATTGTTCAACTTTTCGAGTAAAGAAATTCTGAGAGACTATTATTACTATTTCCCTATTGACAGCAGCCCTTCTTGTAGAAACTGGCAAACTTACCTATTCATCACAGACAAAAAAAGGAGGAAATACCGTGAAAGCCACCGTGTGAACGATACTGTAAGCATCCCATGACTCCACCGTATAAAATACGAGTAAAGAACCCTACCACAAACAATCGAAACAAGCATCTACATGTAATAAAATTGTAAGCCAGGGTAAGTACCTACCTACCAATATAATTTACAGATAGGATGATTTTTCAGCGGATTTTTGTATAAAAAATCCGAGTTTAAGCGTGCTTCCCACGACCATAATTCACCCTCAAGGAAAAGGAATTACACGAGGCACAATCTCTTCACATACATAGAGTGCTTACGTCGCGAAAAGGGAAAGTGTAAGAAATTCCAGTTTATTTTCAGGCGTAAAGATAAACCTGCGTCGCAAATGCGAGAAATATACGACACTGGCGGCGTTTAAAGATATAACTATAGGCAAATTCTGCGGCCTCACCAACAGGACTAAAGCAACATTACAGACATTTCAATTTCGTACTTAAATGACCATCCTCAAACGTATAGTACTTTACACACAGTGATTTTCATTAGACGCCATGTTTGCAATAAAACTATTGGTATAGATACTCGTGAAAAGTTCCCTGTAGATAGCATTTGTCAACCATAATGTATTTAAATGTAAAAAGGTCGACGATACCGAACTCTTCCTTTGTTTTACAAAAACATTATTGCCGCAGGGTGTTATCCGATTTATGTATTTCAGTTTGGAAACAAGTAACACATTTTCTTTGTCTATACATTTATGTTGTTTTAAAGTACTCAGAGACATATCTATGTCTCTGAGTACTTTAAAACAACATAAATAAACCGTAGTGACCGCCATCTGGCGGTCGCTACGTTACTGCTATTTGCTAGGCTAGTTTGGAACTTTGGACTACAATACAGACGCGAGATAAAAACGTGTAATCCGAAAAAGGTTGTTCCGAGTTGACTATTCTTTGTATTCATAACTGTATAATCCATATACAAGTAAACTATGCGATACTGTGCAAAGCGGACTGTATTTCGCGTAAATGTGATATGGTTCGTTACAAAACTGTAAATTCCGACAAGCCTGGGCGCGCCCTTCAAAAAGTGTGTCTTGCTGTTTCTGTCAACCAACTGTCAGTGCATCCGCTTGTGCGCCAGCGCCCGTGCGGCGCGGCGTCCAGAAGGCGCGGGGGGGGCGCCTAGTGCTGTGCGCAGCGTGTCATAGACATTCTGCCGCCAGTGAGAGGGCATATCCGGTTAAATGCTCTTCTGATAGTGCCGCCGCTGGTCTTGATGTCAGCCACCCTTGTGACTCCGTCGGGCCCCGGATGGAGCTGTGTTAGTCGCCCGAGTACCCAGCGGGCTGGTGGGAGAGCGTCATCTTTCACGACGACCAGGGTGCCTTCTGTCAGCTGTCCGGACGACTTCTTCCATTTTGTTCTGATTTGAAGTTGTGAAATGTACTCCTTGTAGAATCGAGTCCAAAAGTGTTGACGCAGGAGCTCCACGCGTTTGTATCTGGGTATATGCAGTGGATTACAGTCAGCCAGTGGTGGCTGAGGTAGTACAGATAATGATCGACCGATTAAGAAGTGAAATGGAGTGAGAGCCTTGAGATCAGACGGGTCAGACGATAGAGGCGTTAAGGGCCTTGAATTTAAAATGCCTTCAATTTGACATAAGACTGTGTACATTTCTTCATACGTGAGATGTGCCAAGCCCAAGACTCGCCTAAGGTGATGTTTTGTTGACTTCACTGTGCCTTCCCATAACCCACCAAAGTGTGGGGAGTATGGAGGAATGAAATGAAAAGTGATGCCTTGTTCTGCCACATGGTTGCTTATCAAATTCTGATTCTTCGCCAAAAACCCCGTGATAACATTTGACGCCCCTACAAAGTTAGTGCCATTGTCTGAATATATGTGAGCAGGTTTTCCTCGGCGGCTGATGAATCTATTTAGTGACGCTAAGTAAGATTCCTTTGTCAAATCGGTAACCAATTCCAGGTGTATAGCTTTAACTGCAAGGCATACGAATATGCATATGTATGACTTTATCAACTGACTACCACGCCCCTTACGATTACTAATCATGATTGGCCCGGCGTAATCTACACCGACGTTATTAAATTCGAAATCAGAGTGCATGCGTGGCTCAGGTAAATTACACATGATTGGTGGAATTGTTTTTCCTTGAAAGCGTCTACATGTGATGCATGATTGTACTGTCTTTCTGGCTAGATTGCGACCACTGATAGGCCAATATGTTTCACGTATGTGGGCGAGCAACAGCTGTGGATCAGCATGGAGAAGTTTTATATGTTGAGTGGAAAAAATGAGTTTGCAAATGTGATGATTAGCGTGTAAAAGCATTGGAAACTTTTTATCATATTGAAATCGCGAATTAGCGAGCCTGCCGCCCACGCGAATAACTGCGCCGGCCTGATCAAAAAATGGATGTAATGAAATTAATCTGTTTTTTAATGGTAATGTTTTATTTGTTGAAAGTAACTCATATTCAATAGAAAATGAATTTAACTGTGACATTTTTACTAAATTTAATTTGGCCTGATATAGTTCTTTTGTTGTTAATGAAATAAAGGTGTTTGAAGCTGAATTACTTGTTTGTGTTTTTGTTCTACAATTATGTATAAATCGCAATATGTATGCAGTTATGCGTGTTAATTTTGTGAAGTTAGAGTAATTGTAAATGAATGAATTGTTGTCTGTCTGTGAGTAACATTGAATAGTGTTTTTGTGGCTCTGGGGTTTTGTTTCTGGAAGGTCAGAACAACTGCTCTGCCCAGGTGATGTTGGCCAGCTGCTATCATCATCCCTAAGAAAGTCTGGACCAGAGAACCACAAATCTGAATGTATGAGTGTTGATGCTGTGACACCCCTAGATATGAGATCTGCGGGGTTCTGTTTTGTAGGTACATATCGCCATGTTTGTTTATGTGTTATTGTTTGTATTTCATTAATTCTGTGACTTACAAATGCATTTAGTTTGTGTGGTGGCAACTTTATCCAGGACAGCACAATCATGGAATCACTCCAAAAGAAACAGTCTGAAATTATGTGTGAATTGCGGAGAGAGTCAATGACCTTTTTGTAAAGGCGAACAGCTGTGAGGGCTGCACATAGTTCTAGTCGTGGAATTGTTAATGATTTTACTGGTGCCACTCTGCACTTGGCTGTTAGTAGCCGTACGTACACTTCACCATCTGTGGTGCGTGTGCGCACATATACACAGGCGCCATAGGCGTGCTGAGAGGCGTCACAGAAAGTGTGTAGCTGTATATGTTTGGGTGAATCATAGAAAACTCGTCTCGGTATGACTAATTGTTTTAAAGCTGATAGTGATTGTATGAACTTTTTCCATAGTATTTCTATGTTATGAGGGACACTGCTGTCCCACTTTAAGTTTTGTGACCACAACTTTTGCATTATTATTTTGGCTTCTAAGACTGAAGGACTTAAAAGGCCCAAAGGGTCAAATATTTTGCCAATGATTGACAATATTTTCCTTTTTGTAATATTGTAATCAACCGAGTCTTCTATGTCTGTTAAGTATGTTATTGTATCTTGATTTTGGTTCCAGTATATACCTAATGTTTTTGATGGATCTTTATTACCTAAATTTGTGGTACTGTGAAGTGAATCTGATGATGCGCACCCAGTAAGCAGCATCACAGGCCAATTGTAGTACGCTTTTCCCGGGTCGACCTGAAGGCTTCTATTTGGAGAGCAAAATCGGCTCTGAAAGGCTCGGAAATCACGGTCGAAGAATTCCTGACCAAAGCCCGACAATCTTTGTTCCTTAGAGCTCGTCAGCATTTCGGAATGCGGCAATGCTGGACTCAGGACGGGATTATCATGATCAAGATCCATGATGGAACTCGCTCTAAAATCACGTCTTCGCAGGAATTGGCTTCCCTGATGGAGAAATATCCTAAGGCGACGAGTGATGGTTCCACAGCGGCTAATACGGGAGTCGGAAATGCGAAGACAATGCCTCGTAAGCACTAGTATTTAGGTACGTGCTCACAACAAGTATTTGTTTATTTGCGTTGATACACTGTTGTAAGCTGTGTCCAATAATAGCTTATCTTTTATAATAATTGTTATATAACACAGTATTGTATAACTTGTATCACAGTATTAAAACATTACTGTTGTCACTTGATTGTTAACAGTTAAAGTAATTTTCCCGTATAACTGTCAAAATCCATCGTCAACAAACAATTTTCTTTTTTTTACAAATACCTTCAAAATAAAATAATTTCGTCATTAAATGGACACTTGGAAGAAGTATGTTCGGAAACATTGTAGGTTGTTGTTTTTGCTTTTTCTAATGTTTTGTTATTGTATTGTGTGAATCTAACAGAGTTAGCTGGCGGGTGGTGCAGAGAGAAACGTCACACCAACTTAATAACTTAGTTAAATATTTTAATATCTTATATTTTAGTTTATATACATATATTCATATATAAATATTTTATATTTATTATATTCGTAATGTTAATAGATGATGATTATTATCAATCTGCTAATGAATCCATTTCATCGTCAAACGAAAGTTTTTGCTCTTTGTCCGGTACCTTGGGTGAGTTTATGCGTCAGACTTTTAATCCTCATTCACGCCACTTATTTAATGTATGTCACATCAACGCTCAAAGTGTACCGAGCCACTATGATGATTTGTTAGAGGCTTTCTCTGACACATACGTACATGCCATCCTGATCTCAGAGAGCTGGTTCAAACCACATCTCCCTTCTACCAGCTACTCCCTCCCAGGTTTCATTCTCATCAGAAATGATCGGGTGGACCGAAGAGGGGGTGGTGTCGCTATATATCTACGTAGTGACCTACCCTACAAAATCCTAGCTTCCTCTTCTAATGAGTCTTATACAGCTGAATTCCTCTTCTTGGAGGTATGTGTCAGGGGAACCAAGGCTGTTCTGGGTGTTGTTTACTGTCCTCCTGCTATTGATTATTTCTCCAGTCTCGAATCGATTCTGGAATCTATAGGGTCCGAGTACACACATCACATAGTCATGGGAGATTTCAACACCAACCTCCTTTCCTCTAGTCCCCCTCATCAATCACCTAGAGCCCGCAAACTCCTTCAAGTCATCGATTCATCGAATCTTCACATACTGCCAATGAATGCCACACATCACAATATCGACGGCGATGACACTTGGCTTGATTTGATTATTACTTCCTCTCCTTCCTTAGTATCTTCCCACGGCCAATATCCTGCACCAGGTTTCTCCCTCCATGACCTTATCTTTCTATCCTACGTCCTAAAACCTCCTAAACCAGTCCCTAAAGTCCTTTATAGGCGTTGCTTTGGTCGCATGGATGTCGATAAACTGTCCATGGATGCGGCTAATTTAAACTGGGATCATGTAATCACTGCTGTCACTATCGATGATAAAGTGCAAGCTTTCAGAGACACCGTCATTGCCCTTTACGACGTACATGCACCAGTTCGAAGAATTAAGTTAAAGCGTCCCCCAGCTCCTTGGATGACGAGGGGAATTCGAATGATGATGAGACGCAGGAATCGCGCTTTCCGCAAGTTCAAAAAAGACCGCACTGACGAAAACTGGATCTGCTATAAGGCTGCAAGAAATCGGTGTAATCAATTGATACGCAACACCAAACGCCGATTTATCCTTAACAACATCACTGTCTCATCCCCTGCCAATACCTGGAAGTTCTTGGGGACCCTGGGTATTGGTGGACAGCGTAATTTTGATCCTCCGACGACGCTTAGTTTGGATGATCTTAATCACCATTTCTCATCTTCCGTATATTTGGATCAGCACACTGAGCGTCGCACTGTAGATTACGTAAATAATCTTACCTGTTTAAATATAGACCCTTTTGAATTTTCTCCGGTGACACCTGCGGAGATCAAAAAGATTATCCTCTCCATAAAGTCAAATGCTGTGGGCTGTGACAACATTAGTCGTAAGATGATCGTCTCAATCTTAGACCATCTGTTGGCACCATTAACCCACATCATTAACTTTTCCCTTACCTCCGGCTCCTTTCCATCCTTATGGCGAAAGGCCTTTATCCTACCACTGCCTAAAGTAACCAATGCTTCCCTACCAAATCATTTCCGACCCATTTCTATTCTCCCTTACCTTTCTAAAGTCCTGGAAGCCTGCGTCCACAAACAATTGTCCAGATTTGTTCAAATTAATGACCTACTGAGTCCATACCAATCTGGCTTCAGATCTGGACATAGCACTGTATCCGCTCTCCTTAAGGTGACTGGCGATATGAGAGCGGGAATGGAAGGAACCAAGGTCACAGTGCTGGTCTTGGTGGACTTCACGAACGCTTTTAATACCGTCAGTCACGAAATCCTTCTATCCATACTCTACCATCTAAAGATCTCCCCGGTGGCACTGGATTGGTTTTCTAATTATCTTCAGGGACGACAGCAGTCGGTTCGCCACGGTGAGTCTTCATCTAGTTGGTGTAACCTTCAATCTGGAGTTCCTCAAGGCGGAATTCTTTCTCCATTGTTATTTTCTATCTTTATCAATCTTCTAACTCAAAACCTTCAGTGTTCGTATCATTTGTATGCCGATGACTTGCAGCTATATGAGCAGGCAGAAATAGATAACATATCTGCTGCTATTGAACGAATAAACCTTGACCTCATCAGATTGAAAAACTGGTCAGATCGCTTTGGTGTAAACGTGAATCCAAACAAATGCCAGGCCATTATTGTGGGTAGTCAACGTATGGTCCAAAGAATTGATATTTCGTCTCTCCCACCACTAATATATGACCAGTCATCAATAAGATTTAGCCCTGTAGTAAAAGATCTTGGGTTATACATTGACAACAGTCTTAATTGGCAGGCTCATGTGACCAACGTTAGTCAGAGAGTCATAGGAACCCTGCGCACTTTGTACCGCTTAAAGAATTTCCTTCCATGCAGCACTAAGGTAATGCTGGTTCAGACGTTGATTTTTCCTATCATAGACTATGCTGATGTGTGTTATGAACCTGAATGCAGATCTTCTCACTAAATTAGACCGACTTCTCAATAACTGCATTCGATTCATTCACAATCTTCGCAAGTATGACCATGTGTCTGCTTATCGTACTGAACTCAACTGGCTACCCATTCGTCAACGCCGTAGTATGCGTGCTCTCACTACTCTATTCTCTTTTCTAAACTCTCCTACCCCTCCTTCTTACTTGTCGTCCTACTTAAAGTACTTGTGTTTAAATCACAACAGAGATCTTCGCTCCTCTAATAACCGCCTCCTGCTATGTCCCTCCCACTCAACTAACTTCGTAAACTCCTCTTTCTTTGTCCAGTCTGTTCTTCTTTGGAATGCGCTTCCCCTTGAGATCAGGATGATTACTAATCGGCTTTCTTTCAAGATAAAAGTTCGAGAGCTACTTTTGCGTAAATTGGCAGAATCTTCAGCACAATAAGATAATTTATTTATATAGTTATATATATAATTATATATATTATTTATATATGTTTTCGTATATATACCTTTATATATTAGTTTATGTTTGTACTATTGGTATTTATTTATTTATTGAAATATTAATATGTATTTATATATTATCAAACATATTTAATTAATCTTATATTTGTTACTACAAAAGTTCGGAACGCACCTACATCTATCATCTCTGCATCACCTTAGGTTGACTGTTAGAGAATGCCTTTGGCATTAAGTCCACCTATGTACATATTTTATTTGTGCAAAATGTAAATAAATAAATAAATAAATGATAGGTTTGCTTTTTGTAAAATATCAGGACTGTTGGACTGCCACTTTCTGAGATGGAATTGTGCTGATTTTAGAGCTGCATTTACTGACATTGCTATTTTTATTAACCGAGACTTCCGGTCTGAGCCCGTGATCAGGTCATCACAATAAAACTCATGTATGATGATCTCCGACACTTCCTTGTCATGTTGGCAGTCCAACCCAACCTGTCTGATACAACGTGTAGCGAGGTAGGGTGCTGAAGCTGTCCCATACGTTACTGTATTTAATGTGTAGGTTTTCAGTGGTTCTGACTCATCGAAACGAAATACAATTTGTTGTAATGATCGTTGGTTTTCTACTGATGGATATTTGCCTGTACATTTTTTCAATATCAGCTGATATTATGTATTTGTGTTGTCTGAACCTAATAAGTATAGAAATCAAATCATCTTGTACTACTGGTCCTATTGTCTGTATATCATTAAGTGATATTTTGTTAGATGTGCGTGCCGATGCATCAAAAACCACCCTGAACTTTGTTGTGGTGCTGGTGTTTTGTATTATACCATGATGTGGTATATAATATGAAGGTGTCAGAGTGTTACTGTTTGTGTTTTTAGTCATGTGACCTAGGTCAAGGTATTCTTGCATAAAAGTTAGATATTGTTGTTTGTATGTAGGGTCTGATTTGAATCGTTTTTCTATGTTAAGGAAACGAATCTTTGCCTGACTATATGACTGGCCTAAGCACTCTGGCGATTGTTTGAACGGTATAGTGACCACAAATCTACCATCAGCATTGCGAGTTGTAGTTGATGTAAATATTTTTTCACATGATAGCTGAGTAATGTGAGGTATGTCTGAAGGAGTAGATATGTTTTCTAATTCCCAAAATTTGTTTATGTTATCTGAGATCTGATTCACAAAGAATGAGTTTTGAATTTTATTTTGAATATGAGTATTTGAAATGCAGCCTGATATCAACCAGCCTAAATCTGTTTGTTGTAGAACTGGTTGCTGTTTTCCTAATTCCAATCTTCCAGTACCCATGACTTCCCAGAATATGTCTGCACCCAATAATAAATCAATAGGGGCTGGAATGTTAAAGTCAGGGTCTGCCAGTTGTATACAACTAGGTATTTGAATGGTATCTTTGTTTATGTATGTATGTGGGACTGTATTGCAAATTTGGTTAATCACAAGACATAAAATGTCCGTCCTGTAATTTTTATTGTGTGCTGATTGAATGTGAATGTTAGTATTTTTTGTTATGTTTGTGCACTGATTATTAATACTAGTGACCATGGTGTCTATAGTTTGAATGGGTAAGCCCAGTTTTGAGCACAAGTGCCTAGTTATATAGCTTGAGGTGCTGCCATTGTCTAGTAGTGCTCGTACCTTATGTGGTTTTCCTTGTTTGTCATATATTTTGACTTGTGCAGTTGACAGTAATATTGTTTTGTTCTGCGTGCAACTAGTTAATGTGACAGATGATGGTTTTGGTGCATCTAAGTGTAAAAGTGTATTATGTTTTTTGTTGCAGTACTTACATGTCCCTCTTCTGCATAATTTGTTGTCATGACCAGGTTTTAAACAGTTGGAGCAGATTTTTAATCTCTGTACCTCCCTGATTCTTTGTTCAATGGACATCTGTCTAAACTTTTCACAAGAAAATAATAGATGATGCTGTTTACACAAAGGACATGTGGGTACTTTTTGTGTGTTCATTTTTGTAAATGACTTTGTATTTTGTCCCACTTGAGTATCTGATTTGCTATTGTTGTTAATAATTGATTGTTCTAAAACTTCTAATACATCAGCACGACCTCTTAAAAATTTATTCAGGCACTCAAGTGTGGGCATGTCTGTGAGTGTGTTTTTGTGTTCTTCCCAATATCTTAATGTGTTTGAGTCAAATTTACTTGACACTAAATATATTATTAATGTATCCCAGTATTCTGTTTTTTCACCTAATGTGGCTAATGCGCTGAGGTTTTTCTGAACTGTGTCAATTAATTGTCTCAAACACACCGAGGATTCTTTTTCAATATTATTTAAGTTGTATAATGCATGAATGTGATTTCCTATCAGCTGTCGTTTGTTATCATATCTTTCACATGACAATTTCCACGCTACCTCAAAGTTGTCACCTGTAATTTCTAGTGATTTTATAACTAACGATGCACTGCCCGATAGTGAGGAACGCAAGTAGTAAAACTTTTGAATGTTATCTAATGTTCTATGCGTAATAAGTGATTGAAATGTGTCTCTGTACTCAAGCCAATCCTGATGATCACCCGAGAAGTGTGGCAAGTCAATAGTGGGTAGTTTAATAAATGATTTGGTCCCACCTGAATGATCCTTGTCTGACTCTGGATTAGTTACCAGCTTGTCATTTAACTGAATAAGCCGGGAAGCCTGTGCCACCAACAACTGGTAATCATTTTCAAATTGTTCACTTTTTGGGTCTGGTTCATCGGTGAACTCTGAGATGTCAGCGTTCAATTCAATAAGTGTCTGAACGTCCTGGAAAGTTTTATGTATTGTTTTAAACTCCAAAAGTCTGTTTTTTAGCTCAATAACTTGGATATCTGTTAATGTATTATTGGGCAGAATGAGGTTAATATATTTTTTAAATAATGTGAGTTTCCTTTTAACAATGCCACGTTGTTTGATTAATTCATTATCATCAGGTTTATTACCTTTAGTGGCCATTGTTGTGAATTAAGGACACACAATGTTGCAAAAGAAATAAGAAAAATATGAGCAGGAAATGTTATCACAGAATTTGTGTAGATAGTTGTGCAATACTTAAATTATAGCAGCAAGCGGCAGAAAGCAAGGCTGTGCAAAGCTTGAGTGCACAGCTAACACGTGGTGGGCGAAGCCCTAGGCCGCATGCGCGTGGGATGACCACGTGGGGGCTCCTTATTTAGGCAGGCGGCTGGCAATTTAGGCTTGGCAAGCTATCCAGATGCTGGGGAATGTTATTTTGGTTTTAGTATTATGAAAAAAGGGCTAATTTGATGAGAAGGATTGACATGAGAGGTTATGAAATGCTGATATTTTCTGAATATTTTTGCTTATTTTTGATTGAAATAAGTGTGTACTTAGTTTGATAATGTAATTATCATGAAAATATGAGTCTGAAAAGTCTGATTCAGTAATTGCTGTTGCAATTTGAAAAAATCAGTTGAAAAGTTAATAAAGGAAAAAATAATTGGTCTGATTATCTGTTATCCTGATGCTGTGCTGCGCTGAGACCGTCGTGGCTGTCTTCGACTGTCGTTGTCCTCGCCGTGATGATTTTTCTAGAAGTGTCCACGTTGCTTCTTGTAAAGATGGTGTTTATGGCGACGGTCTTCAATCACGAATGGATGGCTTCGAATGGACCAATGTATAATCCATATACAAGTAAACTATGCGATACTGTGCAAAGCGGACTGTATTTCGCGTAAATGTGATATGGTTCTTTACAAAACTGTAAATTCCGACAAGCCTGGGCGCGCCCTTCAAAAAGTGTGTCTTGCTGTTTCTGTCAACCAACTGTCAGTGCATCCGCTTGTGCGCCGGCGCCCGTGCGGCGCGGCGTCCAGAGGGCGCGGGGGGGGGGCGCCTAGTGCTGTGCGCAGCGTGTCATAGACAATAACCATGTATGTATTTATTAATTTATTTATACACAAACAAGTTGTAGGTAGGTACAGTGGAACAACTTACCGCTAGACCACCATAAGGGCGAGAATCTCTTAGCAAGGCATCGTATCTTCCAGTGCTACTTTACACGCACATTGACTCTCGTATACAAAACCAGTTTCTAGTGTGACTCAACTCTATGAGCGAGCCAAGGGATTTTTTTTCAAACTGGTCCAACGCCGACCTGTTTGATTGTATAATGGTGGACACAATGCCATAAGGTATTCTCTATCTGTCAACATTAAGGTGGTGCAGAAACAAAAGTGGTAGGTATAACTGTAAATTTAACTAATATTTATGAAGTGTAACATAATCAGTATCATATAATTAATTAGTGTACCGTACCGTATTTTAGGTTATTATTTCTTAGTCTCTATTTCATACACGGATGGCGTAATCAAGTGATCTAAACATCCGCATCGTCACTTAACACTGCGACGAGAGTTGTGGATCCACTAATGATTATTGCGAGTTTAGATATTCTCGGTATTCGTTGGTTGAATATTTGTAAAGCCTTCTGTGGTATTTTCAATCCGCAAGGGATTTAAATTTTCTTACGAGTCAAAGATAGTAGTGCGGTGACACGTTACGGTATTGGAATTGACCATGTCCATTGACAATGCCATCGACGTGACCACGATATGCTTCATATTATATATATTGGTCAATCAGTCAACAAATCAGTCCTTAATATCTCTGAGCTACATATTTTTACGCGATACTGACTCTTATTAGTAATTTCACTATATTTCTTTTAATATCACCAATGAATCAAGCCAATTTGTGTATCAATAAAAGTTTCCACAAAACAAGCCAACCCACAAGTACTTTATTCGCGAATAAAGAAACCTGTAAAATATTATATCGCGAGCATTTTAACGATAAACCAATAACAACTTCATCATTCCGTTTTAGCGAAGGATTTCGCTACGGTTGCCAAACTTATTCTTTTAATCGAATCGAAAATCTTCGCACTTCGAGTGATTTATATTATTTGAACTGAGAACGAAATTGAATTTGCATGAACGAGGGGAGTGCAAGTGGGTAATTATGGATTTATTCGAAGCTTAAATTCGACATTTCGAAGTGATCATTACGGTTAGGTATATATTGTTGATTTTAATTATAATGTAAAATCAGGGTATGATTGCGGTGTTAAGGGATTTAATTATTTGATGTTGTGATTTCAGCCAGGCACCACCTTTCCACCGTCCTCCGTCTTTTGCGTATCAGAATAATAGCGGTTATAACATTCTTGGTTGTACTTATTAATGTTGACGGATTAGCCTAAAAGCAAATTAAATTATTGCTTAGGGGATTGGGGACATTAGGCGGGGCACCTGAAAATAATTTAATTGCAAGCAAATAAGAGGTGATGCTCTTGGCATTTAGAAACGCGCGCGTTTGGACTGATTAGAGTCGAAAATTCGTACTTCAATAAATACCTAAGTAACAAATGCGTTGGTTTGTATCGTACTGTAGTGTAAGTATTGTTTAAAAGGACTTTTTTTAAAAGGATAGGAGATCCCACAGGTTTCGATCGGGCGTCAAGTAATCTGTGCTTATTCATTATTTACAATTATCCGGATAAAATGTGTCCTAGTACCTACCTCTATATGTTTCAAGTATTTTTGTTATAGATACTTAAGGCTTCTATGGTACAAAGAAATGGTAGTGAGTGGAACACATTGGTCTAGGGCTACAGACATATACTCGTGAGATTTCAGTTCGAATACGGTTTAGCGACTACCGTGTTCGAACCTTGGGACATATATCCAGGCTCTGTGGATAATATTTTTTAAGTACCTACATCTTTTCCACTAATAATTAACTCTGTGTCGCCAGGGACTTTACAAACGTTCAATAAACGGACACTAATCTACACAACAATTTGTGGAACACAAAGTGTTATCCTTGGAAGAAGATGAATTAAGTAGGAATCGAACCCGAACGACAAGGTAATTTTTCACGAGATAACAATGACGGGCAGGTAGGTAATGCCAGTGGATATAATCTCTCGAGAATGTAGATACCTACTCGCGTTCTACATATTTAGCATTCATTTGCAGGCGCGGTTGTAGCTGTAATATGAATATATTGAATGCCAAATGACTGCGCAATACAATATACCTACTTATAATTCACGTTCTACGCTTGTTCTATTCCAGGATGTTTGGACTTTTGTGGTGCTAACCAATGAATTAAACCGTAAATAAAATGTCTTCGATTGAATTCGAAGGTCAGTTACAAGTCAAAGTATTCATAGACATTTGAGTATAACCACTGCGAAGGCGGTAAGGTTATGCTGATACTGAATCAATTCCGGTTAAATTAGAAAGCCGATTGCGTTAAACTTAGGAGGATAATATGAAGGCCAGACAAAAACTTAGGACCACATCGAATCGATCAAAATAGTATTCTGTTGTTCTTTAAAAATAGATACATCACAAGAATAACGAAAAAAAGATATTGCAACTTCTTCAAATAAAATCTATATAAAACACCCAAAAAGCTTAGAAATGTGTAATAAAAGCAGGGGTGTATCGTTTGTGAAAGACATTTTATTTAAGTGTGTACACAAGTGTGTGGTTCATTGACATCGGTAGCACAAACATTTAGAAAAAAATAAACCGAATTACTGAAGCGCTACCTAATGCCTACAGTAACATAAAATCAAACGAGTATTTATTCTAAGCGCTTTGGCAGGCTTTGGAGATATATAATATTCTTCGCAGTAAGATTCGAGTGCCTACGACACCAACTGAAACGGTTTCACGTGATTTTCCGTTACGACTGTATATGACATGTCTATAAAAACACTGTTACGGAAAAAGTACCAATAGGCTTAGGTATTTAAAGTGGGTGACTGGAATATTTAAGTAGAAAGACATTATAATAACTTTCTAGTTAAGTCTGTAATTTTTCTTGTAGGCGCTTATGACACAGGCTTTCTTAAATGTATTATTCTATGTTGGCTATATTTATGTAACACCTTATAAACTTATACATTTTAAGCTAAAGCAATCTTCAGTACCTAAGCTACAACGCAAGGGAACGACATTGCCACTCTTAATATTCTAATGGGCAGCTCCTTGTAGATGTATTTTATATACGTACCATGTTATTCCATTCTCAGGTGATGGTGAGCATTTCTACTCTAAAATTTACGTCTACGCTGCTGTCTATTACCGAGATCTGCCAATTATATCATAACCCTGTACTGCTACGAATTATTTCCTTAAAAAATGTACCTGGGACCCCTTAGAGACAAAGAGTTATTGTTAAGACGGCGAGAGCATTGTGTCCGTTACGACAACAGATTATTTAGAGTCTACGTCAATACGCACATTACGCACTATTTGACAAGCTATGAAACATAGGGTTCAATAACATTACATTTAAAAAACAATACATATTCACCCACATTACATTCCTTACCTATTTTAAAAATAGAGTCAATCCCAAGTAATAATTGGCATAACAATAATGACAGCCATGTTTATATACTGCTGCTGGCGAGGGCCTCCGTCACCTCTACGTACCGTATGAAAGAGGCTAGAGTCAAACATGCTTTCCAAGTGCGGGTTGACTCACGATCGATGTTTTCCTTTACCATTTAGCAAGCAAATAAATAGCAATCTAATACGCACTCAACTTCGGAGAACATAAATACATAAGTCAACCATACCTACGAGTAATTCAACATGTTTAACATCGACAATGAACACAACAAAAAACAAATATAGTAGCAGCTACTTGGATCATGCAAGGTTTTAACTTCTTCAGCATATGAGTTTGTGTCGGAGGTTTTACCTAAATTGGACCACGCTCTCGCACGGCAACTTTTGGTAGCGATGCTGACGTATGTTCTCATCTATAAACAGTCGCAATCACAGAACAGATAAGTAGACTCTCTGTTCTTCTGTGGTCGCAATGCTGAGGATGGCCGTGTACTTTCGCCCAGATTTTGTATCGCTACTATCACGATGCTGTCGCGCTTGAGTCGCGACGCAAATGCGATTCGGTATAGATATAGAAATTTGAATGCATGTAGCGAAGCTCTCGCACACATGTATCAATACGACTGCCCGTTTGCATCGTTTCTGTCGCTCGTTGAAAACGCACATGACCTGCGATATTACTAAGCGATTCCGAGGCGCCTGCACAAAAAGTGCAACAGCAAAAAGTCCACGTGGGTGAGGCTTTAAACCCAAGGGACCCGTTGCTCTATCTAATTTTCTATTGTATTCTACCCACAGACCAAACTACAAAAGTACCTGTAGTATAGATATGTCACGAGAGTTACGTGCCACATCTCTACAAGTGTATTTATTCTATGGCTCTGCTTAGTGGTTTCATGAAACTTTTATAGCCGCAAACCCTTTGAGGTGAGCCCCCGGTCTAAACGAGTCGCGATTTGAATGCCGCTAGTTTACTGGGTCAAGTGACGTCTATTGATGGCGAGGACACTACGAGCCCCAGTTTCTTCAAGACGTGTGTCGTAAGGAACGTAAATCGTCTCAAAGCGTGCCCTCAAATTGCGGGTACTTTGTATTTCGCAGCTGCCACGTTCAAAGAGAAAATTGGTGTTTCCGAATGACGAGAAAACTGGATTTTTATTTTGTTATTTTCAATTTGTGTTCATAGTAATATAATCAAGTAGATGCTATCAAGCATAATTAAATATAAACACTGTTGAATATTTTGTATCTGAATCATAAAAAAACATACCTAAGGTGTAGTCACAGTATCAATTTACGACTGAGACGTCGTGGTCTTCGTCCTTGCCACTGAAAAAAAATAACAAAAAACTTAGCCCAGGCGCGCCCTGGCGACCAGGTCGCGGCGGCCAGCGAAATACATATGCAGCGGCTGCTGGCCGTTTGCAGCCATGTGCGCGCACCGATACATATTACGATACAATGCATGTATTGCCTGGCCGCCAGTGCGCGCCTGGACTTATAGCTACCTACACTAATAATCATGATTAACGTTAAGAAACCCGTTGAAAATCATCGCTCCACACACGGCCTGTCACACATCGCTGTGCCTGGCAAAGTACATACGTAAAGTACCTATCCTCCAGTAACACTGACATAACATATGACACTAATCCAATCAAAACCGAGACCCGAAAGATAAAACATATTGTGTACCACACAGTGTTGTCTCTTTAAAGGGAAAACTCGACATCAAACCCTATTCCAACACTTCTGGCCAGCGAGGTATAGTAGGCCAAATCCTTCACTTGGCTCACAATAGTCATAATGCTGACGTAAATTAGGAGAGGCCTGTATCCAGCAGTGGACAGCGTAACTCGGTTATAATGAATGTTGAATTCATGCTACAATTCCCCTCCACGAAGATCGCCAACCAGCGTTCTTAATTTTGTATGAATTTTAAAATGTACTTACGCTGAAATCTTTTCCAATTCGATTAACACGCTATAAGCGGTATTGGTATTGGTAATTATCAGCAAAGATAATGGACAGCAGAAAGCGCACGCTTTCCCTTCATAATACTTATTTGTAATTACTTCTTTAGTTTACCGATATATTGCCTCAGTCATGCAGTCAGTGGCGCCAGTGGAGGATCTAGGGAGGGGCTAGCCGTGGCACTTGCCCCGGGCGGCAGCGTCAGGGGGGCGCCAAAACCATATCAGGGCACCTATCATAACGTAGAGACATTAATGAGTATGGACACTGTTAGGCGCGTATCTTGACAAAAGCCATACCTACTTCTTAATTTGATATTTTTCGTTAACATAAAAACAAAAAAGTAAATCAACAAAATAATCACAGAGTTTGAAATATGATGATTATTGAGATCAAAGATGAGATTATTTTCCAATCTTGTTAACTGCTCGCCAGATATATCTCCATTCATCATCCAACAAATTAGCCAAGTGGTTTAAGTCATAAAAATAGAAGCTAGTTGAGAAACGACATGTTGAGCTTGGAGCTAATTTGGACAACACTAAGTTCATGTTCAATGATCACAAAATTCTCGAACCAACTTCTATCGAAGGTGTAACCCTCAGAGTTATCCAGGTGTAGGTGTATACTTACACTAAGCTACTTGACGTTAATGTTGCAGTTAGGTCGAGAAACTTTGTGGGTGCAATTGTTCAGCGGTGTTTCTAGCGGCCAGGCACAGGGCGCAGATCCTGGGCAGGCGTATAAAATATTTGGATGCTTCGGCTGAAGTTTGCATTGGGCGCATCAAAGACATGTTATGGCACTCAGTAGGTATAGCAAACTCAACAGGCAGCAGGCTAGTTATATCTGTAGTAGAAGCAATGATCGGTTGCATGTTCTTGGCAAACGTAGCGTTGGACGCCCTCCGGCCAGGTGAGCCAATGACTTGAGGAGGGTAGCTAGTAGTAGCTGGCAGGATGGCAAAATGGGAGAATGGCTTTTGTGGCATACCATGGAAGAGGTTAACGTTCAGCAGTGGATAGCATAATAAGCTGATGAGATGAGGTTGAGAAATAAAATAATCTTTAATACATTTTTAAGGCTATGGATTTAATATGGCAGACTTAAATAAGTTCAACCAATGGCTATACATTTCAGTACCTTGGCTCATAATACGTAGAAAAATTTGCATAGCGAAAGCAGCGATGACTCAACTTGAGAAAATTTGGAAGAATTTAAACATGTAAAACCGGATCATGACCATATTTCTTGGAGCTAAAACCTGGATGCTTAAAGGCGTTGAGAGAAATGTGTTGCTGTTGCTGCCTGCCAAAGATTTCTCGAACCACCCATCGCCCAAACACCCAAGGTCTATCTTCTATTTGTCTACAGATGTTGTGAGTAATTTCTTTTTTTTGTTGAGTACAATATATTCACAACAGTGAGTAATTTCAGCCCTATTGCAAGAAGAGAGGCCAACAATTTGGAAAAAATTGGTTTTAATACTGTTATTTAAAGAATGCGAGAGGTTTACCTCTGGTATGAGCACCAGACACAATTTAAAAGCTATAAGGTAAGTATGTCTCGTGGATCTGCGTTCGAACATACAAAGGCCACAAAAAAATTTCAAACTCTGTTGGGAGGGGCGCGTTTATCAAGATTTGCCCCAGCTCGAAAAATTCGTAGATTCGCCACTGCGTGCAGTCCGCTGTAATTTCGCTCTATTAACATATCTCCAACGTTAATTGACTTGTTTCGTTGTTATATGCTCCAGTACAGCATATCAATTTCTAACTTTTCGTACATTATCTATACATATACTCGTAATAAAATGGTAGGAAAGTCAAAACTGTACATTGAATATTTTTGTTAAAGAATACTTGGGGTGTGATCTACTATCGATACCGAGGCCAAAAATATAGTTTTTAGATTTTTTGTCTGTTTGTCTGTTTATCTGTTTATCTGTTTGTCCTTATATCCGGGATAAAGTAAAAAAGTACTGCATGGATTTACTTCAAATTCGGAACAAATATTATTAAAAAGTTGGGTCACCACATAGGCTACATATTATCACGCTATGACCTACAGGGAACGAGCAGAGAACCTTTATTTCTTCAACGCATTCTGTAACAACGTGTAATGTAACAATGCATATTTGAATGTTGTTATTATGTTAACTATGCTATAAGCTAGCTTCACACTATAAAAATCACGCAATATAAGTAACTTAGGCTACTAAACATAATTAATTGAATATAAGTAGAATCAAGACAATTTTAATGCAGCGCCATCTAAGAAAGTTCAAAAACATCAAGTCGAATTACATGTGTAAGCCCTTTTTGGATATAAATAATTTAAATTTGAACATGTTGGCGACGTTAATAGTTGTTTTCAAAAGTCATAGATAGAGTTGTACATTTTCTTCTTAAAAAAAATATTTTTAATTCGTTTCAGAGATGAGCAAGACTATTAGTTGAAGTTATTTAAATAATTAACTACACCATCGCCACACTTGATTGCTTACATCATTTCTGTCAGAATAAATAGTAATAGAGTTAGTACAAAATAAACATTTTGGTCACATTGCTGTAATTATTGCTTCTTAATTAATATATTTTCATGTCGCATGTAAACTTGCTTTAAATTGTCTTCCGGGATATACATATAGCACGTACCTTTGTTTGGATTAACTGTATATAAACATTAGTGAGATGTGGAACTAGCTAGATTATTTTTACTCACACACAGCCATTTATTTATTGTTACGTCTGAAGCGGTTTGGCGGATACTGGTGTTCTCTATACATGAGAAGCATCCTACCGTAATGCATTTACACGACCACCTAGAGAACGGCCAGCGCATATATTTTGATCCCGACAGCGTTGCTGAGCACTTGGAAAATCCGCGTCAAACAACTCTCTTGGCATTTTTCAGCCTCTGTAAAATCGATCAGTTTGGGAGGTCCCTTACGTATGACGAGATGCCTTCATATTACACGTACGACAAGCAAAAGGGTGTATTTAACCGACGTTGACGAGGAGGTGCTGTGGAAGGTTTTCCGGGAAGTTTCAAGGACACTGCATTTTGTAGAATTTATACCGTACACACAAATAATGTCGAATGCTATTTTCTGCGGTTGTTACTTCACACGGTCCGAGGCCCAACGTCTTTCGCCTTTCTGAGGACATTTGATGGCTTGGAGTATCCCACTTACCGCACAGCCTGCGTAGTACGTCACTTTCTCGACGGTGACCAATACTGGGATGACAACCTCGCGGAGGCGAGCGTCAGTGACAGTCCCAGCCACATGCGTCATCTGTTTGACGTCATCTTGGTGTTTTGTGGAGTGGCGAACGCGGTAGCTTTCTGGGAGAAGTATCGCCATCATCTGTCTTAAGATTTTCTACGAGCTTTGAGGCGTGTTACTAGAGACGAAGTCGAAGTAACTGATGACCGCGTGCTGAACACCTGTCTCAGTTCACTTCAAGACGTGGTCATTTCTATCAGCGGCAATCCACTGGTCAAATATTTTTTACCAGCTTCCCAATCATCACCGCATCAAGACCGTGAAAATTGGGAGTATAACGCTGAGACAATTTCAAATTACCACCTTACGAATTTTACGACACCGTCCTTGAAAGCGTTGGGCAAAGCCAGGCTAAAATGTTTTTCTTGGATGCTCCTGGTGGAACAGGAAAAACATTTGTTACTACTGGCATACCTGCAGAGGTCAGGAGGCAAGGCAAAATTGTCATTGCTGTCGCGTCGCCGGCAACCGTTGCCACACTGCTTCCGGGTGGCAAGACAGCACATACCATGTTTAAATTTCCCATCGATTTAGAGAGCGCCGTAACACCCGTTTGTGGTGTGTGCATGTGTGTGTTGTGTGTGTGAACAGTGATAAAGAACACGTGCTCAAGGATTGCTCTCTGATCGTATGGGATGAGCGTACGATGGCCAATAGGAAGGCAGTTCAGGCCATGGACAAAACCCTGCAGGACATCCGCAGGAACGAGCATTTAATGGGTGGTCACAGTTCTGTTCAGTGACGATTTCCGACAAACGCTTCCCGTGGTGACGCGGGGGTCGAGGGCTGACGAGGTGAGTCATCATCATCATCATCATCAGCCTTTAACAGTCCACTGCTGGACTAGGCCTCTCCTTTGAAAGGAGGAATTGGCCTACTATACCACGCTGGCCAAACGGGTTGGTATAGGGTTTGTATCAAGTTTTCCTTCTCTTACAGTGCTGTTCTTGCTCCCTCTGTCGGCTTTTACGACATCCATGGGATGATATAGGGTGGTGACATTTCGTATTCTTAATCCGTCACCACACGGACAAGGTGAGTGCTTCGTTGAAATTATCTTTGTTGTGGTCACGAGTTCGTATGCTGCGCTTGACCATTAATATGAGACCTCAGCTTGGCGTCAATGCACGTGCTCAAAAATTCTAAGATGTCTTTCTAAGTCTTGGCGAAGACACTCTACCAGAGGAGAGAGGTGGATAGGTGGTGCTTCCAGAGTCTCTCAGTAGAGTTGTATCCAGCTTAGAATTATACAGCTGTATACCGTAATAGCAGAATTCGTGAGTGTGTGAGTGGCCTATTTTGACGCCCAAAAATGATCAGGCTGTAGCAATTAACGAATGCATTCTCTCGGAAATTGAGAGGAATGAAGTGGTCTACATCTCTATAAACACTGTCATCGAGCAAGAAAACGCCACACATTATCCCGTGGAATTTCTGAACTCCCAGTCAGCAAGTGAACTTCCAGCGCATAGCATCAAGCTGAAGGTCGGTGTCCCGATTATACTTCTTCGGAACCTATCTCCTCCAAAGTTGTGTAACGTGACCCGCCTGAAAGTCATCTCGCTCCAGAGACACACCATTTAGGAAATTCTTGCGGGTTGTGGCGTCAGCGAGGCAGTATTTATACCACGCATTCCTCTCATACCTTATAATTCAAGCGCATACAGTTCCCCGTGAGTGTTTGCTTCGCGATGACCATCAATAAGTCGCAGAGGCAGACATTGAGGGCAGCGGGTGTCCTGTTTGTCGCTTGCGCCCGCGTCACCAGTCCTGACTCTCTTTACATTTTGGCTGCGGAGAGCCAAACCACTAATGTTGTATATGGAGAAGTCCTATAAGTATGTATTTTACCCTGTTATGTATTCCTTATTTTCTCCATCTGCTTCAGTCACAACTTATGACTTAATTCAGCAGAATCACCATAAAGTCATTTATTCAAAGCAGGCTGAAAATCAGCACTTTTTGAAGGTCAATTTTACAAAAGATAGTCTCCCTCTGTTACTACACTTTCTGCAGGTATGAAATATAAAGAAGAAACGGGTAAATGAATGTTATTTTAAAAGGTATATCTTCTCATATCTTCACGCCTTTTATCCCCGAAGGGGTAGGCAGAGGTGTATTACACACCCACACTTCGCCAGATATGTTTCGGTCCCAATGTAATAGGGGGCGAGCCTATTGCCATCTACCGGGCACATTGTTAAGCGAGCGATAATTAATTAATATTTTTTAATACACACATAACTTCGAAAAGTCATAGGTGTGTGCCCGGGGTAGCTGGGGATCGAACCCAAGACCATCGTCTCGGCAGTCCGTTACATACACCACTGGGCTATCGCCGCCGCGTTTTTTTTAAAAGGTATAATCGTAGGTATTTATTTAATAGTTAGGTGCTGTATAGCGTTCCCGCAGACGACGTCGCGGGCAGCAGCTAGTTAGATCTAAGCGAATGCCGCGCGTTAGAAATCTTTATTTTATGTAGGTACTAAACTTTTCCTTTTATCTATATATATTATAAATCTACACATACTTACATAGTACAAAATGAAGTCCCCCTTTATTCCTGACTGCCAATGCTGCAGTGGTATGAACGCGATAAACAAAATACTACGTAACGGATTTCTGTACGGTTTACACCAATAGATAGGGTGATTCCAGAGGAAGGGTTTCGGTGCGAGGTGTACTCAATGGCTGCCTCTGTGGTCCTGCGTGATAGTGTAAGCGATTGCGGATCATGAGGTCTTGGGTTCGATTCCCGGATGGAATAAAATTGATATTGGGTTTTCCCGTTAATACTTATCCAATAGAAGTTCGAAGTCAGGAACTTGGCGTTCTTACACCCCCGTGTTTCGGAAAGCAGGTTAAGCTGTTGATCCTGCGCCAAATCTCTCTCCGGTCGTGTCGCTTGTGGCATCCCATCGGACTATGAGATTGAGAGGATAGAATTGAGAGAGCACTTGTGTTTGCGCACACACTAAACTTGAGCAGTAGAATTTGTCCCGCGCAAGCCACCGAAATCAGTCGGTGGACTAATTACTGTCTATCTTTACGATATCAAGCGTCTTTAAATAAAATTAGGCTAGATTTATTAGTTATACTACAACTACTAATATTACCTGATACGGTCTAAAAAATGATTCCAAAACGAAACGTGAAATTTTGCAGCATGAAGTATCCTAAGATAAATTTATTATTGAATGACTAGCTACTAGTTCCACTTGTATTTGACTGTTTATTAAAATCATCTCAATGCTTCATTCTCGACTCTGCGTTCATTACTGTCTCTCGTACAGCATTCGACCTTAACTGTGAAAACTTAAAGTTGAAAACGTGTGAACGATACTGTAAGCATCCCTGACTTCTCCGTATAAAAAACGAGTAAAGAACACTACCACAAACAATCGAAACAAGCATGTACATGTAATAAAATTGTAATCCGGGGCAGATACCTACCAATATAATTTACAGATAAGGAGGATGATTTTTAGCGGATTTTTGTATAAAAAATCCGAGTATATGCGTGCTTCCAACGACCATAATTCACCCTCAAGGAAAAAGGAATTACACGAGGCACAATCTCTTCACATACATAGAGTGCTTACGTCGCGAAAAGGGAAAGTGTAAGAAATTCCAGTTTATTTTCAGGCGTAAAGATAAACCTGCGGCGCAAATGCGAGAAATATACGACGCTGGCGGCGTTTAAAAAGGTAAATCTATAGGCAAACTCCTCAGCCTCCACCAACAAGACTAAAGCAACATTACAGGCATTTCAATTTCGTACTTATGAGACCGTCCTCAAATGTACAGTACTTTACACCCAGTGATTTTCATTAGACGCCATGTTCGCAGTAAAGCTATTGGGATAGATACTCGTGAAAAATTCCCTGTAGATAGAATTTGTCAACCCTAATGTATTGAAATGTAAAAAGATCGGCGATACCGAACTCTTCTTTGTTTTACAAAAACATTATTGCCGCAGGGTGTTATCCGATTTATGTATTTCGGTTTGGAAACAAGTAACACATTTTCTACGTCTATACATTTATGTTGTTTTAAAGTACTCGGACACATAGATGGTGGTCGCTACGTTGCTGCTATTTGCTAGCCTATTTTGGAACTTTGGACTACAATCCAGACGCCAGATAAAAACGTGTAATCCGAAAAAGGTTGTTCCGAGTTGACTATTCTTTGTATTCATAATTATGTTTGTATTTATTCATTTAGATGCCGTGTGGTTGACGGCATAGAATACAAGTGTCACCACCCCCTATCTTCCCGTGGGTGTCGTAAGAGGCGACTAAGGGATAACACGATGCAAATACCATCTTTGCGTAGAGACGGAAAACTCGACATCAAACCCTATACGACTGCCTCGTTGGTCTCGCAGCATAAATGTGCGCGTGGGATCGGGAGGTCCCGGGTTCGTTTCCTGGGTCGGGCAGTGTTATTGGGTTTTTCTGTCACGAAATTCTCAGTAGCAGCACGGAGTCTGGAAATGTGCCCGGTACGGCAATAGGCTCGCCCCTTATTACGTGGGACTAAAGTATATCTGGCGAAAAGTGGGTGTAGAAATACACCTCTGCCAACCCCTTCGGGGCTAAAAGGCGTGACGATATATATGTGTTATTAATTTATTTATACACAAACAAGGTGTAAGTACAATGGCGGACAAATGCCATAAGGCATTCTCTACCTGTCAACATTAAGGGGGTGCAGATACAAAAGTGGTAGGTTTAACTGTAAATTTTACTAATATTTATAAAGTGTAAGTGTATTTATAAAGTGTTATTATATAATAATAATTATGTTACACTATATAAATATTAGTTAGTAGCACTAATTAATTACTGTGCCGTACCGTATTTTAGGTTATTATTTATTAGTCTCTACTTTATACACGGATGGCGTAATCAAGTGATTTAAACATCCACATCGTCACTTAACACTGCGACGAGAGTTGTGGATCCACTAATTATTATTGCGAGTTTAGGTATTCTCGGTATTCGTTGCTTGAATATTTGTAAATCCTTTTTGCTTATTTTATATAAGCAAGTGGTATTTTCAATCCGCAAGGGATTAAAATTTTCTTACGAGTCAAAGATAGTAGTGCGGTGACACGGTACGGTATTGGAATTGACCATGTCCATTGACAATGCCATCGACGTGACCACGATATACTTCATATTATATTTTGGTCAATTAGTCAGAAAATCAGTCCTTAATATCTCTGAGCTACATATTTTTACGCGATACTGACTCTTATTAGTAATTTCACTATATTTCTTTTAATATCACCAATGAATCAAACCAATTTATGTATCAATAAAAGTTTCCACAAAACAGGCCAACCCACAAGTACTTTATTCGCGGATAAAGAAACCTGTAAAAGGTTATATCGCGAGCATTTTAACGATAAACCAATAACAACTTCATCATTCAGTTTTACCGAAGGATTTCGCTACGGCTGCCAAACTTATCCTTATAATCGAATCGAAAATCTTCGCACTTCGAGTGATTTATATTATTTGAACTGAGAACGAAATTGAATTTGCATGAACGAGGGGAGTGCAAGTGGGTAATTATGGATTTATTCGAAGCTTAAATTCGACTTTATTGGTTCGAGATTATTGGTTTAGGTTAGGTTAGAACTGTGACCACAACGCACGAGCTGAGCGAGCGAAGCGAGCGTGCCGCGGCAGCGGCCGGCGAAGTGCCAGAACCGAATCGGTCTTATAGTTATTGGTTTAGGTACGGTTAAACTGCGGTATAAACTCCCAGGAATGAATTTCGGTTGGAGTGTAGTCTTGGGGCCGCTACGGCGCGAGGACCTAAAATTTAGCCAAAATAGTGTTATTTTTGCAAATCGTTTATTTTCTCGATTCTATCGTATAAAAGACCTAAATATAAGGCTAAAAGTATCTTGGTGTTTTTTGTCTCCGACTAACCGTTTGTCGTAAAAACGATGAGGAAGGGATCTATAGGTTAGGTTAGGTTAGAACTGTGACCAACTACGCGCGAGCCGAGCGAGCGAAGCGAGCGGTGCCGCGGCAGCGGCTGGCGAGTGCTACCTCGAAATTGGTCGCGAAATTTTTCTAAGTATTTTTTTCATAGTGCCCCTAAAACGACACTCTGACTTGAATTTCAGTAATTTAAGACAAAACTCAGTGAAACGCTCTTTAATAATTCTAAACAATTGTTTTTCTCTGAGTATGAGTGAAAATATTATGGTAATTATGTTTAGGGATAAAAGCGTTATGATGAAAAACAGTAGGAGTTTAAATATATTTACATTAATGATATTATTAATTACAATTTTCGGAAACATGAGTGTTATGAACATCGCCAATTGCACTACAAATAGTATAAATGAAAACTTTAGGCTGAAAAATTATAGGAAGAGTGATCATTCGGATTACAAATCATTAGGAAGAACAATTTCGGGTAAAGAACTTTAGGTGAGCCAATATGGACCTCCTTGGGACATATATCGAGGCTCTTTGAATATAATTTTTAACTACATCTCCTCCACTAATAATTAACTCTGTGTCGCGAGGGACTTTACAAACGTTCAATAAACGGACACAAATCTACACAACAATTTGTGAAACACAAAGTGTTATCTTCGGAAGAAGATGAATTAAGTAGGAATCGAACCCGAACGACAAGGTAATTTTTCACGAGATAACAATGACGGGCAGGTAGGTAATGTCAGTGGATATTGTCTCTCGAGAATGTAGATACCTACTCGCGTTCTACATATTTAGCATTCATTTGCAGGCGCGGTTGTAGCCGTAATATGAATATATTGAATGCCAAATAACTGCCGGAGGCCCTATCCCCTATTCCTTCTCCCTCATCCCACTCCTTATCCTATCCCTTTTCCCAACGCCAAGGGGCGGCAACGCACTTGTGACTCCTGTGGTGTTGCTTGTGTCCATGGGCGGCGGTAATTGCTTACCATCAGGCAATCCGTCAGCTCGTTTGCCGACTTATACAATAAAAAAATAAAAAATAAAAACTGCGCAATATAATATACTTATAATTCACGTTCTACGCTTGTTCTATTCCAGGAATGCTTGGACTTTTGTGGTGCAAACCAATAAATAAAACCGTAAATAAAATGTCTTCGATTGAATTCGAAGGTCAGTTACAAGTCAAAGTATTCATAGACATTTGAGTATAACCACTGCGAAGGCGGTATAATTATACGGATACTGACTCAACTCCGGTTAAATTAGAAAGCCGATCGCGTTAAACTTAGGAGGATAATATGAAGGCCGGACAAAAACTTAGTACCACATCGAATCGATCAAAATTATTATTCTGTTGTTCCTTAAAAATAGATCCATTACAAGAATAACGAAAAAAACATGTTGTAACTTCTTCAAATAAAATCTATATAAAACACCCAAAAAGCTTATAAACGTATAATACAAGCAGGGGAGTATCGTTTGTGAAAGACATTTTATTTAAGTGTGTACACAAGTGTGTGGGTCATTGACATCGGTAGCACAAACATTTAGAAAATATAAACCGAATTACTGAAGCACTACCTAATGCTTACAGTAACATAAAATTAAACGAGCATTTATTCTAAGCGTTTTGGCAGGCTTTGGAGATATATAATGTTCTGCGCAGTAACATGAGAGTGCCTACGGCACCAATTGAAACGGTTTCACGTGATTTTCCGTTACGACTGTATAAGACATGTCTATAAAAACACTGTTACGGAAAAAGTACCAATAGGCTTAGGTATTTAAATTATGCTAGTCCTCTAAATCTGTATGAGCGCCCATACAACTTAGAGGACTATCTAAAATGGAGTCTACTATGTATGTATGGGGACACCCTTAAATTTTCCACTTTTTTATTTTTTATAATTTTTCCTTTATTTGTGCTGTAAGACCCTGCTTTTGGCCAAATTTCGTGATTCTAGTTGAACGGGAACTACTATATAGGTTTTCGACCCAAAACCTATAGGGTACTTACGGTTGACCTAGAATTGACAATTTGGACCAATAGGCTTAGGTATTTAAAGTGGAAATCTGGGCGACTGGAATATTTAAGTGAAAAGACATCTTAATAAGTTTGTAGTAAAGTCTGTAATTTTTCTTGTAGGCGCTTATGAAACGGACTTTCTTGAATATATTGTCATTGATTGGCGATATTTGTGTACGGCGCCTTATAAATTTATATATAAGTATTTAAAGATATACTCATAGCTATACAAACAAATGTTGATGACAATGTTTAACTTTGTACCTGAGACCACAGAGACTATGATGTATCTTGTGACGACGACTACATTAGTAAGAGTCTATGTCAATAAGTGCTACTTAACTTATACTTTAAGGTCTTAGCCCACATAAACGACTCGCCTCACACCCAACCAAAAGAATATCATTCAAATGTGGGCTTTAAGTATTGCTCTTTAGGTATTCTTTACATTGGCACATAATGGGTTTGTGCTAATAAATTATATTCATTTTTAGGATCCACGTAATAGGGGGCGAGCCTATTGCCGTTACCGGGCACATCACCAGACTCCGTGCTGCTATTGAGAATTCGGAAAAACTCAGTAACACTCGTGGCGAGACTTGGCTTGCCGTTCGTAACAGATAGGCAAAGTTAAGCAACGCTTGCACAGGTCACCACTTGGATGGGTGACCGTGTGTGGCATTTACATCTGAGCGCTACCGTGCTTCGGAGGGCACGTAAAGCTGTCGGTCCCGGTTCTTGTCTAAGGATAAGGATCGTTAGGCCATGTCGGAGGTCTTCGGGCGGTCTGAAAATTCCGACACCAGAGTTGGCCACACGCTCACACGAAAAACAAACAAAACAAACAGTAACACTTTTGCCCGACCCGGGAATCGAACCCGGGACCTCCGATCAGTAGTCGCATACGCTATCCACTGGACCACGGAGGCAGTAATTTGACAGAATATTAGCTTAGAAATAAAAGCGTTATCACACAAACCAAAACAATCTGTAACATACTTTCTATAGCTACAAATATATCAGTAGCTGTATTCTAACTCACAACCTCTTAACTGGTTGTACCGTCAAGAAACCTATACAAATTCAGCGAGGTCGATGCGGTGAAAGGGACCATCTAGTTCGGATACCAATTAATAAAGGTAGTTTATTTAGTATTTCTTTTCCTTTTATATAAGGTCGGTCTTTTATGTTATCATTTCTACCTACTAAGCTATTCATTTGATTATGTCCCTAGTTCCTGCAATTATGAAGAATCTTAACTTCATATGATTTTAAGAATATATTTATGAAAACTGTGATATATATTAAAACAGGCATTCGATAAATTCTGGCATTGAAATACCTAAACCGTTGCAAAAAATACAACGAAATCTTTCCAGTTCACCTTTTTCTAAATACCATTTGTGTTTCAAGAGAGTTATTTTCGGTGGCAAAAAGCTTATACTCCTGATCAGTACAGTTTTAAATTTAAATACCTGCAGTAATTACTCTTCTTATTACTCTTCACTTAGGCAACTCCTGTCTGGCGCGTCCTAGTCGCGGATCTTCTACTTCAGTAGGCCGGAGTATGGAGATGGCGAAGTTCAGCAGGGACCCAGTTCTGCGGGGTATAACGCGGAGCCCGTGCCCAGGGTTACTTGATACTTGATACTTGATTGCACGGGCTGTTTCCGCAACTCCCCGTCTTGGCGCGTATTTTGCGTGCGGGTGGGAATGGTGTCTTCATTCGAGCCACCCCAGCTCTTCGAGGAAGGCCAGCAGACTCTTGATGTGGCCCACTGCCTCCCTCAGGGTGCTGTATCTCGTCAGGTACTGCTGCCTGTACTGTGCGACCTCAGGGCAGTCGAGGAGCAGGTGGGCTGCCGTCTCGTCTGCTGCCATACAGGCCCTGCACAGCGGGCTGTCGGTGATACCTATAGTAAATAGGTGTTTATTAAAGAATCCGTGTCCTGTGTAGGCGGCCGTGACTGTCCGCAGTTGTTGTTTGGACAGCCGGAGGATTTGTTTGGCTATCTTACCGTCTACTGCGGGAAGAGCCTCCTTGGCCTGCCTACATGTTTCAATACCAATCCAGGACTGGTTGTGTTGGGTCCTGGTCCTATTTCTTACCAGGTTGCGATAAAAACCAGAAGGGAGGGGAATGATGGGCTCGGGTCCCACCACCTCTAAAGTGGCCCCTCTTCTGGCAAGTACGTCGGCTGCGTCATTCCCTCTTGAGCCACTGTGGCCCTTGATCCATTGCAGTGTTAATTTGTTTTGTTTACCTACCTCTGTTAGTTTCTGGTGGCATTCAAGCGTGAGTGCCGAGGTGATAGTATGGCTTTTGAGGGCTGAGAGGACCGCCTTACTATCTGAGAGGATCCTAATGGATCGTTCCCTTACCTCACGTGCCATGATTGCTGTGGCAGCTAGGATTATGCCAAAACATTCGGCCTGGTAGACCGTGTTGTAGGCTCCCAGTGGTGCTGCGATGTTGATGTTTAGGTCCTCGGAGAATACTCCTGAACCCGTACCTGTATCCGTCTTAGACCCATCTGTGAAGATCGTGAGCTCGTTGTGATTAACCGCTCCTTCGTGTAGATCCTCGTACAGTTGGATTTTGTACTTCTTGTCGAACACAAATTGTTTCGGTATTTGGTCGCCAATGGCTTGTGTGAGAGGAACTTCTTTAAAGAGTGTATTTAAATTGCTAGTGTGCGGTGTGTTGGTGTCTTTCCAGAGCTTCAGAGCTCTTAGCCGGACCGCCGTCATCGTTGCTTCCTGTTGTATAAACAGGTGCAATGGAGGCAGGTCCAGCAACACTTCGAGTGCCGCTGTAGGTGTAGTTTTCATGCAGCCCGTTGCCGCTAGGCATGCAAGTCTTTGAAGCTTTTGAAGCTTGTTGGCGGCCGTTGTTAGGTTGGTCCGAGGCCACCACACTACTGCGCCGTAGCTTATCATCGGACGTATTATTGTCTTATAAAGCCATAAGACAATTTTGGGGGATATGCCCCAGCGTTTGCCTATCATCTTCTTACACTGCCAGAAGACAATGCTGGCTTTGTTGAGCTTATTTTCCATGTGGCTGTTCCATGTCAATTTGCTGTCGAGAGTGACACCTAGGTACTTGACCTCGGTAGACAGCTTAAGCTCTGTATTAAATAACCTGGGCAGTCGGTAAGTGCCCAGCGCGCGTTTGTGTGTGAACATAACTAGTTCAGTCTTGGTCGGGTTTACAGATAATTCGTACTCATTACACCACCACTCTACTATGCGTAGGGCTTGTTGGGTTAGGTCGTACACTGTACTGGTTACCTTACCTGAGGTGAGTATGGTTAGATCATCTGCATAACCTATTGTGTAGAAGTCTCTCGCGTTGAGTTTGTCTATGAGTTCATTGATGACTAAGTTCCACAATAGCGGGGAAAGTACACCTCCCTGCGGGCACCCTTTAGTTATCAAGGCTGTCTGAGTGTCGCCGTGCAGGCGCACTACCCTTTTGCTGAGCATGTTTTGGATCCACTGTATGAGCATCTGATCCACACCATGCCTGGCTAGGGCGTTGCTTATGCTGGAAAAGTTTGTCTTGTCGAAGGCTCCTTCTATGTCAATGAAGGTGCCCAGACAGATGCATTTTTGTTGTATAGCAGCTTCTATCTGGTTCACGACCTGATGTAAGGCCGATTCCGTCGATTTCCCTGAGCTGTATGCATGTTGATTGGCATGAAGGGGTAAGTGTTTAAGTGCCCCACTTCTTAGTTCCCTCTCGCAGAGCCTTTCCAAGGCTTTAAGCATGAAGGAGGTCAGGCTTATTGGTCTGAAGGACTTTGCATTGGTATAGTCTGTTTTGCCTGGTTTTGGTATGAAAATTAGTTTGACTTCCCTCCATCTCTTCGGTACATATCTGAGGGCCAGGCTAGCCCTCATGATTGCCAGAAGTCTTTTGCGGACAGGTTCACCCCCCCATTGTAATAACCCTGGGAAGATGCCGTCCAGTCCGGCTGCTTTGAAGGGATGGAAGCTGTCGATGGCCCATCGGAGTTTTTCCTCTGTGACCACGGTATTTGCATGTCTCCACTCATGTTCGGTCGCCACTGTTTGTGTATCGTGCCACGTTATTACCGGGGTGAGGACGCAGCCTGGGAAGTGTGTTTCGAGTAGGACGCGTCTTGTCTCCTCCTCCGATGTGGTGTATGTGTTATCCGGTTTACGGAGAGTACCTGGTGCAACCGTTGGTTGCTGAGCCAGTAATTTCCTTACCCGGTTTGCTTGTTGGCAAGATTCAATGCTCCCACAGAATTTCCTCCATCCCATGGTACGTCTGAATCTGAGGCACTTCTTGTAGCTTGATTTGGCCGCTTTATAAGCGTCCCAATCTTCGTCTGCGCTTGTGTTCATTGCCCTGTTTAAAGCCCTTCTTACCTTCTTGCGCTTGCGTTCAAGCTCAGCGCCCCACCAGGGTTGTTTGCCTGGGGTTGATGGTATAGTGGTTTCAGGGCAGGCTGCGTGGTAGCTGTCTAACATCGACTGCGTCAGTGTACATACCTGCTCGTCGATCTGTTCATTGTTACCCAGTACTGTCGGCGTAGCAGTCAGGGTAAGTTTCTCTGTAAGTAAGTGGACATACTTTACTTTGTCAGTGTTGTGTGGTTTCCTACGCGGCTGTGTGGGTTGTATAACGACTTCCATGGAGAAGCTGATCCATCTGTGGTCTGAGCACGATGCCTCTTTCGAGACGTGCCATCCCTTGATGCGTTCAGCCGCTCCTTCTGTTGCGAGAGTTAAGTCGATAATTGTCTGACTACGTCTTGTGACGAAGGTGGGCTCCGTACCTGTGTTTAATAGGGTAAGATTGGTGGTGAATAGGTATTCAACCAGTGATTTACCTCTGTTGTTATTGCAGTTCATGCCCCACATTTGGTGGTGGGCATTGGAGTCCGTTCCTATTACAACCTCCGTATTGGTTCTCTCGCACTGGTTAACCAGACGCGTGAGGTCGAACGGAGGCGGGTCTTCGGCCTCGGGCATGTAGACCGATGCGAAAACAACCGCTATACTCCTAGGCTGCTGTGTTATTTCAATTTGTATCGCTGTGATGTCTCTGGAACAGAACTCCGTTAGAACTTGGGCTCTGATGTTTTTAGTAGTTAGTATACAGGTTCTTGGATGTGTGTGGTCAGTTGAAGAATAAATCTTACCTCCCAGGCTGGAGAGGCCTCTAATGAGGCCACCCCTTATCCAAGGTTCCTGGATGAGCACGATGGCTGAATGTTGGACCTCCATCCATTTGCGCAGTTGCGCAGTAGCTGTTTGGCTGTGGTGGAGGTTGGTTTGAAGGCAGTTGACGTTACTAGGCGGAGGGTTCATCTTTGGATGATGTCCCCTTCTCCCCAAACGTCAGCTGCGTCAGGCCGGCCAGGATGTCGCCAGCCTCCACCCCGTCGTCCCGCCGCACCGGACTCAGGAGCAGGCACTCATCTTTCGAGTTACCCTCGGCTGATGGGCCAGCCCCCGAGCCAGACGCGGCCGGCTCTGACGGGCCGGATTCTGCGTCGCACCCTGGCTTGGTGTTAGAGTCCTGCTTGACTCGTATGGAGTTGTCGTCGCATCCCGGAGGATGGTCGACAAACTTACCTGAGGGGTCCCGGAACCTGACGTAGACGGCACCCACCCCCAACGCGAGGCGGCGCTCGTTCTTCAACAGGATCGGGACCTGTTCCTCTGGGACGCCCACCACCAGGAACCACCCACCTGACTGCCTTTCGGAGTGCAGCATCGACCATTTGTCAACCTCCAACCAGGGGTTCTGGAACTCCAGAGCGCGACCCACGTCACGCACGTCGTCCCAGACCCCCTGTTCGTCGGGCACGACAATGCCGCACCGCACTCTCTTCGGGGTCTCTTCCTGGCCCCTGACCTCCAGTTCGAAGCCCGGTGGTGGGACCAGGAGAGAGACTGCCTCCGTCAGCCAGGTGCGCGTTGCCTCGTCGGCGCACCAAAGTTTGAGGACCCCGTCCGCATGCACGGGTTTCCCGGTGAACGCTGGAGCGGGGCGTTTGGGGGTTTTGGTCGACCAGGCGTCACTCAGGATCTTCCTCTGGAGCTCCCGGAGTACCTGGTCCACCAACTCCTTCGGCAAGTTCCCTGTGCGTTTGCATGTTACTGCAACACCCAGGGACGCCTTGGAGGCCTGTGCGTAGGACTTACCTACTGTCGTCCTGGAGGATTCGAGGCGGGGCTTCTTGTGGTCTCCCCGAGGCGAACTGGTCTCGTTGAGAGCACGTTTGGCCTCACCTCTGTCCTTGTTTCCGGCAGTTTTACCTGCTGTGTTGCTCGGTGGTGCAGCGGCTGGTTGCCGTCCAGGGTGGCCAGCTCGCCGCTTGGCGGCAGCCGGCTTCCCTGTACTGCTTCCGGCCTTCTTGCATCCCTCACTGCTGAGTGTGGGCTGCGCACTGGTGACATTGCTGGGACCTGCGACAGCAGCCTGCTCAGCTGCTTTTGTAGAGGCAGCACCGGCAGCAGCAGCGGTTTGTGCAGCCTTCTGCTTGGACGCCCTGCGCTGTCTCTTGTTAAGGTTTTTCCTCTTCTTCGACGGGCCCACAGTGGCGGGGCCACTAGTGGGCGGGCGCTGAACAGGATTGATGGTCTTGCCCTTACCCTTGCCCTTCTTGTGGCCAACCAATTGCCAGCCCGCGAAGGAGGAGTCGTCTTCCCGCTTGATCTCGAACGGGCTGACGATTGTAAGGACGGGACCAGTACTAGTGCTAGCCAGCGCTGAAGTCCCGTCCTTGGGGGATGATATAACCTCTGCAGCCGAGGCCACAGCGTCAACCATCTGTTTTGGTTTTGCGGCGGGAACAGCTTTCGCTGCCACCGTCGCAGTTGGGGTAGTGAAAGGGATAACGGTATCCATAAATGTTTTTACAAGACTTCATCCCTCTGGCTTCCCACCCTCCATGGAGCCCGCAACAGGGAACGTCATACCGGACGTTAGGATTACCAGAGGGATATAGGAACGCGGGGCTGGCTTACAGCACGACATCGGGCGCCCGCTTGGGTTAACGGCCTGAGCCGAGTTACCAACTCTAGCCGTCCACCCTCGCTTGCGCCCTCAGTATAGCCTTCACCAACCACGTCAACAGCCGAAATAAATTCCGACTGTTGATGTGGACCCTATGTCCCTAGCCCGTGGCCCTCTGACGGGACACGATGGCCATTTCCCCCGCTGCGGCTCACAGCGGGGGCTACCGTTTAGCGTGAAATCGGGACCAAAGAGGGCGTGTTGCCTCACGGTCACATTACCGCCAGCGCCGCTCGGCTCAACCCCCCAGGACTCCGTCATCCCCGCGTACGGTGCTCGACTGCGCAGGTCCTAGCGCAGGTGGTCAACTTCTCTTACCCGTGACTGTTTACTACGGGCCCAAGCCCACCTGGCCACGAGGGGGCGTGGTGAAGAGATGTGTAAGTGAATGTGTGTGTGTGCGCGCATGTGTGTACGTGTGTGTATGCGTGAGTAAAGTGCCTGTTATTTGTGTTTCGGCTGGAGGTTTTGGTTGCATCCATTTCTGAAGGAACTGGACCAAGAACGGGCGGCAACCTCGAGAAGGATAGTCCACCAGCCTTGCCTTAGGGATCTACACGACCTGCGCTACCCCTGAGACCATTCGCCACTCCCTGCACCGGACTCAGGTGCAGGGAGTAGAAGTCAGTGCAGTTCAGTGGAAATGGAAACGAATTGAACTGCACGGGCTTCCGCCCAAAAGGGCCCAGGGTTACGGGTGAAGACCTCAACGGTGTAACGAGCGGAGACAATGGATGTCAGCACGGTCAGTACAGCGGAAGAGGCGAGCCACAGAGGCTTTGTATCTGGACCCTGATGGAGGGCAGCGGCACCCATCAGTACTGTAGTGAGGCATAAAGAAAGTTATTCCGGACTGGCTCACCAACAGATTACTACAGACACTGAGTCTGTAGTAACGCGATGTAGAAAGCAACGGGATACTACTACATTATCTATTCCCACGAGAGTTACGTGGTGAAATGCAAGTCAATACTAGAGTACCTTTGCCTGATGACCCGCGTAGCGACCGGCGCTTTGAGTTTTCCGGGACTCCAAGTGTGAAATTGGCTACCGGCCGAGGGAATGTAGGCAACCAGGCATCCCACGGAAAACATGCGACTGGAAGAGTACACATACAGTTAAGGAAGAACACCCGCATTGGTACCTGGAACGTTCGGACGTTAGGACTCCTTGATAAAGGCAAACTTAAAATATTAGACCAGGAGCTCGAGCAGTGTGGTAACATTATCACCGGTTTGAGTGAGACCCACTGGAAGAGAAGTGGCCACCAAGACTTGGAAAAGCATACGATCTATTATTCAAGAGATGCCACAAGTAGTTTTGCTGGAGTGGCCATTGCGATTCCCAAACAATGGACTAAATCAGTTTTAGGCTATAATCCAGTGAGTAGAAGGATAATATCTATGAAGCTCAGTGCGTCACCAACCCCACTCAATATCATCCAGGTGTATGCACCCACTAGCTCAGCAAAGGATGAAGATGTAGAAGATTTCTACAATGACATAGAATCGGTAATAGCTAAAATACCTAAGCGAGAAATGCTGATACTTCTGGGCGATTTTAATGCTAAAGTGGGTGAAACAACTATGGACGTAGGCTTGAGGAGTGTTATTGGACATTATGGCCTCGGTCAAAGAAATGCCAGAGGAGAACGTCTCCTACAATTCGCTGCCGACAACAGCTTTACTATAATGAACACGGTATTCCAACACCACCGTAGAAGGCTTTACACCTGGATATCCCGGACGGAAAGCATCGGAATCAGATCGACTACATATTAATAAGAACCAGATGGCGGAGTTCTATCATGAACGCACATACATTACCCGGAGCGGACTGTCTATCTGACCACCAACTATGTAGTCTCCGATTGAAGTTGCGAAACACTGTTCCCCGAAAAGTTAATAAAAGGATAGAAGTTCTAGATAAACCTGCGTTCTTAAACCGCCTTCCTAGTCAATGGCAATCGGGAGCGACAGACAGTGACCCTGATTCTCTATGGAAATGCGCGAAAGTCCAAATTAGGGCAGCAATTCGTGAGACTCAACCTACACGCGCCATGAATAAACATCAAGACTGGATGTCTGATGACACCTGGTTCCTTGTAGAACGTCGTCGAGAAATAAAAGTCAAAGGCGCGTCAGTTACAGACCTAAACGCAATTGGCGCCCAAATTCAAGCGTCATGTCGACGGGACCGTAACAATAACTTGCAGGCAATCTGCAAAGAGCTAGAAAGGAACGCAGACCGCTGTGAAACAAAAGACCTTTTTAAAAGAATCCGTTGCATCACTCGGCAGTTTAAATCAAGAACTTGGGCGATCGAAAATTCCATCGGTGTGGCTGTGACGGAAATAAAGGAGATTGTTGACGTGTGGAAAGATTATTGCCTGTCACTCTTTGCGGACACCAACACACTTCCACCTAACGCTACTTCTTCGCGTGAATCCAGTGCTCAGAATGAGCCGGATATACTGAGGAGTGAAGTTCATGCTGCAATAAAGCACCTGAAAAAGAACAAAGCCGTAGGTGATGACGATATCCCTATTGAGGTATTTCAAGCAATGGGTGACCTCGGTGTGGATATGATGCAGACCCTCTGCAATCGTATTTGGGAGACAGCAAAATGGCCACACGACTGGTCACATTCCGTGTTCATACCATTGCATAAGAAGGGATCGACAAAGAAGTGTAGCAACTATAGCCTGATTGCGTTAATATCTCACGCCAGCAAAGTTCTACTGCATATTATTAATAACAGACTGCTCACTTTTCTGTCAGGTGAAATATCTCCCGAGCAGGCAGGATTCGTCAAAGGTCGCGGAACAAGAGACCAAATCCTAATACTCCAACAAGTAATAGAGAAAGCAAGAGAGTTTAACACCCCACTCTATATATGTTTCGTTGACTTTCGCAAGGCCTTCGACACAGTGAAGTGGCAGAAACTTTAGGACGTGCTTATACTTATGGGAGTCCCCAATCATTTGATACGTCTCATACGAGCGCTTTACGTGGATGGAACGGCGACTGTTCGGATCGACGGTGTGCACTCTAAAGTCTTCAAAACACAGGCCGGAGTAAGACAGGGATGTATTCTCTCGCCCCTTTTATTTAACATCTACACAGAGTACATCAAGCGCATTGTACTGGACCAGTGGGATAAAGGAGTCTCTATTGGGGGCCGAAAAATATCCAACCTTAGATACGCTGATGACACAACACTTCTTGCCCAGTCAAAAGATGACATGGAGGAACTGCTGACACGCCTAGAGACCACAAGCATCTCCTTCGGACTCGCGATAAACAGGGACAAGACCAAAATGGTGATAGTGGACCGAGCTGAACTGAACAAACCAGAAATACTCTCGATTGGCAACTGTCAAGTCGTCCAGAGCTACGTCTACCTTGGTTCCACTATCACAAACACTGGAGGATGTGAAGACGAGATAAGAAGGAGATGTGCCATAACAAGAACTGCTGTGGGCAAGCTTGAAAAAGTTTGGAAAAATCGCAACATCACCAACGCTACTAAGGTGCGTCTAATGAGAAGTCTCGTATTCCCAATCTTCCTCTATGGCGCAGAAACGTGGACAATGAGGCTGAATGATCGCCGAAAAATTGATGCGCTAGAGATGTGGTGTTGGAGACGACTTTACGGATACCTTGGACCGCGCGGCGTACTAACGTGTCCATACTTAAACAGTTAAAAATTCAGAACAGATTATCGTCGACTGTGCAAATGCGAATCCTTAAGTATTTCGGACACGTATCACGAAATGAGAACTCCATGGAGCGACTGGTTATCCAAGGCTTAGTGGAAGGCAAACGTTCTCGCGGGTGATCACCTACGCGCTGGAATGATCTAATTAAATCTGTCACTCAGAGTTCCGTTGCAGAGTACTCACGCAATGCAAAGAACCGTAACAGATGGAGAAACATCGTAAAGGCTTCAGAAGCCAAGGAGAAGGCTGATGACGACCCAAAACCCGCATGACAACTCACTCATGACATTCATCACGGAGCCACGACCACTCTGTCAAGAGTGTACGACTGAAGAGAGAGAGACCTGCAGTAATAATACAGATAATAGTATTGTCTTTCTTTGCTTGATTCTAATGCAGCATTTTGATCTTTACTCCATGGCTTTAAGTTTAAAATCGATTAAGTTGGAACTGACTTTCGAGCTTTTCCTAAAATTCAGCGGAATATTATTGATATTTTTATTATACCAGGTACTGAGAATTTATGCCTTGTAAACGCTATATAAAATATATACACCAAGCCCTTTTATATGATACTTTATTTGTAGTAGAAGCTTAAATTTCAACCACTATAGGACAATATATTTTTTAATTTAATTAGGTACAAATGTTACTTGCCAATATATAGTTCTAGATCAACGGGAAGTAACCTAATCAATTTTGAATTATAAATCCATCGTGATATGTGTATTTGCGGCATAAACAACCGTCTTACGTAAATTTAGAAGTTAATTACTTTTTATAGCTTCAGCGACTGTAGACCTGAGCATATGTTCATTTCCGAAATCAAGACTCTTGACAGACACGAACTACAAAGTGATCCTATGTTATACGCGATCTGTTTTTTTTTTGCTTTTATCGTTCATTGAGAAAGTAGAAGACTACATTTTAGGGTTTCGTATCTCAATAAAAACGTTATTTAAATAGTACATATCTTCATAAAAACATCTTAAAATATCTCAGAGCTACCACCAGCTAACGAAACTAAACGAATAAAACCAGATAATGCAAATATTTTCATTTCATTTAATCGTCGAATAACGCCAAAACCAACCATGTTCCTCTCCCATTGCTAATAAAGGTACTTTTTCTGATAATTTATTACCGTGACAGCTGGCAGGGACTTCCGGCCTCCGCACTAGCCCTTCTCATTACGTCACTCTTCCTCTTTTATCATGCTTACTATGTTTTTGGCAAATATGAATTCTCCACTCAAATCAACAATCTGTTATCGATCAGCCGCATATTGATCCTAATATTATGCAGGTAATGAGTTTGTTTGTTTAGTTACACGCAGTAATCTGAGATAATACTGGTTCGATTTGAATAATTATTTTTGTGCTGGATAGCCCGTTTATCGAGGAAGTCTCTATAACTTCCACTATGAACGCACCAGCGGCTGGTCGCACTTCGATTTTTATAAGCATAAAACGCACGATGTCAGAAAGAAAGAAAGAAAACTTTATTGCATGCAGCTTACAGGGACACAATGTGTAAAGGAAAAGTATAAAAAACAAAATACAGCGTGACACAATATAAAATGAATAAATATAGAAAATACAAAGAAACAAGTAAATCACTGATAGTCATGTGTCCCACAGCTACAGCAATCAGGCCACCAGTTCAGTATTTGCCTGGTCCTGAGGACCAGGCACTGGTCTTCCACTGTAGCCTGCCATAGTGACGTACGGAAGCCAATAAGCATAAATAGCTATATAAAAAATTTGACTTAATATATTGTATAAGCATATGTAGATATAAAATACATAGATAAACGATAAGTAAATATTCAAATGTATAAATACAACAGTAGATCTAGCGAATAAATATGTTACCTAACGTGCATTAACTTAAAACGGGCAGCTCGCCAATCAAACTTAACCGTAAGTGTTTGGAAATTAGTTTCACAGTATAGCGACAATATTACCTTATTCGATAATATTACCCCATATCTACGTATAACCTACACCACCTCAGCAAAGCGAACATAAAATCGAAGCAAAAAACCACCTCAACTTTAGCAATTTTAAATAAAAGACATGTCACAATTAATATTGCCATGTTGCCGTTGTTCATTTATAAGATGTTGTTTTAACCGTATTCTAAAGGTAGCTAGCGCATTTATGTTTCGTATGGGTGGTGGTAGATTATTCCACACCTTCGATGCAGTGTATCTGAAGCTACCTTTAAATGCTGCCGATCTATGAGGCTGTATGGCAAGCTGCTGTGAGCACTGCCTACTTGTGCACTCCCTTCTACTTGCCGTCCAACTCAACTTGTCATACAAATAGGATGGCTCATGATACTTCATAATACCAAATAGTAGACACGCCAAGTGATGCTTACGTCGGGATTTCATTTTTAGTATGCCGTGTTGGTTCAAGAACGGTGTTACATGTGTTCTTGGGGGGATAGTGAAACAGAACCGTGCACACGCATTTTGGACTCGCTGTATAAGACGCTGCGTTCTAGCGAGCAACCTAGGACTACAGACGACGTCCGCGTAGTTTAACTTGGACAAAACCAATGTCTCAACTAATAATATTCGCAATTCTTGGGATAGGTGATGCCTTATTTTGTACAGGATTTTTATACGGTAAAAGCAATTCCGGACTGCAGTGGCTATATGATTTTCAAAACGAAGGTTTGAATCTATCTTCAGACCAAGGTTTTTGGCTTCATGTACCCTGTCTATTATGACCCCATTGAGCAGAACATGTAAGTCCCTCGGTACTGTTTGCAATTGCTGATCAGTACCGAACAGCATGTACTTTGTCTTCTAAGGATTCAATACTAAGCAGTTTTCATCTGACCACGCAGATATACTATTTAGGTCTGCATTCAATTTAGTAAGAGCAGCTTGATAGTTTGCAGGCTTAAAAGAAATATACAGTTGGACGTCATCGGCGTACAGGTGGTATTTGCAATGTTGAATGCGCGTAACTATGTCTGTACAGTATAAAATAAAAAGAATTGGCCCCAAAATGGATCCCTGGGGTACGCCTCTTTCTATTGACGTCACATTAGAATGATCACATTAGATGATGTCAGCGCACTGACTTGCAGCCAACGTATATAAACTTCAGCCAACCGGTAGTGCCGGGGCTCAGTGCCTCAGGCTCTATCTAGGCAGCCACGGGTGCATTAATAATGCGGGTGTAATCGCGGGCTCAGTCAATACAAAGTAAAACTGTTATAAATGGGCAATCTAATGTGGAGTACCTTTGTCCAAAGAATTTACATGTAGAATAGAATAGAATAGAATAGAATTCGTTTATTATCACATCATAACAGCGCACAATTATTAGGTACATAATAAGTAAATAGATACATATAAATATAGTAGGTAGGAACACAATGATATCAATACGGGCATACATTTCCGACGATAATTATAGCCATACCCACATTCAAAAAAATTATAACTGTACACCGCCGATGTGACAATGAGGCAGACATTCAGCGTTGCGTCGCTCGTGGCGTGAACGACTTGCTGATTTTCAATGCCTGCCCCAAGTGACGCCAGTGATGCAACAAACGTAAAGTTACATAAAATTTATTTTTATACCTACTCGCTACTAGTTTAACAAATAACAAAAAAATAAAAATAGCCTATATTATGCGTACACAACAAAAATACAAATCATTTGTAGGTCTAGGTACGCCTGGTGTAAAATAAAAAGTGCCAGTGATTTGTTTACAATTCTACACTACATAACCGACCACTTGGTTACTCGTGTTGGCTGGTGGTGGCGCTGCGATAGCGGCGAGCGTCACATTAAACAAGTATTTAGCTCAGCGTGGTCACGTGATGTAAACATAACATAGTTTAATAACAATCAAACTCCCACAGTTCGCCAATAGTATTGGTTAATAATAATAAACAAAGGTTATAATAATATGTGGTGGTTATCATTACAGGTAAATATATTATAATAACATAATATTTTATTCTTTGTAGAATAATATTAGGTGCAATTGTATACAAATCATCAATTAAACCATAAACCCTGCTTAAATCTGTGATCAGACATTACAAATAGGTTAATGTAATACCTATATTATAAAACCGAAACATCGCAAATATCACAATTTAGTTATTTTAATTTTTTCTATACCCACAGTTCGTGTGCCTTCCCTTCAGTTATTGTGGATTGTAATAAAAGGCATATTCAGAACGACACCTAGAACCAACCAACTGAGGATTCGGTATACAGGTATACCTATTTTGCCTAAACATCATAGCCATTGCGTAAGTAAAGTTCTTGAATATTAGTTTATATTATTTTTGTTCCTCCAAAAGATATCTTTTGAAGGCGAATTTAAAAGATATTTTTGTTTTTAGAGATCTTATGGGAGGTGGTATATCGTTCCAGCAATGAGTGGCAGCATACCTGAAACACCCCCGGAAGGCTGTGGTTCTATATTTGGGTATTGAGAGTGGCTTCGACGACGAACGCGCGGGGTACTGGTAATGGTCCTGCCTCCAACTCAGTTTCTGGAATAAGTATGTTGGCTTTGCTGTATTTATTACACCAAACAATAAATTTCCCAGGTGGAGTCTTCTCCTTGCTGCCATTTTAAGTATATTGTTTTGCACCAAAAATGGTGTTATGCGACTCCTTCGGGCTATGTTAAAGCAGTATCGTGCGCATGCATTTTGGACACGTTGCACTAAGCGAGCCGTGCGAGACAACAAGCACGGACCGTATACCGTGTCACAATAATTTAATTTTGATAAAACTAGACTTTCAACTAATCGTTTTCTTATATCTACGCTGAGGAAATGTCTAATGCGATATAAAACTTTTAGTCTATAAAAACAATTTTTGATTAAATTGTTTATGTGGTTTACGAATCGCAGTTCCGGGTCCATAAGTAAACCGAGGTTATTTGCAAGTTCCACCCTTTCAATATTTACACCCATTACCTGTATTGAGGGATGTGCAGACATTATTGAGCGAATTTGATTCTTACTCCCCATAATTATAAATTTGGTTTTTAAGGGATTAAGCACAAGTGAGTTATCTAAGGACCAGGAAGCTACCCTATTAAGCTCCTCATTAATCGTTTGTACGGCTGCTATTGTGTCATGAGGCTTAAACGAATAGTACAGCTGGGTATCATCTGCGTACAAGTGGAATTTACAGTCTCGGATGCAGGTGGATACGTCGGCACTGTATATTATATACAAAAGTGGTCCCAACAAGGATCCCTGAGGAATTCCCCTAGGCACCTTCCGGGGTGAGGATGATACTGTTGAACCATCTTTCCTTCGTATTTCCACTGACTGTAGTCTATCCGTGAGATAGCTATCAAACCACCTTAGAGTACTTGTGTCGAAACCGTAGTACGCAAGCTTTGACAATAGTAAGTTGCAATTTATGCTATCGAATGCCCGGGAATAGTCCAGTAGCGTTAAAATGGTCCCTTCGCCGCGATCACGTGCCTCTAAAATATTATCAATGACGTCCGCTAAGGCTGTGGCCGTCCCTCTACCCTTTCTAAAACCTGACTGTAAGTCCGGCAGGATACTGTTTCTTTCCAAAAAATCAGTAATCTGTAAATACACTACCCTCTCTAGAACCTTGGATAAGCACGGTAAAATACTTATGGGACGCAAATCCTTAAAACTTTGCGGGTTATTATTTTTTGGTAGAGGTCGCACTATAGCTCTGCGCCATAATACCGGAAACTTATTAGTGACGATGGATGTGATTACGATATGAGTAATAGCAGTAAGAGATTGTGGGAGGGTAAGCAATATCATCTCCTTTGATATTCCATCATTTCCCATAGCGTTGGTAGCTATATTCTTAATTATATTAAGTATGGTTTTAGAGTCAGTAGGAGTCAATGAAAACTTTTCGGAATCGCGTCGATGATACTCAAAAAACGTTAATTGTGAGATGGGAACAGTTGGGTTGCCGGGAACATCTAAAAAAGCTGAGTTTATTTTCTCCGGATCGTCAAGCTGGCTTGTAAGCATAATATCATTGCCTCTGAGAGGCAGAACGTGTTTTTTTAAATTGTTCCATAATGCTTTCGAGGCACTTGCATTGTCGTTAATATACTTAGCGAAGTAGGCTTTCTTTTCTTGATACAGAGCCATTGCTGCCTGGTGTTTTAGATCTAAATAATAACGTTTATGTGCTCCGTTTGTGGTCTTACGGGCACGATGACGAGCATCATCGCGCAACTTAAACATCAACTTTATATTGTCCGTTATCCAGGGGGTGGGCTTATCCCGAAATATTTTAGTTTTACTCGGCGCATGCGTATTGAAAAGATCAAGGATATATGAGTTAAAAAGGTAAACCATATCGTTAACGTCTGATAGTGCCAATATTTCATGCCATGGGACCCTCTCTAAGTCGTTCGTGAAATAATCAAGCAGTATGTCCCTAAATGGCCGATAAGTAACCACTCTCTTCTCTGGCTTATCTTTTTTGAAGTTTAATTCGCATGTAACAAATGCGTGATGACCCAGTTCCGCTATACAGTCCACCAATACACATCTATATTTAGCGTCTGTACAAATCAAATCAATTAATGTAGCACTATCACCTACGTAGTGAGTGGGCTCAGAGACTATCTGGTCAATACTGCTGTAATTCAGAAAGTCTGCTAATTGTTTTGTCTTATTATTGGTCTCAAGCATATTGACGTTGAAATCGCCGAGTAAAATGACGTTGTCGTACGGAGATAGTGCACACATGCTGTCTGTTATAGCATCGAGAAATATATCTAAGTCGAGCCAAGGCGGGCGGTACGCGGTGCCTATCAACAATATTTTTGAGTTAATTGATAGACTCATCCACATTTGTTCCACTGAGGGGCTGTGGGGATGCGCTCTTTTCCGTGCGTTGATACCGGTTCTAACATAAAATGCGACACCTCCTCCACGTCCGCGACGCGTTGTGTTCGGGCGCGGGATGTGACACAGTTTGTAGCCGGGCACAGTCGGCGCGCGTCCTTCCTCGCCCTCGCGAAGCCACGTCTCATTAATAGCCATAACATCTACTGCGTGTTTATTCATGGCAACAAGAAACTCATCGTGGTTTGTTGCCAGAGAACCAGCGTTAAAGACACCCAATCTTAGATTCCTAGCTAGCGGCATTGCTTACAAAAGCTCTGATCATTTTCATGTACAACATGTCTTATATTTTTAAAATAAAATACATATATTTACTAATTATGTTATCATCACAAGGCTATACCTCTTGAGTAACCTGTCTGCCATTAGTAACCTGCCTGCCAATACTGTTCGCTAAATTCATCTCAGTTTTAATTTATTCTAATCGTTGGAGCCATTAAGCCTTTGCCATTATTTTCTTAAGACACGTAGCGAACGTCGATGTTATCGTAAGACTTTATCCACTCCATTAATCTGTTAGTGAGTAATTGATGATTCTTCGGTCATCGCTGATAAGTGACCTTATATATCTTAGGTTAAGTGTGGGTCGATTTTCACATTTTTTCTTCACACTGAGTAATGTTTATGTAAGATTTAGCACCTGTTTTCTGAAGACTTTGCCCGGATTGCTGTTGTTTCATGAAGGTCAGATTATTATTGGAATATTCTATGGTAAGTGCCGTTGTTGATAGATTGTTCAAGGCATATTTTCTTCTTCTGTATAAATAAAATTTTAACGTTACTGACTGAATGACAGACAACGCACATTCAATACTATTAGCCACAAGAAGCTGAAATTTGGTGGTACATAATATGTGGGCCGGTGCACTACGGAGGGATTTCGTTAAATTTAAGAAAGGTACGGCTGTAGCTGTGGGCATCATCTAGTCTAATATATAAAATTCTCGTGTCACAGTTTTCGTTCCCATACTCCTCCGAAACGGCTTGACCGATTTTGATGATTTTTTTTGTGCTTATCCGGTATCTATGAGAATCGGCCAACATCTATTTTTCAAAAAAAAAATTTTTGCAAAACAACGTTTGCCGGGTCAGCTAGTGATTTTATAAATTTAGATTGTAATGAAGTGGGTACATCAAGCGTAACATATACCTAGAGTCTACAGAAGCGCATTACAGACATTCTTACAGCTGAACTGTAAACATTTAAACAGAAGTCATTTTCTTATCCTTCACAGCAGTGTGGTGCGCATCTTGTAATACACCAATTCAGGTACTATTCCTGCTACAAAATAGTCCTTAAGTTATTTTTACCCTTAATATTACGAGATCTAAAGCCGTAATAAAATGAATACGAGTATCTGTCTCGCACCGGATATGAAACATCCAATTTATGACATGCACTTTGTATTTGAGAACATTAAAGTGCTGTCGTACTAATTAACGAATGATGACGAAGTAGGCCCAATTATTCCAATCAGAGTACGCGCGAATACAATTAGGGATGTCACGGCATAATTATGTATGTTGAGTTTGTATATACTTTTAAATACACATTGACACATTTTTATACAATGTGGTAAGCGGAAAGTGGCACATTTTAGTGCCGCGAAAGTAAGAACTAAGTATATAGCTTCAAATTGATGTAAAATTGCTATATCGTTATCATCATTGTACTAGTGTTATCTCGGTTACATCTAAGATTTTGTTTCGTATTGGAGCCTAGGATCCGCATTCTATTCTAACCACATTTGACAGATTTTTTTTTATAGACTCACGCCTGTATCCCCGAAGGGGCAGGCAGAGGAGTAGGTAATATAACACCCACATTTCGCTACGAATTTTTAGGTCCCATATAATAGGGGGCGAGCCTATTGCCGTTACCGGTCACGTTACCAGACTCCGTGCTGCTATTGAGAATTCCGAAAAACTCAGTAACACTTTTGCCCGACCCGGAAATCGCACCCGGGACCTCCGATCAGTAGTCGCATACGCTATCCACTGGACCACGGAGGCAGTAATATGACAGAATATTAGCTTAGAAATAAAAGCGTTATCACACAAACCAAAACAATCTGTAACATACTTTCTATAGTTACAAATATATCAGTAGCTGTACTTTAGTACATATATATCGATGGTAGCTGTATTCTAACTCACAACCTCTAACTGGTTGTACCGTCAAGAAACCTATATAAATTCAGCGAGGTCGATGCGGTGAAAGGGACCATCTAGTTCGGATATCAATTAATAGTTAGTTTATTTAGCATTTCTTTTCCTTTTATATAAGGTCGGCCTTTTATGTTATCATTTCTACCTACTAAGCTCAATTATTTATCTGATTGTGTCTCTAGTTCCTGCAATTATGAAGAATCATAACTTCACATGATTTCAAGAATATATTTATGAAAACTGTGAAATATATGAAAACAGGCATTCGATAAATTCTGGCATTGAAATACCTAAACCGTTGCAAAAAATACAACGAAATCTTTCCAGTTCACCTTTTTCTAAATACCATTTGTGTTTCAAGAGAGTTATTTTCGGTGGCAAGAAGCTGATGCTCCTGATCAGTTCAGTTTTTAATAAATACCTGCAGTAGAAATACGGATAATAGTATTGACTTTCTTTGCTTGATTCTAATGCAGCATTTTGATCTCTACTCCATGGCTTTAAGGTTGAAATTCCGTCGATCTAACTGCTTTTGTACCACATGCTAGCTTTAATTTGTAAACAATGGATACTGTAGCGAATTTCCGGGTTCGATGCCCGATGTTCACTCAAGCTCACGATCCACCCTTTGAGTCGGATTCAATCGATAAGTTTTTACTTCCCAGTAAAGTAGTATAAAATATGAATAAATCTATGACTACTTAAGATAAAAACAGTGTGAATTGTATAGTAAAAATATCTCAGAAATATTCAACAATAGTGGCAAAATTATTGGATGACGATGAAATAACTCGTCCTCACATAGCGTCTAAATATTATCAATATTTTTCTCTAATAAATATACCTCTCTAATATATCACTCAAAATATAAAATAATAATTAGTAATAACATAGTGCAGTTTGTGACTGTTTAAGATGAGGATAGCCGCTCTAACATGACCAAAATCAGGACCGATACTCTCACCCCATCGTTGTTGATTAATTGTGAGAAGTTATCTACTAATACCTCTGCTGTCGATTCGGCCCATGCAAGCATGCATGGTTCCACTGCCCTCAGGGCTAGTCTCACTGCCTCAAGAAAAACGTTATTACGTATTTGAGCCGTTTGGGGTCGAAACGTTGGGGCCATGTGGTCCAAGGGCGAGATCTCTTTTTAAAGACCTCGCAAAGAGACTGGTCGACGCCTCGCGTGACCAGAAGGCTGGGTTGTATTTGGCCCAGAAGGTAAGTATCGCCATACAACGTGGCAATGCTGCCAGCGTTCTGGGCACGCTTCCAGTTGACGGCGATGTGGATGAATTTCATGACCCCTCTAAATTTTTTCTTTTCGTATATTTATTTGTAGGTTCTGTATATATTTCTTTGTATATTATTTTAAGACTTAGTTACGTTTCAATCTCATATATATATAAAGTTGTAAAATAATTTAATAAATATAACACCCAGAGAGAGGTAAAATTAATTTTAGAAAAACAGTGTAATATAGATTAAATAAAGAACCACCTTTTAGTATACCTATCTATTGTACTAGCTAAGCCCGCGGTCACACCCGGGTTATTTATGCTCATAACACGATGTTACGAGTATAATTATAGCCTTCCACGATAGGTATGTGGGCTTTTCAATACAAAAAGATTTGTTCAAATCAATCCAATAGTTCCTAAGATTAGCACGAAAAACTCTTCAGCTTTAGAATATTATATTATAGATAGCGAATGGACTAATCATGGGATACAACACTCCAATTAGGTCAAGTTGCTGTTGTACGTCACTTTAAGTCATTCAATAGAAAAGGCACATAACAATCATATCGTCAAGAGCCATATACTCGTTTGTAGATTACGACCTGTCGACACCATTCTGATTGAGTACCATCCAATTTGTTCCAATATCGGCCGGTCAAACGACGAGTCGGCTTAATTGACGGCTAGCACACATTGTTTCTAGGCAAAGAAAAACACTAAAACTATGCATAAATTGGATATTTGAACAAACACGTCAGTCATTTTGATAGACCAATAAGCTACAGCAAATATAACACCTAGATCGCATATTGGATATTAGGTACCTTTTACTATTTTAGTTTATAAAATCGTATAATATGTCACATCCAACTTAATCAGCCATGCAATTAATAGCCACTCTTTATTAAATAGCGCTGTTTAACTAGCGCCCTGTATGATATTCAATCGTCTAATCTAATCGAACATCTAGGCAAGTGATTTGGATCTATAACGTTTAACTACACTTGCCTATCAACGTCATTAATAGGTAGGTATGTTTCCAACTATTATCATTTACTCGGCTTTTTCGATCTATTAAGAATCGCCACGCACCGGACGTCGCGCGTCGTAGCAGAGGTAGGCCCTCTCGGAAGGTGGACTGACGATCTTGTTGGGATCGCGGGCAGCGGATGGATGTGGGTGGCCCAAGATTGGTTCATGTGGAGAACCTTGAAGGAGGCCTATGTCTAGAAGCGGAAGTCTTTCGCCTGATATGATGAAGATTCGGTGTGTACAGAATTGTTAGACACTCAAAAATACGAATTTTGAGCCTGGGCTAGGCTATTAATTGAACAGTTGATTAAAGATGTTTGATAACCTATCCCTACTGACATATCGCAGAATCCAAACTGCTGAAGATAATTTCTTTTACGACGCACACACTTACCAAAGAAATTATTTTTAAAATAACAAATCTAAGGTGGTAAAATAAATGTTGATAGTCGAACAAAACAGGCAGACGAAGGCGCGAGTGACTTTCAATAACATAGCTATTTTTAGGTTTTCGTGATCGTACACAACTTATGTGTGCTGTTTATTTATAAAATTCATTGTCTTAATATTCACCTTTGTAGCTCCATTGTCATACTGTGAATTAATTGTATATGACCTTCAGTAGAAACTGTTTTGGCACAACATTAATCAACTAATGTGTGTACATATTTACTCTTGCACGTTAATAGTTACAAATTTATTGTGATATTTATAGTTTGTTCAAAGTCTACCAATATTAGTTTTATATTAGAAAAATACACGGCCCTTTGGCAGGCGTACACAAATACATAGGCCCATGATCACGGGTGGTGGAGAGTAACCTATGCCGAAATTTGGAGGCAAATAGCTCGACTTGGCTTGCCGTTCTTAATTGGTCGGTATAGTTAACAAACGTTTTCATAGGTCGCCCTTGAGGTCCTTGGCGCGCCACCAAACTTTAGAGGCCTCGTAAAACTGTCGGTCCCGGTTCTTAGCTTGGACAAGAATCGCTGGACCATCGGTTGGAGGACTTTGGGCGCTCTGAAAACTCCGACACCAGAGTTCGTACCGTTACATAAATACATATATCACGATGCGTACATAAGACATTTCGCCAAAAAAAACTGATCTCGGTAACATATAAATAGGTATCTATGGCATGGCCTTGTCAACCGAAAGAGGAACCCGATCAAGTAAAGCGCGCCGTTGTATTTTTTAACCAAAGCGATTTTATATTTAGTTAGCATAATACACTGTAAAAAAGAACTTGTCAATATTTCCTAATAGCATCGCGTCGCTTCGATGACAGAATAACAGCTTTTTACTCAGCGTATTTGGAAGCATAAGAAACATAGTTTGATTATAACAAAAGAGAACTTGTTTTCTTTCGTTTAGTGGTTTAATGTAAAATTCGTATCTGATAAATATAAAATAATTATCTACTATATTTTTACCAGAAAATTACTTATTCATGCGGGTCCATTGTTATCAAACGAAAATAAGTTTAGTAACCTCAAAACTAAACTTGGCTATCGGTTCAGCATAAACTGTAAACATTTTCTTTTTATCTTGTAAAAGAAAATGATGAATAACGGTGACAACAGGAGTCGACAAAATAGTTAACAATTTAACTTTGTGTCAGTTCCTGTCAGCTTCGGTGGTAAGTCGACAAAATATATTGTAACTTTGTACTTACTTAGAAACAAAATATTTTCTGGATTGTCTGTGTTCAATACTTGCGTATATTCGCTTATGCGAAGCTTTCTAAGTTCTGTTTCAAACAGCTGAATCATTTCTTTAGAGTAAAGTTATTTGTACGATAGAGTTGAAATGTTAATTCTAGTTACGATTTCTTTTACAAATGCTAAAGAAACTAATCTGTATATATAAAATCCTTGCGTTACTGATTGACTGACAGACAAGCTACAGCCAAAACTATTAGGCGCAAAAAGCTGAAATTTGGCGTGTTTATTCCTTGAGGACTGTAGAGGTGCACTAAGAAGGGATTTCCCGAAATTCTATTTAAATAAAGAATATGTGCGGGCGTAGCCGCTGGCATTCTATAGTTGGTTATATTATAGAAACTAATTGGTTATAGTAGAGAGACTACTTCTAAAGTTTGCAAGATTTAACCTTTATGTATAAATCAGTACAGCGCAGTAGAGTTATATTGACATTATAGTACTTATTAGTGTGATGAAATTTACGAGCAATGACTGACACCCAGAAAATCTCGAGTTTAAACTCACACAGCGCTGACTTTAGAATAATTAACAATTTAATTTACTTTTCCCCAATTTAATACACACGTACATATCGTAACAATCTCTTCGTATTTTTCGCTGCTTGTCTTAGAGAGCGTGTTAAGCCGACAGTCACAGCTGCCATAAATACTCAGTCAGTATATCAGTACTCATAATATATATTATATGATATAGTATATTTGCCTCTAGTCCAAAACTTAAAATTCTGCCATGCCTTTGGGTTTCAAAGTCCGTACCGTCAAATCTAGTTCGAATAAATAAAGAACCCTGGACTTTAAGAAAGTTTTGGATGCAACCCGAGTAATACTATTATGACAAATATGACAAAATACCTAACCAGCGCTGCTCAGAAAAATGTAAATCAATAAGATTATGAGTGAAGTGAAGAAATTATACGAGGGACAGTGATAAACGTACAAGCAAATTGCGTAGCATTAACACCGAAGCGTAACACGTCTTACTCAAACGTCCAACACTCAGTGCCGCTTGGCTGCTGCCCGGTAATCTGTACATACATTATAAATGTGACGCTGTTACATTGTAAGAAAACGGCTAATCTGACACAATAATAAAAGTACTCCTATAGACTTCACCCGCGGCTCCACCCACGTGGGAGACAGCTATCGTGGTAAAAGGTAGCCTGTGCCGCTCTCCAAACTCCTCGCCGTGTGATGACGCATGAAGAATACAGTGCAACTACCCCACTTCATGCCGCGGATGTCATAAGAGGTTACTAAGAAAAATACACGGAAAAATACTATCTTTAAAGACAAGGAAAACTCGACAGTCGAATTTTCCTCGCATCGTATCTTTCCTCGTATGGTATGCCATCCCGTGTTGCCAGGATGATAATAGGCCAAATCCTGCTATCGGCTCACAATAGTCACAATGCTATTTTGATGTAAAATATGGAGAGGCACGTGTCCACCAGAACATCCAATCTCCATTCACAAAATTCCATAATTTCGCTCGCGTTGTGAAGTGAAAGAACAAAACAAACAAACTCCCTTTCGCGTTTATTAGTATTGATAGTCGTAAGCACGAAAATTGCCCGACTAGTTTCAATGCCAATCATGGTGGTTGAGTTTGAGCGACGTTCTGGCGTGTCGTAATGAGTTTCAAGATGGTTTAAGTATCTGTCACGTTTTTGTAGAGATATCAAGAACGTTCATACATAGATGTTTCAGCCTCATATTTTTATCCGGTGTGATGCAGTTATGCATTTAATTTAAAGCTGTCATGTTTTTATTTTCGTGTAATAGGAGAAACGCACCGTTTGGTGTAGTTTATCAGACTCATATCAAGGTCAAGAGTGGACTTTTTTAAGCAGAAAATGTACTTAATTTATTTTTGCATTTGCTGCTGCGACAAGAGTAGACTGGTTACAATAGTAACTTAAGCGCAAAACACGAGACCACTGAAGCATTGTAAATCAGTACTTCAAATTTGATGACACGGGTTTTATAAATTGGCGAATAAAGCATATCGATTGATACATCCATAAAGAGTAAAAGTTCTACGTATTTTTTTTTAAACTTGTTACAATATTTTAATTCCTTTTATGCACGTTGCAGAACGGATGGCGATGCGGGTGTATAGACAGTGTGCATTGTCAAAGGTCGCGGGTTCCATCAATACCCACTCAAGTCAAACATTCTGTGCATGAACATGGATGTTACTATTTGTCTGGGTGTTTCTGTGTCATTGATCTGTATTGTTATCTCAATGTTCTGTGTAATGTAATATTTACAAAAATAAGTTTATATGTTTGTTTATAAATTGTCTCGTACTGTTTGCACAAGTGTGCGAGTACAAATTCAGCTCTGTTTGGGACTAGACGTTGTTGTATGTGGTAGAATATTATTATATTATATTTTGGTACTAGGGCCATTAGGACAATAGTCATTTATAACTAACGGCTAACGTTGCAAAGAAAATTAATTGCCGTGCTTATCTCGGGTGTTGCCAGACAAGCGCGATAAAAAGTGTAAACAACTGTTGTAATTGTTATCTTTAGAAAAATAATTTTCACGCCTTATTTGTTGTTATTTTTATGTATTCTTATAATCTTTATTTAATAATGTTTACATTTCAGTGGATTAATACATTAGGTCTGGATAATCTTATACTATAATACATACTTTATAATCTAATAAACAATAAATACTTAACATATAGTTTAAGGCCGGTATAAGGTATGATAAAGAAAATGTCTCATCAGTCTGTTAGAATATCGGTCTTTATCCTCAGTGTCATGAGCTGCTTTTCACAGTTTCGTTGCATTTAGTTAAAAATAAAAACAAATACAGGAAGTAGAGCCTTGCTGATTTCAGCATGAATGGGCTGGCTCGACCCGGGAAGTACTACCCTCTCACAGAAAATCGACGTAAAGTAACAGCACCTTTTTTTTTTTTTTTTTTTTTACGAGGTGGAAAATCCCTTCGGATCTCCGACTCTTGGGGGAAATAAGAGCCGGAGTGTGTGGTGTTTCCACTAAAAACCACCTCGACTTCTGCCATGTACCCGTGTGTCGGAGGGTGGGGCATCACCAAAGCACTCGTCGCCACCCTCCGACGGGTATTGGCCCGCCAGATGGTCAGGCGGGCCCCAAACACCCTTGGCGACGGATTAAGGTGTTGGACTCCGCCGCCAAAACGCCCAGCGGCCGCAGAGGATAGGGAGGACGGCAACGCAACACCGCATCTCCTCTTCCTCTGCGGCCCCACCGCGACGCATCGAATGGTGCGCCCCCATTTGGTCGCGGGAGATTGGGCGCGCGGCAACGCAACACCGACACGCCTCTCCTCCCGCGACCGCACCCGACTGCGAGGGACAGACAGAACTGTCCCCCGCACCCGCACCGTTGGACGCATCCTGCGCAGGCCCCTCCAAGCCCACGCGGAGCGTCCCCTCCTGGATCCCTCTTAGCTTCACCGCGGGTGACCAATCCACGGTTACTGAGCCCCCCCACCACGACAAGGTGGAGATCCCACGGGGGGGAAAGTAACAGCACCTACACTGTTGCGTTTCGTTCGGTGAGTGAGAGTGCCGGAGGCCCATCCCGTATGCCTTCTCCCTCCCTCATCCCGCTCCTCCTCCTATTCCTCTTCCCAACCCCAAGGGGCGGCAACGCACTTGTGACTCCTATGGTGTTGCTTGTGTCTATGGGCGGCGGTAATTACTTACCATCAAGCGACCCGTCTGCTCGTTTGCCGCCTATTAATATAAAATAAAAAAAGAATAAAAAAATACATTTAGAGCTAACAAGAACACAACATAATCAAAGTAACGTAGCTTGTCAAAATATACGAACTTACGAATCTGTAAGTCCCACGCAACGATTGACATATTGATGCACGCAATACAAAAAGCCTAATGTAACAAGAATATTGCATGGTTTGATATCCTATAAACCCAAATAAAATTAATATTAAAACGTTTCTTAGCATATGACATAGCTTTTAATAATGTCCTAAATATTCACTTTTACGGCATGAAACTTGTCTACACCATATGACAGCTAATTTTAATAAAACATTGCTTAAGTTTTGTGATACTTTTCCTTACGAGATAAGGAGCGCACGCGCCCCATCAACATGAAGAAATGTTTGTGCACAAGATAAATTGGAATGATAATATAAAATGGCCTCGTTGGTCTCGCGGCATAAATGTGTGCTTGGGATTGGGAGATCTCGGGTTCGATTCCCGGGTCGGGCAAAGTGTTATTGGGTTTTTCCGTAAGGAAATTCTTAGTAGCAGCACGGAGTCTGGTAATGTGCCCGGTACGGCAATACGCCCCCTATTACGTGGTACCTAAAAAATTAATGGCGAAATGTTGGTGTAATACTTATCACACCTGTGCCTACCTCCTCTTCGGGGATAAAGGCGTGAGTATATAAAAAAGAAGATATGGTGCACACCCATTTGGTCGCGGGAGATAGGGCGCGCGGCAACGCAACACCGACACGCCTCTCCTCCCGCGACCGCACCCGACTGCGAGGGCAAGGGGGAAGGCTACTGCTCTGCTCCCGTCGCTCATAGCGTGGTGTTATTTAACCTATAGCCTTCTTCGATAAATGGGCTATCTAACACTGAAAGAATTTTTCAAATCGGACCAGTAGTTCCTGAGATTAGCGCGTTCAACCAAACAAACAAACAAACTCTTCAGCTTTATATATTAGTACTAGCTTTTGCCCGCGGCTTCGCTCACGTAAAGAACAATGCCCATTTCTGGCCCAGTTTGGAACTCATGAACAGCACAATAAAGTTTGAATTAGTTGTTGAATAATACTTTTTATTTATAACTTAATTTATAGGCATTACTAAAGGTGTGCCGAGAAACTTATTCAATAAATAGGTTTAAAAAGATGTGTTAACGTCTAAATAGCCAACACGTAATAGATCAGAAATTGCCAGTAAAGAAATCATAATACTAAATCGATTATCACTTCTTCTTTATCGATTTTACGTTTTCTCTACTCAAAATGATTTGAGTTAATAGCAAATCTCTACTTGGTCCTTAAACATTTAAAAGGTATATATGCGATTAACTACAAATAAGTTCGATTTTGAACCAAATATACACCGCTATTTTTTAATTAGTACAAAAAATTTAACAGGGCACTAAGTATCTTTAACTGATCATAATTATGTACTTGAAAAATAAAAACACTAAGTCCCAAAACTGTCTCAAAACTGTCCACAAAAATTCGTGATAATTGGTAAATGCAATACTAATACTATGACCGACCCGTGTACTATCATACCATTGATAAATTAGCCCCCCCCCCCCGCCCCTCTGCACCTGCGCCATGCCCCGACGATGCGACAAACAGTACTAAATTACTAGCGAAAGTCAGCGTATCTAATTTCGTTGCAAAACTAAATTGTTTGTCTACGTTTGCCCGACGCGATGGCCTATCATATCAGTTCATATCACGGGAGTATGTAGCTATGCTTCGTGCGTACTTTTTGAGTGGAAAAATCGCGAGTGCAGCTGTGTACCCATGGACATCGTATTGTGAGTGTACAAAAGTGACCGGGTCAGTGTCAAACAATTAAAACAGTGCATATTGGATGCTTTTGACAATGGTGGTGGACATTTCGAAGGACAATGGAAATACTTGTAAGTTTAGTAAATAATACGTACTTAAGTAAATAATAATTTGATGCAGGCGCCTCAAAATCGGTCTGTGTTCTCCACACACCTTGAGGAAGGCCTATGTCCAACAGTGGACGTCTCTGGGCTGACATGATGAGGATAAAATAATTTGTAAATAGCAGATGATTCTAACTTCATAAATACGCCAAAATTACTCTTTTCTTTTAGTCCAGAACACCATCTTTTATTTTGATATTTGTTTGCTTTCTAATTACATACCTCCGTATTTAATTACTTGTTAAACGATAAACTTTACCGGTCCTACGCCCGAATGAAGTATGAAGGAGAGGGTAGAACTAACAAAATTAAAAAATAACTACCTACATTTATTATTTTTCTTCATTTTATTTTCTATTGCTACCTACATCATAAGTGCGACAGAGAGAATGCGAATGAGTAGGATGGAATATTATCAATGAATTAGTGAATGGATTGTAAAATATGACTATGATTTAAGTGAGATTTTCTACAATAAACAAATGATAATAACTTTACTCTTTATTGATATTATGAAATTCTTACGTCACATATATGATAATAATATCTTCGCTAATCTGTCCTTAAAGTTTTTGTACTAATTAAAAAATAGCGGTGTATAGATAACCTATGTCCGAAATCCATATCGATTAATCAATATCATTTAAAACTATAAAATGGCAACACTTTTTTTACTCTTAAGTAAATGTCAATAATGTCATATTCAGTTTATTTTGTTTGTTACCTATTTGTTTTGCTCGTGCACATTGTGAATGTTATTTATGTTTTTGGATCTTTTACGACTTCTGGCTTTTTCTTTCGGATTTCTACCCTTACCAAATGATTAACTCATTCCTTTCTTAGCAAAACTACGAAATACTTTAACTATCCTAATAAAAGTGGGTATACACCTAATGTTTTGTGAGCATATAAAAGTACTTTTTGTAATAAAACTATGAATGTGATGGACCTCTAATCAATCTCAAAATTCTAGTTTAACAGTCATTTATCGAATGCAATAACAACTACTACGATTTTTGACTGACCACATCTGGGCCGGCGTCTCTAAGAAAAATGGGCATTGTTCTTTGGGGTTCTCTAGTTATAGTATATCATCGATGTTCGGGGTAACACAAATCTCCTTTAGTGGACGGATACTATATAACTGCAAAAAGTATTTACATATATAAACTACTTAGTAGTACTCAAAATTGACTCGAAATGTTATCCGGTATCTGTGACGTTTCGCGAGAGTGACCAATATGGCGACTGTGATTTGTCTGTCAGAACCATTAGAATTTAACAAAATACTCGACAATCCGAATTTTGCGGATATATGTTGTAGACTCGAAATCGTTATTTTTTTAATGTTTTATTATTCAGGTAAGGTTTCGATGTACTCCTTGACGAAATTATTAATATAAGATTTGACACTGCGATAGCAGCGCAGTCCGTCGGTTCCAATGTGAAACATTCCGAAACCTACAACTACTTACAAATAAAAAATTAAGTAAAAATCATTTTCCAGTGGACTAAATTGTGAATCTAAACCATTTTCAGGTCCCCTTGAACACACACAATAACATTTATCAAGAACGGTCCAGTCGTTTAGGAGGAGTTCAGTGACATACACACGCACACAAGAAATATATATATTAAGCCTAGACAAATGATTGGTATCGCTTCGCTTTACTAGACACCACGCTGCCTAAGAAAAATAGATCCATAAATGAGGCAACTCATTATGACAGTGTGTGTCAAACAAAAGCAACAAGACGATATACGCATAGAGATATAAAGGATAGAGTGGCAGAATAGTACCTAACTCGATACTGTGTCGTGTCCGCCTGTGGGAGAGTGAACGCAACAGTTTAAAGGCCCCCTGCATCTCTCTTTAACAACGCATGCTCTACATTCTACAATGGGGTTGGCAACTGTATAAGTGTGTTGTCGTTGTGTCCCCAAACATTGAATTTGTATCAATAAAAACAACTTTTAAACTATTGATTACTGATAACTGATATAAATAATAGTTACAGGTAGCACGCCAATTCACGCCATTACGCAATGTTGTGCATGTACTGTTAGAGAGAGATGCAGGGGGCCTTTAACTGTAGCGATCTCTCTCGCACCGACGACGGACACTCAGCCCGCTGGGCGGCAGCACTGAGACTTCAGGTCCGGAACCCCGTCAAAACTGCCATCAAACAAAGAAGTATATAAACGCGCACGCGAATTTGAACTTTATGCAGCGGTAAAAAATACAAATTGACTCTCCATTTTATTTAGAAAACGTTTGTATAGGAAATAGAAAAGGGCTGTTTTGAGGGTTTTCCCGGCAATTATTCGAATTTTTCTCAACTTTTGAACCTTCCCTAGACCTCCACGAACATTTCAAAACCAAGATAAGATAAATCCGTTCAGGCGTTCTCGAGTTTTAGCGAGACTAACGAACAGCAATTCATTTATATATATATATATATATATATATAGATGAGAGTGAGGTTATTCTTAAAGATTTACACGATGGTCCGTAGACATTCCTACGTGAGGAAGAAGATGCGGTTAATCCGATTGCTAAGAGAATCACTGGAGAAAATGTAAAGGACTATGGGCAAAAATTTATGGGCTCCGTCCCCATATACCAACACACACATGGAACTGATGCCAATGTTATTCCATTTATACACTACTTGATTAAAGTCCTTTTTTTACTTAAATCGGTGGGATATATAAATAAAAAACAATGTATTATTATTAATTAACCTATATTTTCATTTTAATTTTCACAAGTAAGTTATTTTGACATTATGGTTATATTAACAATACAAAATAAAAAAAAATATTTTAAACATTTAAATGATAATGAATGAATAAAAGGAAAATAACGAATATAAATGAATCATCATCGCCCTAGCGTTATCCCGGTTGCATCCAAGACTTTTAGCCTTAGAGCCCGAGGTCCGCTTACTGGTCTAACCAGATATTACAGAATATCAACTTTTCCACAGAGCGACTGCCGCCTGAGCTCCGCAACCCAAAGGGATAGCGATACTCCATGGTTAAGACCAGTATCAGTTTATTTGAGGGTACTGACTCCACGTAACGACTATCAAACATCTTCATGACAGCCGGGACCGACGGTTTAACGTGGTCTCCAAGGCACGGGGCAAGCGATAATTAACAATTTAAGACGCACTTAACTTTGAAAAGTCATTGTTGCCAATGGATTCGAACCCGATTCCCTCTGCATGGCGTTTGTATCTCCTCTAGGCTATCGCTGCCCTTATATAATAATCACTACATAGTATAAAACAAAGTCTGTCTTCTGTCTGTCTGTCCCTATGTATGCTTAAATCTTAAAAACTACGCAACGGATATTAATGCGGTTTTTTTTAATTGATAGAATGATTCAAGAAGAAGGTTTACATCTATAATTGATGCGGGCGAGGCCACTGCCACCGTCAAGTATAATATAAATGAATGAATCATTTAAATCCATTTCCTTCTAATTATTCATTCTTATAATGCTCATAGTAGGCAAATAACAATAGTGAGTGTTAATATTACTGGTCTATGTTCACTGTGCACTACTGAATACATAAATGAGTAGGTTTTTTACAAATAATCGTCAAAAATACGTACTTTTACGAATATTTGTTTAACCTTTAATTACTATGACAACCCCATTTTTTTGGGCAACGTCCCCATAGTAAAAAAATATCATCTTGCTAAGATGTGTCATCAACAAAAATGAAATGTAGCTCAATTGTGAGCTACATTTCATTTTTGTTGATGCGTAGGGACGATTCCGCCCATCGTCCTTTGCGGCTGATGTCAACATTGGAAACTTCTACACTTTGTGGCAGAGTTCCGCATAACCTTAGTCAATTTGTGGACGCTCGTATAAAATAATGGTCCAAAGAACCATAAGAACAGCTTATGTCAGAGCATCTTATTACAAAGTCAATTCATCATTACCCCGGAATATAAACTGAGGAGAGTAAGGCCATATAAGTATGTATGTTGTTTGTAAAGATGTTGGATTTCCTAACAAAAAAATACGTTGTCTAGGCCGCTACGGCGCTGGACAAGTGCGGCTCTGCAAACTGTACATATCTTCCGAGAACATTATGGAGAACACTCGGACATGCATATTTCCTCACAATATTTTCCTTCACCGTTTAGTAGGCGATAATTAACTATTTAGCACAAAACTTCGAATAGTAATTTGTGCACTTAATGGATTCGAACCTGACATCTTCTGCGTATCAGTCAGTCTCTCAGTCTTAGTCTGTCGGTCTCTCCACTAGGCTATAGTTACTCTCCAATTGCAAAGCCCAAAATTTAACATGCAGAGTTCATATAAATTAAATCAAATTTGTATATATCACTCATATTTGATCATTATTTCATTGAATGAGTTGCGTCATTCAAAGATAAAAGAATCTTCCTGCCATAACATTCACTCTTGATAAATTCCAGTGTTGGGAACCCCTATATGATTTGATTATATTTAACCAGAAAAAAGAGCATTATACAACATTCATTCAGATTGAATAATGGTTCTGTACAAAAAAGATATAAAATGAATCTCTACAAGCATGCGATGTGACTTGCTCTACGAATAAAATTATCTATAGCAATTAGCAGCAAACTTTACATAAGAAGTTCATAATTATCTTGTTCACCTATAACATTGAATATACATATAGTTAAGATTTGTTTAAAAAAACAAATATGTTTCCTACGGAAAACCACGCCACACTACGGTGTGACTTCTGCCCGTCATTTGGTATTTGGCTCACGTGTGGCCGGGGTTAGGGGACGTGAACCAATATCAGAATACATCCACTATTCACATGACTCCGGAGCGGTGCCACTAGTCAGCGCTTTGATCAAACATTTATTGGATATTGATTTCAAAAACACATCATAACGTCACGCCTCTGTTACCCCGAAGTGCTAGCCAGGGATGCATGACAGAATAATTTGCGTTGTACATTGCTTCAGTTTTACAGCAAAAACTGAATAATACATACATTATTTTAATGATTTTATTTTACGGACAAACGCAGTGATGTCTTGTCGAACCAACCGATCAAAGTGATGTATGCTTTGCCGACAAGTTTAAAATCAAAGGCCCTATACCAACTGTTCAATGGCCACTTTTATCCACCGAGTTTTATTATGTAGTGTTCACTCTCTATGTACCTATAAGCTGTACGCGAGCAACTACTTAGATAGACATAGTTCATACTCCATATCAACTAGTTAGTTTTGAAGGCAGGTTAGGATAGTTTACCTACTAATTATATTTTTTAATTTAGATGATTAAGTACATTTCTCAATACACTGGATAATATCCCTTAGCCACGCACCCGTACAAAATAATATACAAGTCTACAATTACATTTCGCATACGCAGCTGTGTGTTCACACCGGTTTTTATTTTATTTATCGCGAGCTAAGAACATTTTTGTATCCATTTTCTTAAGTGTTGTAATCTGGAAGTACGCTGCGGTATACCTAATTTTGAGAAAATAAATTACATGGTTACTAACACAACTTCTTTTCATAAGGCCCTCCGAAACCCGTTCAATAGATATAAAAGAAACTCAGACAATACAAGTGTATATTTTTTATTTTACAACTCAAAGATAGGGGAGGGTTATAAATTAAAAACGCATATCATTTAGAACAATCTTTTTTCAACAAAGATTCTACGTCATGCAAAGATAATTTCATAGAGTTGTAAAGACGGGATATTATATAGATAACACCCCTTCGATAAATCCTCTGTTATGCGCACAGAAAAGCGATTAATTTGAGCTAATGTCTATTGCTATTACCAGTCGTTATTCTTCCCTGCGCGAGGGAAAAGTAATCAAAGGATGATGCAAGATTTTTTAAAGATTATCTATTATCATGCTGCAGTAATTTCATAGAGCTGTAAAGAAATTGAAAAGGTTGTGATTATTGGAAACCCCTTCTTTAAAAATAATTAAGGTATGACAAGACAGAAATACACATGCATTTAATTTATAGAGAATTTGAAGATGAGTATTTTTTACAACACTTAGGGAGCAAACGATCAGGCGGCTCTTTGCCATTGTTATAATATTATTTTTAAGAGCAAGGAAATTAAGTATTCTTATATTACTAGGTATAGTAGCGTTTAATTATTCATATTTGCGTCACCTCTATTACTGGTGAGTCACGATGATGAACAGGTCCAGGCGTGGGCTTGCGTCTGCTGATCCTCAGCTACCGTATGGAGCTTGCGCCATGGCCTACCGTCAGGTGGGCCCTCGGGGCCGCCCGCCGTTCAAGCAGAATCGCTCAAGAGGCAGCTTACGTATTCTGCGTACGCCTCTGTACCTACTTATTGCAGTATGAACAATGAAATAAGAGCACAATGTATGAGAGAAAGATGGATTCCAGCACACAAAGCAGCGACAGCCTAGTGGAGACACCGACAGACTGCTACGCAGAGGGTCCGGGTTCGAATCCACGGCACTCACCAATGACTTTTCGAAGTTATGTGCGTATTAAATTGTTAATTATCGCTTGCTAAACGGTGAAGGAAAACATCGTGAGGAAACCTGCATATCTGAGAGTTCTCCATAATGTTCTCGAAAGACATGTGAAGTCTGCCAACTCGCACTAGGCCAGCGTGGTGGACTATGGCCTTACCCTTCTCATAGAGAGAAGAGGCCTGTGCCCAGCAGTGGGACAATTTATATAATAGGGCTGATGATGATGATAAAGTTAGAGATTGATCGCCTTTAGGGAAGTCTCACATGCCCTCACCATATGCTCCAACTTGGTAGGAAGGAAGCCGCATCTGGGTTTTACTGTGAGACAAAAGAAATTCTGAGAGACTATTATTACTAATTCCCTATTGACAGCAGCCCCTCTTGTAGAAACTGGCAAACTTACCTATTCATCACAGACAAACAATACAAGGGATTTTTCTTTCAATCTTCTGTAGGGAGGAAATACCGTGAAAGCCACCGCGTGAACAATACTGTAAGCATCCCATGACTCCACCGTATAAAAAACGAGTAAAGAACCCTGCCACAAACAATCGAAACAAGCATGTACATGTAATAAAATTGTAATCCGGGGTTGATACCTACCAATATATTATATAATTTACAGATAAAGAGGATGATTTTTTCAGCGGATTTTTGTATTAAAAATCCGAGTATATGCGTGCTCTCCACGACCATAATTCACCCTTAAGGAAAAAGGAATTACACGAGGCACAATCTCTTCACATACATAGAGTGCTTACGTCGCGAAAATGGAAAGTGTAAGAAATTCCAGTTTATTTTCAGGCGTAAAGATAAACCTGCGTCGGAAATGCGAGAAATATACGACGCTGGCGGCGTTTAAAAAGGTATAACTATAGGCAAACTCCTCGGCCTCCACCAACAAGACTAAAGCAACATTACAGGCATTTCAATGTCGTATTTAAAAGACCGTCCTCAAATGTATAGTACTTTACACACAGTTATTTTCATTAGAGGCCATGTTCGCAGTAAAACTATTGGGATAGAGATAGATACTCGTGAAAAGTTCCCTGTAGATAGAATTTGTCAACCCTAATGTATTGAAATGTAAAAAGGTCGGCGATACCGAACTCTTCCTTTGTTTTACAAAAACATTATTGCCGCAGGGAGTTATCCGATTTATGTATTTCGGTTTGGAAACAAGTAACACATTTTCTACGTCAATACATTTATGTTGTTTTAAAGTACTCGGAGACATAGATGGTGGTCGCTACGTTACTGCTATTTGCTAGCCTAGTTTGGAACTTTGGACTAAAATCCATACGCGAGATAAAAACGTGCAATCCGAAAAAGATATTCTTTGTATTCATAACTAGGTATGTATTTATTAATTAATTTATACACAAACAAGATGTAGGCATAGTCAAACATCTTCCCGCTAGACCACCATAAGGGCGAGAATCGCTCAGCAAGGCATCTTCTCCTCCAGTGCTACTTTACACGCACATTGACTCTCGTATACAAAACCAGTTTCTAGTGTGCCTCAACTCTATGAGCGAGCCAAAGGATTTTTTTTCAAACTGGTCCAGCGCCGACTTGTTTGATTGTACAACGGTGGACATAATACCATAAGGTATTCTCTACCTGTCAACATTAAGGTGGTGCAGATACAAAAGTGGTAGGTATAACTGTAAATTTAAGTAATATTTATAAAGTGTAACATAATTATTATTACATAATTAATTAATGTACCGTACCGTATTTTACGAGTAGGTTATTATTTCTTAGTCTCTACTTTATACACGGATGGCGTAACCAAGTGGTTTAAACATCCGCATCGTCACTTAACACTGCGACGAGAGTTGTGGATTAGGTATTCTCGGTATTCGTTGGTTGAATATTTGTAAAGCCTTCTCGCTTATTATACACTAGAGGACGCCAGCAGCTACGCCTGCATTTTTTTTAAATTTACCTATTTTGGCCGATCCCGTGGGAATTTCGGGAAATCCCTTCTTAGTGCACCCCTACGGTCCCCAAGGAACATACATGCCAAATTTCAGCTTCCTGCGCCCAATAGTTTCGGCTGTAGCGTGTCTGTCAGTCAGTCAGTAACGCAAGGATTTTATATATTAAGATAAGCAAGTGGTATTTTCAATCCGCAAGGGACTTTAATTTTCTTACGAGTCAAAGATAGTAGTGCGGTTACACGGTACGGTATTGGAATTGACCATGACCATTGACAATGCCATCGACGTGACCACGATATACTTCATATTATATATTGGTCAATCAGTCAGCAAATCAGTCCTTAATATCTCTGAGCTACATATTTTTACGCGATACTGACTCTTATTAGTAATTTCACTATATTTCTTTTAATATCACCAATGAATCAAGCCAATTTGTGTATCAATAAAAGTTTCCACAAAACAAGCCAACCCACAAGTACTTTATTCGCGAATAAAGAAACCTGTAAAATGTTATATCGCGAGCATTTTAACTATAAACCAATAACAACTTCATCATTCAGTTTTAACGAAGGATTTCGCTACGGTTGCCAAACTTATCCTTATAATCGAATCGAAAATCTTCGCACTTCGTTCGAGTGATTTATATTATTTGAACTGAGAACGAAATTGAATTTGCATGAACGAGGGGAGTGCAAGTGGGTAATTATGGATTTATTCGGAGCTTAAATTCGACATTTCGAAGTGATCATTACGGTTGTATATTGTTGATCTTAATTATAATGTAAAGTCAGGGTATAATTTCGGTGTTAAGGGCTCTAATTATAAGATGTTGTGATTTCAGCCAGAATCATCAATTTAGGGCACGCATCAGAAAAATAGCGGTTTTTTTACAATCTTGGTTGTACTTATTATTATTGTCGGATTAGCCTACAAGCAAATTAAATAATTGCTTAGGGGATTGGGGGCATTAGGCGGGGTACCTGAAAATAATTTGCAAGCAAATAAAAGGTGAGGCTGTTGTCTGTTAGAAACGCTCGCGTTTGGATTTGACTAGAGCCGAAAAATTCGCCAGTCGTATTTCTATCTATCTCTCTCTGTGGTCGGTGCCCTCATGACTGAGAATCGTGGTCATCGGCAGATGTGGATGGTTTGCACCTGATTTCGATGATCTGCCTCCACCGGTGCCTGTTCATGGCGTCTCGGGCGACAGAACAAAACGTGGTTGATGATGGGCCTCTCACTTGATCGCTCCATCTGGTTGGGGACCGTCCCCGGGCTCTTTTACCCTCCGTGTTCCCAACAACGATCAGCTTTTCAAGGCTCTCTTCACCCCTCCTCATTATGTGGCCAACGTAGGTCAATATGCGCTGCTGGCAGATGGTGAAAAGGCGTGTTTGGACACGAAGCTGCGAAAGGATCGATGCATTGGTGCGCTTGGCGGTCCAGGGTATCCTCAGCATGAGTCTCCAGCACCACGTCTCGAATACATCAATTCTTTGCCGTTCTCTGGCTCGTATTGTCCATGTTTCCTCACCATACAAGAAAATGGGGAATACTAGAGCGCGTATTAGACTGGTCTTGGTGGTTTTGATAATACCCCTCGTCTTTCAGATGACATTGAGTCGAGTCATCGCGTCCTTAGCCAAACCAATACGCCTCTTTACCTCCGGTACGCAGCTGCCATCGTTGTAGACTAGTGCGCCCAAGTATGTATAGTGGTCAACGATGTCAACCCCTGGGATGATATTAGTTGATCTGGGAAGGTTTTCGGCACGGTCAACTACCATTAACTTTGTCTTGCTTCTGTTTACTGCGAGGGCCATGCAGTTGCTCTCGGTCTCGAGTCTCTGAAACAGCTCCTGCATATCTTCCAAAGACGTCGCTAAAAGGACCGTGTCATCGGCATATCTGAGGTTCGATATCCGCTTTCCTCCTATCGGAAATCCCTTGTCCCAGTTTTCGAGTACTTTGCGGATGATGTACTCCCCGTATATATTGAACAGGGTCGGGGATAGGATGCAGCCTTGTCGCACTCCCATTTTGGTTTCGAACAAATTAGAATTAATCGGTGCCGATTCTGACAAAAGAGCGGTTCTCAACATATAGTTGTTGGATCGAGCCAATTAAATGCTCGGGAGCTCCCATCTCGCTTAACACACTCCACAACTTATCCCATTGCACGCAGTCAAAAGCTTTTGTGTAATCTATGAAACATAAGACTACTGGACAGTTGAACTCCCTGCTCTTTTCGATAACTTGGCGGATGTTAAGAAGCTGTTCCCTAGTTCCTTTGCCCTTCACGAAGCCGGCCTGTTCTTCCGGTGTCTGGCTTCGGAGAAAGTGGTTGAGGCGCTTATTAATGATGTGCAGGAGGATTTTACTCGCGTGGGAAATCAATGCGATGGTTCTATAGTTGCCACAAGTCTTAGTAGAACCTTTTTTGTGTAAGGGAATGAACACTGATTCTGTCCACTCTGTCGGCCATTTTCCCGTTCTCCACACATCATTACATATTTCCACCATTATGTCTGTTCCTGCCTCTCCCATGTTCCTCAACAGCTCGGCAGGGATGCCATCTTTGACTGTTGCCATTCCATATTTGAGGGCTGTAATAGCACTTTCTACTTCCGAACGAAGAATCTCTGGTTCGTCTGGTGTTAACTGCGTTCCCCGAGTTTTTGGGTTTCCTGTATCGTATAATGCTGCACAATACCACTTCCAGCGTTCTAGAACCTGTGACGTGTCAGTCAAGAGTTTCCCCGTTTCATCCTCAATGGCACACGTTTTGGAGTTTTGCACCCTAGACAGCTCTCTCACTTTGCGGAACAGGTCTCTGGTTTCGCTTCGTATGCTATGTTGTTCAAGCTCAATGTACATGTTGTTAAGGTATGCATTGTAATCCTGGCGGCACCTTTTCTGGACCTCGCGACTGAGCTCCGTGTATCGTTCGCGGTCAGCAGCTGAACTTGTACCTTTCTCTTTCAGCTCTCGTCGCTCCAGGATAACGTGGCTTGTTGCACGTGTTATGTAGTCCTTCATGTCCTGTCTCTTGACAATATGTCGAATGGCAGACTGGGTAATCACTTGTTTTAAGAGACTCCATCGATTGTGTGCTGATCCTTCGCATGAGATGTTCGTAATACGTTGGCTGAAGTCCTGTCTGTAACCAGCCAAATCCACGGTACGTAGGCTGGATTTCGTTTTGAGTCTTATGATTTTCTTCAGACGAATCCGTATGGCTGCAACCAGAAGTTGATGATCTGAGCCACAGTCAGCACCAGGGAGCGTAGTAGCGTTCATTATAGAAGACCTCCATCGCGTTCCTATCAAAACGTAATCTATCTGGTTTCTGTATCTATCGCCAGGAGAGGTCCATGTATATAGTTGCCTAATATGATGACGGAAGCAGGTATTGGCGAGGCAAAAACTTTCCTCGCTGCAGAATTGTAGCAAACGTTCCCCTCGTTCGTTGCGTTCACCGATACCATATTTTCCAACTACTCGACATAGGTGTTCGTCGCCTATAGTGTCGCCTACTTTTGCATTAAAGTCCCCTATAATGACAGAAATTTCTCGTCTCGGAATGTTTCTAAGAGTTCTCATCAGTGTGCCATAAAATGTTTCCGCCTCTTCCTCGCTAGACTGGGCCGTTGGTGCATAAACCTGTACGACATTCAAAGTGCATGGTCTGGTATTAAGTCGTATAGTAATTATACGGTCATTGACTGGTTTACATCCCAAGACGCATGCCTCGATCTTTGGTGGTACCACAAAAGCCACTCCTCTGATGCTGTCGTTATCTGGTCCCCGTTCTTCGCCGATGTGAATAATACAATAGTCATCTAAGGTGTAATTTGCAAGTCTTAAATGTATGCCTTCCATAAGCTTGTTTAAACCACAGTGCGGAGTAAGGTAATGACATATTTGAAACTTGTGAAACTTATTTTGCGCTATGGAAAGGATGTTGTTATATTTATTGCTGCTTATTATACACATATTGGGTGACTGTGTTATTTTTATTTTTGCATTGATAAGTGTCGATTTTGACACTTGTTTCTCTTTTTGTGTTTTGCAATGGGTAGTAATGTTTTTTTCCTGTGTTGTTTTTGTGATTTGATTTTTATTTTTTAATGGTGTAGAACATTTAGTCGTTTTCCTTGGCGTACATCTCTCACTGGTAAGCTTTTTGGTAGCATTCCTTAATGTCTCGTATTTTGAATTAATATCCTTTATGGTTTTCTTTAATTCCATGTTTTCCAATGAAAGATTATTAACCTCACAGTGTGCTGCGTCTAAGTCAGATTTAAGATTTTCTATTTGTTTGCGTAGTTCCTTTATTTGTGCATCGGTTTCGTCGTCCGACAAACTCGCTAAGCTGTTAGTAGTGCCATCTAGCGTAGAATTATTGTAAACCGTATCGTTATTATCAATCGTTATATTTGTCATAGAATTACTGCGCAAAGCTTTTCTTAATGTAACATTAGAAATATCCATTTTGGGGTTTGAACCCGAGCACACGTCTAACGGCCATTTTCAATATTAGAACTATAGATAGATCTGTAGATTTTAGAGTCGTGTTTGACATATTTTGTATGAAACTTATGTCAAAAACTGTCAAAAACGAATCTAAAATCTCCAGATCTGTCTATAATTCGAATATTGAATTCCGTTGTAAGTCGTAGGCACAGGCTTTGCAGTACGTGCCACGGAATCTTGTTGTGTAGACGTCCAAATTGGTGGCCTTAATCGTCTTGTACTAGTAGACGACCAAAGAGTGACTCATGCTGCAAAAATTTATTTGGACTTTTGCTATTTTTGCAAGTCACTTATCACTTGATATGCAATTGTTTATTTCACTTTTGTTTAATTTATCTATATTATCGTGTTGATAAATCACTGTTTTAGGTATTATTTAATATTTTGATCACTGTTGTTGTTAATTTAGTGTTATATTGGCACTTTAATTTTCGTTTCTAAAATGATTTACACTTTTTGTTCACTTTGTTTACATAGGTTATTACATTGAGATAACACTGTCGTCGATGAATTATGTTATATACTTCAGTTTAACACTAATTTTGCCACTATTTATTTACTTTAACGATTTTAAAAGTAAGTACTCCAGTGTGTCTCGCTTAGTCCTAAAAGCTGTATGTCCTTCCTTTGCATTTCGTCTTCCACGATTTTCAGTTTGCCCGGTTGGTTAAGTCCACGCACGTTCCATGTCCAAAGCGATGTGGATGTCGGGAATTAAAGGTGCCACTGTCACCAGTAACTCAATTTCCATGCGTAGCCTGATGAGTCACTGAGGCATGACCGATAGCAGATTTCACACCACCCAGCCGGATCGCATGACATACTCGCATCCATTGTGTGACTATCCATGATGACTGTCTTGGGAAATAGTAGCAGTGGTTTCCCGTTGCCTTCTGCCCCAAGCATTTCTGAGGTTATTTGGACCTCAAGGCCGTTGCTGCCTCTTCCGATCAGTTGCCCAATCGGGTGTATGGTTATACCGCCATTGCTCGGTCGTCAGAGCCTCGTCTGTTTCTAGCAGGGAGCACCACGGTGGTTGTTAGCCATCGCCGCCATAGGCGCGTGCAGGTGAGGTTGACAATTGGGTCAGATAAGCTGTTAGTTCCTTTCTCCCCTTGCCCCCCAATTTCTATCTATAAATAAGTAACAAAAACGTTGGTTTATACTGTACTGTAGTGTAGGTATTATTTTAAAGGTCTTGCTTACTTATGGATAGGAGATCCCACAGGTATCGATCGGGCGTCAAGTAATCTATGCTTATTAATTATTTACACTTATCTGGATAAAATGTGTCCTAGTAGGTACTAGGACACGTAGGTACTATGGCATACTAAATAATGGTAAGGTAGACTAATTATTATTGCGGGTTTAGGTGTTCTCGGTATTTGTTGGTTGAATATTTGTAAAGCCTTCTCGCTTATTTTACATAAGCAAGTGGTATTTTCAATCCGCAAGGGATTTAAATTTTCTTACGAGTCAAAGATAGTAGTGCGGTGACACGGTACGGTATTGGAATTGACCTGATGATTAGTCTACCTTACTATTATAATTATACTACCGATCTACATGTTTCAAGTATTTTCGTTATAGATACTTAAGGCTTCTATGATACAAAGAAATGGTAGTGAATGTAACAAATTGGTCTAGGGCTACAGACATACTCGTGAGATTTCAGTTCGAATTGGGTTTAGTGACAACCGTGTTCCTCGTGACCTCGAGACATGTAATAATAATAATAATATTCTACCACATTCACACAACACCATATATCACCATATATCCAGCTCTGTGGATAATATTTTTTAAGTACATCTCCTCCACTAGTAATTATCTTTGTGTCGCTTTACAAACGTTCAATGAACGGACACAAATAGCACTTAAGCTCTACACAACAATTTGTGAAACACAAAGTGTTATCTTTGGAAGAAGATGAATTAAGTAGGAATCGAACCCGAACGACAAAGTAATTTTTCACGAGATAACAATGACGGGCAGGTAGGTAATGCCAGTGGATATTATCTCTCGAGAATGTACTCGCGTTCTACATACTGAGCATTCGTTATACATATCATTTGCAGGCGCGGTTGTAGCCGTAATATGAATATATTGAATGCCAAATAACTGCGCAATGTAATATACTTATAATTCACGTTCTACGCTTGTTCTATTCCAGGAATGTTTGGACTTTTGTGGTGCAAACCAATGAATTAAACCGTAAATAAAATGTCTTCGATTGAATTCGAAGGTCTGGTACAAGTCAAAGTATTCATAGACCTTTGAGTATAACCACTGCGAAGGCGGTATAATTATGCAGATACTGACTCAACTGCGGTTAAATTAGAAAGCCGATCGCGTTAAACTTAGGAGGATAATAAGAAGGCCAGACAAAAACTTAGGACCACATCGAATCGATCAAAATTTGTATTCTGTAGTTCCTTAAAAATAGATCCATCATAAGAATAACGAAAAAAAACATGTTGCAACTTCTTCAAATAAAATCTATATAAAACATCCAGAAAAAGCAGGGGGAGTATCCTTTGTAAAAGACATTTTATTTAAGTGTGTACACAAGTGTGTGGGTCATTGACATCGGTAGCACAAACATTTAGAAAAAAATAAACCGAATTACTGAAGCGCTACCTAATGCCCACAGTAACATAAAATTAAACGAGCATTTATTCTAAGCGCTTTGGCAGGCTTTAGAGATACGTATACAGGATGTTTATATGCATTTGCAAAATATTTTAATAATACAACATAGACAGTATACTTATTAACCTAAAATTATTTTAAACAGTGTGCAATGATTTAAGACCCTATTTTCATTAAATGTTGCTTAGATAGTAAATCAGAATAAACTGTTAAATCGTGCAAAATAAGTCTGAATCGCGCAGTCACTGTAGGTACGTGTGCTTGTATGTGCTAAGCACCTGCAATGGCCATCAGCTGAGTGGCGGCGGCGGCCAATGGGTGCGCCAAAGTTCACCTAAATTTTCAACTCCGATAATTGGAAATCCGAAAATGTTCTTCCTAACATTTTCCATCCTAACAATCACAATTCCAAACTACTCTGTCTCTAATATTGTTCATAATTCCGAAGCATTCAACTTCATAATGTCAGTAGCAATAAACATCTATTATACTTTTATTATTGTTTTCCTATATTTTCTCAACATAACCATCTTTTACACTATTATTCAAAGTTATATCTTTTTTGTTTAGATTTCTTTTTATTCATAATGATCAGTATTATATACATTAATTTTGCGTAACTTTATTTTCACATAACATGTATAACATATAAGAATAATAGTACCATGGTACAAATACACAATAGTACAATGGTCAAGTTCCAGAAACGAATCGGTCCAATCAATAATTATTGGTTTAGGTTAGGTTAGAACTGTGACCACAACGCACGAGCCGAGCGAGCGTAGCGAGCGTGCCGCGGCAGCGGCCGGCGAAGAGCCAGAACCGAATCGGTCCTATAGTTATTGGTTTAGGTACGGTTAAAACAGCGGTATAAACTCCCAGGCCATAAACATAACCGTAAATGAGTCGTGTTTTATGAATTTCAGTTGGAGTGTAACCTTGGGGGCGCTACGGCGCGAGGACTTAGAAAAATTTAGCCAAAAAAGTGTTATTTTTGCAAATCGTTTATTTTCTCGATTCTATCGTATAAAACACCTAAATATAAGGCTAAAAGTGTCTTGGTAAAAGTGTCATATATTTTTTATTACACTTGGTAAATGTTTCTTTCTGAGTATGAGTGAAAATATTATGGTAATTTTGTTTAGGGATAAAAGCGTTATGATAAAAAACAGTAGGAGTTTAAATATATTTACATTAATGAAATTATTAATTACAATTTTCGGAAACATGAGTGTTATGAACATCGGCGGTTGCACTACAAATAGTATGAATGAAAACTTTAGGATGAAAAATGTTAGGAAGAGTGATCATTCGGATTACAAATCGTTAGGAAGAACAATTTCGGGTAAAGAACTTTAGGTGAGCCAATATGGACCCGCGGCCAATACACCGAGTTCATGTTCAAAGTGACGAAAAACTTTTTTTAACTTTAAGAGACTTATTTTTTCATGTATTTGTATTCAGTTATAGTAGTATATTCACCCCTAAAATATTTTGCAAATGCAAATCAACAGCCTGTTTAATGTTATGCGCAGTAAGATACGTAGTGCCTACGACACCAACTGAAACGGTTTCACGTGATTTTCCGTTACGACTGTATATGACATGTCTATAAAAACACTGTTACGGAAAAAGTATCAATAGGCTTAGGTATTTAAAGTGGGTGTTTGAAATAGAATTAGTATTTATTATAAGTCAAATCGATTATATCGATTAAGTAACATTTTGTTTAGTCTATTGAAAATTTCTGACAATGGTCACACTGAACTGTCAACTTCCTTCCGCTTGAAAAAAATTAAGACGCCGTTTGCTCTCTCGCGTGGAATATTGTAATAAAATTGGAAGTATTGGAACCCGTTTGAGTGCCGCTTCTTTAATCAGCTGGCATCGGTTTACTTGTGATAAAGGATAAGTTGTATCTTAATGAACATTTGTGAAATATTGAACTTTGTAAAACACGTGTGTGAATTCCTGATTGGTGCCCGAGGAGAAGGACTTCGCCGAATTGTACACTGGTATCTATTCGATTCTCTTGTTATTTTGGCCAAGATTATGAGTTAATAATAATTAATATTAGGATTATAATTCATCGCTGTGCTACCACAGTAAAAGTGTTTAGATAAATTGTCTATCGTGGTCAGGTGAATATATTACAGCTTCCACTGCAACACAAAACAGATTCCCACCTGGCTACGGTAACTCTAGACATAATTTTTGGTGCAGAGCTGTAGTTGAAATTTAGCCGCTGTTGCATTACTAAGTACAAACCTCAGATTGGTGTGAGCTTGTATCTTATCACCTTGTAGACAGTATTGTAGTGTTTGTCAGGTCAGTTATTGTCTAAAATACATAATATTTAATTGTATAAGTTGACCTAGATAATTTGAAACACATTGTCACACATAACCTCAATCAGTAATTGTTTGATTAAATTGTTGAAATCTAGCATAGATTTGTTCCTGTTACTATTAATAAGTCACTTTAATTGGATACATATCAGTTATATGTATCAATTGATTTAGTTTATTGCATTTATTGATATATTAAGTTTGAACCTTACATTGCTAAACCTTGTTATAATATATAGATAATATTGTTAGGTAACACATATTCTGTGCTTACTTACTATTGTATATCTCAAATAACACAGGCAGTCTGTCTGTTGCAAGGAATTAGTTAATTTATTTGAATATTTAACTTTAATTAACTTATTTGAAGTTTCAACTTTTGATAACTTTGACTTTGTTTTGTGTCAATATATATTGAAACTATTAATTTTGTTGGGCAGTAGATACCTGTCACTTGCCTGCACTTGCAGTAAACAGGCTAATACTTTGTTGGTTTCAAAGAATTAAGAAAAATTAAGTTTTGATTGTTAATATTATTTAACGCTTGTCCGGGCTCTTTTGAATTTTGATTATGTCAGCTATCAAGGACTTGCGTGCGGCTGCTGGTGCTATTGCATCAGATTTGCGCTGGTTTGCCTCGGCCAGTGCCTTAGTGAACCGGCCTGATCGCCAGCAGGCCTTACTACAAAGGTACGAGCGGATCGATGATCGCCTGGCAAGTGTGGAACAGCAATTCCGCACTTTCAGCGCTTGCTGTCTCGAAGTGTCAGTCAATGATTTCACCGCTGACCAGCGAAATAACGTCATCGAAGCCTATGCCCAGGTCTTAGACCTGTATGATGCTGTCTCCAATAGTGCGAGACAACTAGTTGCCGATAGGGAAGGGCAACCCGGCCTGAAGCAGGAGCTTCCTAGGTCAGCACCAGGGCTGGTGAGTAGGCTCCCTACGTTGGACCTCCCCTATTTTGATGGCTGCCTGGGAAGCTACCTGGGCTTCGTTAATTTGTTTGACAGCCTGGTCAATGACAGGGCTGACCTTCGGCCGGCACAAAAATTGGCCTATTTGATGTCGGTTCTGGATGGGGAGGCCAAGGGCCTCATCCAGCATCTGCCCGTGTCTGACGAGGCGTACCAGACGGCTCGGGACCTAATCACCCGTAGGAACCATAATAAGCGTGGCCTCGCCGACACGCACATCGAGCAGATTTTGTGTTTGCCGACGCTCACCCGGGTCTCTGGGTTGCGCACCCAACTTTTGAACCCGCTTTTGGTGGCCATCAACGCACTTAAGTGCCTTGACCTGCCCGTGGACCAATAGTCCTATCTATTGGTGCACATTGTGCTAAAAAAGCTGCCTGCCGACCTGAGGTCCCGTTTTGAACAGCGCTTTGGTGGGGATAGCGCGACCCATCTGCCCCCCTTTGCTGACCTGGAGAGGTTCCTGGAGGATGAGTGCCGGGTCTTGGACAACTCCGGTGGTGACACGCCGGCTAAGACGCAGCTGCCCAAGGTCAAGGAGCAGGCTCGCGTTCACACCCGAGCCAATGTTGACCGGCGCCCTCCTCGCTTTGCGGTCACGCAGAGCCCAGTGGAGTGCTCTTACTGCAAGGTCACGGGGCACAGAACGGCCAGTTGTAGGGCATTCTTGGACCTACATGTCGCCTCTCGTAGGCGCATCGCGAATGCCCGCCGCCTTTGCTTCTCTTGCTTGGGGTCCCACTACCAGCGAGACTGCCCAAATTCTCGCTCCTGTCCTCACTGTGGAGGACAGCATTTGGACATTCTCTGTATGAATGCCAGAGAGGTTGGCCGCTTGTCCAACCAGCCGACGCCGCGCACGGGCGGGTGTTTTGAAGGTGGCAGCCGAGGCTCACCGGCGCGTAGCCGAGAGTCGCCTCGCTCAATTGATCGCCACTCGCCCCGCTTGGAGAACCGTAGCGTGCGCACGCCTCATCTCTCTCGCGCACCTGAATGTGCTGTTCAGCGTCACCAGCACCATGACTGCTGCCCCAGGTATTCCCCTCCTTTGGCGGAGCGTCCCCGCCTTGACTCGCGCCCACCTCGTTTTGGGCGGGTGCGTCATTATGACCCCCCACAGATGGCGCGTGGATCGAGTCATCGCGCTTTTGAGGACTTCAAGCCGCACCCTCGTTTTGACTTGCCTGGTCCTGGCCAACGGTCGCCGCCCAGGCAACAATAGGTCATTGACCCCTGCCCTATAACTCCAACCTCCCCCATTGAGACCGTTATCCTGCCAACGGTTGCTGTTAGGGTCTGGGGACCCACGAGGACCTCTGTCCGTGCTATATTGGACACAGGTTCACAAGGTTGCATTGTTTCCACTTATTTGGTAGGGCAGGTTAAATTAAATATGGGCTCTTTTCCAAATTGTATACGGGGCATAGGTGGCGTAGCCTCTAACGTTGAAGGGCAAGTTAAGATTTTGTTTGGCCCTGTTGAATCTTCACACCCGAGGATTAAAACCTCGGCTATTGTGCTGAAGAATATTTTGGGTATGCATCCACAGAAACAGCTACCCGCTGCTGTGGTGAATTTGACATCGGGATTGGAACTGGCAGACCCCAAATTTGACACACCAGGACAAATCGACTTGTTGATTGGCTCTGATGTCCTCGGTGGAATTTTGATTGGTGGGAAACGGGTCTTGGTGCCAAATGGTTTGACTGCCATCCCGACCATATTTGGATTTGCTTTGATGGGACCTGTACCTAGGGACCCCCCTCCACCTGAACTTGATAATTTGCTGGCTGTAGGCTCCGCTCTCTCTGATGCGGTTCAGAGGTTTTGGGAAGTAGAGGAGCCCCCTCAAGCTGCCCGTTTGAATCCAGAACATGAGGAGTGCGAGCTGTTCTTCCAGAACAACACGGGTCGACTCCGTTCTGGTCGGATCATTACGAGGCTACCTTTTCTGTCTGTTCGGCCTCCGCTTGGTGAGTCACGACCTTTAGCTGAAAAGAGATTGTTGGCTATGGAGCGCCGCATGGGTCGTGATCCGGAGCTCAGACAGAAGTACATTGAGTTCATGAGGAAATATGAAAGGGAACATGTCTGTGTCAAATTTGAATTGGCGTTCGGTGGAGCACTACTTTCTCCCGCATCATGCGGTATTGAAGCCATCGACTGGCAAGCTGCGCACAGTGTTTGATGGTTCTGCGTGGACTTCAACGGGCGTATCCTTGAACCAGTGCTTGTATTCTGGTCCCAAGTTGGTCAAGGACCTTTGTGACGTCATCACCAGCTTCCGGCGACATCAGGTTGTCTTTGTGGCCGATATAAAAATGATGTTCAGGAAGACGATTATCCACCCTGATAACCGTCGCTTCCAGCTGATCCTTTGGAGAGAGTCTCCTCGTGATCCCATGGTCGTCTACGAGCTCAATACCAATACGTACGGGTTAAGGTCGAGCCCCTATTTGGCAATACGTTCTCTTTGGGAGCTCGCAGACCGAGAAGGCTTACGTTTCCCTCGAGCCTCCGCCATCTTGAAGGACGATATTTACGTCGATGAAATTTGCTCGGGCGCCTCCATAGCGGACGAGGCGATCCTCCTGCGGGACGAATTGATAGGTATTTTGGCCTCCGCTGGTTATGAGTTGCGTAAATGGATTTCCAACTCACCAGCGCTTTTGGAAGGCTTGTCAGAGGATCATCAGCAAGATCCACATCTATTTGAGATTGTTGACAACCCCGCCATGATGGCTGTTCTCGGCGTTCAGTACAGACCAGTCCAAGACATCTTTACCTATAACGTAGACTTGAAATTGCCTTGTTCTTGGACTAAACGTCTCGTGTTGTCTACTGTCGCCAGAACCTTTGATCCGAACGGTTGGATTTGTCCTATCATATTTTGGGCAAAATGCTTCTTGCAGAAGCTTTGGACAGCAGGATTGACTTGGGACGAACCTCTACACGGCACTCTTGTTGAGGAATGGACCGCTTTTGTATCCTCACTTCCTGCCGTCAACGAGATCTCCTTGCCTCGTCCCATCCTTCCTCCCGGGAAGTACAAGGCCACCCTTCACGGGTTTTGTGACGCCTCGGAACGTGGTCACGCCGCCGTGGTGTACTTGCGCACAGTTAGTGCCTCAGGTCAGGTGAGGGTTTCCCTGATCATGGCAAAGAGCAAGGTCGCACCCCTTCGGACATCTCTGACCATCCCAAAATTGGAGCTCTCGGGAGCAGCCCTACTTGTACGCTTATTGAACCACGTGTCCAGTACTTTGGGTAAAAGCATTTGTATTAATGGGACCTACGCCTGGACAGACAGCCAAATTGTTCTTTGTTGGTTGAAGGCTTCTGTCCACACCTTGGAGGTATTTGTCGCTAATCGCGTTTCCCAAATACAGAAATCTGAAGTCAAGCTTGTTTGGAGACACGTGCCAGGTGAGCTCAACCCCGCTGATTGTGCCTCGCGTGGATGCTTGATGCCTAGTTTGATAGGTCATTTGCTGTGGTGGGGTCCGGAATGGTTGAGTCGACCAGAAACTGATTGGCCTCGAACGCCAGTTTTGAATACTTCTAATTTGCCGGGTCTACGAACACTCGCTCTTGAAAAGGTGGAATGCGCCTTCGACCCCGATCTTTTGTTGAATCGTTACAGCTCCCTCGACAAGTTGTTAGGTGTTACTGCTTGGATAAAGCGTTTTGTTTTTAACTTTAGGCACCCACAACAGAAACGACAGACACCGTTTCTTTCACCACAGGAACGACAGGAGTCCCTCACCTTTTGGGTTCGTTCTGTGCAATTGGCGCATTTTGAGAAGGAGATTGCTATCCTTAAATCAGGGAGATCAAAACTATCGGGAGCTGTATCTAAATTGAACCCCTTTTTGGACGAAACGGGTCTCTTGCGCGTTGGAGGGCGTCTCAAGAACGCCAACCTCCCTTACGGAGCACGTCACCCCCTTTTGTTACCTAAGAACGGTCATTTGGTACGCTTGTTGGTAACTGACCGTCACCTTAAAAATTCGCATGCTGGTTGTAATGCGCTCTTGGCCATTTTGCAACGCGAATTTTGGATCTTGTCTGCCCGAAGAATTATTCGGAGTGTAGTCTTTCGCTGCATCCCTTGCTATAAGCTCAAGGCTTCTACCATGCAGCCGTTGATGGGGGACTTACCGGCAGATCGCGTAACTGAAAGCAGGACGTTCGACGGTGTTGGCACGGACTTCGCTGGTCCCTTCTTGGTGAAAACGTCGACACTTCGAAACAGCAAGACTGTTAAGGCCTACTTGTGTGTTTTTGTTTGTCTTTCCACAAAGGCCGTACACTTGGAACTGGTCTCCTCGCTTACGACCGAGGAGTTTGTAGCCACATTTGACAGATTTGTATCCCGCAGAGGGCTGCCTTCCTTGATCCGCTCTGACTGCGGCACTAACTTCAAGGGCACGTATAATTATTTGAACGATGTTGTTAATTTTCTTGAAACCAACAAGGCTGATATAGGTGATAGGCTTGCCCGACGTGGGATAAATTGGTTGTTTTCCCCACCAAATTGTCCACACTGGGGTGGTATATTTGAGGCCGCAGTAAAATCGGCCAAAACAAACTTGCGCAGGACAATCGGTGAGTCTGTCCTTACATTTGAGGAACTCGCAACTGTGTTTTGTAAGATTGAGGCCGTTTTGAACTCTCGGCCATTGTGCCCGATCTCCTCAGATCTGAATGATTTGGAGGCCCTTACGCCGGGCCATTTTTTTATTGGTCGCCCACTTGTCGCCTTGCCTGAGTACCCCTACATTGATACGAGACCTGGTCGTCTCTCGCGTTTTGAATTGGTACGCCAGATTACTCAGAGCTTTTGGAAACGCTGGAATTTTGAATATTTGCACATACTCCAGCAACGCGTTAAGTGGACCGACAAGACCGATCCACCCAAGATTGGTGACCTCGTTTTGATCAAGGAGGCTAACCTTCCGCCACTCAGATGGCGCAGGGGGCGCATCCTTCGTTTGGTAACTGGGGCTGATGGAGTTCCCCGATTTGCTGAGGTCTTGGTGGACGGTTCGATTCTGAGGAGAGCGGTTGCAACATTGCCACGTCTACCAACCGATTAGCAGACCGGTAGGCCGGTCCGGGGCGGGTGGATGTTTGAAATAGAATTAGTTTTTATTATAAGTCAAATCGATTATATCGATTAAGTAACATTTTGTTTAGTCTATTGAAAATTTCTGACAATGGTCACACTGAACTGTCAACTTCCTTCCGCTTGAAAAAAATTAAGACGCCGTTTGCTCTCTCGCGTGGAATATTGTAATAAAATTGGAAGTATTTGAACCCGTTTGAGTGCCGCTTCTTTAATCAGCTGGCATCGGTTTACTTGTGATAAAGGATAAGTTGTATCTTTATGAACATTTGTGAAATATTGAACTTTGTAAAACACGTGTGTGAATTCCTGATTGGTGCCCGAGGATAAGGACTTCGCCGAATTGTACACTGGTATCTATTCGATTTTCTTGTTATTTTGGCCAAGATTATGAGTTAATCTTACAGGTCCACTCAAGAATATCATCAGTAAGAGTTGGTAAGACATTTTATTAATATTAGGATTATAATTCATCGCTGTGCTACCACAGTGAAAGTGTTTAGATAAATTGTCTATCGTGGTCAGGTGGATGTATTACAGCTTCCACTGCAACACAAAACAGTTTCCCACCTGGCTACGGTAACTCTAGACAGTGGGCGACTGGAATATTTAAGTAGAAAGTCGTTTTAATAAGTTCATCGTAAAGGCTGTGATTTTCTTGTAGGCGCGTAAGACACGGACTTTCTTAAATATATTTTTGTACTTAGGTTGACGATATTTGTGTGCGACCTTATCTTAATATATAAAATCCTTGCGTTACTGACTGACTGACAGACACGCTACAGCCGCAACTATTGGGCGCAGGAAGCTGAAATTTGGCATGTATGTTCCTTGGGGACCGTAGGGGTGCACTAAGAAGGGATTTCTCGAAATTCCCACGGGATCGACCAACGGCTAAATTTAAAAAAATGCAGGCGTAGCTGCTGGCGTCGTCTAGTAAATTTATATACTTTAAATTAAATTAATCTCCAGTGAGCGACAACGCGCGGGAACGACATTGCCACTCTTAATAATTTAAAAGGCTCTATAGATCGCACGATGGTAGTCAATTTTCCAAGGATGGTGAGCATCTCCACGCTCAAAATTTACGACTACGCTGCTGTCTATCATCCAGACTTACCAATGAAATCATAACCCTATACTGCTACGAATAATATCCCTAAACAAATGTTGATAGCACTGTTTACCTGGGACCCCTTATGAGTTATCGTTAAGATAGCGAGAGCATTATGCCTGAGACGATGACATTACTGAGAGTCTTTGTCAATACGCACTACTTGATTAATACTTTTCGTTTGTACAGGCTATCAAACAGACTTGCACTTTTTTTTTCATTTGCACCCATATTACATTTCTTATTGTAAAAAATAGTCAAGCCCAAGTAATAATTGGAATAATTGTTCGCGACAGACATTAAAAACTATGATAGTGAATAGTCTATTCGAAACCGCTAGTGAAAATCATATAAAATCAGTGTTATCTAATCGTGCGGTACACCGGGTTCGGTTCCCGGACGCGTCAAAGTGTTGAAATACAGCTTGAATAGTGTAAATAGTTAAATCGTTAATATAAAGTGCTACATAGTACATGAACATTAGTCTAAAACTTGTGCTAACTGTAGGGACCTAGATATCGATCATAAATAGTGTTATCAGTTGTAACAGATAAGAACTAATACTTGATAAAACAGCTGTTTGTTAACATAGTCGTTTTATAGTTTTTATAAGTGTTTTTAGCTTCGTATAGGCTTGAAAACATGTCTAGATACTTTCTTATTGCTAGTTATTACCTTATATAGTTAAAATAAACATAATAACAAACATTTGCATGTTTATCATAAACTTTGTTTATGTACGATAGTGTTTACTTAAGAAATTCTGTATTTTTAAACGGTTTTATTTAGCTTGACCTGTTTATTTGTTTGGGTCAAATTTAGTAATTGGAATTTCACCCCGTTCCTGATGACAGATTGATCTGATATTTGGTACACACTCTTAATCTTGATGACAATACAACATAATATATTCCTTATGATTGTAAATCCAAGATGGCCGCCTATACAAAATGGCGGATCACATATTACTTCACAACAACCTCGATATTGGTATCAAATGAAAGGGCTTGATTGGTAGAATAGAGCTCACTTTGAAAAATCCAAGATGGCTGCAATATGATACAAAATGGCGGATCACATATTTCTTCGCAACAACCTCAATATGGGTCAGGGCTTGAAAACGTTACCAATTCACATTAAAAATAACGTTAACTAACGGTATTTCAAAGAGATACCTGGCATACCGGTACCATTTGGTAGCGTTATTTAGTAGCATAACGTAATAATAGCGGTAAAAAAATTACGTTAAAAATAACGGTATTATTAAATTTTTAGTAAAATTACCGGTAACAAGTTCACGGTATAGTTTTGTTATTTTATGCGACGTTGCCGTGTTCTCGAAGCCGCCGCCCGCCGCGACCGGTACGGTGCAGCGATGCGGCGGTGGCGGAGGCGCGGGTGGTACACGGCCACGCGCGCGCTTTCCGACTCCGTTGCCATTTCGTTTATCGTCTTGCCAACTCTCACGCACTTAGTTTAATCTAAATTATATATATAGAAAACTACTGTTATAGTTCTCACTTCTTATTATTACATTTCCTTTATTAAGTTTTAACGCTTAGGGTAAAGTCACACTGCAACGTTGCGTTGCGACGTTTGCTTTGCAAGATTAGGACGTGGCAGCTAATAATGCAGGTTAATGTCAACATCGCGACGACACAACACAACGCAACGGAGCTGTGGCTTCGCTCTAATTGTTTTATTTGTTTTATTTATAGACTCACGCCTGTATCCATATATAGAAAACGACTGTTATAGTTCTCACTTCTTATTTTTACATTTCCTTTATTAAGTTTTAACGTTTAGGGTAAAGTCACACTGCAACGTTGCGTTGCGACGTTTGCTTTGCAAGATTAGGACGTGGCACCTAATAATGCAGGTTAATGTCAACGTCGCGACGACACAACACAACGCAACGGAGCAGTGGCTTCGCTCTAATTGTTTTATTTGTTTTATTTATAGACTCACTCCTGTATCCTCAAAGGGATAGGCAGAGTCTGAGCATGGTCTGAAGAAAATTGCCTTGTTTTAAATCCGGTAAAGTCCCACTATATCATACTGGGTAGTAAAAAACAAATAAAAGACATTGCTTTTGCTAAGCCAGTAATAAAAGTCAAGGAGGTAGAAATAGCTAGAGTGGAGTCGGCGTGTAACCTAGGCTTGGTAATTGACCCGGAGCTTCACTTCGAAACATACGTAAATAATATTGTAAAAAACTGTTTTTATCGATTAAAATTACTTTATAAGTTCAGAAATTATCTCAGTGTTGTATTACGAAAAAGGTTGGTAGACAGCCTCGTACTGGCTAAATTCAATTATATGGACGTTGTATATGGCCCATGTTTACTGTCGAGAACCTCCCGACTGATACAACGGGTTCAGAATGCCTGTGCCAGGTTCTGCTTCGATATCCCACGTCGTAGCCATGTCACACCGTACATAAACGAAGCCAATATTTTAAAAATGGAAGCGAGACGGCAGCTTCATTTAGCTACGTTATTATTTGGAATTGTTAACTCACACAAACCGTTGTATCTATATGATAAGCCGTGCTGGAGACAGGGCCATTATTCTTATTCCACCCGCTCCACCTCCAACCCGCTCACAATACCAAAATTTAAGACAACAGGATTCCGTGGCTGCTTCCGTTTTGTTTCGACCCGATGTTGGAATGATCTGCCGCCTCCATTTAGATCCCTTAAAACAAAAGGATGTTTTACGTCACATGTTAAAAGATACCTATTACTAAAACAAAAGCAAGCATAATTACACATTTATATAATTACAATATAAAAGCAGTACGTAGTATTACTTACGTAATGGTTGTGATCTACGGGCGAGGTAGGTATATCGACTTCCGGGCGAGTCGAGGCGGCATTCACTGTTTGTATTTTTTGTATCCACTATGTATCATTTATTATTGTCACACACTTTCCATGATCTTGTATGAAATTCTGAGACCACATAGCATGTTTCTTTTAACATTATTGTTTGTTAGTTATTTATATACCTATAAAATATGCTTTATGTTTGCTAGATGTAACAATATATATTAGCTATGTTATTTATTTTATGTAAACAAATGATTTTACGTAACTGAGTTCATTGCGAGACGCAGCGCGTACGTCGTATGCGCCGCGCGCGCCGGCCACACTGAGTCGTTGGATCAACGCGACGGATGTACGATAGGCATTAATTTAAGTTGTAAGCACACACAGCGCGTACATGCATCGTGTTTGTTGCTGATGCGCTCAACCAGACCATTGCTCATTGTTATTTGTTTCCATTGCTGTAGCAATTTATTTATTTAATTATTAAATCTGTGCTGATTTTTACGTCCGTACGACACCAAATGGTCGCACTGAAAAACAGCGCTCTATTGTGGGCCCTGTGGACCACAGTGGAGCATTATGCTGAGTGCGTACCAAATTCTCCACAGATCGCACGTTTATTTTTTATTTTTATTTTTTACTTTATGTTTAAACGTTTTTACCCTGTTTTTTTTTGTTGTGTGTGTATCTGTGGGAAATAAACAGTTTTTCTTTCTTTCTTTCTTTTCTTTTCTAGGTGTAATATTACACCCATATTTCGCCTTGAATTTTTAGGTCCCACGTAATAGTGGGCGAGCGTATTGCCGTTACCGGGCACATCATCAGACTCCGGGCTGCTACTGAGAATTCGGAAAAACCCAGTTATACTTTGCCCGACCCGGAAAACGAACCCATGCCCTCCTATCAGCAGTCGCATACGCTATCCACTGGACCACGGAGGCTGTCAATTGTTTACATAGGTAACTAATTGCTTACATTTTTAAATATTTTTACAAAAGCATTTAAAAATATAAAAGTAAGTTGAAGTCCAGAGATAGAAGACCCCTAGATAATCCTGAACAACCCCTCTAGGGGTCCTCTATCTCTGGACTTCTGCTTACCATACTTACGACAACCTGTATAGTCAAACTTGATACGAACAAGAAAACAAAGTTATTTTCTACTCTCTCATTATTAACGACACCTGATCACTGGACTAATTTAATTTCATCGTTACCAACACATTTATTAAATATAACACAATCTGAAACAAATATATCAGGTGACATACTTCGCTTTGCTGAAATAAAACGGAAAATAATTGAATTTAAATGCTGCGTACGCTTAAATAACATTTGCTTCACAAAATATTCAATGGTAATATAATTTTATTGAACTTACCCATTTTGAAGCTGAAGAAAATGTTTTAGTTAGATTCGCGAGACACACTGTACGTGATCGGTGGAAAACCAACCATGTAAACGTGGGATACTCAGAGAGTTTTGCAACACTAAAAAACGATGGCATCATCACACACATTGTAAAATATGTCACTATGTCATATTATAGGCTAACTAATAGGTTGTCGATTGCTTTGGTTTCATATACCGTTACTTTCTGCTTCATTCACTTCTACCATAGTTCTGACCATGTTCGCGAGTTGCCTACATTAAAAAGACGTAAGTGGATGCTCCTGTTTCACCATATTTACTTTGGCAGGCTTACCATATGAACATCATTTACTGCTTGAGTATGATATCAATAGTTACTAAAAATTTGCAAGTAGATGTCTACAATGTGAAACAGTTGCAGCTCCTTACAAAAATAAAATGTACCACCGTTATATTTGTTTGAAAAGAGTGGCCATGAGTTTTATTGCCCGTTATTTCTCGTGGTTCTACCTATTGCATTGCGAACGTGTCAGTAAATGTAAATGTAGAATCATTAAGTAATTAACTTAAATTTTGACGTTCATAAGCGTCACTTTGTGGCCTAGATGAATAAATTATTTTGACTCATTTAAAAAAAGCAGTAATTAAACCTATTCATAAACAACATAGCAAATCAGATTTAACGAATTATAGACCTATTGCCCTTTTGCCTATATTTTTGAAAGTGTTTGAGAAAGTTATTTACGAGTATGTATGTAACTTCTTTAAAACGAATGATTTGTTCACAATTTGTCTGTATGGTTTTAGGAGAAATCAATCGATAAATTTGGGAGTATACAATTTTAAAAAGTTGATGAAAGATCTCCAATAATTGCACTCTAAATGAAGCTTTCAACCACGTCAATTATAAAATCCTATTAGATATATTATATGCATATGGTGCAATGTCCATAAACTACTTGAATCATACTTTACTAACAGAAGACAGTATACGGAAGTTAATAAACTCACTTTGCCAAGTAAAATTGGAGAAATATATCACTCTAAAGAAAAATATGTGCTGTCAGGTGTCCCTCAAGGTAGTATATTGGGCCCTCTATTATTTATCATTTATATCAATGACATGCCAAAAATAATTACCCATAACATGACATTATTTGCCGACGACAGCACCATATTATTTATTAACAAAAAATTATCAAATTTAGAATATGACATTAATACATCTTTAAACATAATAATAGAACGGGTCAGAGAGAATAATTTAAAAATTAATTTAAAAAACACAAAAATAATGTATTTTAAGCAACGCAATAGAACAGAAAATTGTTTAAATGTGTCCTCCCATTTATTTTAATGATATGGATACGATTTATATTTCCAATATATACTTTATCTGGCATGAATGTATCCCATTTGTTGATGTATTTCAATAATTGTCAATGTCATCAATGTACATCTATATTACTTATATATTACGACAGAATAAATGTACCTAATTATTGTATGCGTAAATGGCGGGACATAGCATGTTCAAATAACCAAACATTCTAACTTATGTACCTATGTTACACAATAAATATTTTTGAATTTGAATTAAGCTTCTTTGGTTTCGTGAAGGGATTGTCACCAAGTAGCCAGTCAAGAAAAAGCTCGCGATCAAAATCAAAATCTTGCCCCCGCTTCTAGGTCGCTTTACTTTGGTAGGCGTTGATTCGTTTTGAAACAACCAAACTGTCGACTGGCTCTTTGTTTCTGGATCGTATTGATAAATCCAGGATTCAACACCTGTAGCGATGTAGAGCGAAATTTGTCTATCGTGTCATGGCACCATTCCACCCTTACCTGCTTCTGAACATATCGTCCGCACCCGTAGATGCACGTGTAGAATCTCGTGAAGGCTTCCCGATCCAATCTGCAGTATATGCTGAATCTCTTGGTATGTAACTCGTCTATTGTCTTGGATCATTTTTTTTACAGCTAAGACGTTTTCTTCCGCAACAGCCGTCAAAGGGCGACCATTTCATTCTTCATCCCCCAAAGTTAGTCGACCGCGCTTAAATTCATTATACTAACGATACACGGTTGCCTTAGAAGGGCCTTCATCCATGAATGCCATTTGAAGGCTATCGTACAATTCGTCTGGTTTTAGTGGACGAATCGTACGATAGACTGAATCGTACAAGAACGTACTTATTTTTACTTATAAGGGCCTCCGCAGACTAGCTTCTTTTAGCATCGGCGACCGGCGATTCAGTCGCTTTTTAGCATCCAGATGCAGCATCCGAATTATTACACCGCACACTGGAAGATGCCGATCGCGGCGACTTGTCACTTAAAATAATAACGTAGGGGTCGTCCATTAATAACGTGATTTTATGTCTTTCCAATTTTAAACTTACTCTGTGATGATGATACCTGGGTAGGCTGGAGGCTTTACCACCTCTCCTCATTCTTTATCAAAAGTTTATTTTTACAAAGTAAATAAAAAAATATTTTATCCAAAACAGACATTGCGAGCTACTGGTGTCAAAATTTAAGCTAAAATAAAAAAATATAACACTCATTATTCTCTTCATCTCTTACCTGACTTCAATTTGTTTGGGTTGGCGCTGTATGTGCATTCTGTTCCATACTTCTCTGTCACCAGTCATCTGATCACTTCCCCCTTTTCTTACATATCTATTCTCACACAGTTATTCCATATTTTATTTGGTCGCCCCCTGCCTTTTCCTCTCTACCCTCCTATTTATCACTTGTTTACCTAAATATATAATCATCCACTCTTCTCATAAGATGTTTGTAAAATGCAAATCTTTTCATCCATGGACGCTACTTGCAGACTACTTTGATATTTTCTCTATTTTGGCATTGTAAAAAAATATGAATATACATATCATGCATCATTACCTTTAAGAACGCTATTTTAGAAGTATACTGGCTCATTTATGTCTTAACTTGCAATAATTGCAATTCAATCTTGCAAAATATAATAAGCTTGCAAAACATAAGCATATCAAACATAACGAATTCCAGAAATGGATCAGAAAATTCAGAGACCGGTGCACCTACATAAAATCAAAATATCCAGACCAAACTGAGGACATCCTCCTTTTTGAAGTGGGTTGATTAAAGCATCCTAGAGCATCCAAAGGCAACGAAAGATCTTAATAAAGGTTTCTGAATCCCTGCCAATCGAACGAACGATCGTTGTTTTATGATACGTATAGGATAAAAAAAACTTCCATCTAGTCTGCTTAACTATGTGAGAAAATTATCCCAGGGTGTCAGTTACGCATGCATTAATTTCTCATCAATTTAGTTAAATGTTTGATAAACTAAGTGTACAGAGCCCTGCGTAGCTCCTTTTTTGGGTGGCAGCGTCACAAGAAAACCTAACATAACCTATTAAGTTTTCTGAGTGGATAAGTTTCCGGAGCGGACGAGACTTTTCATATTAAATGATATTTTGTAGAACAAGTAAGACAACAAACAAGTTAGAATTTTAAACTGTAGGTATGTTGAAAATATAGTTGCTATATATTGCCCACCTAATGTCCGGCCGCCAATATTACAAAACGTATGGGACGAATTATTTTCAATGTTTCGCACAAAAACATTATTTCTTGGGGATTTTAACGGCCACCATCCCAGCTGGTCAAATAAGATAGATTCGAGAGGCAAGATAATATTTGATTCATTAATGGATAATAATTTGATTTCCTTAAATGACGGTAGTTATACATATTTTAAGTTAGTAAATAATGTTTTACATCAATCGTCCCCAGATATCTCTATTGCGACGTCTGATGTGGCGGTATATTTTAAGTGGATGTGTATGAATGAGACATTAGATAGTGATCATCTTGTTACTAAGATAAGTATGTACTATGACAATAACGTTCCTCAGTAGTTAAAAAAAAAGGAATTATAAGAATGCTAACTGGGCTTCATACAAAGAATATATACGTAATAAACTTATCGATTTTAGTCTTCCACACGATCTACAGTCGGCCTATGACGTGTTTCTGAATATTATTAATGAGTCAGCTGATATGCATATACCCTTTATAAAATTTCATCTAGATCCTTTACAGAAATTTACCCCAAAGCCCTATTGGAAACCTGAATTATCCAAATCTATTGCAGAGCGTCGGTTAGCGTTGAAACAATTTAGAAAGAATCCGACCCCTAGCAATTTATGTAACCTAAAAATTAAAACCAGAAACAGCCAGCGATTGGTGCGAAAAGCTAAAAGTGAGGGTTGGCACAATTTTTGTTCATCTATCAATGAGTCGTCAACAGTAAATGATATGTGGCGAAAAATGAGATGGCTTAAGGGTTGTAAATATTCGAACTGGCATGTTGATAAAGTAATGGCTCAAAATCTTCTTCAAAACTTAACACCTGACTATGTGCGGCCAAAAAGGCCAATATTTTCTTCTTACAATGAACAATTAGAGAACAAGATAACATTATGCGAGTTAGAAAAATGCATTAAATCCAAAGATACGTCACCTGGGTATGATGGTATATCATACTCAATGATTAAAAATTTACCCACAATTGGTAAGGATATGCTTGTCAATATCTATAATAAAATATTTTGCATTGGTTATGTGCCTTCACAATGGCGTGATATATATGTAATACCAATTCCAAAGCCGGGCCGCGATTCAGTGTCGGCTGCCGCGCTCAAGCCAATATATCTTATGTCGTGTGTTTGTAAGATTTTCCATAATATAATTAACAATAGACTTGAGTGGTATTTAGAATACAATAATTTATTATACGTAGAAACAACCGGTTTTAGGAAATCAAAGTCTACATTCGAAAATTTAGCTAATTTAATTTCTAGGATTCAATTAGGTTTTGTTAATAATCTTGTCACTATTGGTTGCTTTATAGATATTGATAACGCCTACAACAATGTCGATATTAATGCATTACTTCGTATTATGGATGAGCTAGGGGTAGGCTCGAGTATATGTATGTACCTTTGGTCGTTTTTGAATGAAAGGTCTTTAAGAGTATCGGTTGACAACATGATAATAAGCAGAAATACGAGTAGGGGTTTAGGGCAAGGGGACCCTCTGTCTCCTTTGCTTTTCAGAATAGCAACGATAAATATATGTAAATTAATAAGAGATGTATATGTGTCACAATATGCCGACGATTTTATTTTGTACACTACTTGTAGAACAATTGAACAAGGGCGTAACTCGCTACAGCTAGCTCTAAACCGGTTCTCTCGTTTAATAGCAGACCTCGCATTAGAAGCATCTCACGCTAAAAGTAAGGTTCTAGATATAAACATAAATGGTACGCAGTTGGAGCTTGTTGACAATGTGAGGTATCTGGGGATGTGGGTAGACAGATCATTGAGATGGACTAAACACATTAATGAGTTAACATTTAGAGTAGCAAAATATCTTAACGTATTTAAGGCACTAGCTGGATGCGGATGGGGGATCCATCCTAAGCAATTGAGAAGGATATACATATTATATAGCTATTGTAAGAAGTAGATTGGATTGCGGCAGCTTTTTATATGGCAATTGTAGCAAAACTAATTTGTATAAGTTAGATAAAATACAAAATCAGGCTATGAGGATTATTGGAGGCTTTATCAAAAGTACTCCAATACATGTGATGGAGAGTGAGCTATGTCTCCCTCCATTGCATGTACGGCGGTTATACTTGGGAGGCAAGTTTTGGTTAAAGTGTAAATCTATAGAAAATAGTGTGACAATAAATTTACTGCAAAGTCTTATATGTCATAAAAGCAATAGATATTGGCGGGGTAAGGGGGTACCTATCTTACTAGATATGCATGAATACTTGCTGGAACAGCCCATCCAGTCGAGCCATAAGTTAGACATGTTCTCTTTAAATACGTGGATGAGTAGTGTTGATATGTCATCAACTGTATATTCATACATTGATAGCATTACATCTGCCAAACGCCTTTATAATATCTCAGATATTCAAAAATGATGTAAGGAGTTTATGGAAAAAAAATACAGTGAATATTACAAATTGTTTACGGACGGGTCTAAAGACGGAGAGTTGATAGGAGCTGCAATTTTTGACAGTCAATTAAATGCTTGTATGAAATTCAAAATTAAAAATAATATGTGCATTATGAGTGCGGAACTTATAGCTATTTATGAAGCTTTATCATACATTAAATCCATTGAATCGGATAAATTTGTAATATTTACCGATTCTCGCAGCTCCTTGCAACACCTGGCTCGCTGCACCTCGACTATCCGAGGCACAACGATAGCCTACTCCGTATTAAAACTTATTTTAGAGTTGAGAGCCGAACGTAAGTCTGTAATATTACAGTGGATACCTTCTCATTCCGACATTTTTGGAAATAACGAGGTTGATCTATTGGCCAAACAGGCCTGCACAGAGGGAGACACAGTGAACATACTTCCATACTTTACTGATTGTATTTACTTAATTAGAAACCATTGTTACAACTGGTGGAGTGAATACTTTGACCTACGTTCTAAGGAGAAGGGTATCTGGTATAAAACCATTGTGCCGCACCCGCTAAGAACACCTTGGATACACAATTGTGACCTGAGTAGATCTGAAGTAGTCACAGCATGCAGGCTCCGTTCCGGGCACACTCCATGCAGGAGATTCGCCTTTTTGATGCGAAAGGTTGAGGATGCCCTTTGCCCAGACTGCAAAGTAGTAGAAGACACTTATCATCTCCTCGTGGAGTGTGTGCGCAACGGGGCCTTCAGAGCTGCTCTGAACTTTAACATGACGAATGTTGGCGTATGTAATGAGATCTTAGCCCAGCCAACATCTAGTAGGGCCCGATTACTATATAAGTTGTTTATTTTAGGTATAAAATAGTCTAAAAGTATATGTCGGCTCTGATTGGTGGTGTGGCGTGGTGGTTTCGATTAGTAGGTATTACATAATATGTAATATTTGCTGGTCGGGGCTGCCGTGCTGTCGGTCAGAGCCGACATATATATTATATATAATTACATAGCTTTATAGTGTCATTGTTGCTATTCATAAGTAATATGATATGTATTGGTACTTATAGAAATAAGGTATATGTGATAAGTTTATATATATGTAAGCATGTTATTGAGCGACGTTGTCAAATATGACACAGCTCGTTAATAAAGAGAAAAAAAAATACTAAGTGTACAGAGCCCTGCGTAGCTCCTTTTTTGGGTGGCAGCGTCACAAGAAAACCTAACATAACCTATTAAGTTTTCTGAGTGGATAAGTTTCCGGAGCGGATGAGACTTTTCATATTAAATGATATTTTGTAGAACGATCGTTAATTTGGTGTACAATTAGTAATTTAATGAAATAATGAAGTTTTTTAACGTGAAGCACTTTAGTGTTATTTAAAATGTTTGATGCTTTGTTAAAAATATCCCCATGTAAACTACAAAAATAATTTATTTTGTACACTACAACTTTTAATAGCCCTTTGGGGAAATTTTACCCCAAAGTTTTATTTATTATTCTGTAACCGAAAATAGGGATGTTATTATAGGGTTTGACTAGTGACTGGCTTAAACAGAATAATTAATGTCGATAAAATTATGACAGCGCTTATAATAAATATTTAAGTTTTTATAAATATATATATATAAGTATAATAAATATTTAAGTTTTTATTATGGCAGTACACTACCTAGGGTGAGTACTAGATTTTGACGAGGCGACCCTTATCAAAGGTCGTATTATGATAAAGCTACACTACCTACTGCTTTCTTTATACCGATGAAATAATAATAGAACATAATTTAACATCATTGTAACGAACATCATTTAATTATACTGGTATATTTGTGTTTTTTGATAGAAACCTATATTACTGATATTTTGCAATTATTGTATTACAACGATGAAAAAATTAATCAATTTATCGATAGTCGACTCGGCCGATCACGAACAACACACTACAGCACTACGGTCGCCGCGTCCGAACGCAGAGAGTCGCGAAAACGCGATGCAGCATCGATACAGTTGCAAAATCACCGGTCGCCGATGCTAAAAGAAGCTAGTCTGCGGAGGCCCTAAGTAATCATATTTTTAAATAAATTATAATTGGCCAGTCTCACATAGTATACATAAAAACTTTTTCTCGCAATACTTTCTGAGTGACCTGGTAATGGTATACAAGAAAAAACAAAACTCAGGATAGTACAGTACTCGCCAATCTTTATGGCCGCTCTGAATGTAGCCATCGGTACGAACTTGCGCATGGTACAGTCGGGTGGACATGTCATAACCAAGAAAAATATTTGTAATTATTGAAAATTAAAATCTTCAGTTACGTTGTTAGATTAGCAATATTATATTGTTTAATTACATATTCAATCAAATTCGATTAATGTAAATTCAGTCAGGTGAAGGGACTTTTAAACTTAGACTTCTTTCCTTCTTCATAAACGTTAATACTTCAAACACCATGTTCCGTGTTTGGCGACGTAAAACATTAAAACGACCGCGAGGCATGATCAATCAAAATGGTAAACTAACAAGAAACAATAACAACAAGAAAGAACGATAGCAACGAGAAACAACAAAGAAGTAATACTATGAAACTATTCTAAACGCGACGATACTGTCAGAGCTCAGCGAATATGTGAGTCGTGTACAAACGTAGCACTCACACTAATGCACGGGAGGCGAGGACGCTATCGGGTGGAAGACAGCGCGCGCGGGCGTGCCCTGCCTGCCTGCCTCCACGCCCCGCGTACGTCCCGCTGATACAGTGATTTTGTGTTCTGCGCAGCGCAATGCGGCTAGGTTCGGAGTGGCCATAAAGTTTGGCGAGTACTGTAAGTAGACTATTAAACACGCAAATAGTCGTACGGCACAGTCTAGCGTCGAAGCAGTCTGGCTCTCGTCCAATTGCAAAAGAATTTTTGCAATTGGACGAGAGCCACGGTAACAAAACTAAGTCATAACGATAAAATTTTCGATACCATACCTTTTACCGTTACGTAATTTTAACGGTAAAATGTGCCAGAATTAACGTTAATTTTGATAACGTTATTTCTTATTTAACGATATCTGCATCGAAAGGCTGTAACGATACCAAATTTTTAACGGTATTTCAAGCCCTGATATGGGTATCAAATGAAAGGGCTTGATTGGTAGAATAGAGCTCACTATGAAAAAACCAAGATGGCCGGCGCCACAAAATGGCGAATTATATTTTTCACAAATACTTCAATATGGGTATCAAATGAAAGGGCTTGATTGGTAGAATAGAGCTCACTATGAAAAATTCAAGATGGCGTCCGCCACAAAATGGCGGATTACGTATTTTTCACAAATACCTCAATATAGCTATCGAATGAAAGGGCTTGATTGGTAGAATAGGGCTCACTATGAACTAACAACAAAACTAAAAACTTGAAAATAAAATAAAATAAAAAACATTTTTATGTTAAACGGTTTTATTACAATAAAAAATATGTAGGTTATGTACTAAAAGCAAAAAAATAATTCGGCAAGAAGATTGGTGCGATCTGGTATCGCACCAATCTTCTCATCAATCAAGGGTATTGATCAGACAAATATAAAATCGTTGGGCGTAGCGTATCCAGAGTAAACATTTTGATAAAAATTTCACGCGCCCAACGATTTTATATTTATCTGATCAATACCCCAGATTGATGAGAAGATTGGTGCGATCTGGTAGGACTTGCCGAATTATTTTTTAGCTTTTAGTACATAACCTACATATTTTTTATTGTAATAAAACCGTCTAACATAAAAATGTTTTTTATTTTATTTTATTTCTTATGCATCATAGGTTTTCATGAAATGAATTTGAATTGAATAAAGATATTTTCATGGTGTTTGTTTTAATAGATGCCCCATATAGTTGCACATAACGGCCTACCAAAATTACATATAAAAATTTAGTATATAATAGCTTTTCAATAGAAAATATAGTGGGCGGGCCCTTGTGTGACGGCATTTTTTGGGAGTTTTTATAGAATAACTTAGTGACGCTAGTAGTTAGGTTTAGGTATTGTATACCGATAGATAGAACTTTATGAGACCTATCTAACGATGTATAGAACATATATGTATGTATCATAGTACCTAATATAAATAGACATTTGTACTGTATATAAAATTAAAAATAAACTAAGATTCTCTGTGCACGTGTTCGGTGGGATGGTCGTCGTTAAGGTAAAGTTCCGAGGTACCTAAGCGACCATGTATTCGGCCAGTTCATTGGCGTCCCAACCACCATCTTGTGACCTATGTAACCATCAAACACCGAACACCTGAACAGCATCGCTCTCAACGTATGAAGATGTTTCATTTCTGAAGCCCCAATACATCGAAGCCATACAGTCCACACATATAGAAGAACACGCATCGTCGTAGGCACACGTCAGCAACACACTACCAGCGCACTGTAGCGGACTAGCAAAGGTTCGATTCCTGGCATCCGTTAATAATAATGTCTGCCATGTTTATAAACTATACTGTTCTTGGCGAGGGCCTCTACGTTACGTGTGAGAGAATAAGGCTAGAGCGGGTTGACTCACGATCGATCATTATTTTCTTTAACATTTAGCACGCAATTAATAGCAATCTAGTACGTAGATACTCAACGTATTTATAAAATAAGAGTGCGTATTAGATTGCTCAAGAGAATTTATAAAGTCATATAATATACAAGTAATTCAATTCAACTTAGTTGACATCGACTGTAAACACAACGAAGAAGAAGAAGAGATATAAGTAGAAGCAGCTACTTGGATCATACAAGGTTTTAACTTCTCCTTCATGTAAGTGTGTGGCCAAGTTCGATATGTTGTGGTTCATAGGCCGCCTGTCGGATGTTTTTACTAAGTTGGACTTAGAGCTCTCGCCCACGACTCTGTAGCGATTTTATCCCGTGTTCCCATCTATACATTCGCAATCACAGAACAGAGATACTCTGTGTTCTATGGTCGAAATGCTGAGGATAGCTGTACCTTCGCCCCGATTCTGAATCGCTACTGTCGCGGTTCAGACAAGATGCAAATGCGATTTAGCATAGATATAGAAATTTGAAAGTAGCGGAGCTCTCGCGCATAGGCCAATGTATCAATACGACCTCGCGTTTGCATCGCTTCTGTCGCACGTTGCAGTCGCAGACGCGGTAGTAGGGATGACGAAGCGCCTGCACAAAAGGCGCAACAGCAAAAAGTCGACGTGGGTGAGTCGTCTTAAACGCAAGAGACCCGTTGCGCTATCAAAGTACCAGCCTACTTTTCAATTTTATTCTACCTTACAGATCAAACTACAAAATGTATAGATACGTGTAGTATATGTATGTCACAACAGTTACGTGCCACACCTCTACAGTGTATTTATTCTATGGCTCTACTTAGTGGATTCATGAAACTTTTATAGCCGCAAACCCTTTGAGGCGAGCCTCCGGTCTAAACGAGCAGCGATTTGAATGCCGCTAGTTTACTGGGTCGAGTGACGTCTATTGATGGCGAGGACACTACGAGCCCCAGTTTCTTCAAGACGTGTCGTAAGGAACGTAAATCGTCTCAAAGCGTGCCCTCAAATTGCGGATAGTTTGTATTTTTTGCAGCTGCCACCTTAAGAGAAAATTGGTGTTTGCGAATGGCGAGAAAACTGAATTTTTGTTTGGTTATTTCCAATTGGTGTACACAATATAATAATGTTATCAAGTAGTTAAACAACACAAATAATTAAACACTGTTGAATCTAGTAAGACTAGTAAGTGGACCTCGGACGTCTTGGGTGCGACCGGGACAAGCAACGCTTAGGGCAACGATGATGACTGTTGAATATTTTGTATCTGAATAATGAGAAGAGCAAACCAAAGATGTCAAATATCAATGTGCGACTGATGCCTCATGGTCTTCACCATTCACTGCAAAACCCTTATAGGTACCTACCTCATAGTTATCATGATTTACATTAATTTGCCGGGCCAAAGTAGAGACTCTACAAACTCTAATAATAAAGTTAAGAACGTTGTCATCATCTAGTTTATAATTGGGTAACCGGTTACTTCATAATTGTTAGTGAGGATGGATTAAGAATACAAAAAGAGGCGACTAAAGATAATACACGAAGCAAATACATAGTACCTACACATTTGCGAAGTTAAAGAAAACTCGATATCAAACCATATACCCACTTATTATCAACTCGTCTGGCCAGGTTGGTATTATAGTAGACCTCCTGCTGGCTCACAAAATCACAATGCTATTGGGACTCTACGTCCCGAAATGCTTTTTATAAGTCTATATACCTATCAAGTGGTTGACTGCGAATAGCTGGAATGATAAAGTGCTCTATATTCATGCTCCTATAACATTGCACTCCTACGTTCAGAAATTTATATGAATCCTTTCGAATCCGATAATCACGTTATTGGTTCATATGAACGAAGACATAATGGACAGCATAAAGCGCACACTTTCCCTTCACAATCTTTTTAATTACTTACTTCCCTAGACAAATGATTGGTATCGCTTCGGTAGAGCAGAGCGAGACCAATCATAAGTCTATGCTTACTTCATTACCCATCGATTGTCTCAGCCGTCGGGGGGAGCAAGGGTAGAACGGAACTAACAGCTTATCCAACCCAATTGTCAACCTCACCTGCACGCGCCTATGGCGGCGATGGCTAACCACCACCGTGGTGCTCCCTGCTAGAAACAGACGAGGCTCTGACGACCGAGCAATGGCGGTATAACCATATACCCGATTGGGAAACTGATCGGAAGAGGCAGCAACGGCCTTGAGGTCCAAATAACCTCAGAAATTCTTGGGGCAGAAGGCAACGGGAAACCACTGCTACTATTTCCGAAGATAGTCATCATGGATAGTTACACAATGGATGCGAGTATGTCATGCGATCCGGCTGACGCCCGGCGCCGCCCTTCCGGGATGGGTGGTGTGAAATTTGCTACCGGCCATGCCTCAGTGACTCATCAGGCTACGCATGGAAATTCAGTTACTGGTGACAGTGGCACCTTTAATTCCCGACATCCACATCGCATTGGGACATGGAACGTGCGTGGACTTAACCAACCGGGCAAACTTAAAATCGTGGAAGATGAAATGCAAAGGAAAGACATACAGCTTTTGGGGCTAAGCGAGACACACTGGAGAGGTGAAGGTCACTTTTACTCGAAGTCAGGAAATAAAGTGTTCTTTTCGGGACCAGATAACGACAGCAGCAGAGGAGTGGCTTTTGTGGTACCACCAAAGATCGAGGCATGTGTCTTGGGATGTAAACCAGTCAATGACCGTATAATTACTATACGACTTAACACCAGACCATGCACTTTGAATGTCGTACAGGTTTATGCACCAACGGCCCAGTCTAGCAAGGAAGAGGCGGAAAAAGTTCGCTCGCTACACCAGTTGCTAGCAGTCGTGCTTTCTGATTCATTAGCAAATCACTGTATCTCAAAGTTTTATAGTTCAATTTCTAAACTTTTTCTGAAATACGAAGCAATATGGAAATGAACAAGTGCGGCAACTGTGATGATCTGCTCACTGGAGGCGCTCTCTGCACAGCTTGTAACCGGACGCTGCACTTCCACTGTGCAGGTATCACCGAAACCGGCTACCGGAAATTAAGAGACAGAAAGCTGACATGGCGGTGTATCAAATGCAAGCAAACCGGACTTGTTGCTCAACCCAGTTCACCAAGACCAGTATCACCAAAGCCACCAGCTGAATCATCAGTACTTCAAGAAATTCGTATTCTTGCTGAAAAACTCACTCCGCTGGAAGGCCTGAAAGAAGAAATCATGGGATTGAGACAAGAGTTTGCTGACCTGAAGTCGTCTCTGAGCAAACAGCTCTCCGAAATTGTTAAGGAATATTCTGCTAAAATTGATGATTTCGAGCAGCGCCTAGTACAAGCAGAAAAGGTTCAAGGACACGTAAGTCAACTTCAAGCGCGTATCGAGAAACTTGAGGATGAGCAGAGCAGTAGGGACCAATGGTCGCGGATGAATAATGTAGAGGTAAAGGGATTACCACAAACACCAAATGAAAACCTCTTTGAAATAATATCGAAGATTGGCACAAAAATAAGCTATCCTATAAACAAGACCCAGATTAACTATATAACAAGAGTGCCGACACGTGAAAAAGACCAGACAAAGGCTATTATAGTTAATTTTTGTAATCGTTATGTTAAGGAGGATTTTGTGGCAGTAGCCAGGTATGAAGCCAAGACCTGTCCTCTTACCACCAACCTTATTGGAGCACCAGGGAACAGCAGAATCTTCATCAATGACCACCTTACAATAAGAAATAAGCTGTTACTATCAAAGGTTAAGAAAGCGGCTGCAGAATCAAATTTTCGCTACGTGTGGGTCAAGCACGCAAAAATTCACGTGAGAAAAATGGACACAACTCCTATAATTGTAGTGAAATCAGAAAAGGATTTGACAAAAATGGTACAAATTACAACATAGTTTCACATCTCTCTAATGGTTGCTTAAAAAGAAATAAAATTTCCATCAATGAGTTCGAACAGTTTGAGAACCATAATCCGCAGCGTGCTATTAGCACTTTCCAATTAGTTCTGTGTCTTCGCACTGTGTACCTATGCGAGTCTTTGGAACGTATTTATAATACCTGTGCTCAATGTCAAGCTAATTACTGCCATAAGTCACTCAAAATAGGGTCGAATTTGCAATACTCCTTTTTGTTACTTACTACATTTAAACATTCGCCACTCATAACTCATTACCTGTTATCGTCTATTGTACCTATTCATAAGTGTCTTTCAATGTTGTTTGTTATGATAGACTGTGCTTTGTTGTGTCGCTTCGATTCTCCTATGTTACTAGTGCATTCTACCGCCATTAATAATTATAATCAGAGTTTATTTAAACAGCTCCTTATTTTGTGTTTAAAATATATCTTAAATTGCGTGTTAGGAACTATTTATTTATTTAATAATACTATAAATATGCTACAAAATGGCTGTACTTAACGTATACTATCAAAATGTGCGTGGTTTGCGTACGAAAACGGACAATTTGTACCGTGGTGTGTGTATGAACTCTTATGATATTATAATATTTACCGAAACTTGGCTAGTGGACGATATTCTTAACGGTGAGCTATTTGATAATCGGTATCTTATCTGGAGGCGTGATCGGGACTATTCTAATACTGCACAAAAACGGGGCGGCGGCGTGCTGATTGCAGCTAAAAGTGAACTAACTATTATTGAGAGACATGAATGGCGCAGCACCGCTGAGGACATTTGGATCTCACTTTTGCTCAAGAATACGAAGTTCCAGGTAACATATTCTTTACATATATGTGTGCTTTATTTGTGTAAGGAAAACCAAGGTAATTCTTACAACGCCCAATTAAATAATTTTACCTTGAATCTAAACCGCTTATTATATACTCATCCGTTGGATAAATTTTTGGTTGTCGGCGATTTTAATTTTGGTGGTAACGTTGAATGGGTTCTTAGTGATTCTCGGGGTACCGAATTAATTGCACAAAATATAAAATGTCAACAAATTATCGATTTTTTTGATACCGTCAATAGCTCGAACTTGTCACAGTACAACGGTGAACGTAACATTAACGGTAGATTGTTAGATTTGGTTTTCTCAAACGATAATGTATCCGTTTGTGAATGTATGGAACCATTGGCAGTGCCAGTAGATTTGCATCACAAACCACTTATTATAACAGCAGATTTTCTGCAAACGAATAGACTCGCGGATAGGATATCTACAAGATATATTTTCACACGGGGAGATTATGAAGGCATCAAGTCAGAGCTTGACCAGATACATTGGCATGATATCCTTGGTAAGGGACGATTGAATGATGCTGTTGAGATATTTTATAGTAGGTTATATGAGTTACGGGACAAATATGTACCACGAAAATCTATAAAACAGGGTTCTCACCCGATATGGTATAATTCGGCTTTAATAAAATTATTAAAAGAAAAATATAAATATCACAAAAAATATAAAAGGTATAAAAACATATCAGATTATCATTCGTTTTCTATATTACGTAAAAGGGCAAAAGAGTTAGAAAAATCTTGTTTCGAGGGTTATATTGAAACAATAGAATCTTCCATTACTAAAAACCCAAGAGCATTTTGGTCGTACATAAAAAATAAGAGGACCACGGGTGCGTTGCCCAATGTAATGCAGTACAATGATTTAATGGCAAGTACAGGCGAGGACATCAGTAACTTATTTGCCAGTTACTTTCATTCAACCTATCAGGAAACAAGCTCTGACTCTAGATTAGCGACACCTCTGGGACCTGACCCTGCTAGTGATAGCATAGCGTCTATTGGTACAGTTGAGGTTTGTCATTCTCAAGTATTGAAGTTGCTTAAGTCTATGGATCTGTCCAAATCAGGTGGCCCCGATCAGATTCCGCCGATATTGATTGTAAAATGTGCCGAAAGTATTGTTGAGCCTCTATGTATTCTGTTTAAGAGATCCCTCTCGGAAGGTATTGTCCCTAGTATATGGAAAACCGCGTTTATCACTCCTGTTTTCAAAAAAAGAAATAAAGCCCATATTGAAAACTATCGCCCAATCTCGAAAATATGTCTCTTCTCAAAGATACTTGAGCGATTAGTATATACCGATGTTTACGCGTCATTAAAATGTTATTTTAGCCAACAACAACACGGTTTTCTCAGACAGCGTTCTACCACATCGAACTTATTACGATCGCATGATTATATATCCCACGGGATGGAACAAGGAGCCCAGGTAGACGTCATATATACCGACTACAGTAAATGTTTTGATCGTATTGACCATCGATTGCTTTTGGACAAACTACTGACAGCCGGTATACATGGCGATCTACACCGCTGGTTTTCGTCTTATATAGACCATCGTACGCAAGCTGTAGTGCTTCAGGGGTACACTTCTGGTTGGTATTCTGTGCCTTCAGGTGTTCCCCAAGGTTCAATTTTGGGACCACTTTTGTTTATATTGTTTATTGCTGACATCGATACATGTTTTCAAAATTCTTATGCTCTTCTTTTCGCCGATGACATGAAAATCCATAAAAAAAATACAAGGATTATCTGATGTCCATGACTTGCAAGCTGATTTAAACAGATTTGAGGCCTATTGTGCAATCAACAATCTCCAGCTAAACGTGTCAAAATGTTACCATATGAGTTTCACGCGTCAAAGATCAGTTATAGGTACAGGCTATAGATTACACGATCAAATAATTAATAGGACTAATACAGTCAGAGATCTTGGCATTATTATGGACAACAAATTACTTTTTGACGAACATATTGAGCATATAGTGAATAAGGCGTCTAAGGCCCTGGGATTTATAATACGAAATTCAACCCACTTTCGTTCCCTAAAGCCAATTAAAATTTTATATTGTTCTTTCGTACGCGGCCATTTGGAGTATGCTTCACAAGTGTGGAGTCCTCAGTATGAGATATACAAGTCTCGTATCGAGGGAATCCAGAAAAAGTTCCTAAGATATTTAGACTACAGAGCAAAGCAAGTTTCTAATGGTTATGAGCACCGCTGTAAAAGGTACCATTTTTTACCTTTAGAGAATAGACGTAACATTAATGATGTTTGCTATTTGATTAATATTGCTAATGGTTCTATAGACTCTCCTGAATTAATATCTAAGTTACATCTGCGTACTAACCAAATGGGACTAAGACAAAGACCAGTACTTGATGTACCATTTGCGGCGACGAACTATAGGCGGAACGCCTTTTTCCTGCGCGCAGCACAAAGCTTTAATAAACTGCCTACAGATATTGGTATAGACTTATTCTGTACTAATCCATGCACAGTGCGACGACAACTTGCAAAAACATTTTTCCTTTTTTAAATTATTCCGGCGAGTGGTGTTAAAACTGTATTAAATCATTGATATATTGATATTATTGTTAAAACTTTGTTTATTTTAAAATGAACTGCAACTGCAACCTTTATGTCGATTAAAATTAAACTCCTTTATGTCTGTTAAATCTTATTTCATGTTTATAGTATAATATTATGTAAGATACTTTGATAATATGTTTCTATAAGTGGAAGCTTGTTATTGGCAATTTGATTATGTAGTACTAGAAACCTAAAATTGTTATTAGACTGTAAGCTTTCCTCAAAAGAATAAAATAATAAATAAATAAAAAATTTATGGCACACTGGTGAAAACTCTTAGAGACATTCCGAGAAGAGAAATTACTATCATTATAGGGGACTTTAATGCAAAAGTAGGCGACACTATAGGCGACGAACACCTACGTCGAGTAGTTGGAAAATATGGTATCGGTGAACGCAACGAACGAGGGGAACGTTTGCTACAATTCTGCAGCGAGGAAAGTTTTTGCCTCGCCAATACCTGTTTCTGCCATCATATTAGGCGACTATATACATGGACCTCTCCTGGCGATTGATACCGAAACCAGATAGATTACGTTTTGATAGGAACGCGATGGAGGTCTTCTATAATGAACGTTACTACGCTCCCTGGTGCTGACTGTGGCTCGGATCATCTACTTCTGGTTGCAACCATACGGATTCGTCTTAAGAAAATCATAAGACCCAAAACGAAATCCAGCCTACGTAACGTGGATTTGGCTGGTTACAGACAGGACTTCAGCCAACGTATTACGAGCCTCACGTGCGGAGGATCAGCACACAATCGATGGAGTCTCTTAAAACAAGTGATTACCCAGTCTGCCAGTCTACATATTGTCAAGAGACAAGACATGAAGGACTACATAACACCTGCGACAAGCCACGTGATCCTGGAGCGACGAGAGCTGAAAGAGAAAGGTATAAGTTCAGCTGCTGACCGGGAGCGATACACGGAGCTCAGTCGCAAAGTCCAGAAAAGGTGCCGCCAGGATTACAATGCCTACCTTAACAACATGTGCATTGAGCTTGAACAACATAGCATACGAAGTGAAACCAGAGACCTGGGCCTCAAGTCTGTTAATACAATAGTGCCAAAATGGTCAATCACTGACTTCATAATTGTTGATTTTGACAAGTTTGGTAGTCTACTGTTACAATGGTGTCATTATGATTTTCCGATGATCAATCACTGACACTCCATTGAAAGACAGGGCATAGATTGGTAGTCTCGTACATAATGACAAATCAATGACTGACGTATGCGGTAGTCTGGTAATATTTTGACAGTTCTTTTGATCAGTGATCTACCATCGTAACGCCATCGTGCAATCATTGCTTTTGCCTAGTGTTTGCTTGTGAAACATAGTGACAGACAATCAAAAAGTTTAATGTACTACAAAAAAGAGATTATGTATTCACTGCGAACTAATATTCTCGAGCTAACTAACAAGCCCGTCGTTTAACGAGGATGACTACAAACCCTTTTACGGATATTCCCGAGGCGAAATTTGTAAATACGTTTCATCTTAGAAAGGAAAGGAGTTAAAGTAAGGGAGTTATTTCAAGAACTCATTTCCCATAAGGCCAGACCGCGTCAAAACGATAGCGTATCGAACAGAAATGAAAGTGAGAAAACTGAAGTTAATATTGATTTTTTATTCTATTCCTATAAAGAAAGAAGAAATTTATTAATTAATGTTATATTTTTATTGCTGATTCTGGTATGTATGTATGTACCATCAATATATTAAATGGAAAGGAATATCATAGTTCACCTAGTTCAGTTTGTGGTTTTCCAAATTTGATGTTCAAGTGTCTACTTGAACATCAAATTATACATGTACATTCTGCCTTCTGAAATATACAAGGACATCAAAGTTAAATACTCATATTCCAAACATAAGAAACAGGAAATTCAATAATATTTTCAAAAGTTGTAGCTGTGCTTTTAACCCAACTATGGCAGGGCTCAGATGAACATAGTTCATCTGAGTGACGGAGCTAAAAGGAAAGAGTAATGTTTTTATACATTGGGAATGGAAGTGTTAGTAGTAGATAATGATGACTATAGATAGTGACCAGCAGTGGTTTGGTACTAAAATAAATGATAAATGTCATACCTATGTGATAGTTTGAAGTATTAGTACAATAAGATCTTCCTGATCTCTTTTTAATATTGCCATACCTACCTGACAGGAACGGTTATGTTAATGATAACTAGATAGTGACCAGGCTTTATATAATGTTCCTAATTTATCAATATATTCTACTAAATTTATGGAGTCTTGTAAAGAATTTAAGTACATAATTCAATTAAATATAATGTCTGAATTATGATGAAAAGTGTTTTTAGATTAATTGCATAGTATAGAAGATCTTAGTATAAAAGAATATGATGTAATGAGTGGTGTGTTTATAAATATTTACTTATGTCTCTTACAGATACAATATTCAAGCAAACGGGCAACTTCTTTATGAGTTTTGTGACCGCTCATATCCATATGTTTGAGACATACATATTTGTGAGGATTCGGCAAAGCCAGTATGAAGAAAGTTGTTTTGCTAGTAGATGCAAAAGTGAAGATTTATGATAGTTAATATATGAGAATAGTGTTCAATTTTTGTGTCTATAATTGGAACCAACAATTCTTAATAAATTCATGTACAGAAATTATTTATCTTTAATAAAACAACATTGTTAATAATAACACATAATTATGAGTTTTATTTTTCTTCTTGATACAGTTACAACACATGAAACACAAATAATATTTTAATTGTAATAGGCATGTATCTATGATCTAACTCAATCTTCAATATTTTATGTTTTGGTTATGCCAATTCTTCTTCGAATATAAACACCTTTAGTAGTTAACTCGCTATCTTTCATTATAGTATTTACTCCTGTCGATATAATCACTTTTCTTTGAGGTGTGAACTGCATAACCTTGCTGTATCATTTCCTTTGGAATTTGTTATCCATAAAGCATTTTCCATTGATATCTTCGTTTTGGCTCTAAGAGAAACATACGAGCTACTCGGTATTTAACAATTCAACGCAGTGCATTGAGATTATTGAGAAATATAACAAACTAGGACTTTGTTTACAAAAATGTATGAGTTTTGAACTTTTGACAGTTCTTACGTCAAAACATGATTTGACTTTGACAGCTAAACAGAACAAATATTATTGAGTTGAATGGTTAAATTCATTGTTTTTTTGCTATTTACGAACTTTGATACAACTTTAGAGTGCTTATAACACTAGTAATGAATATTTGAAAAATATATAAATGAAATCTGGCATGAAAAATAATCAAATTTAATGGTAGTTTTTCAAAAATCATTTCTTCTAATGGTTTTTTTTATCTATGGCAATACAACAATGTCATTCTGCCACCATTCAATTACGAGACCACTGATTGATCACTGAACTATCATTATGAATTACCAGACTATGAACTTTTGTCAAAATGACAATGGGATCGTGTTGGAATGACGAGTGTGTTTAAAATAGCAGACTTGAGGCCCTGTTCCGCAAAGTGAGAGAGCTGTCTAAGGTGCAAAGCTCTAAAACGTGCGCCATTGAGGATGAAACGGGGAAACTCTTGACTGACACGTCACAGGTTCTAGAACGCTGGAAGCGGTATTGTGCAGCATTATACGACACATGACACCCAATAACAACTCGGGGAACGCAGTTAACACCAGACGAACCGGAGATTCTTCGTTCGGAAGTAGAAAGCGCTATTACAGCCCTCAAATAAGGAAAGGCACCAGGCAAAGATGGCATCCCTGCCGAGCTGTTGAGGAACATGGGAGAGGCAGGAACAGACATAATGGTAGAAATATGTAATGATGTGTGGAGAACGGGAAAGTGGCCGACAAAGTGGACAGAATCAGTGCTCACTCCCTTACACAAAAAAGTTTCTACTAAGACTTGTGGCAACTATAGAACCATCGCATTAATTTCCCATGCGAGTAAAATCCTCCTGCACATCATTAATAAGCGCCTCAATCACTTTCTCCGAAGCCAGATACCGGCAGAACAGGCCGGCTTCGTGAAGGGCAAAGGAACAAGGGAACAGCTTCTTAACATCCGCCAAGTTATTGAAAAGAGCAGGGAGTTCAACTGTCCAGTAGTCTTATGTTTCATAGATTACACAAAAGCTTTTGACTGCGTGCAATGGGATAAGTTGTGGAGTGTGTTAAGTGAGATGGGAGCTCCGGAGCATTTAATTGTCTTGATCCAACAATTATATGTTGAGAACCGCTCCTTTGTCAGAATCGGCACCGATTGTTCTAATGTGTTCGAAACCAAAATGGGAGTGCGGCAGGGCTGCATCCTATCCCCGTCCCTGTTCAATATATACGGGGAGTACATCATCCGCAAAGTACTCAAAAACTGGGACAAGGGATTTCCGATAGGAGGAAAGCGGATATCGAACCTCAGATATGCCGATGACACGGTCCTTTTAGCGACGTCTATGGAAGACATGCAGGAGCTGTTTCAGAGACTCGAGACCGAGAGCAACTGCATGGGCCTCGCAGTAAACAGAAGCAAGACGAAGTTAATGGTAGTTGACCGTGCCGAAAAACTCCCCAGATCAACTAATATCATCCCAGGGGTTGACATCGTTGACCACTGTACATACTTGGGCGCTCTAGCCTACAACGATGGCAGCTGCGTACCGGAGATAAAGAGGCGTATTGGTATGGCTAAGGACGCGATGACCCGACTCAATGCCATCTGGAAAAAGAGGGGTATTACCAACACCACCAAGACCCGTCTAATACGCGCTCTAGTATTCCCCATATTCCTGTATAGTGTGGAAACATGGACAATACGAGCCAGAGAACGGCAAAGGATTGATGCAATCGAGATGTGGTGCTGGAGACGCATGCTGAGGATACCCTGGACCGCCAAGCGCACCAATGCATCGATCCTTTCGCAGCTTCGTGTCCAAACACGCCTTTCCACCATCTGCCAGCAGCGCATATTGACATACTTTGGCCACATAATGAGGAGGGGTGAAGAGAGCCTTGAAAAGCTGATCGTTGTAGGGAACACGGAGGGTAAACGAGCCCGGGGAAGGTCCCCAACCAGATGGAGCGATCAAGTGAGAGGCTTATCATCAACCATGTTTTGCTCTGTCGCCCGAGACGCCATGAACAGGCACCGGTGGAGGCAGACCATCGAAACCAGGTGCAAACCATCCACATCCGCCGATGACCACGATCCTCAGTCATGAGGGACCGACCACAGAGAGAGTCTCAGTCGTGCACTCTGCTGTAATTTCGCTCTATTAAGATAATATCTTGACTTGTTTCGTAGTTATATACCTCAGTACTTGACAGCATATCAATTTCTGTTGAGAGCATTAACGTGTTTTGGAATGCAAGTGAAGCTTGTTGAAAGCTAAAGTACGATTTTGATACTTATTACTTGCGATATAACCCCGTGCCTCGGAGAGCTCGTTAAGCCGGCGGTCCCGGTTGTCATGAAGATCTTTGACAGTCGTTACAGGGTGTCAGTACCTTCTAAATAAACTGACACTAGTCTAAACCATGGAATATCGCTATCCCTTCGGAGGTCAGACAGGCAGTCGCTCTGTGGAAAAAGCTAATATTCAGCCAAATCCGGTTAGACTAGTAAGCCGACCCCAGATTGAAACTGGGATAACGCTAAGAGAAAGATTACTTGCGACATAAGAACGGTACACAGGGCAAAGTATCTAGCTTGATGTGTTGCCGTGTGTACGATATTAGATTTAAAGCGAATTCCGCACGATAAATAGGCATCTCTATTTTATGTATGTATTTGCATGTACACCTATGTTTCGGTCTTTTTTATCTATCCATCTATACATATTATAAAATAAGTTTAAAAACTATAACCCGACTACGTAAAAAGGGGTCTAAAAAGAACAAAACAAGAAAATAGCTTATTCACATAATATCATTCATATATCATTCAATAAATCCAGAAAAGTATATGTACAGAAGAGAGAGCCGTGGTCGCGCTTTCCTTTTGGCTTCGCCGTAGTCGGGTAAAAATTTCTTTATTGTTCCTGGCAGCCAGTATAAAAGCGATAAACTCAAAAACTATCGAGCGGATTGCTGTAGGTAAGTACGGTTTCCACGAATGGACAGGGTGATTCCTGAGTAAGGTTTCAGAGCACAGTTTCACGCGTGCGGAGCCGCGGGCAACGTCTTAAGTAGGTAACTAACCTCTAACGCGTAGGTACCTAAGTACTGTCTAACTTTACGATATTATCATTGACTAGAGGTCGCCAGCAGCTACGCCTGCATTTTATTTTTAGTTTAGCCGTTTTGGCCGATCCCGTAGGAATTTCGGGTAATCCCTTCTTAGTGCAACCCTACGGTCCCCAAGGAACAGACATGCCAAATTTCAGCTTCCTGCGCCCAATAGTTTCGGCTGTAGCGTGTCTGTCAGTCAGTCAGTAACGCAAGGATTTTATATATTAAGATATTATAATAATAATAATAATAATAATAATAAAGCTTTATTTATTCCATGCAAAATTTAATGCATAGACCCCCTAAGGGTAAAAGCCTCCTCCAAAGAATCCCATTTTTCCCTGTCTTTTGCTGTATAGTGCCAGTTTGTGCCTGCTGTCGCGACTATTTCGTCTGCCCAACGTGCGCTGGGTCGACCTCTATTTCTGGAGCCTTGTGGACCTGGCCACTTAGTAACTGTCAGTGTCCATCTGTCATCGGTGAATCTTGCAACATGGCCAGCCCATTTCCATTTCATGCCTTGTGAGAAGAGTAGAGCATCAATTACTTTTGTCTTGTTACGTATATCACCATTTGTCCATTTGTCTCTGAGTCTGATGCTTAAGCAACTCCTTTCCATAGCTCTTTGTGTGGTCTGTATCTTGGATTTAGTTATTTTATCAAATGTCCAGGTTTGGCAGCCATAGGTGAGGCACGGAAGTATTGCTGAGTCCATTATAATTTTCTTATTTTTCATAGATTGTTTCGACTTAAGTATTTGTTTATGAGCCCAGAACTTATTCCATGTCATTGCTATACGTCTTTCCAGTTCTTCGTGTTGCCTGTTTGGTCTGAATGAAATTCGTTTGCCCAGGTAGATGTACTCTTGTACATATTCAAGTGGTGTGTTGTTCAATAGGATAGGTGTTACTTGACTGTTGGTCATAATTTTTGTTTTCTCGATATTCATCTCTAATCCCACTTGTTCACTCGAAGTTTGTAGTTCGCGTATCATGATGTTAAGTTGTATAGCATTTTCTGAAAACAAAACAATGTCATCTGCAAATCTCAGATGGCTCATAAATTTACCATTGATGTAAATGCCTTGTTTTGACCATGGGAGATCTTCCATTATGTTTTCTAGCACGCATATAAACAACTTAGGCGAGATTGGGTCGCCTTGCCTCACTCCACGGTTAATATTAAAACTCTTTCCTGTGCGATCCAGCTTGACTCTGCTTGTGCTATGTCTATAAATGTTTTTCAAGATGTTTATGTATTTAGTATCAATATACTGCTTATACAAAGCATCCCAGATGCTGTTATGAAATATAGAGTCAAAAGCTTTTTTATAATCGATGAAAGCCAAGTACAGTGGTCTGCGAAATTCTAAATATTTTTCTATTGTTTGTTCTACTACATGAACATGGTCTATGGTGCTGAATCCTTTTCTGAAGCCTGCTTGTTCGTAAGGTTGGTGACTCTCAATTCTCGGTGATATTCTTTCCAGTAAGCATGATGCGAATAATTTGTAGAGACAGGGCATTAGACTTATAGGGCGATAGTTTCCTATATCGTTTGGATTTCCTTTTTTGTATAGGAGTATGATATCAGATTTTGTCCAGTTCTGTGGAACATGTTCTTCTTCTAAAATTCTATTAAATAATATTGTAATTGGTGTCAATAATATCTTGTGTGCCAACTTAATACACTCGTTTGTAATACCATCCGGCCCCGGGCTTTTTTCAGGTTTCATTTTTAATATTTGTTTTAGAATTTCAGACTCATTAAATTTTTCAACAGTTGAAGGTAGCGAACTTGGGTGTTGTTGATAGTTGACTAGAATTTCTTGTGAGGAGTCTGGATGACTATATAGCTTGGCGTAAAAGTCTGTTGCTATATTGATAATTTCTGCTCGAGATTTACATTTGTTAGAGCCGTATTGAAGGGACGGGATCCACTTTTTTGTTTTATCTAGGTCCTTGTAAGCTTTTTTGGCACTCCTTGATTTTTCGAGATGTTTCATCAATATATTTGAGCGATGTATTTCATAACTTCTTTTTATTTCTTTGTTGGTTTCTTTGTAGAGTTGTTTCAGATTTTCTTTATCTTCCCTTGATAGTTTCCTTTTATTCTGAAGCGAGTTCCTTTCTTGCATTAGTTTTATAGCTTTTAGGGATAAGATGCTTGTTTTTATTTTTCCTTTTGTGTTATTTAAACTTTTTTTTATAGAAACTTCAATTTTTTCACAGTATTCTGAGATTGTATAGTTATTATATAATGTTATTAGATCTGGTATGTATTTATTCAAGTTTGAAATGTAAGAATCACATTCTTCTGATGTTTTCAGTGTACGTGGAGTGTTGCTAAATTGTCGTCTACTTTTCCTTGGTGGTGGTATTAATGATGCTCTTATTAATCTGTGATCTGACCCAAAGGAAAAGGAATTTATGACCTCATATTTTGAGAATAAATGTGGCACTGATGTCATTATATAATCAATCTCATTTTTGGTGTTCTTGTCTGGTGAGATCCAAGTCCATCTATTGTGAGCTTTTATATTAAACAAAGTGTTTAGTATTTTTAAACTATATTCATATGCATATTGAATTAATCTTGCCCCTCGTTTACTTCTTTCTCCGTACCCATATGGGCCTGAAACTTTGTTTTCATATGGTTTCGGTTTACCAATTTGAGCATTGAAGTCTCCCATGGAAACAATGTATTTTGTAGAGATCATAATGTGTGCCTTTGCAAGGTCTTTGTAGAAAATCTGAATTTCTTCTTCTGTGGAACGTTCTGTTGGCGCGTACGCTTGTATTATTGCAAAATGTTGTTTTTCCAGTTCTATTTCTAGGATGCAGATTCTTTCTGAGATACCAATAAATTGGATGATATCATTTTTATATTGTTTTTTTACTAGGAAACCCACTCCATAAAGACCCTTTGTTTGTCCGAAATAATAGAGAATATGATCTTCGTCTTCTATTATGTCTTCACCCAAGCGACGGACTTCACTTAGTCCTAGTATATCGCAATTGATGCATTCCAGGGCAGCCTTCAATTCAATATATTTTTCTATTGTTGAAAGAGTTTTGACGTTGAGAGAGCAGATATATAATTTATTCTTCTTGTAGTTTTTCAATTTCTTTGGAGGGTTGTGGTCAGATTCTCCCGCGGTGACCAGCCGTGATGGGAGATGTGGGGGAGGGGGGGCCGACTGTTGTTGCTATATTTTGTGATGAGTGCTATCCAGCTTATCTTGGGAATTGTTTTCGCATGTATATGTTAATTTTGGCTTTTGGATAATAAAGTTCTTCATAGTGCCTGTTTTGTTTTTCTTTGTGGGTTGATTTTTATGTTGTTGAGACGATTGACTAGCGACAACTATAGTTTCAGGCGATTCGGAAAGATTTCTTTTGTTCTTATAGCTATTGGTATTGTTTTGTTCTTTTCTGTCCAGGACAATAAGTTTGTCGTACTTTAAGAAAGCTCTTTTACCTGATTCTTTTTCTTTTTCCATTTGTGTTCGCAATTCCTTGCGTTTTGCTAGCACTTCCAATGGGAAATCTTCTTTTATATAATATGGAGTTCCTTCCAGGCATTTCTTGTTTTGCTGTATTTTTATTTTTAAGCCAATGGTGCTGAATGTTATTATTACTGGCCTGATTTTACCACCTTTTTTTCCTAGCCTTCGTACAGATTCTATATTATCACAATTAAATTGGTAATGGAAATGTGTATTAATTATATTTATTATTGTTTTTTCAAGGTCCTGATAGGAATTTTCTTTTTCTTCGACTCCAAAAATGACTAAATTTTTACGTCTCATGTATCTTTCGAACTGCTTTATGACTGCACTTTGTTTTTCAATTTTTTCCTCTAATATTTCGTTTTTCAATTGCAAGTTCTTAAACTTTTCGTTTATATTGTTATTAATTGTGTCTTTGATATCTTCGGTCATCGCCATAAAATCAGTTTTCTGTTGTTTTATCTCTGCCTGCATGCTTTCTAACATTTTCTTAATCTCCTCCATGATTATTAACTAATATTGTGTAATTTGTGTGGAGCGCTCTCTGTTGTTGGTTACCGTAACTTGTTGGTCGATCTTTGAGATAAAAAACCAAGTATTGGTTCTATAGTAAGTAGTTCAGGTAATTTTCGCTAGATGGCCAATATGCTTTTAGTATAGATATGGGTTGAACTGATGTTGACTAGTTACGCTAGATGGAGTTTCTAAGGTTGAGGTTATAGTCTTATCGTAAAATAATGTTTTTGAATATATGCACTTATTTCGTGTTTATTTTTGCACTCTACACTGTTCTGAGCACTCACTTCACTTTAGTTTATACGCTATTCTTTTGTTTGTCCGTTTTCACACTTGTAATTAGCACAGTACATTACGATCGTTACTCGGCAGTTTTTGAAAAAAAATCTATTTTTATTACACTTTCACTTGGATCTTCATAGTGTACGTTTGAAATGTAGGTTTTACAACACGGATTAGTAATTTATCACTGGTTTTATGCACTAATTATATTTTAAATAACAATTTTTCGTGGAGCTAATGTAAACAGTGGCACAATAGCGCCCTCTCTCTATTAAGATATTATGCGCCTGAAAATATAAATGTACCTAATATTACGTTACTAGAACTGCTTAATATGTAATGCGGTCCAAATGATTTCGAAAAGAAACATAAAATCTTGCAGCATGAAGTATGCTAAGGTAAATTATTGAATGACTAGCTACTAGTTCCACTTGCATTTGACTTTATTAAAATCATCTCAATGCTTCATACTCGACTCTGCGTTCATTACAGTCTCTCGTACAGTATTCGACCTTAACTCAGAAAAACTTAAAGTTGAAATTCCAATGTTGCAGTGCGCTCGTAGTTTTTGTCATTATGATGTATCGTCATCATAGTCGGAACGGGGATGAAAAGCGTCGCTCTTTTGAAGGGGATCGCGACGCAATTATTTTTAGCGCGATAATTGCGGATGGAGAAGCAACCGCACTAATGTGGTATTGTAAAGTACTTACTGTTTTCAACAGACTTTTCATATGAAAATGGAGTTTTATTTTTATCAAATTATTTTACGCCGTTATTATTTCATAAACGTGGAAGCAGGCGCACATATTTCTATAATATAATGGTTTATTTAACTTGTCTGTAGAGCTGTTATGATCGATGGACAGCGAGTGGAGCAAGTGAATGAGTTTGTATATTTAGGTACGCTGTTTACAAGAGATGGTAAGAATGTAGAAGATATTGAAAGAAGAGTTAATGCAGGTAATAGAGTGAATGGAGCTCTGAAGGCGTTTATGAATAGCCAAAACGTGTCCAAAAAGGCACGTTTGGCTGTCCATAGAGGGGTGTTAGTACCTACTCTTATGTATAGTAGTGATAGTTGGGTATGGCAGAAGAGTCATGAAAGTAGAATAAATGCTGTAGAAATGAGAGCACTGCGAAGTATGTGTGGTGTTTCTTTGACTGACAGAGTAAAGAATTGTGTGATAAGAGAGTGTTGTGGGGTAAAAGAAGATGTAGTGACAAGCATCGAGAAAGGTATGCTAAGATGGTTTGGTCACGTGGAGAGGATGGATGACGAAAGGCTGACCAAGCAGATATATAAGGCAAGTGTGGAAGGGACAGGACGAAGGGGAAGACCTAGGCGGACGTTCTCTGACCAGATTGGAGACATCCTAAAAACAGAACAGGTTAGAAGCACCCTGAACAGAAGAGCATGCATGAGGAATCTGATGGGAGTGAATGAAGCAAGAGAGGTATGTCAGGATCGTTGCAAATGGCGTTCCGTAGTCTCTGCCTACCCCTCCGGGAAACAGGCGTGAGTCTATGTATGTATGTCTGTAGAGCTGGAGGAGCTAGCGTAGGGAATACATAAAAAAGTCTAGGAATACATATGTACCTACGCATGCGTAGGTACATATGTATTCCTAGACTTTTTTTAATGACAATAAGCTGTGCTAAGTTTCCGAAAAATATGGCCAAAGAACTCCAAGATTATTAGCAAGCAGATGGTAGAGTACACAAAAGCTGGATTTATTGGTTCGGAAAGCAGTACACGGATTTCAAAGCATCTTTCTTCAACATCACATCTCAAAGGCGTTGATGCGACTACAATAGTGTCTGATCCGTAGCTAGCAATAGAGAATTCACTAGTTTCATATTTGTCTTTGGAAATATGTTGCGATCTCTAGGTATCCTCTGCGATTGAGAAAATGTTTTTCTGACCGTACGAATGCACTTTCTGGTCTCCATTTCAAAAGAGTCGGTGTTGCTAATGTAAGCACCTTGAAAAGTATAATAGAATTGTTCAACTTTTCGAGTAAAGAAATTCTGAGAGACTATTATTACTATTTCCTAAGGCTCGACCGAGATGGGTTTTTTGTTCTCGGCCGAGACCGAGACCGAGACCGAGAATAAAATAATATCTCGGCCGAGACCGAGAGCCGAGACCGAGAAAAGATAAAGCGCGGAAAGAAAAATTTTAATGCTGTTATATTTTTAATACAGTACTAACTGTTAATCAAAATTAACCGTTTTAATAATCAAAGTTAAATAACATTATATTATAACATAAAAAAGCAATTTTTCGGCATTTTCGCCCTTCAAACTGTGTCGCCTCTCACCATAAAATTGTCCAGCTTTGCTAAACAGTTGTTCACTTGCTACGCTAGTAGGCGGCGCAGATAAAAACTTATTTGCTGCAGGCCTAAGCACCTTATAAGGTGACGAAAACCAATACTCAAAAATATTAGCATTTCTTTGCATCACAATTCAGCTCTCTCACGACTTAATACACCAATCGACATCGCGCTGCGGCGCGTGGCCGCGCGCGGTAAAATTTAAATGCCGATCCGAACAAAGTTACAATCTCGGTCATAACCGAGAATCTCGGCTATACTTAGCCGAGAACCGAGACAAATTTTTCGGTTGGATTTGTAGCCGAGAATGCCGAGACCGAGAACGAGATCTCGGTCGAGCCTTAGGGAAATAGTATTTCCCTATTGACAGCAATCCCTCTTGTAGAAACTGGCAAACTTATCTATTCATCACAGACAAACAATACGAGGGATTTTTCTTGCAATCTTCTGTAGGGGGAAATACCGTGAAAGTGTGAACGATACTGTAAGCATCCCATGACTCCATCTTATAAAAAACGAGTAAGGAACCCTACCACAAACAATCGAAACAAGCATGTACATGTAATAAAATTGTAATCCGGGGTAGATACCTACCAATATAATTTACAAATAAGGAGGATGATTTTTTTAGCGGATTTGTTTGTTTAAAAAAACCGAGTATAGCGTGCTTCCCACGACTATAATTCACCCTCAAGGAAAAAGGAATTACACGAGGCACAATCTCTTCACATACATAGAGTGCTTACGTCGCGAAAAGGGAAAGTGTAAGAAATTCCAGTTTATTTTCAGACGTAAAGATAAACCTGCGTCGCAAATGCTAGAAATATACGACGCTGGCGGCGTTTAAAAAGGTATAACTATAGGCAAACTGCTCGGCCTCACCAACAAGACTAAAGCAACATTACAGGCATTTCAATTTCGTACTTGAATGACCGTCCTCATAGTACTTTACACACAGTTATTTTCATTAGACGCCATGTTCGCAGTAAAACTATTGGGATAGATACTCATGAAAAGTTCCCTGTAGATAGAATTTGTCAACCATAATGTATTGAAATGTAAAAAGGTCGACGATACCGAACTCTTCCTTTGTTGTACAAAAACATTATTGCCGCAGGGTGTTATCCGATTTATGTATTTCGGTTTGGAAACAAGTAACACATTTTTTACGTCTATGCATTTATGTTGTTTTAAAGTACTCGGAGACATAGATGGCGGTCGCTACGTTACTGCTAGGCTAGTTTGGAACTTTGGACTACAATCCAGACGCGAGATAAAAACGTGTAATCCGAAAAAGGTTGTTCCGAGTTGACTATTCTTTGTATTCATAACTATGTATGTATTTATTAATTTATTTATACACAAACAAGGTGTAGGTAGGTACAGTGGAACAACTTCCCGCTAGACCACCATAAGGGCGAGAATCTCTTAGCAAGGCATCGTCTCTTCCAGTGCTACTTTACACGCACATTGACTCTCGTATACAAAACCAGTTTCTAGTGTGACTCAACTCTATGAGCGAGCCAAGGCATTTTTTTTTTCAAACTGGTCCAGCGCCGACTTGTTTGAATGGTGGACACAATGCCATAAGGTATTCTCTATCTGTCAACATTAAGGTGGTGCAGATACAAAATGCAGGTAGGTATAACTGTAAATTTAACTAATATTTATAAAGTGTAACATAATAATTATCATATAATTAATTAATGTACCCTACCGTATTTTAGGTTATTATTTCTTAGCCTCTACTTTATACACGGATGGCGTAATCAAGTGGTTTTTAAACATCCGCATCTTCACTTAACACTGCGACGAGAGTTGTGGATCCACTAATTACTATTGCGAGTTTAGGTATTCTCGGTATTCGTTGGATGAATATTTGTAAAGCCTTCTCGCTTATTTTATATAAGCAAGTGGTATTTTCGATCCGCAAGGGATTTAAATTTTCTTACGAGTCAAAGATAGTAGTGCGGTGACACGGTACGGTATTGGAATTGACCATGTCCATTGACAATGCCATCGACGTGACCACGATATACTTCATATTATATTTTGGTCAATCAGTCAGCAAATCCGTCCTTAATATCTGTGAGCTACATATTTTTACGCGATACTGACTCTTATTAGTAATTTTTCTATATTACTTTTAATATTACCAATGAATCAAACAAATTTGTGTATCAATAAAAGTTTCCACAAAACAAGCCAACCCACAAGTTCTTTATTCGCGGATAAAGAAACCTGTACTTAAAAGGTTATATCGCGAGCATTTTAACGATAAACCAATAACAACTTCATCATTCCGTTTTAACGAAGGATTTCGCTACGGTTGCCAAACTTTTTCTTATAATCGAATCGAAAATCTTCGCACTTCGGAGTGATTTATATTATTTGAATGAGAACGAAATTGAATTTGCATGAACGAGGGGAGTGCAAGTGGGTAATTATGGATTTATTCGAAGCTTAAATTCGACGTTTCGAAGTGATCATTACGGTTATATATTATGTTGATTTGAATTATAGTGTAAAGTCAGGGTATCATTTCGGTGTTAAGGGCTCTAATTATAAGATGTGATTTCAGCCAGGAATCACCAGCAGTGTTTTAGGACACGCATCAGAAAAATAGCGGTTTTTAACATTCTTGGTTGTACTTATTATTATTGTCGGATTAGCCTACAAGCAAATTAAATAATTGCTCAGGGGATTGGGGTATTAGGCGGGGCACCTGAAAATAATTGCAAGCAAATAAAAGGTAAGGCTGTTGACTGTTACAAACGCGCGCGCTTGGAACTGACTAGAGTCGAAAAGTCGCAAGTCGTCTTCAATAAATAATGTTACGAGTGGCAATGTTTTGAAAATAACGCCATCTATCGGTAAATGAGAGAACTAGAAGAGATATATATATCGGTAGTTTAAAAATGTTTCATCTACTGTCTACTAGATGACGTTGCTGTTTTTTCTATCGAACGATCGACTACGTTTCCGAATGAGATGAGAACGTTCCAGAATACACTAGAATGCACTAGTGATGTTATCCGGCCGGTATAAATACCGCGTGGACGAGCGAGTTCACACAGTTCAATTGAATAATCGGAGCGATAATCATCGAGGGAAGGATCTGAAGAGGAAGTGTGTTTAGTAGTGTAAAATAGTGTTTGTATTAGTGTTTAAAATTAAGTGTGTTGTGAAATAAAGTACAGTTTAGTGGCATAGTGAGTTTTAATTTATCGCCGAACCCCAGCTCGTAACAATAAGTAACATATGCGTTGGTTTGTATCGTACTGTAGTGAAGGTATTATTTTAAAGTACTTGTTTACTTATGGATAGGAGATCCCACAGGTTTCGATCGAGCGTCAAGTAATCTGTGCTTATTAATTATTTACACTTATCTGGATAAATGTGTCCTAGTACCTACCTCTACATGTTTCAAGTATTTTCGTTATAGATACTTAAGTCTTCTATGATACAAAGAAATGGTAGTGAATGGAACACATTGGTCAAGGGCTACAGAAATACTCGTGAGATTTCAGTTCGAATACGGTTTAGCGACTACCGTGTTCGAACCTTGGGACATACAGTGTGTTTCATAAACCCCCGTCTGATCTTGAAAGGTCATATTACTGACTTATCAGGCATACCAGGAAAAATAATAAAAAAAATCTAGGTCATCATAAAACATCAGAATAAATTTCCTTAGCTCAGTGCTAACGAGAAACATTACCCCGAAATTGGCGAAAATTCTGTAAACTAACAACACTCCCCTCAATAGCGGAATCCTTTATGATTCTTAAGGCCCATCCACACGGCACAATTTTACCACTGATCAAATTTTCAATGGAATTGGCTTTGCCCGTCTACACGACACAATCAAATGACTGAATTTCATTCCGTCCACCCAATTGGTTAAAATCTGGTGGTCCGCACACCCGATGAACTTGAGTTGGACGACTGGCGTCTACACGTCACGATTTAATCAAGTGATTTAGTCAAGTTGGACGTAAAATTGTGTCGTGTGGATAGGCCTTTAAATTTATTAAAAATTGTCGGCTTTCGCCGCTTACCGTGTCAAAGGGCATGCCGCCTTTTAAAAATAGTGCAATTTTACCGTCAAGCGAGCCGCCGTACACAAAGGGACCGCTCTAGTGATGTTTACGATCAAGAGATAATATCGATTTATTTAATTTTAACATGACATGTTAAAACTAGAATGATAGCCTGCTAGGCTACTAGGCCAATGATAGCCTAGTGATGATACCAACGGATTGCCGTGCAGAGGGTATCGGGTTCGAATCCACGGCGCGCATCAATAATAATACATACATAATAAGATAATAAGACTTTTCCAAGTTACGTGCGTAATAAATAGTTAATATCCCTGTGTCTCGGAGAGCACGTTAAACCGTCGGAGCAACAGTCATGAAGATCTTTGACAGTCGTCACGCGGAGTCAGTACCCTTAAATAAACTGATTCTAGTCTAAACCATGGAATGTTTTTATTTATTAACAGCAAATAAAAACATAAATTTACACAAAGCTGACGTTTTAGGGGTTTAGCTACCGATATTCTATCAGGTAAACAATAACATAAAATATCGATAGAAACAGTACTCCAGTGAATACCATTTGTTACATCTCTAATTATTTACCTATTTGATTTACGAATTAACTATTTGCCTTCTTGAACACTCAGTCTTTCGCTAGCTTTCCTTTTGTTTAGACTTCCGCGTGAAATAGTAGATTCGTTAGGTATGTCATATTCAAACCCTGTGTGTAGAATTCGGGCTAAGAATGGGTATTTTTTAACACAGATCAGTGGAAGCGATTAATTCATCCAGTCTTAGCCCAAGACAAAGGATCTAACACATGGGCCAAGTTTCTTGGCGCTAAGAATTAAACAACTTACTTACCAATTATCTCCTGGTGATGTTCTTGAGTGGAGTCCTGGAGGCAAGTTAGACACACACGAGACTAAAATTGGCCAATATTAGCAAGTGAATTATCTTTACTTTACCAGACTCCACGCAGCGTCTTCAATCAGCAACTTCTTCCGGCACCAAGCACGTGCATCGGATTCACTCAAGTTTTACAATGTTCGTTAAAATACTATTTTTATCACAATTAACCGGTGCCAGTTATTGATCAAGGAAGTGGCAATCAAACGGGTTCTAAATACAAGATCAAAACGCTCACAACACGAAATCTATCCAGAGCTAGGTTTTTTTCGCTGACCGCGGGAAACGACAAGGAATGAAAAAATTGACAGTTCAGTGTGACCATTGTCAGAAATTTTCAATAGACTAAACAAAATGTTACTCAATCGATCTAATCGATTTGACTTATAATAAAAACTAATTCTATTTCAAACATCCACCCGCCCCGGACCGGCCTACCGGTCCGCTAATCGGTTGGTAGACGTGACAATGTTGCAACCGCTCTCCTCAGAATCGAACCGTCCACCAAGACCTCAGCAAATCGGGGAACTCCATCAGCCCCAGTTACCAAATGAAGGATGCGCCCCCTGCGCCATCTGAGTGGCGGAAGGTTAGCCTCCTTGATCAAAACGAGGTCTCCAATCTTGGGTGGATCGGTCTTGTCGGTCCACTTAACGCGTTGCTGGAGTATGTGCAAATATTCCAAATTCCAGCGTTTCCAAAAGCTCTGAGTAATCTGGCGTACCAATTCAAAACGCGAAAGACGACCAGGTCTCGTATCAATATAGGGGTACTCAGGCAAGGCGACAAGTGGGCGACCAATCAAAAAATGGCCCGGCGTAAGGGCCTCCAAATCATTCGGATCTGAGGAGATCGGGCACAATGGCCGAGAGTTCAAAACGGCCTCAATCTTACAAAACACAGTTGCGAGTTCCTCAAATGTAAGAACAGACTCACCGATTGTCCTGCGCAAGTGTGTTTTGGCCGATTTTACGGCGGCCTCAAATATACCACCCCAGTGTGGACAATTTGGTGGGGAAAACAACCAATTTATCCCACGTCGGGCAAGCCTATCACCTATATCAGCTTTGTTGGTTTCAAGGAAATTAACAACATCATTCAAATAATTATAGGTGCCCTTGAAGTTAGTGCCGCAGTCAGAACGGATCAAGGAAGGCATCCCTCTGCGGGATACAAATCTGTCAAATGTGGCTACAAACGCCTCGGTCGTAAGCGAGGAGACCAGTTCTAAGTGTACGGCCTTTGTGGAGAGACAAACAAAAACACACAAGTAGGCCTTAACAGTCTTGCTGTTTCGAAGTGTCGACGTTTTCACCAAAAAGGGACCTGCGAAGTCCGTGCCAACACCGTCAAACGTCCTGCTCTCAGTTACGCGATCTGCCGGTAAGTCTCCCATCAACGGCTGCATGGTGGAAGCCTTGAGCTTATAACAAGGGATGCAGCGAAAGACTACACTCCGAATAATTCTTCGGGCAGACAAGATCCAAAATTCGCGTTGCAAAATGGCCAACAAGGCATTACAACCAGCATGCGAATTTTTAAGGTGACGGTCAGTTACCAACAAGCGTACCAAATGACCGTCCTTAGGTAACAAAAGGGGGTGACGTGCTCCGTAAGGGAGGTTGGCGTTCTTGAGACGCCCTCCAACGCGCAAGAGACCCGTTTCGTCCAAAAAGGGGTTCAATTTAGATACAGCTCCCGACAATTTCGATCTCCCTGATTTAAGGATAGCAATCTCCTTTTCAAAATGCGCCAATTGCACAGAACGAACCCAAAAGGTGAGGGACTCCTGTCGTTCCTGTGGTGAGAGAAACGGTGTCAGTCGTTTCTGTTGTGGGTGCCTAAAATTAAAAACAAAACGCTTTATCCAAGCAGTGACACCTAACAACTTGTCGAGGGAGCTGTAACGATTCAACAAAATATCGGGGTCGAAGGCGCATTCTACCTTCTCAAGAGCGAGTGTTCGTAGACCCGGCAAATTAGAAGTATTCAAAACTGGCGTTCGAGGCCAATCAATTTCTGGTCGACTCAACCATTCCGGACCCCACCACAGCGAATGACCTATCAAACTAGGCGTCAAGCATCCGCGCGAGGCACAATCAGCGGGGTTGAGCTCACCTGGCACGTGTCTCCAAACAAGTTTGACTTCGGATTTCTGGATTTGGGAAACGCGATTAGCGACAAATACCTCCAAAGTGTGGACAGAAGCCTTCAACCAACAAAGAACAATTTGGCTGTCTGTCCAGGCGTAGGTCCCGTTAATGCAAATGCTTTTACCCAAAGTACTGGACACGTGGTTCAACAAGCGTACAAGAAGGGCTGCTCCCGAGAGCTCCAATTTTGGAATGGTCAGAGATGTCCGAAGGGGTGCCACCTTGCTCTTTGCCATGATCAGGGAAACCCTCACCTGACCTGAGGCACTAACTGTGCGCAAGTACACCACGGCGGCGTGACCACGTTCCGAGGCGTCACAAAACCCGTGAAGGGTGGCCTTGTACTTCCCGGGAGGAAGGATGGGACGAGGCAAGGAGATCTCGTTGACGGCAGGAAGTGAGGATACAAAAGAGGTCCATTCCTCAACAAGAGTGCCGTGTAGAGGTTCGTCCCAGGTCAATCCTGCTGTCCAAAGCTTCTGCAAGAAGCATTTTGCCCAAAATATGATAGGACAAATCCAACCGTTCGGATCAAAGGTTCTGGCGACAGTAGACAACACGAGACGTTTAGTCCAAGAACAAGGCAGTTTCAAGTCTACGTTATACGTAAAGATGTCTTGGACTGGTCTGTACTGAACGCCGAGAACAGCCATCATGGCGGGGTTGTCAGCAATCTCAAATAGATGTGGATCTTGCTGATGATCCTCTGGCAAGCCTTCCAAAAGCGCTGGTGAGTTGGAAATCCATTTACGCAGCTCATAACCAGCGGAGGCCAAAATACCTATCAATTCGTCCCGCAGGAGGATCGCCTCGTCCGCTGTGGAGGCGCCCGAGCAAATGTCATCGACGTAAATATCGTCCTTCAAGATGGCGGAGGCTCTTGGGAAACGTAGGCCTTCGCGGTCTGCGAGCTCCCAAAGAGAACGTATTGCCAAGTAGGGGCTTGACCTTAACCCGTACGTATTTGTATTGAGCTCGTAGACGACCATGGGATCGCGAGGAGACTCTCTCCAAAGGATCAGCTGGAAGCGACGGTCATCAGGGTGGATAATCGTCTGCCTGAACATCATTTTTATGTCGGCCACAAAGACAACCTGATGTCGTCGGAAGCTGGTGATGACGTCACAAAGGTCCTTGACCAACTTGGGACCAGAATGCAAGCACTGGTTCAAGGATACGCCTGTTGAAGTCTGCGCAGAACCATCAAACACTGTGCGCAGCTTGCCAGTCGATGGCTTCAATACCGCATGATGCGGGAGAAAGTAATGCTCCACCGAACGCCAATCCAAATTTGACACAGACATGTGTCCCAACTGTTCATATTCCCTCATGAACTCAATGTACTTCTGTCTGAGCTCCGGATCACGACCCATGCGGCGCTCCATGGCCAACAACCTCTTTTCGGCTAAAGGTCGTGACTCACCAAGCGGAGGCCGAACAGACAGGAAGGGTAGCCTCGTAATAATCCGACCAGAACGGAGTCGACCAGTGTTGTTCTGGAAGAACAGCTCGCACTCCTCATGTTCTGGATTCAAACGGGCAGCTTGAGGGGGCTCCTCTATCTCCCAAAACCTCTGAACCGCATCAGAGAGAGTAGAGCCTACAGCCAACAAATTATCAAGTTCGGGTGGAGGGGGGTCCCTAGGTACAGGTCCCATCAAAGCAAATCCAAACATGGTCGGGATGGCAGTCAAACCATTTGGCACCAAGACCCGTTTCCCACCAATCAAAATTCCACCGAGGACATCAGAGCCAATCAACAAGTCGATTTGTCCCGGTGTGTAAAATTTGGGGTCTGCCAGTTCCAATCCCGATGTCAAATTCACCACAGCAGCAGGTAGCTGTTTCTGTGGGTGCATACCCAAAATATTCTTCAGCACAATAGCCAAGGTTATAATCCTCGGGTGTGAAGATTCAACAGGGCCAAACAAAACCTTAACTTGCCCTTCAACATTAGAGGCTACGTCCCCTATGCCCCGTATACAATTTGGAAAAGAGCCCATATTTAATTTAACCTGCCCTACCAAATAAGTGGAAACAATGCAACCTTGTGAACCTGTGTCCAATATAGCACGGACAACAACAGAGGTCCCCGTGGGTCCCCAGACCCTAACAGCAACCGTTGGTAGGATAACGGTCTCAATGGGGGAGGTTGGCGTTATAGGGCAGGGTTCAATGACCTATTGTTGCCTGGGCGGCGACTGTTGACCAGGACCAGGCAAGTCAAAATGAGGGTGCGGCTTGAAGTCCTCAAAAGCGCGATGACTCGATCCGCGCGCCATCTGTGGGGAGTCATAATGACGCACCCGCCCAAATCGAGGTGGGCGCGAGTCAAGGCGGGGACGCTCCGCCAAAGGAGGGGAGTACCTGGGGCAGCAGTCATGGTGCTGGTGACGTTGCGCGGTCGCACATTCAGGTGCGCGAGAGAGAGGAGGCGTGCGCACGCTACGGTTCTCCAAGCGGGGCGAGTGGCGATCAACTGAGCGAGGCGACTCTCGGCTACGCGCCGGTGAGCCTCGGCTGCCACCTTCAAAACACCCGCCCGTGCGCGGCGTCGGCTGGTTGGACAAGCGGCCAACCTCTCTGGCATTCATACAAAGAATGTCCAAATGCTGTCCTCCACAGTGAGGACAGGGGCGAGAATTTGGGCAGTCTCGCTGGTAGTGGGACCCCAAACAAGAGAAGCAAAGGCGGCGGGCATTCGCGATGCGCCTACGAGAGGCGACATGCAGGTCCAAGAATGCCCTACAACTGGCCGTTCTGTGCCCCGTGACCTTGCAGTAGGAGCACTCCACTGGGCTCTGCGTGACTGCAAAGCGAGGAGGGCGCCGGTCAACACTGGCTCGGGTGTGAACGCGAGCCTGCTCCTTGACCTTGGGCGGCTGCGACTTAGCCGGCGTGTCACCACCGGAGTTGTCCAAGACCCGGCACTCATCCTCCAGGAACTTCTCCAGGTCAGCAAAGGGGGGCAGATGGGTCGCGCTATCCCCACCAAAGCGCTGTTCAAAACGCGACCTCAGGTCGGCAGGCAGCTTCTTCAGCACAATGTGCACCAATAGATAGGACCATTGGTCCACGGGCAGGTCAAGGCACTTAAGTGCGTTGATGGCCACCAAAAGCGGGTTCAACAGTTGGGTGCGCAACCCAGAGACCCGGGTGAGCGTCGGCAAGCCCAAAATCTGCTCAATATGCGTGTCGGCGAGGCCACGCTTGTTATGGTACCTACGGGTGATTAGGTCCCGAGCCGTCTGGTACGCCTCGTCAGACACGGGCAGATGCTGGATGAGGCCCTTAGCCTCCCCATCCAGTACCGACATTAGATAGGCCAACTTTTGTGCCGGCCGAAGGTCAGCCCTATCATTCACCAGGCTGTCGAACAAGTTAATGAAGCCCAGGTAGCTTCCTAGGCAGCCATCAAAATGGGGGAGGTCCAAAGTAGGGAGCCTACTCACCAGCCCCGGTGCTGACCTAGGAAGCTCCTGCTTCAGGCCGGGTTGCCCTTCCCTATCGGCAACTAGTTGTCTCGCAGTATTGGAGACAGCATCATACAGGTCTAAGACCTGGGCATAGTCTTCGCTGACCTTATTTCGCTGGTCAGCGGTGAAATCATTGATTGACACTTCAAGACAGCAAGTGCTGAAAGTGCGGAATTGCTGTTCCACACTTGCCAGGCGATCGTCAATCCGCTCGTACCTTTGAAGTAGGGCCTGCTGGCGATCAGGCCGGTTCACTAAAGCACTGGCTGAGGCAAACCAGCGCAGATCTGATGCAATAGCACCAGCAGCCGCACGCAAGTCCTTGATAGCTGACATAATCAAAATTTCAAAGGAGCCCGGACAAGCGTTAAACAATATTAACAATCAAAACTTAATTTTTCTCAATTCTTTGAAACCAACAAAGTATTAGCCTGTTTACTGCAAGTGCAGGCAAGTGACAGGTATTTACTGCCCAACAAAATTAAAGGTTTCAGTATATTGAAACAAACACAAAAGTTATCAAAGTTATAACTTATAACAAAGTAATAAAGTTGAAACTTCAACTTAATTAATTAATTATTTGCAACAGACAGACTAACTGTGTTATTTATGATATACAATAGGAAGTAAGCACAGAATATGTGTTACCTAACAATATTATCTATATTATAACAAAACAAAGCTTACCAATGTGACCCGCCCAAGTGGCAAGGTCAAGTTGGTTATAATGTTTATGAATATATGCAATGAACTAAATTTACTAAATTTATTGATACATACAGCTGTTATGTATCCAAACAAACTAACTTATTAATGCAACAACAAATTTAAGTTAGATTTTCCAACAATACAAATCAACAATTACTGATTGAGGTTATGTGACAATGTGTTTCTAATTATCTAGGTCAACTTATACAATTAAATATTATGTATTTTAGACAATAACTGACCTGACAAACACTACAATACTGTCTACAAGGTGATAAGATACAAGCTCATACCAATCTGAGTTTATACTCAGTAATGCAACAGCGGCTAAATTTCAACCACGCTCTGCTACCAAAAATTATGTGTAGAATTCGGGCTAAGAATGGGTATTTTTTAACACAGATCAGTGGAAGCGATTAATTCATCCAGTCTTAGCCCAAGACAAAGGATCTAACACATGGGCCAAGTTTCTTGGCGCTAAGAATTAAACAACTTACTTACCAATTATCTCCTGGTGATGTTCTTGAGTGGAGTCCTGGAGGCAAGTTAGACACACACGAGACTAAAATTGGCCAATATTAGCAAGTGAATTATCTTTACTTTACCAGACTCCACGCAGCGTCTTCAATCAGCAACTTCTTCCGGCACCAAGCACGTGCATCGGATTCACTCAAGTTTTACAATGTTCGTTAAAATACTATTTTTATCACAATTAACCGGTGCCAGTTATTGATCAAGGAAGTGGCAATCAAACGGGTTCTAAATACAAGATCAAAACGCTCACAACACGAAATCTATCCAGAGCTAGGTTTTTTTCGCTGACCGCGGGAAACGACAAGGAATGAAAAAATTGACAGTTCAGTGTGACCATTGTCAGAAATTTTCAATAGACTAAACAAAATGTTACTCAATCGATCTAATCGATTTGACTTATAATAAAAACTAATTCTATTTCAAACACCCTGAATACTTTAACATGTTGATGTGCTTAGGTAGGAGTGAATGCAATTATGCAGGTGCTCGTAGGGAGTACGAGGAGCGGTATGCCAGACCACGGGGTCTACCCGTGCCGTCGGAGCGCGCGTTTCAACGGCTTCACCACCGGGTGTACAACACGGGCAGTGCTCGCGATGATTCGAATCGCAATCATGGTGGCAGACCACAAAGTAGCGACGGTGTAGTGGAACAGGTCTTACAATTATTCGCTGAGGATCCCACGCAGAGTACCAGGAGTGCGGCACGTGAACTGGGCACCAGTAACGCGCGAGTGTGGAGGATATTAAAAGAAGACGGACAGCATCCTTTTCACTACCAACGTTCACTCACTTATGCCGTCGGACTATGCCCACAGAAGACAATACTGCAACTGGCTACTTGGCAAAGTAGAAGAGGATGCTACGTTCTTGGAGCGCGAGTTATTTACCGACGAATGTTCATTTGTGCGGACGGGTGTTTTCAACTGTCACAATGAACACGTCTGGGCTGTTGAAAATCCACACGCGATGAAAGAAAGCCATTTTCAACATCGTTGGCGCATCAATGTGTGGGCGGGAATCCTCGGCGACCGTATTATTGGTCCGCATTTTTTAAATGAAACCATGAACGGTACCAATTATTTAAGATTTTTGAGGGAAGTTCTAAGTGACGAGTTAGATTCGTTGCCGTTAAGCTTCCACCGCAGCTTGTGGTTCCAGCACGACGGTGCCCCACCTCATTTTTTACGAGCTGTGCGTGAGTATCTTGACGCACAGTTCCCTGGCAAGTGGATTGGACGAAGTGGGCCTATCTCGTGGCCACCAAGATCACCGGACCTAACGCCTTTAGACTTTTACTTGTGGGGACACGTTAAACAAATAGTGTACCAAAAACCGTGTGACACTGAAGAAGAAATGCGTGCGCGTATCGTTTCTGCTTTCCGAAGTTTAAACCCAGGAGTGTTAAGAAGTGTGCGTTCGGATATGGTGCAAAGGTGCCGTAAGTGTCTGGACGTGGGCGGCGGACATGTGGAGAATGACCGTCGCAACTTACAGCAAGTTGATATTTTTATCAATTAAGGTAGGTACCTAGTTACGTAAGATTAAACCAATTAAAAAGTAGGTAGTTATTAATGTAAGTACCGTAGTCATAGCGCGACGATTTTCTCTTAGATGGGTGACCGCGTGTGATATTACATGAAAGCGCTTCCGGGCTTCCGACGGCCCGTAAAGCCGCATCCAAGAATCGTTAGGCCATGTCGTAGGTATTCGAGCAGTTTGAAAACAGTGACACCAGAGTTGGCCACGCACTCGCACGAAACAAACAGAAAACCTTAATACTGTACTTTGTTTTACGGAGTTTTACCTAAACCGTCGAAGCAAAAGATCAGCTGTTGCATCAAGTGCATAAAATCTGTTTATACCTAAAATAATACTTGGCACGTGTAAAGGACGATGACGCGCGGCGGCGGCTTTTGTCAAAGGAGGCGGTCGGTTGGCCTATGCACTCAAAGGCGCCGCTTTTGCCGTCAAATTTTTATGAACTTTAGGTAGATACCTAGCTAATACGATTTATGAGTCTTTAGTGTTGCCATGGGTAATCTGATATGATATTATTTAAAATTAATTAAATTTACATGGGAAAATTTTATGTTGAATTTCCGTGAAATAATGACAAATATCTCATCATTTTACGCTACTCTACAACCCCTTCATTGATCGGACGGATGGATATGTAACACCCTGTATATCCAGGCTCTTTGAATATATATTTTTTAGTACATCTCCTCCACTAATAATTAACTCTGTGTCGCGAGGGACTTTACAAACGTTCAATAAACGGACCAAATCTACACAACAATTTGTGAAACACAAAGTGTTATCTTCGGAAGAAGATGAATTAAGTAGGAATCGAACCCGAACGACAAGGTAATTTTTCACGAGATAACAATGACGGGCAGGTCGGTAATGTCAGTGGATATTGTCTCTCGAGAATGTAGATACCTACTCGCGTTTTACATATTTTGCATTCATTTGCAGGCGCGGTTGTAGCCGTAATATGAATATATTGAATGCCAAATAACTGCACAATATAATATACTTATAATTCACGTTCTACGCTTGTTCTATTTCAGAAATGTTGGGACTTTTGTGGTGCAAACCAATGAATTAAACCGTAAATAAAATGTCTTCGATTGAATTCGAAGGTCAGGTACAAGTCAAAGTATTCATAGACCTTTGAGTACAACCACTGCCAAGTGCGAAGGCGGTATAGTTATGCGGACACTTGAGTCAACTCCGGATAAATTACAAAGCCGATCGCGTTAAACTTAGGAGGATAATATGAAGGCCAAACAAATACTTAGTAACACATCGAATCGATCAAAATTAGTATTCTGTTGTTCCTTAAAAATAGATCCATCACAAGAATAACGAAAAAAACATGTTGCAATTTCTTCAAATAAAATCTATATAAAACATCAAGAAAGCTTATAAACGTGTAGTAAAAGCAGGGGAGTATCGTTTGTGAAAGACATTTTATTTAAGTGTGTACACAAGTGTGTGGCTCGTTGACATCGGTAGCACAAACATTTAGAAAAAAATAAACCGAATTACTGAAGCGCTACCTAATGCCCACAGTAACATAAAATTAAACGAGCATTTATTCTAAGCGCTTTGGCAGGCTTTGGATCTCCAAAGCCTGTATATCTATACAGGGTGTAAAAATACCCTTAACGAAAACTGAAATCCCATGTTGTACCAATCGCTACGATGATTTTTTTACTTCGGCACCATACCTGGGAAATTACTGGTTCAGGAGATATTGAGGCTCAAAGTTAGTATGGAATTTTTCTAATTAGGTATAAAATCGATGCATTTATCGTGCCAATATGTTCTTTAGATGCTCTGTGACCCCATGGATAAGTAGGTATTTCGAGCATTGCACCCGCGCGATTTTAATTGCAGTTTAAAAAATGTGATAACTTAAAAACAATCGTTCCCAGGTATTATTTTTGGTTAGTATGATTTATTGGCATGATGTTCACAACGAGTAGACTTCGGCTTGGTGATGGGTCTTGTGACACCCTGTATAATGTTATGCGCAGTAAGATACGAGTGCCTACGACACCAACTGAAACGGTTTCACGTGATTTTCCGTTACGACTGTATATGACATGTCTATAAAAACACTGTTACGGAAAAAGTACCAATAGGCTTAGGTATTTAAAGTGAGCGACTGGAATATTTAAGTAGAAAGACGTTTTAATAAGTTCGTCGTAAAGGCTGTAATTTTCTTGTAGGCGCGTATGACACGGACTTTCTTAAATATATTCTTGTACTTAGGTTGACGATATTTGTGTGCGACCTTATAAATTTATATATATTTAAATTAAATAATCTCCAGTGAGCGACAATGCGCAGGAATTGCCACTCTTAATAATTTAAAAGGCACTATAGATCGCACGATGTTAGTCGATTTTCCGAGGATGGTGAGCATCTCCACGCTCAAAATTTACAACTACGCTGCTGTCTATCATCCAGACTTACCAATGAAATCATAACCCTATACTGCTACGAATAATATCCCTAAACAAATGTTGATAGTACTGTTTACCTGGGACCCCTTATGAGTTATCGTTAAGACAGCGAGAGCATTATGCCTGAGACCATGTCACATTACTGAGAGTCTTTGTCAATACGCACTACTTGATTAATACTTTTCGTTTGTACAGGCTATCCAGCTGACTTGCACTTCAATTGTTTTTATTTATAATAATAATAATATTCTACCACATACACACATCACCATCTAGTCCCAAACTAAGCAAAGCTTATACTATGGTAAATAATGGATAAACATACATATATACTTTTTTTTTGTAAATACATACATATATAGCAACACCCAGACCAAGACAAACATCCATGTTCATGCACACAAATGTTTGACCTGAGCGGGAATCGAACACGCGACCTTCGGCGTAGCAGTCGCCAACCGGTCGTCCCGTCATTTGCAGCCATATTACATTTCTTATTGTAAAAAATAGTGAAGCCCAAGTAATAATTGTAATAATAATAATGTCAGCCATGTTTATAAACTATACTGTTCTTGGCGAGGGCAGGCCCCCGTCACTGGCTCAAATTCTCGCGATAAACACCTACCATTTCGTGTATCCATATGGATACAAATGACAGAGGGCCGCCGCACGCCCGCCAGAGCGTACGCACGGCACGTTTCCTGCGCTTTCTTATAAAAATGCCGAGGAATTATTGTGCAGTGGATGGATGTAAAAGCCACAAAACAAACAAAAAGTTGTCGTTCTTTTCACTGCCGAAAGACGAATTAAGGTAAGTAGTTACTTACTTATATCAAATGTTATCTAATAATTTTATTGACACTTCTTTATCCGCCACAATTTTTTTTGTACGTGGGTACATACAAATTCAAAGACGAAATTCGGAATATAAGAAACAGATCAAAACGACGCAACTCGCAAGGCAATGACGCGATAAAGTACTTTATCAGTTACGATTTAAGGTTGATATTACACTAAGGGCCTGTTTAACACACCTCTAAGCGTTACCTTCCAAATAAATTTAAAATTAGAACGAAATTTGTATGACTTTATTTGCCGAGTATTTTATACAGAACTTATCAGACTTATTGGACAGTGGTGAAACCGGCACTTAATATTGTTTAACTTTCATCTTTTCATTTCTATGTGACAGGAATAATTTATTGATCACCTAGTTTTTTGTGACGACTCAGACGACTGGTCGTAAGAAATATATATCTTTTTTACGCTTTGCGACTTTATTGCTAGGTGTCATGGTTGTAATTAGGTTGAACTTAAAACTGTGTATGTATATGTTAAAGCCATAGTGATTAATATAAATTTATACATAATGACTGGTAAATATATATAATTACTAAATTACCTAGAAGATTCGATAAATTTATTACATCATTTAGATGTTATTCATAAAGGCAGGCCAAAAAAGTCAAAGTAATAAATAAATACAATACAAATGACTTGCCTTACCACTCGGATACAGCGTGGCCTGATGACCAAGCCACGCTATAATAAAATGGGGAGTCATGAGAAGATGTTTAATGATGTTTGTTCACAAGAAAACCTAACATAACCTATTAGAATGGTTCTTCTGGTTAATCGGCCAGTTAATATATCGATGTCCAGTACAGAACTGTTTCAAATAAACTTTGCAAGCTTCAATAACTTACACCTGTTATATTACTTCATACAAGACTACAAGGTAGTTAAAATGATTAATTCCGTGCCAAATATTACTTTGTCCAAAGTGAGTAGATATTACACATTAATGGCTAGATCGTATATATAATACCTGTATTTATTATTTTGGCTGTAACATATATATAACATATATATGAATACTAGCCGTTTCCAGCGGTTTCACCCGCCTCCTGAGGGAACTTCTTCGCGTACCCGAAAATCCAAAATATCTTACCTATCTCTATTTTTTCTAAAATAAAATATAGTCTATGCTACTCGCAGATAATGAAGCTTTCTAATGGTAAAAGAATTTTTAAAATCGGTCCAGTATCTAGTTTTTGAGTTTATCCATTACAAACAAACAAACAAATTTTACCTATTTATAATATTAAGTGTAGATAATGTAATTTAGGCTCAAATGACATGACAAATGATCAAATGAAAAATTTTTCCTTAGAAATATGCTGCAAAATTCACGTCATAGTAACTGTCAAGAAGACATTTGTGACTTGCTTCAGAGGTCAGATGCCACCACTCTCACTCACGTGAATAATTTTGACAACGTGCTTATGAATCGATCGGGTAGCACCGTGTTGGAAATTCTAAATAAAGTCGATTTGCCTGGTGTTTGCTCATGTTTTCCGCATAATTACTTATTAAAATTATTCACAAGATTAAGGATATTTTCAACATTGAAATTTAATAACCGCGAATGTAGACAAGGAACAAAATATGTTAATCATTTCATAAAACTCAAACATATTTAACTTTAACAACAAAACTCAAATATATTTACAAATATAAATATGGTTATTTCGCAACATTCGTTTTATTTTCAAAATCATTATAGGAACAACCCTAGCGCCTTCATTCGATGACGCGCTTGTACGTAAGTCAAACAATCTACAACTCTTTGCTTGCGTAGTTAAGGTACATTTCTGTTTACTGCGAAAATCGGCTATTATTATTAAGATTTTGTAGGTGATTATAGCGTAGGTATTTTCGGTTTTGTATGGGAGTGATGTATCTGTTACGAAGTAACTATTTAGTAATCTGTGGCGAGGGCCTCTACGTTACGTGTGAGAGAATAAGGCTAGAGCGGGTTGACTCACGATCGATCATTATTTCTTTAACATTTTGCACGAAATTAATAGCAATCTAATACGTCGATACTCAACGTATTTTATAAAATAAGAGTACGTATTAGATTGCTCAAGGGAATTTATGTAAGTCTTATTATAATATACAAGTAATTCAATTCAACTTACTACGGAATTCAATATTCGAACTATAGATAGATCTGTAGATTTTGAGGCCAGTCCACACGGCACAATTTTACCACTGATCAAATTTTCAATCGAATTGGCTTTGCCCGTCTACACGACACAATCAAATCACTGATTTACAATCCGTCCACCCGATTGGTTAAAATCTGGTGGTACCGCCCACCCGATGAGTGAATTGAGTTGGACGACTGACGTCTACACGTCACGATTTCATCAAGTGATTTAGTCAAGTTGGACGTAAAATCATGTCGTGTGGATAGGCCTTTAGATTCGTTTTAAGACCAATCCACACGAGACGATTTTACGTCCAAGCCAAATCGATTGAAAATTTGATCAAAAGTAAAATCAAGCTGTGTGGATGGGCCTTTAGTTGACATCGACAGTGAATACAAGGAAGAAGAGATATAAGTAGTAGCAGCTACTTGGACCATACAAAGTTTTGGGTGCATAGGGTTCCCACCAAGAACTTAGGGTCCCAAGCCAACCTCACCTGCAAGTGGTGCACCTGCCAATCAACGGACGAGGCTCTGGTAAACAAAATACCCCGATAAGCGGCAATAGGCTCGCCACCTATTACGTGGGATCAAAACACTGGCGAAAAGTGAGCGTTTAATATGCCTTTGCCTACCCCTTCGGGGAAACAGGCGTGAGTCTATGTATGTATGTACAAAGTTTTAACTTCTTCTTTCTTTCTATATGTTGTGGTTGTATGTGGATGTTTTTACTATGTTTGACTTAGAGCTCTCGCCCTTGGCGACTTTTAGTAGCGATTTTATCCCATCTATACATTTGCAATCACAGAAAAGAGATACTCTGTGTTCTATGGTCGAAATGCTGAGGATAGCTGTGTACCTTCGCCCCGATTCTGAATCGCTACTGTCGCGGTTCAGACAAGATGCAAATGCGATTTAGCATAGATATAGAAATTTGAAAATAGCGGAGCTCTCGCGCATAGGCCTATGTATCAATACGACCTCGCCTAGACGCGGTAGTAGGGATGCCGAAGCGCCTGCCCAAAACCTGCAACAGCAAAAAGTCGACGTGGGTGAGTCGTCTTAAACGCAAGAGACCCGTTGCGCTACCAAAGTACCAACCTACTTTTCAATTTTATTCTACCTTACAGATCAAACTACAAAATGTATAGATACGTGTAGTATAGGTACTGATTACTAATACACTTGTAGAGGTGTGGTACGACAGTTACGTGCCACACCTCTACAAGTGTATTTATTCTATGACTCTACTTAGTGGTTTCATGAAACTTTTATAGCCGCAATCCCTTTGAGGTGAACCCCCGGTCTAAACGAGCCGCGATTTGAATGCCGCTAGTTTACTGGGTCAAGTGATGTCTATTGATGGCGAGGACACTACGAGCCCTAGTTTCTTCAACGCTTGTCGTAAGGAACGTAAATCGTCTCAAAGCGTGCTCTCAAATTGTGGGTAGTTTGTATTTTTGCAGCTGCCACGTTCAAAGAGAAAATTGGTGTTTGCTAATGTTGAAAAAACTGGATTTTCTGTTTCGCTATTTTCATTAAGTGTACACAGTAGGTATTATTATATTATCACGAATTATTAAATGTAAACTTTGTTGAATGACATCTGTTTCTGAATAAGAAGAAAAGCATAACAATCGTGGCAAATATCGATTTGCGACTGATGCATCATGCTCAAAACCATTATAGACACCTAAGTACCATATATGTAATTATCATGATTTACATTAATATGCCCGTGGCAAAGTATATTATCTAATAATTAAGTTTAAAACGTAGTCACCACTGGTTACTTTATAATTGTACGTGTGGTGACGGATTAAGAATACAAAACGTCACTACCCTATTTCATTCCGTGGCACGTGGGTGTCGTAAGGAAAATACACGAAGCAAAAAATATACTTACTTGCGAAGTGACGGAAAACTCAATATTCAAATTCAAATTCAAAATCCTTTATTCATTTGGGTCACAATGTGACGCTTATGAACGTCAAAATAATAAATTTCTAAAATAATTACTTAAAGACTCTACATTTACATTTACTGCCACGTTCGCAAAGCAAGGGCGTGAAGTGCGCAACCATGAGAAAGAACGGGCAATAAAACTCACGATCACTCTTTTTCATCGCCAGGTTTTGCATAATACACATAATTTACATTTCGTAAGGTGCTGCAACTGTTACACCTTCTATATCACTTGTATATATTTACTGTACATAATAATACTCAAGCATAATACTTTTGATGTTCATTTGGTTAGACTCCTCAGAATAGACATGGTGAAACAAGAGCATCCACTTACATTATATATACCTACCTAATAATGCAGGCAATCCGCGAAAGTGATCAGAACCATGATGGAAATGATGCAGTTAAATATTAAAATCTAATACCAGCCCGCAAGACCGTCATCGACCAGTCATCGCAAGTAGCACCCGTTCACGAGTATGACGCATGTGCCAGCCATCATCCCTCTCGCCATATTAGAGGGACAGGGATGACCCGACACACGACGCCACCACAAGAAATGACATTTTAGTGAGCATGACGACAACGGTATACGAAACGGCAGTAAGAAACAATCTATTGGTATACTGACCATGACCGCCAATTACCTCCACTTTCCAGATCGTTATTATTAACATAAATTAGTGGAACGCGTGAAGGAATGCAAATGTAGAAAGAATTTTTTGAAGGTGACAAGTGAACAGTGATATGATCAGAGACAAATAATGTTAAACTGCATTCAACAAATCATAAAAATATTCAAATACTGCAAAAATCATGTGTTCACGAGGCACCTCCACTTAACATGTCACTTATCAAAACTAGAATTTAACAGATTTATATAACAATAATTATATTAAACGGTCAGAAAATAAAATAATCGTGAGTTAATCAAGCCTAAGCATATCCCCACGGTGTGTTATCACTTAAAAAATCCTTAACAGTGTAATAACCCCTTTGTAAAAGAAAGTTCCTAATTGTATTGCCGTTTGTATTTGTGCATGGGTAAGTTCATTATTTCAAGAGGCAATTTGTTGAAAAATCGTATACCAATCCCCGCAAATGAGTTCTGAACTTTATGTAGACGGTAGTTAGTTCCCACCAGTTTATGATTATTCCTTGTGTTGACTTTGTGCAAATCACTATTTTTGCGGTATAGAATTAAGTTTTTCTTGATGAATTGAGTTAAATGAATTAAGTTAGCATATATATATTGCGATGCAACTATCAATATATCTACTTCTTTAAATTTATCATGTAAAGTATCTCTAGCACCTGACTTATAAATTGCACGTATGGCCCTCTTTTGAATGACAAAAATAGTCTGTATATCAGCAGCTGTACCCCATAACATTATTCCGTAAGACATTACGCTGTGAAAATAACTAAAGTAAACTAGTCTAGCAGTATCTATATCTGTGAGTTCCCTAACTTTTCTAACTGCAAACGCTGCAGAACTAAGTTTTACTCGGAGACAGGATATTTGGGCGCCCCACTGAAGCTTACAATCTAAAGTTACACCTAAGAATACGGTTGATTCGACTAGTTGAATTGTTTCCTTATTTAAAATTAATTTGGGAGCGCCATCTATCTTTCTATTGATAATTAATTATGTCAACACCTAGCTAATAAATTCCTTTGCATACCGCAGTATCAAATACGAGCGATCCTTTTATCCCTTCCCTTCCAAAAGGCACGCCTCGCTGTAATTGGTCGCAGAATTCAACGACGCTGCGAGCGAGTCGAAGTTCAACGATCCCGCTGACCGGCTGTGTCCTGGTGCAGCTCCGCGCCGCGACGAATACTTGCAGCACCGCAATAATTTACCGCTATTTTATACTATAAACGAGAACTAAACCGCCCGCGGGTGTAGTGGAGTGATCAGTGCAGCTTCAGGACTCTTGAAGACGCCGACGGCCGCTATCTTACCAGGTAAGGCGTGTTCCCTTACCTCCGCCTCCTATTCCTCCCATTACCCACTCCTATAGGCGATTTACCAGCCATCCTGTATACAGTCCACAATATTTAATATTTTTCCATATCACCAAATCGCCTAATACATACGGTTCGGTACAACGCCGAACCATTTTTTGGTCCGTACGAAGCCGGATTCATTTACGTTTATACGTAACCTCGCGTTTATATCGCGTAGGTATCTTCTAGAAGTACCTACCTAGGTAGTTATAGCACCTAGCTATACTCCTAGTCCATTTACATACCCATTACGTGGTTATTTCCGCACGCTTCCGTAGGTAATATACTTTTATGTAGCTACCTACTAACCCAATTATTATTATTGGAACTATCATAGTTGTCTTGTAAATTCCATATTTCAAGCACCTTTTAATTCCATCGCCTTAAAGATGTTGCCTACTTACGCATAACTACCGCATAATCACCTACTTAGGTAAAATAATAGGTACTTTAGGTATTCTTATTTTGATTCGGTCTCATTAGCTTATACTTACCTACGTAAACATGCCGCAACAAAAGAAGCCATGCATGTCGGAAGAAAAAGAGCTGACAATCTTGGAAGCTAAATGTAATATATTATTTGAGCGTATTCAAAACATTTATAAGCGCTCAAAAACTGCCGCTACTTCCGATATTAATAGGGAATCATTTCATAGTTATTGTATGACAGTAGATAGTATTCGAATAGATTTTCATAAGTTGTTAGACGATTATAACGCAAAATTGCTTTCTATTAATCCTGATGAACAGCCGAATTATCAGGCGTACACCTCGTTCGAAGATCTTTATTGTTTCATCAAGCGCATACAATCACAATTGGAGGGTAGATGTTCCGCGCAGCCCGTTTCTGCCTCGCCGGCGGTTCGGGCGCCGAGATTACCGCCAATTGAGCTTATGTCATTTGATGGAGATATACGAAATTCGCCGTTATTCTATGCGAGTTTTAAGTCTACAGTGCACGATAATGGTGGACAAATGTAACAGGTTGTACTATTTAATAGGTAAGCTGTCACCGAAGGCCCAGTCCGTATTCGCAGGTGTCACACCCAGTGCTGAGAACTATTAGGTCATATTCCAGTCACTACTTGATAGGTATCAAGATACTCGTGTTCTAGCGTCTACTTACTTTGATCAAGCTTTAAATCTTAAATTGTCCGGTGCCGCATCTGTTTCGAATTTCCAGCTGTTTATAGACAACTTTGTTGACGCAGTTAGTTCCCTTAAAAACTTAAAATTAAAAGATCTTTCCGACTTTATGTTACTTCAACTCGCTTTAAAAAAGTTTGACACTGAAACAATTCGTGCGTTTGAGATGACTAAACGTAATCATAAAATACCTACACTAGATAGTTTTATTTCGTTCATCAAAGATTAGTTTCGAATATTTCATAATACACAGTCTAGTTCATCTAGCTCGTCTAATAATAATAATAGCAAACAAAAGTCAAATAAATCACGAAATAGCAATAATAACTCGGTCCCTAATCCGCAATCTTACGTAGCATGCTCGGAATCTCATAATAATAATTCACAGAAGTGTCTGTGCAGTAATATAGTACACGACCATTTCTATAAATGTCCCGCCTTTAATAATTTAAATCCGACTGCTCGTTACAAATGTGTAAAATAAAACAAAGCTTGCGTTAATTGTTTAAGTATAAAACATAAAACGAGTGATTGTTCTAGTAAGACGAAGTGTCGTTCATGTAATCAACGACATCACTCATTATTACACTTTGATAAAAGTTATCCGCTGTCGGGCCAATCCGGTAACCTTGACCCACTTACGTCGCAGGTGCAGGCCACGGTGGCTTCCCCCTCCGCGTCTCAGGGCGAAGTATCGTTGTGTACGACGTCCATTGCGCGGGCAGCGCACATGCGCGGACTACCCTCGCGCGCTTGTCGTGCTCAGCGCGATGCTAAACCGTAGTGTACGGCGTCCAAGACGGTTCTATTAGCGACAGCGCAAGTTATCGTTTATGATATTAATAACGCGCCGCACATAGTTCGTTGTTTACTCGATAGTGCGTCACAGAGTAATTTTATTACTTCTGATTGTTTCAAACGCCTCGGACTGTGGGATAACTTTAGAAATACTAACTTAGTAGTCAAGGGTATCTGGGGGTCAGAAAAACATTGCAAGGGTCCCGTAGATATTAAAATACATTCGCGTTTTGATAGGAATATTAATTTTAACATTTCTTCGCTTATCGTGGAGCATATTACGGACACATTGCCGAACGCTAATGTGGACGTATCGCTACTCACACACCTCGAGACATTACCGCTAGCAGACGCGGAATTTGCGAATCCGGCAGACATTGATGTTTTGATCGGAGCTTCAATATTTCCGCACTTGTTACTACCTAAAGTAGTACGTAGTGAGCAACATAATTTACCGCCCGCTATTGAGACGGTATTTGGGTATGTGATTATGGGTACCGTACCTACGTTACATACTTCTCATTATATTACGTCTTGTTGTTGTTCTGTTCTTCACGAAAATAATATTAATTCTCTTCTCAAGCGATTTTGGGAGCTCGAAGAGATTACCGCACCGTCTTCGATGAGCCGTAAGGATCTCGAGTGTGAACAACATTTCCGCGCTACCACTGTTCGTGACGACAGTGGCAGATACATTGTGGCGTTGCCATTCTATGGTGACCCTTATTCGTTAGGCGACTCTTACGCTGCTGCGCTTAGACGTTTTCATTGTTTAGAACGAAAACTTGATGCATCACTTAAGTCACGCGGCGCCTATAATGACGTCATTCGTGACTACCTAAATAAAGGTTTTTTGAGTGTAGTTGTAAACAACGAGGGCAATTCTCTTCCCTCATATTATATCCCGCATCACGGCGTAGTTCGCGAAGATAAAACCTCTACTAAACTTCGTGTGGTTTTAGATGCTAGTTGTAGGACTACATCGGGTCAGTCGATTAATGACATTTTGCACGCCGGCCCTAATCTACAGGGTGATTTATTTAACATCATAATAAAGTTTCGTCTTTTCAAATCGCTCTGTCAGCTGATTGCCGCCAAATGTTTCTCAGTATCGGCGTTTGTGAATCTGACCGTAGATTTCAACGGATTTTTTATCGTTTTGACAATAAGGAACCTTTATCCGTGTATCAGTTCAATCGTGTTTGTTTTGGACTCAAGTCTAGCCCATATCACGCGTTACGGGTTGTTCGCCAGTTGATCGCTGATGAAGGCGATCACTTTCTCGCCGCAGCAGCTGTTGCTACTTCCGCTTTGTATATGGATGACATTGCCTGTAGTGTCATATCCGTTCCGCAAGCAATTTCGCTTTGTGAAGAGCTTATTCAGCTTTTCAAGCGAGGCCAGTTTGATCTTGTCGAATGGACAAGCAACTCTAAGGAGATTCTCGCACGCATACCTGATTCTCATAAAGCTTCTCCAGACATTGAGTTTGAGAAGTCTGTACCGCATAAAATTCTCGGTTTACGCTGGGACAAATCCTGCGATAGTTTTCGGTTTGACGTCTCAGCGCCAGATGATAAGTGCACCAAACGCACTATGCTGTCCACAGTGGCTCGACTATGGGACATAATGGGTTTTGTGGCTCCCACAATTTTGTACGCCAAGCTCTTGATCAAAGAACTTTGGCTATCAAAGTGTGAGTGGGATGAAACACCCTCTGACCATATTGTCGCCGCTTGGAGCCAGTTTTGTATTGAGCTTACCGCGCTCAATCAAATTACTATTCCGCGTCATCTTGGGTTGGTAGATAGATGTACCATCAACTTAAAAGGTTTCGCTGACGCCAGCGAGCGTGCTTACGGCGGAGTCGTATATCTGCAAGTCCGCATTGGTTCTAACTACTCGGTGCAGTTAGTTTGTGCCAAGTCCAAGGTATCGCCTATTAAAACCATCTTGGTTGCGAGACTGGAGTTGTGCGCGGCCCTTCTGCTGTCTCAGTTGCTGCGCAAGGTTCATGACACAGTTTTTCCCCACTACCCTATCAATAAAATATACGCCTTTTCTGACTCCAAAGTAGTGCTCGCTTGGATTTATTCTTCTCCTCACCACTGGCAGACTTTTGTCGCCAACCGCGTTAGTAAATTGTTTGAACTTGTTCCTGCTACTTGTTTCAATCACGTCGCGGGTATTGAGAACCCCGCTGATTGCCTGTCTCGTGGTGTTACTCCACATAATCTTCTGCATCATCCATTGTGGCATCATGGACCTTCTTGGATTACCCATGATCCGTCAGAGTGGCCCATGCAACCCTTTGACCACAGTGCAGAGGACGAGGATGTACCCGAACGGAAGTCTGTTTCTCATCCCGTGATTGTTGTGGTTGCAGAATCTCCGATCTTTGCACTCGCTCTACGCATGTCATCGTGGTCTAAGTTACTCCGCGCCATCGTTTATGTCTGTAGGTTTCTTAGGCACCTACCTAATGGGACTTTTGTTTCAAGGACTGATCTTGAATTTGCAGAATGTAAGTTACTACGACCTGTACAGGCTGTTCATTTTAGTAAAGACATTCAAAATTTGAAAAATAATGTACCTTGTTCTCCCGCTATTCTTAGACTCAAGCCGTTTCTCGATGAGCACGGCGTCATACGCGCTGGTGGTCGTCTGTCAAATTCGGATGAACCTTATAAGTACAAGCATCCTTGCATTCTACCGCGTCATGATCATGTTGTCGACCTTCTTGTTGATTTTTATCACAAGAAGCATCTCCATGCTGGTCCAGAGTTGCTTATGTCCTTACTTAGGCATAAATATTGGGTTTTAGCTGCTCGACGAATAATTTGTCACAGAATACATAAATGTATGGTGATTCCGGCCAGGATCACCACATTTCGGTGGATGTTGGGAAAGCATGGTCAAAGTAATTAAAACGCATCTCTTTAAAGTTATAGGTCAACAGATCCTCTCTTACGAAGAGTTTTTAACTGTCCTTGCTCAAGTCGAGGCGCTGATCAACTCGCGTCCTCTCACGGCATTGAGTAGTGACCCTGCAGAACCATCCGCGTTAAGCCCTGCACATTTTTTGAACACAGTGCCATTATCGTCATTTCCGGCTCCTGAAGCAGACTCTTCAAGCTTGCTCCAGAGACATACTCTGCTGGATAAACTCGTGCAGTCGTTCTGGCGGCGCTGGCGTGCGGAATATCTCCACCAGCTTCAGGCTAGATCCAAGTGGAATAGTCCTGCATCCCCTATACAGGAGGGTACGTTGGTAATCATAGTGCATGATAATGCTCTGCCGCTTTCATGGCCGTTAGCCATCGTGGAGAAACTGCATACTTCCAAAGATGGTACAACCCGCGTTTTTACCGTGAAAACCGCGAAGGGGAGCTACTTGCGCCCTGTTATACGTCTCTGTCCGCTTCCAACTCAGTGAGATCTAGCCTGAAGTTGGATCTACCTCTTAGTTTAAGTATTTAGTTTGTAGTTTTCGTTATAATTGTTTCGCTAAAGTTAATTTAGATTCATTTTAATATCATATCGCTGTCTTAGCCTATTGATGGTTTATGCGGTAGTACATCCAACATAGCTAAGTTCAATTTTTTTTTAAAGGCAACCCTTTAGGGCCGGTGGGATATGGTAGCGCCATCTATCTTTCTACTGATAATTAATTATGTCAACACCTAGCTAATAAATTCCTTTGCATACCGCAGTATCAAATACGAGCGATACTTTTATCCCTTCCCTTCCAAAAGGCACGCCTCGCTGTAATTGGTCGCAGAATTCAACGACGCTGCGAGCGAGTCGAAATTCAACGGTCCCGCTGACCGGCTGTGTCCTGGTGCAGCTCCGCGCCGCGACGAATACATGCAGCACCGCAATAATTTACCGCTATTTTATACTATAAATGAGAACTAAACAGCCCGCGGGTGTAGTGGAGTGATCAGTGCAGCTTCAGGACTTTTGAAGACGCCGACAGCCGCTATCTTATCAGGTAAGGTGTGCTCCCTTACCTCCGCCTCCTATTCCTCCCATTACCCACTCCTATAGGCGATTTACCAGCCATCTTTTATACAGTCCACAATAATTAATATTTTTCCATATCACCAAATCGCCTAATACATACGGTTCGGTGCAACGCCGAACCAATTAGTAGGAACACAACAATTGACATTAGGCAAAGAGAATTTAACACATTTGGTTTTGCTAGAGTTGAGTACCAAATTATTTGTCGAAAACTAATCTAATGCTTGTGCAAGAGTGTATTGACGATATCAAAGTTACTTAAATTGCTATCAACTTTAAAAATTAGTGACGTATCGTCGGCAAACAAAACAATATCACATACATTTTGAACAAAGAACGGCAAATCATCTTTATACAGTGTGTTTCATATCCCTATGTCCGATACCGAAACCACATATTACTGACTTGCTAGACATACTAGGAAAAATAATAAAAAAAATCCAGGTCTTCATAAAACATCACAATTTATTTCCTTAGTATAGTATTAAAGAGAAACACTACCCCGAAATTAGGGAAAATTCCCTAAACTAGCAACACTCCACTCAGCGGCGGTATCCTTTACGATTCTATTAATTCTATTAAAATATTGTAGGCTTTTTGTGTCAAAGGGCATGCCGCCTTTAAAACAGTGCAATTTTACCGTCAAACAAGCCGCTCGACACAGTACCGAAACGCGGTAGAGATGTTTACGTTCGATAGCAGTTAATATCGATTTAATAAATTTTAACAGAAAATGTGACACAACATTCATTTTTCAAAGAATTATTACATTAATGATATTACGATATCGACACATTACGTAAACAAGACTTAAATAATACTTTTGTGTTACAGAACTTAGTAGATCATAGACAAAAGACTATGATCTACTAATTTCGGTAACCTAAATCAAATAAAAAAGTTACAACATTTTTATGTTATAACAATATTTTAAAAACAAACAACAATTTTGCGTTGGATACGTGCCCATCTCGTACGGGGTCAATAATAACATATCGATAAAAACAGAACTCCAATAAATATCATTGGTTACATCCCTAGCTGGCTATTTTTTACGACTTCAATTTGCCTACTGATCACTCAGTCTTGCCCTAGGATTGTTTTCGTTCGGACTTCCGGAATAACTTACGTTGTGAAATAGTTACGTCGTCGGTCGTATTCCAACTCTGAATACTTTAACATTTCGATGTGTTTAGGTAGGAGTGAATGCAACTCATGCAGGTGCACGTAGTGATAAGAAGGAACAGTTCGCTGGACCACCAGGTCTGCCAGTGCCTTTGGAGCGCGTTGTTCAACGGCTTCACCACCTCGTGAACTACAGTATGCTAGTTAGTGTGCTTTCAAATAGGTACCTTTGATGAAAAGGTACCGTAAGTGTCTTAACCTTTACGGTCGACATGTGGAGCATGATCGTCGTACGCAGCTTACAAGTAAGTTGATGTTTTTCGTAATTAAAGGTAACCTGCCTAAGTAAGATTTAAAAAATTAGTAATTACCGTAAATACTGCAGCGCTCATAGCGTGACTAAGCTTTTGGATCGTAATAATTTGGCAAAGTTAAGTAACGGTTGCACAGGTCATCACTTGGATGGGTACCCACGTACTCAGAAGGCTCGTAAAACTGAATCTAAGAATCGTAAGGCCATTTCGTAGGCCTTCGGGTGATCTGAAATGTCTGAATACACGGACACCAAAGTTGGCTACGCACTGTTACGAAAAAAACAAACAAACAACGTAAACAATACCTTCCGTTTTACCTAATGCAATAAACCAGCTGTTGTGCAACAAACTCATAAATAAAATGAAACACCCTGTATATTAAAAAAAGAAATGGACCGAGAATAGAGCCCTGTGGAATACCTTTTCCTACTGGCAAACCTAGAGACCTACTCCCATTAACATCTACATACTTAATTCTATCACTAAGGTAGCTGGCAACAAGAGTGCGGTATCTCTAATACCATAGAGTGTCAATTTAAGTAAAAGTGTATTATGTTCCACACAGTCAAAGGCCTTTGATAGGTCACAAAAAACACCAATGGCATCCTTCAAGTTTTCCCAAGCATTAAAAATATGCTTTAACAAAGTTACACCGGCATCAACGGTGGAGCGACCCTTAGAAAAGCCATACTGTTCACTGTGAAATAAATTATTTGTGTGAAAGTGGCTCTCTAATTGATGCAAAATAATCTTTTCAAAAATTTTACTAATAGCAGGCAAGATATAAATTGGCTGAAAATTACTAGGGTCGCTCTTTGATCCCTTTTTGAATAATGGTCGTTCGGCGTTACACCGAAATCGTAGGGTTCCAGGCGACTTGGAGAAGGAAATGGACTGTATACAAAGGATAGCGGGTTTTAGTCGCCTAGAAAGGATTGTGAAGAGGATGTAGGATTGGAATGGGAGAGATGATTGTGAGTGGGTATAGGATATTCCAAGGACGGAGGGCACTTACCTTATACGGCGATCTTCTTCGTCTCAGAAGGGCAGTCTCCTGGTGTTTCGGGATGAAGCTGCTTGATTCACTTCACTACACAGCGAGCGGTTTATATAAGCGGTAATAATTATAGCGGGAGCGGCGCGGAGCGGTACGGTATGGCCGACACGTATTTAGCGAAACGAATGTTCCCGAAAGTTCTGGACTGTCACTCGCGTCGACGATCGCCGCGACCAATCCGCGGAAGGCGTGCCCCTCCTTAGGGAATGGGAGACAAGGACGGAAATATGGTATCGCTCGCACTAGACCAGCATGGAACGATTGACGTTGATGCGATTAGTTATAGATAGGAAGGTAGATGGCGCTACTAAATGGTATTACTTTACTGTGTTTCATTAGATCAGGAAATACTCCTGTATCTACGCATCTGTTGAATATTGCAGCTAAATATAGAGCTAAGCTAGAAATAATTTGTTGAACAAGTTTAACAGAAGTGCACCATAAGTCAACAGATTTTTTATTATTGAGTGTCTTGAATACCTTCAGTGTGTCATTGGTGTCAATATATTTAAAATTTAAAATCACATCACACTCATTCACATTGCCCCTAACGAACATTTCTGCTTTGCTTGGACATGAATCTAGACAGCTGGTTGTGTTCACTGGTATGTTTATGAAGAAATTGTTAAATGTCTGAGCAACATCAGTTTTCCTAGTAATAATTTCACCATTAAATTTTAATTCATAATTGTTATCTACCAATTTAGCTCGACCAGTCTCATTGTTAATAAAGCTCCAAGTAGTTAATTTTGTTCTTGGATTCTTTGATTTTATTGCTTAAATATAAGGATTTGGCTAAAGCCCATGTCCTCTTAAAAACCTTTGAATAATTTCTAACATATCGAATAAATTCAGGATGTTTTTTTTTTTTTTTTTTTTTTTTTCGTGTGAGCGTGTGGCCAACTCTGGTGTCGGAGTTTTCAGACCGCCCGAAGGCCTCCGACATGGCCTAACGATCCTTATCCTTGGACAAGAACCGGGACCGACAGCTTTACGTGCCCTCCGAAGCACGGTAGCGCTCAGATGTAAATGCCACACACGGTCACCCATCCAAGTGGTAACCTGTGCAAGCGTTGCTTAACTTTGCCGATCTGTTACGAACGGCAAGCCAAGTTTCGCTACGAGCGCTACACTATTCAGGATTAAAATTATCTATATTAAAATTGGACTAAAATCATACAACCCAGCTCTACTTTTGTATATGCCTACTGTTGCCCAATCACAAAAATTTACTTTAAGGCTCCTTGCAAACGTCTTCTGCTTAAAATTTTATTGTACTCATCATTAACAATTTTAAATAAGCATTTCTATAATTCATCAGGATCATCAACGGTTAAGTCAATACTGGCGATCTTGGCAGCAACATCATTACTAAAGTGTTTGAGGCGAGCACAGGTCATTGGCCTACATGTAATTTCTTGTACTTTAGGGGCTGTATTAGTTGGAATTACAACCTTTTGCCCGCAGTGATCCGATGTCAAGTCAGTTAAAACAGCCTTTCTGAAATAAAGACAATTGCAAAAAACATTATCTAAGCATGTAGAAGAATGTGAGGTTATTCTGGTTGGTTCAGAGAACAGAACATTTAAATTAAATGCCTAAATAAGCTAACTAACCTAGTACAAATTGGTGATTTTTCTAACAAATTGACATTAAAATCGCCACATACGATTATAGACTTCCTACTAGAAATTATGTGTTTTAAGACATCCTCTATAATGCTTTCAAACTGAGTAAAGTCGCTTTGTGGTGATCGATACACACACACACACTATAATATGTTGTTCAAGCTCAACACAAGAAATCTCAGCAGTGCGCTCGATAGAAAGTTTAGCTATATCCTTACGTTCTTTACATTTCAAACTATTACATACATATGTTAGAGAGCCACCACGAATAGCCTTCTTTCTTACGAATGCACTTATAACTGAGTAATGTTGATTGTTAAATATTAATTGGCCACCTCGCAACCAATGTTCCGTAATACATAAGATATCAATCTTATGTTTGTTTAAAAATAAATCTATTTCTAATTCTTTGCCAGATAGGCCTTGTATGTTTTGGTGAACTAAGTTTAAAACACATGAATGCCTATCTGTTGTCTTATCTAGTAGTTTAAACTAATAGATGTGTCAATACAAAGAGAGTTGATAATAAATGGGTATTTCAAACCATATACCCACTTATTATCAACTCTGTCTGGCTAGGGTGGTATTATAGTAGACCTCCTGCTGGCTATAATGTCATAATGCTATTGGGACTTTGTCCCGAAATGCTTTTTAAGAGAAGTCTATATCCAGTGGTTGACTGCGAATGGCTGGAATGATAACGCGCTCTATATTCATGCTCCTATAATATTGCACTCCTCCGTTCAGAATTTTGTATGAATCCTTTCGAATCCGATTATCACGTTATTGGTTCATATCAATGAAAAAATAATGGACAGCAGAAACCCCACACTTTCCCTTCATAATCTTTTTTTAATTTCTTACTTCATTACCGATCGATTGCCTCAGTCGGTCACTCGGTCACTCCGCTGTAATTTCGCTCTATAAACATAATATCTCCAACGTAAATTGACTTGTTTCGTAGTTATACGCTTCTTGCGTTTTTGCTCTTACGTTACTTGACAGCATATCAATTTCTGTTGAGAGCAATAACGTGTTGGGGAATGCAAGTAAGCTTGTTGAAAGCTAAAGTACGATTTGATACTTATTACTTGCGACATAAGGACGGTACACAGGGCAAAGTATCTAGCTTGATGTGTTGCCGTGTGTACGATATTAGATTTAAAGCGAATTCCGCACGATAAATAGGCATCTCTATTTTATGTATGTATTTGCATGTACTGTCTTTTGTTATGTTTCAGTCTTTTTATCTATCCATCTATACATATTATAAAATAAGTTTAAAAACTATAACCCTGCGGAGCCGCGGGCAACGTCTTAAGTAGGTAACTAACCTCTAACGCGTAGGTACCTAAGTACTGTCTAACTTTACGATATTATGATATTATCATTGATATTCATCATCCTCTTAGCGTTGTCCCAGTTTCATTCTGGGGTCCGCTTTCTAGTCTAACCGGATTTGGCTCAATATTAGCTTTTCCACGGAGCAACTGCCTGTCTGACCTTTGCAACCCGAAGGGATAGCGATATTCCATGGTTTAGACTAGTGTCAGTTTATTTAGAAGGTACTGACGCCCTGTAGCGATTGCCACAGATATTCATGACAACCGGGACAGACGGTTTAACGTGCTCTCCGAGGCACGGGACAAGCGACAATTAACAATTCAATACGCACATAACTCCGAAAAGTCATTGGTGCGCGCCGTGGATTCGAACCCGATACCCTCTGCATGGCAGTCTGTTGGTATATCCACTCGGCTATCACTGCCGCACGATATTATCATTGATGTTATGCACCTGAAAATATAAATGTACCTAATATTACGTTACTAGAACTGCTTAATATGTAATGCGGTCCAAATGATTTCGAAACGAAACATAAAATCTTGCAGCATGAAGTATGCTAAGGTAAATGATTGAATGACTAGCTACAAGTTCCACTTGCATTTAACTGTTTATTAAAATCATCTCAATGCTTCATACTCGACTCTGCGTTCATTACAGTCTCTCGTACAGTATTCCTTAACTCCGAAAACTTACAGTTGAAATCCCAATGTTGCAGTGCGATCGTAGTTTTTGTCATTATGATGTATCGTCATCATAGTCGCAACGGGGATGAAAAGCGTCGCTCTTTTGAAGGGGATCGCAACGCAATTATTTTTAGCGCGATAATTGCGGATGGAGAGGCAACCGCACTAACGTGGTATTGTAAAGTACTTACCTACTGTTTTCAACAGACTTTTCATATGAAAATGGAGTTTTATTTTTATCAAATTATTTTACGCCGTTATTATTTCATAAACGTGGAAGCAGGCGCACATATTTCTATAATATATAATGTAATGGTTTATTTAAACTTGTCTGTAGGGCTAGAGGAGCTCGCGTAGGGAATACCTACATATGTAGGTACCTACGCACGCGTAGGTAGGTACCTAGACTTTTTTTAATGACAATAAGCTGTGCTAAGTTTCCGAATAATATGGCCAAAGAACTCCAAGATTATTAGCAAGCAGATGGTAGAGTACACAAAAGCTGGATTTATTGGTTCGGAAAGAAGTACACGGATTTCAAAGCATCTTTCTTCAACATCACATCTCAAAGGCGTTGATGCGACTACAATATTGTCTGATCCGTAGCTAGCAATAGAGAATTCACTAGTTTCATATTTGTCTTTGGAAATATGTTGCGATCTCTTGGTATCCTCTGCGATTGAGAAGATGTTTTTCTGACCGTACGAATGCACTTTCTGATCTCCATTTCAAAAGAGTCGGTGTTGCTAATGTTAGCACCTACACAGTTATGATAGAATTGTTCAACTTTTCGAGCAATGAAATGTTGAGAGACTATTATTACTATTTCCCTATTGACAGCAGCCCCTCTTGTAGAAACTGGCAAACTTACCTATTCATCACAGACAAACAATACAAGGGATTTTCTTGCAATCTTCTGTAGGGAGGAAATATCGTGAAAGCCACCGTGTCAACGATACTGGAAGCACCCCATGACACCACCGTATAAAAAGAGTAACGAATCCTACCACAAACAATCGAAACAAGCATGTACATGTAAAAAAAAATGTAATCCGGGGTAGATACCTACTAATATAATTTACAGATAAGGAGGATGATTTTCTCAGCGAATTTTTATATAAAAAATCCGAGTATATGCATGCTTCCCACGACCATAATTCACCCTCAAGGAAAAAGGAATTACACGAGGCACAATCTCTTCACATACATAGAGTGCTTACGTCGCATAGGCCTATGTATCAATACGACCTCGCGTTTGCATCGCTTCTGTCGCACGTTGCAGTCGCAGACGCGGTAGTAGGGATGCCGAAGCGCCTGCACAAAAGGCGCAACAGCAAAAAGTCGACGTGGGTGAGTCGTCTTAAACGCAAGAGACCCGTTGCGCTATCAAAGTACCAACCTACTTTTCAATTTTATTCTACCTTACAGATCAAACTACAAAATGTATAGATACGTGTAGTACAGGTATGTCACGACAGTTACGTGCCACACCTCTACAAGTGTATTTATTCTATGACTCTACTTAGTGGTTTCATGAAACTTTTATAGCCGCAAACCCTCTGAGGCGAGCCTCCGGTCTAAACGAGCCGCGATTTGAATGCCGCTAGTTTACTGGGTCGAGTGATGTCTATTGATGGCGAGGACACTACGAGCCCCAGTTTCTTCAAGACGTGTCGTAAGGAACGTAAATCGTCTCAAAGCGTGCCCTCAAATTGCGGGTACTTTGTATTTTTGCAGCTGCCACGTTCAAAGAGAAAATTGGTGTTTGCGAATGACGAGAAAACTGGATTTTTATTTTGTTATTTTCAATTTGTGTTCATAGTAATATTATCAAGTAGATGTTATCACGAATAATTAAATATAAACACTGTTGAATATTTTGTATCTAAATCATAAAAAAACATACCTAAGGTGTAGTCACAGTATCAATTTACGACTGCGACGTCGTGGTCTTCGTCCTTGCCAGTGAAAAAAAATAACAAAAAACTTAGCCCAGGCGCGCCCTGGCGACCAGGTCGCGGCGGCCAGGTCGCGGCGGCCAGGTCGCGGCGACCAGCGAAATACATATGCAGCGGCTGCTGGCCGTTTGCAGCCATGTGCGCGCACTGATACATATTACGATACAATGCATGTATTGCCTGGCCGCCAGTGCGCGCCTGGACTTATAGGTACCTACACTAATAATCAGGATTAACGTTAAGAAACCCGTTGAAAATCGTCACTCCACACACGGCCTGTCACACTTCGTTGTGCCTGGCAAAGTACATACGTAAAGTACCTATCCTCCAGTAACACTGACATAACATATGACACTAATCCAATCAAAACCGAGACCCGAAAGATAAAATATATTGTGTACCACACAGTGTTGTCTCTTTAAAAGGAAAACTCGACATCAAACCCTATTCCAACACTTCTGGCCAGCGAGGTGTAGTAGGCCAAATCCTTCACTTGGCTCACAATAGTCACAATGCTGACGCAAATTAGGAGAGGCCTGTATCCAGCAGTGGACAGCGTAAGTCGGTTATAATGAATGTTGAATTCATGCTACAATTCCCCTCCACGAACATCGCGAATTTTAAAATGTACGCTGAAATCTTTTCCAATTCGAATAACACGCTATAAGCGGTTTTGGTATTGGTCATTATCAGCAAAGATAATGGACAGCAGACAGCGCACGCTTTCCCTACATAATACTTATTTGTAATTACTTATTTAGTTTACCGATAAATTGCCCCAGTCATGCAGTCAGTGGCGGATCTAGGGAGGGTCTAGCCGGGGCACTTGCCCCGGGCGGCAGCTTCATGGGGGCGCCAAAATCATATCAGGGCACCTATCATAACGTAGAGACATTAATGAGTATGGACACTGTTAGGTATGTATCTTGACACAAGCCATACCTACTTCTTAATTTGATATAATTTTTCGTTAACACAAAAACAAATACAAAAGTGAATCAACAAAATAATCACAGAGTTTGAAATATGATGATTATTGAGATCAAAGATGAGATTATTTTCCAATCTTGTTAACTGCTCGCCAGATATATCTCCACACAACAAATTAGCCAAGTGGTTTGAGTCATAAAAATTGAAACTGGTTGAGGAACGACATGTTGAGCTTGGAACTAATTTGGACAAGACTAAGTTCATGTTCAATGATCACAAAATTCTCGAACCAACTTCTATCGACGGTGTAACCCTCAGAGTTATCCAGGTGTAGGTGTATACTTACACTAAACTACTTGACGTTAACGTTAGGTCGAGAAACTTTGTGGGTGAAATTGTTCAGCGGTGTTTCTAGCAGCCAGGCACAGGGCGCAGATCCTGGGCAGGCGTATAAAATATTTGGATGCATCGGCTGAAGTTCGCATCGTTCGCATCAAAGACATGTTATGGCACTCAGTAGGTATAGCAAACTCAACAGGCAGCAGGCTAGTTATATCTGTAGTAGAAGCAATGATCGGTTGCATGTTCTTGGCAAACGTAGTGTTGGACGCCCTCTGGCCAGGTGAGCCAATGAGTTGAGGAGGGTAGCTGGCAGGATGGCAAAATGGGAGAGTGGCTTTTGTGGCATACTATGGAAGAGGTTAACGTTCAGCAGTGGATAGCAATAAGCTGATGAGATGAGGTTGAGAAATAAAATAATCTTTAGTACATTTTCAAGACTGTGGATTTAATATGGCAGACTTAAATAAGTTCAACAAATGGCTATACATTTCAGTACCTTGGCTCATGAAAAATTGGCATGGCGAAAGCAGTGATGACTCAACTTGAGAAAATTTAGAAGAATTTAAACATGTAAAACCGGATCATGACCATTTCTTGGAGCTCAAACCTGGATGCTTAAAGACGTTAAGAGAAATGTGTTGCTGTTGCCGCCTGCCAAACATTTCTTGAACCACCCATCGCACAAACACCCAAGGTCTATCTTCTATTTGTCTACAGATGTTGTGAGTAATTTCTTTTTTTGTTGTTGTGAGTATATTTTACTCACAACAGTGAGTAATTTCAGCCCTATTGCAAGAAGAGAGGCCAACAATTTGGAAAAATTTGGTTTGAATACTGTTTTTTAAAGAATGCGAGAGGTTTACCTCTGGTATGAGCACCAGACACAATTTAAAAGCTATAAGGTATGTCTCGTGGATCTGCGTTCGAACATACAAAGGCTTTCTTATATTTTCAAACTCTGTTGGGAGGGGCGCCATTATCAAGATTTGCCCCAGCTCGAAAAATTCGTAGAGCCGCCACTGCGTGCAGTCCGCTGTAATTTCGCTCTATTAACATATCTCCTACGTTAATTGACTTGTTTCGTCGTTATATGCTCCAGTACAGCATATCCATTTCTAACTTTTCGTACATTATTAGATCTAAGCGAATGCCGCGCGTTAGAAATCTTTATTTTATGTAGTTACTAAACTTTTCCTTTTATCTATATATATTATAAATCTACACATACTTACATAGTATAAAATGACCCCTTTATTCCTGACTGCCAGTTGTATGAACGCGATAAACAAAATACTAGGTAACGGATTTCTGTACGGTTTTCAACAATATAATTATGTAGATGGTGATTCCTGAGGAAGGGTTTCGGTGCGAGGTGTACTCAATGGCTGCCTCTGTGGTCCTGCGTGGTAGTGTGACGTGTTAGCCTCTGTGGTCTTGGGTTCGATTCCCGGATGGAACAAAATTGATATTGGGTTTGCCCGTTAATACTTATCCAATAGAAGTTCGAAGTCAGGAAGTTGGCGTTCGTACACACCCGTGTTTCGGAAAGCAGGTTAAGCCGTTGATCCTGCGCCAAATCTCTCTCCGGTCGTGTCGCATGTGGCGTACCATCGGACTATGAGATTGAGAGAATAGAATTGAGAAAGCACTTGTGTTTGCGCACACACTAAACTTCAGCAGTAGAATTTGTCCCGCGCACGCCGCCGAAATCGGTCGGTGGACTAATTACTGTCTATCTTTACGATATCAAGCGTCTTTAAATAAAATTAGGCTAGATTTATTAGTTATACCTACTACAACTACTTAAATATTACGGATTTAAATGATACGGTCTAAAAATGATTCCAAAACGAAACGTGAAATTTTGCAGCATGAGGTATCCTAAGATAAATAATTATTGAATGACTAGCTACAAGTTCCCCTTGTATTGGACTGTTTATTAAAAATCATCTCAATGCTTCATACTCGACTCTGCGTTCATTACAGTCTCTCGTACAGTATTCGACCTTAACTCCGAAAACTTAAAGTTGAAATCCCAATGTTGCAGTTCGCTCGTAGTTTTTGTCATTATGATGTATCGTCATCATAGTCGGAACGGGGATGAAAAGCGTCGCTCTTTTGAAGGAGATCGCGACGCAATTATTTTTAGCGCGATAATTGCGGATGGAGAGGCAACCGCATTAACGTGGTATTGTAAAGATTTTATTTACTGTTTTCAACAGACTTTTTCATATGAAAATGGAGTTTTATTTAAATCAAATTATTTTACGCCGTAATTATTCCATAGCCGTGGAAGCAGGTGCACATTTATCCTTTATATAATGGTTTATTTTACTTGTCTGTAGCGTTGAAGAGGCTCGTGTAGGTAGTATGTACAAAATACATAGGAACCTTGACTTTGCAGAGACCATAAGTTGTCACCAACTTTCCGGAAAATATGGCCAAAGAACTGCAACTAAATATTTGAAGCGTGTCATTCTTCTAGCGGTTTTCCACCTAGAGTCAGTGTTGCCTTATCAGCTTCGCATCCTCGTGGTGGTTGTTTGAGGAGCTGAGTTTTGAAAGCACTGATAACCAACCCAAATCGTTGACAAGATTGGTATAATGAGTCAACGTTTGGAGCCGAGTCATATCATTGGACATGAGGCACACGTCATCAGCATATGAGACACGTTATCTCCCTATAGACGTTTGTTTTTTTTTTTTCTGTATTGCTCTTTTTGTTTTTTTTTTTTGTGTATTTTATTATTCATTTTGCTTTTATTGTGAACCATATTATGTGTACCTGTGTCTCATTTAAATGGGAAAATAAAAATTATTTTCCTTCTTCTTTCTTCATATAGGTAGAATCTCCAGTATAGAATCTCTAGTATCTACACGAAGGATATAAGTAGGTATTGGTTCGTAAAGCGGTCCACGGAATCCAATTAATGACCTTTTTCCAACACCACAACTCAAATGTTAGCCCCCAGATATTATAGGATTGGCCACGTTTTCGAGAGAGTTGACGTGATCTATTTGTCGCTACGCTGGTTTTGGAATGGTTTATCTTGATACCTGGTTCTCTTTTGATACTTTGCATTCTATCGAGAAGGTCTACTATTTTAGCTTAGCTCGCAGCCACAAGTATTGTGTCGATTGCCGTAGGTATCCGAGATTCGTAATAGGAATGCCGCCTATAATGCGGCTTTCCTCCCAGTTATCTAGCGATTTTCTGCAAATATGTTTTCTGTGTAGATACCTACATTAAATAGAAAGGGGTAAAACATGCAACACGACTGCCTCCGTGGTCCAGTAGATAGTGTATGCGACTGCTGATCGGAGGTCCCGGGTTCGATTCCCGGATCAGGCAAAAGTGATATCGAGTTTTTTCCGAATTCTCTGATGTGCCCGCTAACGGTAATAGGCTCGCCCCCTATTACGTGGGGCTTCAAAAATTCATGGCGAAATGTGGGTGTAATATAACACCTCTGCCTACCCCATAGAGTATAGGATACAGGCGTGAGTCTATAAAAAAAACATGCAACACTGTATCACCCCCTTTCCAAAGTTAACGTGCTCTAATGTTACACTGACGACCTTCACAACACCATAGCTATTCCGATTTGATCAGATCAACTAGATATTTCGGGACTCCAAGCTCATCTTAAACTTTCCACAGCTTCCCAACTTCCTTGGCTCCATGGCTTTGTTTTAGTCAACGCAACGAAACTAGGAATCAGAGGTCTACTGAATTCGTAGGATGTTTCAAAACTGACGGATATTCAAAATGTGTTTCAGGATTTCCTTGCTCTTGACGAAGTCAGTATGTTCCTGGGGTATTTCCAGTCTAGAAAATATTGAATCTTAGTGCTGATGATGTGAAGCAGAATTTTGCTTGAGTGTGACTTCAATGCTAGGGTCCTATATAGTTGTCACATTGGGTGTTGAGTCTTTTTATGTAAAGGAAGATTTATAGACTTACGAATCGCCGGGCGTATAACCAATACATAGACTAATAACCAGTACGCCAAATGCTGTCACAGATGTCATGTAGCGCCTCAGCTTCATACGGTCCATCACCTTTATGAGATCTGCTGTAAACTGCTAACAGAAGCCAGAATGAGGGGTTCCAAAGTCATGTCAGTGCTCGACGCAGTTAATCAGTTAATAAATAATAGGTACCTACATATAAATACGACAGGTGTGCCTGGAGCCGAGAGGCTTTTTTATTACGATCCTCGCAGTACTTACTTGTACTTTTCTCCTGTTGCATCCAAGTTTTGAAGTCGAGATTCATTCTCATACTCAAATACCCACTCATGATTTGGCTTTGAACCGTTGTGAAATGAGTCTAACCTTCTTAAAACGATTTGATGTCTGATCTGTATTTGCAGCGCGTTACTTTTGGGTTCCAGGCAGATAATTATTTTTTCGAAACGATAGAAAGGCACGAAAGTTGTACAATTTTATTCTGCTTACATTCGAGTATCCCGATTCTCTTGATACCCGATAAGGTCTTCTAGTTTCGTGAACACTGATAGTTTTACTCCTGCGTTCGTTCAGGTTTCGACGGAGAGCTATGTTTGTCTACGGTACCGATGACTGGGGTATGCTGTCTCGATGTATAATTCACTTTCTTCAACACTAGCTGTTCTATGTGATTCAATTGAAAATTTACACTTACTCTATCGGAGGGTGGATTTTCTGCAAATCTGAGTCAGTTAAGCAATACCACATCCGATATTGGATATCTTTAGCAAATTATTGTATTTCCCCCGCTGCAGTGTTCGTGAAAATACCCCATCAGTTTATTTTATTGAATAAAACTAATGTAGAACCAACATAATTTTATTTACAGCTAAATTTATCTAAGTATAATTAATGCACACTAGTTATCCCACTTCTTGGAGACGTCGATGTACTCGCCGTCCGGTGACTCGTAGCTCTTGATAGGTGGCGTCGCTACTGTGCCGCGGACCTCGTAAGGAATAAGCGCTAGATCAGGCTGGAAATAATGAAATGTCTTTAGATGCTATTTACTTAACAAATTAAAAATACGTACCTAAGTAACAGTTTTCATCTGGGTTTCTTATCTGTACATGAAATCTTGCACAAAATAATATATCGAAAAGTAAGGTTAGACACGTCACAACATAAAGATGATATGGGTAAGTATAAAAATAAAAAATACACCTTTAATTCCACTGACAATAAAAAAATTGCAACATGAAAGTTCATGTTGCAATTTTTTTCAAACCAGTCAAGACGAAGATTAAATTATGCCAACCAGAAAGCGCCGTAGTAGAAACTTAACGTTTTATGTCGAAACATCAGAGTTTACAAATACTACAGTTATGGGTAGTTTAAAAATCTATGGAGAGCTAACATCCGGATTCGAGAATGTTCTAGTATTTGGGAGGAATAAAGTGTTGTGTGAACTAGAGAGGGGATTCTGTAGTTTAAATTACGTGATCGTGCCTGGTGGCCAGTAGCGGCTTTAGGGGGGGCCGACCGGGGCGGTCGCCCGGGGCGCCGGAATCCAAGGGCGCCGCAGGCACCCGGGCCTAGTCAAGTGCTGGGTTAAACAGAAACAATAAAAGTGTCGGATAATGTTGGGTTCAAAAATAAATATTGACTGGCTCTCGTATATGCCTGCTTAAACTTAAGATTTAAAGATGCCTAGAGCGTTGTAGTAAAATGCTATGAATTAGTAGATACTACGAGTCACGGCGTATTACTTAACTTTGAGCACAGGTAAAAGAGTAAAAAAAAAGTAGTGGTTGGCAAGCTACACAATATCCCGTGGGTGAGTGTTTGAGGTAACTAACGGATTGTCAGCGGAAAATGTGCAGCAGCGTTCCTTAGTGCAGGTATCCTACTGTGGTTGCCAACCCGCATATCCATCGTGGTGACTATGCCCAAAACCCACCATGAAAAATAGCCAAAGTGTACGGTGCCTAGCCCTCAGCCATATCATTCCAGCTCACGGCAGCGGTCTTGATCATGCTAAGAATCCCCGGGCTATGGACAGCTGCCAACATCAATTGAACCTAGCTAAAGATAATGAATGCAGTTGAGGGCTGACAAAGAGTGGAGAGTCATGATGTTCCTGCCATCAGCCGGCTGCCTATATTACTTTAGGCAAGTAAGCCTATGATCCTAGGGTGACGGGGTTATCTCGTCAAAAACAATTGTTCGTTACAAAAGAACTGCGATCTGCAGCGTCTGGACTCAGGTAGCGTACCTTGACATGAAGTAGGGTTATTTCGTGGAGAATCATGTTTGGGACCGCATAAAGCACATAATTATGGGAGCTGGGAGCAGAAGAAACCATATGGGGGAAATGCTAGAAAAGTTCAAACAGGAGATAAGCTGCATGAAGATGAACATTTTACCAGAAAAATCCGCGATGGATGTGGACGTGAAAGCGCCCCGACAGTAATACAAATAAAGAGATTTATATACTAATTAGGTAACACTAGATTAGCCCGCAGTTACACCTGCTTTATTTAGGGCTTCTGCTCCGCACCAGCTGTTCAGAGCGTGATGTTATATGGTCGTATAACATACACAAAAGTAATTTTTCTAATCGGAACAGTAATGCCCGAGATTAGCGCGTTCAACCATGTGACGGATAGATATATGATGACTTAAGTGGCATAGTTGGTGCTGTACGTCAATTTGGAATAAGGCACATTAGGAAAAGATAACTTGTTAGGAAATTTAAACTTTCAAATGAAATTCTGTGAAAAATCCGTGGTCAACAGTCTCCGTGAAAGGACTTGGAAAGAGTCATCTGACAAAGCTGACTAGCTCGAATAGCGATACAATTAGACACACGCTATTTAATACTTCTGCGAATATCTGAATGTTGCGCATGTATCGACGCGTCCACAACCAGCCACCAAGAGCCACACTTACTAGCCACTTAACAGAAGCTTTCCTAGACATAGCTGTCGACGAAATCAGTGCGCCTCTCAGGCAGCTTAGACTGCGAGGCGCACTGATTTCGTCGACTAAAGGCTCCCAGGGAAGACGATGTAGCCGTCTCGTCTGGCCTTCGAGAAGCCTTTGATACCATCAAAATTTGGAGTCTTTGTAGCGCTGCCAAGTGGATTGACGATACGTGGAGGTGTTAAGGGGTCGCTACCAAAATGGGGACGATGACTGTTCAAGATCTGAAGCACCGACTAAGACCCATACACTTGCTTCACGGTCTAAGACTTGCGTGAGTGAGTTCTTTAAATTATACCAAATGAATTAAGCCCCTACTCTTTTTTTTTCGGTAAAAGAATACAAAATATAATTTTCTACTATTTAGTAGTTTTAAAAATTATTAAATTTTAAACTATTATTTACCTACTTATTTTTGCCATCCAGTCGTTTTAAAATCACGTTCAACGTTTCCGTTACATAGACACATACCGAGCTAATAAAAGCGTTTTCTAATATTTATAGGTAGGCCGGCTCGACCGGGGAAGTACTACCCTCTCAAAGAATACCGACATTAATATACAGTATCTATACTGTTGCGTTTCGTTCAGTGAGTGAATGTTCCGGAGGCCCATGCTATTTTCGCCTTAGTAAAATACATAGGAAAAGAAGTGGGAACTTCTTTTCCTATGTATTTTACTACTTTGGAACGCCTATCTTTCAAACGATTGACTTTTAGAAACAATAGGGTAGTTTCCAGGGTCAAAATAATTACGTTTTATTTAGTCCGTATTTTAGATTATAAAAAAATATTGGACACGTATTTTTCCTTTTTTTCGATTAAATAAAAAATAACAAAGATATAGCCCATTAAAGTTACGTGTGACGTCATCTAGTGCAAAAAAATGCAGCACGGCGTGACGTTATACGTAACTTTAATGAGCTATAACTTGGTCATTTTTGGTTTAATTTACAAATTTAAAAAATACGTATCGCTTATTTTTGAATAATCTCAAGGACGGACTTATAATTTTTTTTTTGTCAACTAGCCTATTGTATTAGGGACCTATTTTTAACATTTCGCCATGCTACGAATTTAAGGTCCCACGTAATAGGAGGCAAGCCTATTGCTGTTATCGGGCACATTGCCAGGATCCGTGCTACTGCGGAGAATTCGAAAAAACTCAGTAACATTTGTCTGACCCGGGTATCGAACCCGGGACCGCCCGATCAGCAGACGCATACACTATTCAGTGTACCATGAAGTGTTTTACATCTACCTAATAATTTTCAAATGTGTAGTCTTAATTGTTTCGGAATAAAGTGGCCGAGACTAAAAAAGTGGCTAATTTATAAGGGTACCATTTTTTTGCCATTTTGGCCACGGAACCCTAAATAAGGAGGCGCCAAATGAGTGGCTCGCCCGGGGCGCCTGCATGGCTAAGGCCGGCCCTGCTGGTGGCGGCCCGACGGTAGTTGCTAAGAACTTTATACAAGTAATTGCGGCGAGAACTTTAATAGCGTGATTCAGGATCTAAGTCTCACACCGACCAGACTTAGAGGGCAGAGGTTTTATCGCGCTTAAAGAAGAGTATTGTGTCATTGACAAGCGGTTAACTTACGTTTGCACTAACGCGTTAAGTCGTATCTTAAGCATTCTCATTTAAAACTGAAGTGAAATGAAAACATCAACCCTATGAATGCTACAATACTGTAATTTTATCTCCAAGTCGGCCTGTGTTGTGGTCTTAGCCCACTTACACGAATCCGCTCCCACCCAACAAAAAGAATATCAGTCAAATATGGGCTTTAAGTATTGCTCTTTAGATATTCTTAACATTGGCATCATAAATTAGCAGACAGCTCGTTGTCCGACGTCAGACTGCTCAGTAGATGACGCCTCGCTTAGCGCGTGTTGAAAGCAAGCGGTCTCTGCGGTGTCCGCACGCTGACTGCTAGCAGTCGCCCTATGGATTGCGAGCGGTCTCCTTACTTTAGGTCGGTGTTGGGTGGAAGCGTTGCTGGAGCAAAGTCGTTTAAGTAGGCCTTTAGTCGTATTTCTGTTGTTATCCATTTCCTTACCATAATGGCTTCATTATACAAATCTTCAGACTCTTCGTATAGCTTGTCTAGTGCCCGTCGCTGCGCAGCCATGATGCGGTCTATCTGTGCAACATTGGCCATGTATTCCTCTCGCTTGTACCGTGTCCATTCCTTTTGCATGAGAGCACGGGACTCTATCTCTTCTGCTGTCAGTTTGGGTTGTGGCCTCTTTCTTTTGCTGAAATAATACAATCAGCTCTCATAAGACTTAAAAGTAAATGTCAATAAATAAATCAGTGAAAGTATTTTATGTTATGGTTTCTTTATAATTCATTTATTATTTTACATTATTATAGTCACAACATTATTCTTGGAGCCCACAGTCCACTTATTAGTCTTAACTGATATGACAGAATATTAGTTTTGCCACAGAATATCTGTGACTAAACTCAGCAACCTACATAACATCTAAAACTCATGGTTTAATGTTATCACTGCATGTTGCAAGCAATAATTCACAATTTAATACACACATAACTTTCAAAAGTCTGTGGTGTGTGCCGGGGGTTGAACCCCATACCCTTTTAATGGCAGTCTACTGGTATCTCCAATAGGATATCAAAAAAATATTTATAGGAGTTGAGTGACTTATATATCTAATGGGACAAGATTTCAGTGGGCGCATAAAAAGAAAGATTGTGGTGTACAGTGAGATGTGCTAGCATGGATGTTTATGATTCTAGCAAGATGAAATACTTAAGACCCTTTGTTTAACACTAAGGAAAAAAGGTACAATAAGGCCTGAGCTGATTATCCCAGTTCCTTAACAAGCAATGGACAAGTTCAGAAAGTCTTTCCTAGTCTGCCATCATACAAAAACCTATATAAGTAACTCTGCTTTTATAAATTATATTTTACCAGTCACACGGCATACATTTAATTACATGATATTTCAATAAATAGCACTGCACAATCCCTCCCGTGCTGCGCATACACACAGATGATCGAAAACACCGCAATACCTGGAATGAAACTATTAGACAAAATATAGCAGTTTGTGTCATCAATTATATAAGTCGCACAAGCTATACCTAACAACACTTTTTATTATTCAGGGAAACATAAAATAGTTAAATTAGCCCTTAAATAACTACTTACTTAAAATTGTCAAGTAGATCAAGAGGAACTTCCATCTCATCTATAGGTTTCAACTGCCGAGCATTCTTCTCCAGTCTTCTGATCTGCTTCTCCAGCTTCTTGCGCCGTCTTTCCTCACGGGCTTTAACAATAGCTGGATCTATCTTTTTCTTCTTTTTCATAGGCTCTGCCCTGATAAAACATTAAATGATTTTGTAAGTTAATTATAATATAATAAGCTTGAAGTTATAATACTTTCCCATAACATTGAAATGTCGATGTCTAGGATTATTATAATTTCTTACAAGATTTATTTCAATTTATTGGTTACCATAATATTATAAGAGCCAACTCAGGATAGGAATTATCTTCCAGTATTTTCCAGTTAAATTAATAAAATAGAACAAAATGTATATAACTTTATACGCCAAGAAATTTCTCCAAACTTATCAGAAAGTGGTGAAGCTGGCCTTCTAAATTACATTTAAGACTTTTTATGTAAGTGTATTCTTAGACTATTTACCAAAGCTGATCTGTGACTTTGAACTGCACTGCTGCTGTTGTAGAGACATTCCTACTGATCACTGGTGATTTAACTGCAGGACATATTGATAATCTGCAATATAAATTATAAAAACCATGAAAGGTTTATTAAATTCCAAAATAGAGATTTTAGGTTATGTTGACATAATATTCACGTATTTTTAAAACCCACCGAGTAAATTGCCTTAATAAAGACAAATTAAACATTTTGTTACGCTATAATTAACTAAAACTAAGTGATTTTATTTAAAATCTATCCCACAATCTATAATAATTGTGGAAAATACACCTCTCACTTTAAATTATAAACTTTGACAGCAATCAAAGACTACAATACAGCAATGACAGCAAAGCTTTGACACTTGTCACTTGACAGTGAATCGAAGCACCGCTGGACGCAACGAGGTACCTAATAATATTTGTTATCGGCAATTATTTACCATCAGATATATAATATTATTATGCAGGCAAAAATATAAATTATGAGTACACTGACATGTAATTTATTAACACATATTCGATAATAAGTTACATCAACTTTAAAGTAACGTGTCAGTAAAATGGAACGTTGCAATTTCGAACCACAGAGTAAAAAGTCTATCATTCGATCATTCGTCATAGGATTAAAGGCCGATTCACACATATCAGTGAAGTCTCAGTTCCGACAACGTATCCGCACAGGTCAGTATCAGTGCTACAGTGAGGCGGCAGTGCTTCAATTCACTCATGTATCAGTGCGCGGATCGGAAGCACTGAGAACGGTGCGACGATAGTTGGTGATGATATTTGCTATGGCTCTAATCAACAATACGGAACTAGCAATGATAGCCATTATAAGCAATATAAGCATGGCGATTAAGAGAAACAGAAGGAGAGTTCATGACATTATACAAATAATTTATTAAAGATGAAAAGAAATATTTTCAACATTTTAGAATGTCGGAAAGCTCTAGCTGTTTCAAAAATCTCAAAATGAGACAAATCATACAAAACATTATTTTCACGAACCAATTCTATCAGTCGCTCGTCCTGCATTTTATTTTACGGACATCGGCGTCCGTGATCCGACAAAAAATATCGTCGCCACCGATTACGTACCTACGTGATCGCCGGCGCCGCCACTGTCACTGAGAGTACTGTTTCGTCACTGACACTGACAGGTGTGGATACGTTCATAGAAAATGTATTAAAGAATAATTATCACGGTGCCGGTACTGTGCCGGAACTGTGACTTCACTGATATGTGTGAATAGGCCTTAATAATGTGAATCTAATGCCGACTAATGCCCGATCCAGACCAGACTCTCCTCGAGGCTACACGAGGAAACGCGAGTACGAGAGTGTGGACGGTGCGCTCAGGCGCGGTCCGAAGGGGGGGGTCACAGGGGACATGACCCCCCCCCCCCAAATCTATGGTCAAATTGAAAAATCTCAAAAATTTGACAACCAATAAAAGGAAATTTTTAGCTATCCCCTAACAGCGATAAATTCGCGTCGATATCTGAATATACAGAAGAAAATCTTCTTATCGTTAAGAAAGTATCTGAATTCTATTGCCATTTTTTAAGTCCGATCAAGTCCGATCCGCAGCTGGCATCACAGCCAGATTCGATGTGGCCGTAGGCTTGCACCAAGGGTCGGCGCTTAGCCCCTACCTCTTCCTGTTAATTATGGATGCTAGGTATATTATCAGACATACAGGAAGAGGCACCCTGGTGAATGCTGTTTGCCGATGACATCGTTCTGGTAGCAGTGAGTGGACAGAAGGTGCAGAGCAAGCTGGCGGCAGAGATTGGAGAATGTAGGCCTGAGAATAAGCAGAACTAAAACGGAATATATGTTTTGTGACTTTGGCGGTCTCTCCAGTCCTATACCGGTTACACTCAGCGGTACACCGCTACCAGTATGCTCCGATTGCCGCTACCTAGGTTCACTCCTGCAAGATGACGGCGGAATTGATCGGGAGGTTAGGCAAAGAATCAACGCAGGATGGATGAAATGGTGACAGGTCTCAGGCACAATTTGCGACAACAAAATGCCTGTGAAATTAAAGGGCCGCATGTTTAAGTCGGTTATAAGGCCTGTCGTACTGTATGGAGCTGAGTGTTGGGCTACAAAGAAGATGGATGAGAAACAATTGTGGCAGAGATGAGAATGTTACGATGGATGTGTGGAGTGACAAGAATGGACAGAATTAGGAATGATTACGTTAGAGGTCAATTTAGAGGTTATTTGAAAGTGGCGCCCATTGATGAAAAGGTAAAAGGGATTCGATTGGCCTGGTATGGACATGTTATGCGGAGAGATGAGATGTATGTAGGTAAAAAGTGATGAATATGCATGTAGAAGGACGATAAGGGAGAGGACGGCCAAGGAAAAGATGGATGGACTGTGTGAGGATGAAAGAAAGAATGAATTTATTTGCACTAACACAATGTTATGACAATAATTACCGTAATAAATAAGAGCTAAAGAACAAGAAAAACAAATCAAAGAAGTAAATCGCGAAAAATTTCTCGCTGGCTGGCGCCACTGAGGCACGGCTTTATCTACTCATGTAGCTGGATGGATGGATATGAAAGAGAAAAGGGTAAGCGATCGGATGACTGGTGAGGTGATAGAGAAGTATGGAAGCGAAGGACATACTGCGCCGACCCCAAATAAATAGGGACCAGGGCAAGACAATGATGATGACCTATTTTTAGGGTTCCGTACCTGTTTACCTCACAAGATAAAAAAAGGAACCCTTATAAGATCACTTTCTTGTCCGTCTGTCTGTCTGTCCGTGTGTCACCACCGATTTTCTCAGGAACGGGTGCACCATGCAAATAAAATTGGTGGAAATTTATACCAGATACTGAGGTCTATGGTTCCTATTAGGTGTATAAAAATCAGGGTCCTGGGTCAACCCGATAAAAAAGATATGGTCAAAATTAGATTTTTGCGAAAACTTGTAAGTACCGAAATTGACCTTAAGGTCCCACTTTGCGTGGGCTTGAACTCACTGGTGGGCGGGGCCAAAAAGCACGCTGTCTCACTTGACATCGTGCCCGAAAGAGATAGTATCAGTGATGAGCGGTTAGACGCTAGTCCTCACGCACGACGTCTGCTTTGCACCCACACACATAGCGCTCCGAACCGTTCCGAATAAAAACGAAATTACACGATGCACACATACCGTTTCGGTTGTTGCGGTGTGTGCCGCTCGACACTCGCGATATCAGCAGGTATCTACAAATTCGTACTAAAGTAGTGGGTACTGCGTTTTTGCTATATATTTGTATGGCTGCTAAGAGTGCGTTCCTATTATACAACATTATTTTTAGCATACGCGAAACCTGAATACATTTTGTTTAGAAACATTGTACGGTTAGCTATGTACCTATTGCCAAACTATAATATTATCAATGAGTGTAGGTACGTCATAGATAGGTAGCGCACGTTGAGAGGGATTGCCGTGTTATCGCGCCGCGTAATTAGCATATTTTTGAACGGACAACCAGGTAACATAACCTTATATTATAAATTTATGATTTTTCAAGATACAATTATGAAATTTTGAGATTCTTTACACAAAAATACAAGAAAATATAATAAAAAATATTATTATTGACTGCTTATTTTATTATGTTTAGTTTTCCTCGAATGATCTTGCAATTGCTGAGGAGTTTACGAGCGATGCCGTACTGACACATGCTTACTTGTTCATCGCGGTTTATGTCTGATTTATATGTTCCCAATGCTGGGACATACCTAGCCCTCATCTTTGTGAGAGGGAATGGTCTATGTAATCCTCCACGCAGGCTCTGTGCGGATTGGTCTATGTCCAATTGGAAGCTTTACCTAGGTACTCAATATCACTAAATACATATAAACACGTAACACCAATTTTTTTACGTGGTATAATCATCAATTTAGCCACAACACAACCACCCAGGGCAGGACGGGAGGGACTGACAGACTTGTACCTACTGACTAAAATCCACAGTGTCCTTTACGTTCCGGGGCCACAGTTGCCTGATGGTGATGAGATAGTCCTGCCTGTCCCCGGCAGGCAAATCAAAACACTTTTTTGTCTCACCAGAAATGGATAAACATCGGTAAAAAGCTCGTCTAAAAAAAGTCTAAGTGTTTAACTTTATTGTGGTAAGACGGCTAAAGTTTACATTTGACGGCACGGTTGGCGCAGTGGCTGAGCGCTCGACTGCTGCGCAGCGAGTCGCGTGTTGGATCCACGGAACAAATATTTGCATGATCTGAAAATACACACACCAAAAAAAGTTTTTGATCACTAGGAAATGCTGATAATAAAAGAACATTATCAAGAAAAATCTTTATTGTGTGTTTTTACAATAGAATCTAAAAAACATAATATAATCAAGCCTAACAAAAAATATTTCAATTTTTCAAAGTGGTCGCAAGCTTAGTTGTTTTGGGTGTGGGAGTTTATGTATATATGAGTTTCAATGTTTGTAAACGTACCCACGATACCGGAGAAATTCCAAGAGTGGATCATAGTTTTGAAAAAATAACATTTTAGTATCCACAACGACAACGCGACGGGGCGGCGCAGCGCGGGCGCGGCGTCGTCGCTCGGTCCGTTTGTGATACTGTACTTGTATTGTAGGTGATTAGGATAATCCTTCTACGCTGTGTCCAACATATTTTATATTTACGACATAATATACTTTCATCTTGTCTGCCGCCAAAGTTGTCAACTCCAAACATCGAATAAATAACTACCGACGAAAAACTAGGGTTGTCAATAGAAAAAAAATATATCCCTAGCAAATAAAATAAACCCTGTAATGAAAGATGTTTTTTTAAACGTAGCGCGTATGTAGGTATATGAAACGTAGCGCGAGTAACGGCAGATTGCTACAAGATTATAAGTTACTTACTGAAGGGTCCTTGCATATTTTTATTTAGTTATTGAAAGAGAACAAAGTAGTGTGTGTCGTTATAGCCGGATACGGCTAAGAGCACTATACTTTATTTATTGAATAAAACAAAGTAAACTGTTTTGTAAATATTTCTTGATTATTACATTGCTTTATAACATTTAAAAAAATTAAAATAAAAAATATTTTTTGAGCATTGAATTAGTCGTAACTATTCTTGGTTTATTCATTTATACACATATTTTTAAAATTAAAAAAAATTTCTTTCTGCATTCTATTTTTCTAATGTGAACGTGAGGTCCATATACCATTGCATCTCTAAGAGCATTCATTACACTGCTATTTCCATCACCAATTACTTTAGTATACATGAGCCCGTGCATCTCCATGCTCACTTTAAAACCGTCTACAATGGCCGATGTCTCCATTTCGGTAGATGGACCCGAAAAGTTTTTAAAACACACATGTGTCGGAATTGAGGATTTTTTATTTTGAGCTATAGCACACACGCTACAATACGAATTTTTAACCCCAATGTACAGTACTTTTTTTGTACGGTGCCCTATGATACAACCTACACCAGAAAGTGAGTTAAAATTTGTACCATAACTGCGTTTAGCCCAGGAGCCGTCTGTAATGACGGTCACAAAAGGTACACCTTGTAGGACTTCATTGTTTTGCAGAGCCAGTCGTCTTTCTTCTGCACATGCTTCTAGCATAAGCTGTAAGGCTATGTCCTTTCGGATAATGCCTAACTTTTTATTATTTTTTACATAATATGATTCACTCATATTAGGCAAATTTAAGCTAGCACACACTTCATCAAGCTGGCTCCACCCATTGCCAGTTTGTGTAATACCTTCAATTACATTTAAATTAATAGGTATTTCTTTACTTCCCTGGTTTGACTTCTGAGATTCAATGTTTTCTATTTTATTGCAAAATTTGCACTTGAAAACAAATCGTGAGTAAAATCCAATTCTGTTTTCTTTGATAAATTCCATGTGCTGAAAATTACATGTAAATGGATCATGACTAATATTTTTCAATTGCTGAAATAGATAAGCAATATCCACTATAATATTTCCATCTAAAGTCGCACTATCCTGACAATTGGCGGATTCAAAAGAGAAATCGTAGTTGTCTGAAATCGATTCCGAATCACTGGATTTGTTATATTCATGTGTTGAAATCGAATTTGATTCTTCCTGTGTGGTTCTGCAAACACGTAACTCAATTACAATATGCATAAACTATCAAAAATGCATTTTACTAGCAGTGGCTATTACGGATTCCATACTTTCAAAAACGGCGTGTTATGAGCAAAATCAACCTCTGATTCGATGATATCCCAATCAGTTTGAGTTGGATTGACTCTGGGGCTAGTCTGATCATAAGGATCATTTTGTACACGTATATTTTTACACCGTAAAGCCTTCTCTGGTTGTAAAGCTGTCTCATGTACTTGTGCTTGAACCACAATTTGTTTAAATGACTCACAAGGAGACCTAAAAGCAACATAGGTAACTAAGATGAAGTTAGACATAAAGAAAGAATCAACAATTCAAAACCTCAACGAACACAGTTGGTTGCCGAATTGACCTAAAATTTAATGACTACGGTACATAAAAAAACTACTTACGCTAGGGGTGTGGTCACATGAGAAATATCCGAACTGATCTGTTCACTAGCGTCACTTACTACAGGTAAATCACGTTGTGCAAACATTGTTTCATGAACTTCTACTACACAGGTATCTTGCTCGAATGCATCTCGCGTTGATCTAAACATGGATTATACAAGGTTAAATTATCAAGCAAAACTACGCATCGCCAACATAATAAAAAAAATTTCGAGTTATCAAACATAACACTCAAAATAATTCTTACGGTTGAGACGTATCCAGTATAGGAGCAATATTTTCTTTATTCATGAACCATGCACTCAATGCTCTCTTGAATTTTTTTTTGCGTGGAGCACTTAGTTTTAGGCGCCCTTTTGTTCCCATTCGCCAATCTTTTGTATCTGTTCCATAAAAATAACAGCAATATAAGAAACCTAAACACTAAAATAATTTGTTTTATGAAAGTAATGCTCTTATTAATGTGTACTTAATTTATTTGTTATTGACATTAGATTATTTTAGGCAGTATTCTAAAGACGTGTAAGGCTTCTAAAAATGCAGACATGTACCTAATTTTTATCGAAGTAAAGAAGTAGGTGAAAAAAACTAATATAAAAAGTCACATAATAATTTGTGACAACCCTCGTACATCGATTCGGACACGAGTTTGAAGCACGTGGCGAGTCCCGATGCAACACGTCGCGGCGTTTGATACCTCAGCATGATGTTCAGCTGATGCCAATTCAAGAAATGTAGTACCTAAATTGGTACCTATACATAATAATACAATATAGAACTAGGTACACACATATTTTTTATGGTGTTAATATTTTCAAATGAGTTCTTTCGCCCTAGGTGGATCAGAAAGAACTGTCAGACTAGTACTGACTAAAATCCACCATATTCCTTCTATTTCCCTTTACGTTCCAGGGTCACAATTGACTGAGTCCCGCAACCCCAGAAATATCGGTACGGTACGTTATCAATAAGGTACCCCGAGTGCTACAAGCACAATATAGGTAATTACCTAATATAATTACCGTGCCAGAAGTGCCGCAGAAGGGTTTTACATAATGAACTAGCTTTTCCTCGTTGTTTTACCCCTGCTGCTCGGCTCCTATTGATCATAGCGTTATGAGTACGTTCGATAAATGGCCTATCCTATCTAACAAAAAAAGCACCTCTAATTGGCCTAGTTGAAAACAAATGATTTGATCCAAAATATTTTTTTCAATTCGAACCTGTAGTTCCGGAGATTAGCGTGTTCAACCAAATAAACAAACTCTTCAGCTACATAATACAATTTTGTTTTGTCTACGCGAAACCAGATAAGTACACCTGTCTAATGTCTATTATTTTTGTGTAAAATATCTATCCGCGATGCAGACGCCGCGCGCCACCGCGTGCCGCCGCCGCGCCTGCGCGTGACTAGTGTCTACACACACACGGACGGCGGACGTAAAACATCGTGGCGGGATTTTATCTTCCAAGGAATTTTCAATTTTTGTTGGTTAGCCGAGAGTAGAAAATCAGGAGATTTTTCGACGCTCTGCGATTCTGCTGGATTCTCAATCGCCGGCACAATACAGAGTGTTGGATATCCGTTACGGAATGAAATAATAATAACCGAATGGACTTGCCCTTGAAAACAGCGGCGACCCGGACCGTAAGGTGCTATTGACGGACATCGTGGATTTTAATCAGTACAAGTGGTACAAGTCTGACAGTCCCTCCCGTCCCACCCTGAGTGGGAGGACTCATTTGATGATTTTACCACGTAATAAAAAGATCACTAAATAGATAGGTGAGTAGGTAATGTAAAGAGTTATTACTAAAACTCTTTAGTAATGTGCTGCTGGCGGGTGTGAAAAGAAATAAATGGTTCGAATATTCTGAATGATATTGTTTTTAGACAGATGTGTCATGTGTCATCGTGGAAAGAAAGCTTATAAAAATATAAGGATTGCTGTATCGGCCGTGTCCACGTAAACACTTCGATGAATACACGCTGAATCCCGTACCACGGTGTATCTCTGGTCTGCAACCCCCCTCCCCCCCGTCACAGTACCTAGAGATTAGTTGTAACAAATTATATGACTTACCCATTGTTAGTTTTAATTTGTTTACACCTGTTCTTCAATGAACCAACACAATCTTACTGGCACTAAAGCACATAGGTAGGTATGTGACTAAAGTCCATTCAAAACAATTACAAAATAATAAATTCGGAGTCCAAGCAATGCCAAGTCAAACAGATAAAGTAGGTAACGAAATCCAAAGTTCAAGCCAGGGGTCAATTTAGAGTAGTAACATAAAGCGTAGATAATATAGGTAGTCAACATACACGTCATACGAACGATGTAGGCCGCAGTAGACTGAACCAAACTCAGACAGCCGCGCTCGGCGCCGTGACACGTCTGGTTCATGTGTGCGTGCGCGTCGTCCCCCCGCACCGCAACCGGGGTAACTTTATTCAGTGAGATGCACGATAGTTCAGAGTAAAAGGCGCGCGTGATAAAATACAAAAAGGCCTTTGGAAGAAGGGGTTTTATGAAAAAACCACTGCATCAATCAATTTCAAATAAAATTTATTGAATTCTTCGAGAAATTTGCTGTGTCGGTACAGGCTTCGTTTTTGAAATTTGATGCTTCTTTTATTTCTAATTTACGCTCAAAGTTGTGTTAAAATTAGCCAAAAAAACGAAACTTTAGAAGCTCGTAACTTTTTATTGGCTTATTATTTTACAATTCTGCTTCCGTACAGACAAAATTAATAATGAGACAAAACGATATCATGTTTAACTTTGGATGTATATAGTCAAATAGTGGAGTAAAACCCCCCCGAAGTTTGTATGGAAAAAATGTTGACTTGAGTCGCCTTAACTTTCAACTTTTTTTAATTTTCAGAATTTTTCCTTTACTTGTGCTGTAAGACCTTGGTTTTAACCAAAATTGACAATTCTAGGTCAACCGTAAGTAGCCTATAGATTTTGGGTCGAAAACCTATATGGTAGTTCCCGTTGAACTAGAATCACGAAATTGGCCAAATTTCGTGATTCTAGTTCAAATATATACCTAAAAGCAGGGTCTTACAGCACAAATAAAGGAAACATTACAAAAAATAAAAAAGTGGAAAATTTAAGGGTGTCCCCATACATACATAGTAGACTCCATTTAAGATAGTGCTCTAAGTTGTATGAGCGCTCATACAGATTTAGAGGACTAGCGTATTTAGTACGAACAAATTCGTTCTTATCAAATAAAGTAAAATGCGTACGGAACCGTCAGTGCGCGGGTCAGACTCGCACTTGCCCGAATTTTTATTAGTGTAGTGAGTGACCCCCTCCAAAATTTCAGGCTGCGACCGCACCTGGGTGCGCTCGTGTCCTCTTGACTTCCCTCGCCTCGCCTCGCTGTCGCTCCATTTTGTGACGGTTTTTCGGACGCGAGAGATGAGGCGAGGGAATCATCCACACTCTCGCGATCACTCACTTTGTTGTAACTGCTGCAGAGTAAGGTCGCGCAGGTTTTTTTTATAGACGGAGTGGAGTAACGACGACGACTAGCAAACAAGAAACGACAGCCAGTAAACACGTGTGTTGAATCTAGAATCTTATGCGGAGAATTTGTAATGAAGTTCAGTAAATTAAGAGCAAATTAAAAAAATATTAGTATCGACTTAAATTAGTCAAAATAATTATTTTTGTACTCGTAAAACTAAATAAGTAGGTAAGGACTACAAATGGACCAAAATATGATTTACGTCCATTTTTACATGTGGTTTATGTTCAATTGCTCCCTCCTTAGTCAATTTTCGCAATTTTGCAAATCTGTTTACTTGTATAAAAATACGTAGATTTTGGGCCTGAAGTACGTAGATTCGCGGGAAGGGTCCGAAATAATAGTAATAGATTAGATCTACGTAAAAAGACGTAGAGTTGGCAACATTGGGTAACGGTGCGCGGGCACGGGGCGCGCGGCTCCCCGCAACTGGTGCCCGTGCGGGTCTCCGCCATAGATTAATTAACGTACTAAAGTAGTCTCCGCAACGGAGCACTTTTGTATGGGATCACGCGGGCGTCTGCTTTACGCAGTTTCAAGCCTTAGAATCCTTCATCCTGATTAAGCAGAGTGCCCATTAATCTGTATTATAGTAACGCGAATTTATCAGAGGTCAGTCATAGTGCAGATTACACACTTACATTTTTAAGCAGCACATCAGTGCTCCCTATATTGTCTTGGCTGACTGGATTGTCTCAGTTATTGGCCTAGTGTAATAGGCCCTTGGCATGACGCGGTTTCACCATTTAACTGATCTATTTATACGATGTCGCTTGGCAGCGCGAAATGATTTACAGATCAAATCTATGTACTTAAATAACAAAATAATATGCTTGATCTCGTTTATCAATAGGTAACGAATTAAGTCTATGTACAATAAAAAAGAACATTAAATAGGTGCCTTACAGTTGACATTTCAAATCTGCAAACTGCTTCTCCATTTAAAACGCAAACTTATATTATGCGAAGACTTCACAATAAAAGATATATTATATCCGTCTAATCTTTATTGCTAAAGGTGCATCGCCGTAATAAGAAACCGGTCACAGAGTTTTTTAAATCACGTTGCGGTTTCCGCTCAACGATAAAACAATAACGTCCTTATTTTACCTTAAGTCCTATTATCTACCGCTGGATTTCCCCTTGGTCATTCTATTACGCCTAAAAAATAATCAGGTGTCCGATTAATTATTCTTTCACGTGAAAGAGCCCAGTTCGATAAAAAACTTGCAATAAGTACCTACTCCTCTCCATTAGTAATCTTCTGTTATCATATCAATTATCAAAATATCAGTCTGTATATAAATCTGCTGTTACTGACTGACTGTTTGACAACGTTCAGTCAAATCTATAGGGCTTCTTTTTTCTTTTACGAGGTGGAAAATCCCTTCGGATCTCCGACTCTTGGGGAAATGAGAGCCAGAGTATGTGGTGTTACCACTAAAAACCACCTCGACTTTCTCATGTACGCGTGTGTCGGAGGGTCAGGTATCGCCGAAGCATTCGTCGCAACCCCGGGTATTGGGGACCGACGGGTATTGGCCGGCCTGATGGTCAGGCAGGCCCCGACCAAACAAAACCCTCTTGGCGGCGGATGAAGATGTTGGGCTCCGCCGCCAAAACACCCAGCGGCCGCAGAGGATAGGGAGGACGGTAACGCAACACCGCATCTCCTCTTCCGCTGCGGCCCAACCGCGATGCAATGCAATAATGGTGCGCCCCCATTTGGTCGCGGGAGATAGGGCACGCGGCAACGCAACACCGACACGCCTCTCCTCCCGCAACCGCACCCGACTGCGAGGGACAGACAGAACTGTCCCTCGCACCCGCACTTTGGACGCATCCTACGCAAGCCTCACCCAAGCCCACGAGGAGCGTCCCCAGAGGCGTCTCTAGCCCTTGTGGCGCCCGTGTGCAACCAGTACCCTGGCGCCCTCTAGTCTAGTAGGAGCGGGTTCGAAATGGAATAAGTCCTAACAGTTATACAGGGTGTTCACAAAAGTATGCACTTTTTTAAACTGTGATACCTACTCATGATAATACTGAACAACTTTCCCCAAGGAACCCATATGGTTATTTCTCAAAAAACTTTGGACTTATTATGGAGATCGATCAGCTGATTGACCAAGTCTCCATACAAAGTAATTTTTTTTTTTTTTAAGAATTGACCATCCATTCCTTGGGGAAAGTTGTTCAGTATCATGAGTAGAAGCCACAGTTTAAAAAAAGTGCATACCTTTGTTAAGACCCTATAATTTCAATCGGATATTCGTATGCAAATGGTACAATTTAAAATTATGTCGGGAAGCAAAATTTTTTTTTTGGGAAGGAAGGGGTTTTAAGAATGAAAAAAAATCACAACTTTGTAGTTCTTTCAAAAATATTTATTTTAAAAACTACTTTTTTTTATTTTTTACTTATTTTTTATCCCCGAAGGGGTAGGCAGAGGTGTAATATTACACCCACATTTCGCCATGAATTTTTAGGTCCCACGTAATAGGAGGCGAGCCTATTGCCGTACCGGGCACAGTACCAGACTCCGTGCTGCTACTGAGAATTTCCTAACGGAAAACCCAATAACACTTTGCCCGACCCGGGAATCGAACCCGAGACCTCCCGATCCCACGCGCACATTTATACCGCGAGACCAACGAGGCAGTCAAGTCGAGGCAGTAAAAACTACTTATAGTAACATAACAGGACGCTCGTCACACAAGTATATGTATATCTTAGACATAAATGTACCTATTAACAAAAAAGTTACTTTTCGAGCTTTTGCATTAGCGAAATCTTTAAAATGTCACTAACTTCAATTTTGATTTCGTGTTCAATACTTATTAACGATAAATTTGTCAATCTACTTTGCGACAATGTTGATCTAAGGTAGTTTTAAATTATTTTCAGTTTAGAAAATGACCTTTCGCTATATGCGACCATGACTGGAAGTGTCAGGTATATCCTCAGCGCAGTGGACAGATTTGGGAACACTGAAATTAATTTATTCGTAAACAAGTAATTTAAAATGTCCAACGGCGTAGTGGAATCATCAATAAACATCGGTAATAATTCGATTTCATTATAGAGCTCGAACTGTACCACATCTGAGGAGCCAGCATGGCTAAGTTTATTTTCTAAATAAGAGCAATGTGTTTTTTTGTATCAGAGTCCAAATCTTTCCAGTTTTTAAATTTTTTAAGAATGGAAAATGACATTATTTTCATTCAAAAGTTCGAACCGTTCGTCGAACTATTTATTGCGGTGTTTAACAAATAGATAGTGACCGACCGAAAGTTTCGGTTTCGGTTTCGGCCAGTTTCGGCCAAAAATCTAGTTTCGGTTTTAGTTTCGGTTTCGGCCAAAAAGTGGCCGAAACTTTCGGCCGCACTGAAACTCCTGTGTTCGTGAATTTTCGCGCCGACAGCTCCGCCTTCTATCGTTAACGGATTAAGTTGGGGATTTTTTTAATAGTACTGAAGTCGTTATAGGTACGTCTGTTATTAATGTTATTTATAATTTCAGTTTAATGACAATAGGATTGAAATAAATTGTTCAGACGTTTTATTTTTAAGCGTCAAGTGCCAATATGCAAAATTGTCCTTGGTTTAAATTCTTTCATCTTATTTTAAATATTTTTACTTCCCAAACAATTAAGTAGATACTATGATTGATTTTAACTTGACTTAAGATCCTATGTCCTTTAGATGGGGTAGAGGGCATCCTCAGTGCCATCCCGTTCGGTCTTGAGCTTCTCGCTTCATTTTGCTCCAGGTCTTACCTATGTTTTTCGCCTCTGCGACCATTTTCCGCCGCCAGTTCTGTTTAGCGCGGCCACTTTCTTCTTTTTGCTTTCTTTAGGGATTCCAGTCTAGGGCTTGCCTTGGTATATGTTCAGGATCCCTTCGGAACGTGTGGTCGATTCCACTACCACTTGCCTTAATCGATCGAAGACTCACAGCAGCGTTCCCACAGCTTTCTGTTTCACATTTTCTCGAGCTAGTAAATACTAAGAATACGGCTATGGCAGCGGTTGACGACGACCTAAAGACGATGTCTTTTGTGAGCTTCCACGTCTCACATCCGTACAGCGACACCGTTCTTACTTTGGACCGGAAAATTTTGAGCTCTCCTAGTCCATTTCCGCGATTGCCACACAGTAGACCCTTGTGAAGGTGCTGTCGCTTTAGCAATTCTAGAGGGGATGTCCTCTCTTCGGTCCCTCTAGTGTCTGACATTACGCTACCGAGATGTATGAATTTGTGGACCCTTTCTACAGCCACTGTGCCAATGAGCAACGGCAAAGAGCTTCTTGCACCGCACCTCAGTTACCAGGTCTTCCTGGTGTTGATTTTCAGTCCCCTCTCCGTCCGTCCTCAGTAAGAGAATGAGAGCATGACGTCATCGTGGATGACAAGGAAGAGGATAGATGAGAGGGAGACACCCTTGGCGCACACTCGCGAGAACTGGCATGACCCCCGAAACAAGACTGTCGTAAGTCACTCTGCAAGAGTACTTCCTGTAGATGGCTTTATTCAGGTTTGTAATATTTTTGGGGACCCCGATTTCACGTAGCCGGTCCCAGATACAAGTCCACCTCAGCGTATCGAAACCTTTTTCGAAATCCTCTTTGTCATTCAAATCCTTTCCTCTGCCATTCTGATGCCTGCTATGGGATTATGCGCAAGGTATTGATCTAGTCCGTGCACGATCTGCTAGAAAACCAGCCTGCTCTTTGCGAAGGAGAGGTTCAACAGCCTTCGATAATATGTGTGAGGTGACCAGATGTTCCGCAATAGGTGTGTTAGTGCGTTCGTAGAGGTAGAAACGTCCGAGGAGTTACCCGACGATTGCAACATTTGTTGCAATCGTCGGGTAACTCCTCGGCTGACCAGATGTTCCGCAATAGGTGTGTTAGTGCATTCGTAGCGGTAGAAACGTCCACTTTTAGCATATTCTCCGTGATTAGGTCGATTCCTAGTGCTTTACCATGCTTGAGTGATCTGATGTTTTTCACTACTTCCTCTTCATCAGCGAGCGGAGAAACATCAGTGTGGATGTATGTGTGGGCAGACTTTCGGAAGTAGTCGGAAAGACAGGGTCTTTCGAAACTCATCAAAGCGCTCCCGCCAGCGTTGGAGCTGTCCCTCCGATGTCACGATCGACTATTTTGCCCTTCAAGGGCTTCTTCTTATTCTGGATGCATGTCTATTTATTGTTATTTCATTTAACACCTATGTAACTATCTCTACGTATGATTATGAAAATTAATGGATATTTAGAAAATTCATGCTAAAATCTAGTGTACTTTACCTACACTAGATTTTAGTAATAATAGAATTTGTGACATGTTTAAGTAAGTTTCGGTTTCGGTTTCGGCCGAAACTAAGAGCGAGGCCGAAAGTTCGGTTTCGGTTTCGGTTTCTGCTGAAAAACCAGTTTCAGTCGGACACTAAGTCAAATAGTAGTAAAAATTTACTTTAAAATCTGTTTTCGCGTCTGTTATCGGTTCATCCTCCGCCTCATAATTGAAAAACCTTTTACGAGGGCGTGCAGATGTGGGAAATTCTACTATTGCCTCGACTTCTTCCGCTACAGTTTTCGCCCTGTTAAGGAGCTCCTCAAAAGCGGACTCATTACGGAATTCAGACAAACTTATTTTTGCAATCTCAATCATTTTCACCGCTTCTGACAATACAACGTCTGATCAAATAAGGGTGAAAATCATTTAAAATGACCATTGTGACAAAAATGAATCAAAAATGAAAATGTAACAAAGATGAAACGCGTAACAAAAAATAACAAAAATGAAATATTAGGGCTCGGTTACAATACCCATTGTTATCCGAACCTGATTTATTTTATTGATTTAGTATAATTATGGTGTTGCGCAATAAAACACTGTATTTTTTTATCATTTGTTTTATGAATTAAATTTGAACAAACAGAAAGACATACGGATTCATATTATATACAACAAAAATACACTCACAAATTTAATTATTAAAATTTTATCAGCAATGTGATTGCGACTTTACTTCATTTTTGTTATATTTTCCTTTTTGTAACGTAACTAAAATCATAACAAAAATGAAAAACCGTTGTACTTTGAAAGTAGTTTCAAATACGTTAAGCCAAACAGAAATCGCAATGAGTTACAACCACTTTGCATTTCAATAAATGTCAACACTAATGTACTTAGTTGATTAATTTGATAATATAAGGATTCACTCATTCACGTTGTTGGAAACAAAACAAAACTGACAAATTAAGGCGACTCAAGTCAACATTTTTTCCATACAAACTTCGGGGGGGTTTTACTCCACTATTTGACTATATACATCCAAAGTTAAACATGATATCGTTTTGTCTCATTATTAATTTTGTCTGTACGGAAGCAGAATTGTAAAATAATAAGCCAATAAAAAGTTACGAGCTTCTAAAGTTTCGTTTTTTTGGCTAATTTTAACACAACTTTGAGCGTAAATTAGAAATAAAAGAAGCATCAAATTTCAAAAACGAAGCCTGTACCGACACAGCAAATTTCTCGAAGAATTCAATAAATTTTATTTGAAATTGATTGATGCAGTGGTTTTTTCATAAAACCCCTTCTTCCAAAGGCCTTTTTGTATTTTATCACGCGCGCCTTTTACTCTGAACTATCGTGCATCTCACTGAATAAAGTTACCCCGGTTGCGGTGCGGGGGGACGACGCGCACGCACACATGAACCAGACGTGTCACGGCGCCGAGCGCGGCTGTCTGAGTTTGGTTCAGTCTACTGCGGCCTACATCGTTCGTATGACGTGTATGTTGACTACCTATATTATCTACGCTTTATGTTACTACTCTAAATTGACCCCTGGCTTGAACTTTGGATTTCGTTACCTACTTTATCTGTTTGACTTGGCATTGCTTGGACTCCGAATTTATTATTTTGTAATTGTTTTGAATGGACTTTAGTCACATACCTACCTATGTGCTTTAGTGCCAGTAAGATTGTGTTGGTTCATTGAAGAACAGGTGTAAACAAATTAAAACTAACAATGGGTAAGTCATATAATTTGTTACAACTAATCTCTAGGTACTGTGACGGGGGGGAGGGGGGTTGCAGACCAGAGATACACCGTGGTACGGGATTCAGCGTGTATTCATCGAAGTGTTTACGTGGACACGGCCGATACAGCAATCCTTATATTTTTATAAGCTTTCTTTCCACGATGACACATGACACATCTGTCTAAAAACAATATCATTCAGAATATTCGAACCATTTATTTCTTTTCACACCCGCCAGCAGCACATTACTAAAGAGTTTTAGTAATAACTCTTTACATTACCTACTCACCTATCTATTTAGTGATCTTTTTATTACGTGGTAAAATCATCAAATGAGTCCTCCCACTCAGGGTGGGACGGGAGGGACTGTCAGACTTGTACCACTTGTACTGATTAAAATCCACGATGTCCGTCAATAGCACCTTACGGTCCGGGTCGCCGCTGTTTTCAAGGGCAAGTCCATTCGGTTATTATTATTTCATTCCGTAACGGATATCCAACACTCTGTATTGTGCCGGCGATTGAGAATCCAGCAGAATCGCAGAGCGTCGAAAAATCTCCTGATTTTCTACTCTCGGCTAACCAACAAAAATTGAAAATTCCTTGGAAGATAAAATCCCGCCACGATGTTTTACGTCCGCCGTCCGTGTGTGTGTAGACACTAGTCACGCGCAGGCGCGGCGGCGGCACGCGGTGGCGCGCGGCGTCTGCATCGCGGATAGATATTTTACACAAAAATAATAGACATTAGACAGGTGTACTTATCTGGTTTCGCGTAGACAAAACAAAATTGTATTATGTAGCTGAAGAGTTTGTTTATTTGGTTGAACACGCTAATCTCCGGAACTACAGGTTCGAATTGAAAAAAATATTTTGGATCAAATCATTTGTTTTCAACTAGGCCAATTAGAGGTGCTTTTTTTGTTAGATAGGATAGGCCATTTATCGAACGTACTCATAACGCTATGATCAATAGGAGCCGAGCAGCAGGGGTAAAACAACGAGGAAAAGCTAGTTCATTATGTAAAACCCTTCTGCGGCACTTCTGGCACGGTAATTATATTAGGTAATTACCTATATTGTGCTTGTAGCACTCGGGGTACCTTATTGATAACGTACCGTACCGATATTTCTGGGGTTGCGGGACTCAGTCAATTGTGACCCTGGAACGTAAAGGGAAATAGAAGGAATATGGTGGATTTTAGTCAGTACTAGTCTGACAGTTCTTTCTGATCCACCTAGGGCGAAAGAACTCATTTGAAAATATTAACACCATAAAAAATATGTGTGTACCTAGTTCTATATTGTATTATTATGTATAGGTACCAATTTAGGTACTACATTTCTTGAATTGGCATCAGCTGAACATCATGCTGAGGTATCAAACGCCGCGACGTGTTGCATCGGGACTCGCCACGTGCTTCAAACTCGTGTCCGAATCGATGTACGAGGGTTGTCACAAATTATTATGTGACTTTTTATATTAGTTTTTTTCACCTACTTCTTTACTTCGATAAAAATTAGGTACATGTCTGCATTTTTAGAAGCCTTACACGTCTTTAGAATACTGCCTAAAATAATCTAATGTCAATAACAAATAAATTAAGTACACATTAATAAGAGCATTACTTTCATAAAACAAATTATTTTAGTGTTTAGGTTTCTTATATTGCTGTTATTTTTATGGAACAGATACAAAAGATTGGCGAATGGGAACAAAAGGGCGCCTAAAACTAAGTGCTCCACGCAAAAAAAAATTCAAGAGAGCATTGAGTGCATGGTTCATGAATAAAGAAAATATTGCTCCTATACTGGATACGTCTCAACCGTAAGAATTATTTTGAGTGTTATGTTTGATAACTCGAAATTTTTTTTATTATGTTGGCGATGCGTAGTTTTGCTTGATAATTTAACCTTGTATAATCCATGTTTAGATCAACGCGAGATGCATTCGAGCAAGATACCTGTGTAGTAGAAGTTCATGAAACAATGTTTGCACAACGTGATTTACCTGTAGTAAGTGACGCTAGTGAACAGATCAGTTCGGATATTTCTCATGTGACCACACCCCTAGCGTAAGTAGTTTTTTTATGTACCGTAGTCATTAAATTTTAGGTCAATTCGGCAACCAACTGTGTTCGTTGAGGTTTTGAATTGTTGATTCTTTCTTTATGTCTAACTTCATCTTAGTTACCTATGTTGCTTTTAGGTCTCCTTGTGAGTCATTTAAACAAATTGTGGTTCAAGCACAAGTACATGAGACAGCTTTACAACCAGAGAAGGCTTTACGGTGTAAAAATATACGTGTACAAAATGATCCTTATGATCAGACTAGCCCCAGAGTCAATCCAACTCAAACTGATTGGGATATCATCGAATCAGAGGTTGATTTTGCTCATAACACGCCGTTTTTGAAAGTATGGAATCCGTAATAGCCACTGCTAGTAAAATGCATTTTTGATAGTTTATGCATATTGTAATTGAGTTACGTGTTTGCAGAACCACACAGGAAGAATCAAATTCGATTTCAACACATGAATATAACAAATCCAGTGATTCGGAATCGATTTCAGACAACTACGATTTCTCTTTTGAATCCGCCAATTGTCAGGATAGTGCGACTTTAGATGGAAATATTATAGTGGATATTGCTTATCTATTTCAGCAATTGAAAAATATTAGTCATGATCCATTTACATGTAATTTTCAGCACATGGAATTTATCAAAGAAAACAGAATTGGATTTTACTCACGATTTGTTTTCAAGTGCAAATTTTGCAATAAAATAGAAAACATTGAATCTCAGAAGTCAAACCAGGGAAGTAAAGAAATACCTATTAATTTAAATGTAATTGAAGGTATTACACAAACTGGCAATGGGTGGAGCCAGCTTGATGAAGTGTGTGCTAGCTTAAATTTGCCTAATATGAGTGAATCATATTATGTAAAAAATAATAAAAAGTTAGGCATTATCCGAAAGGACATAGCCTTACAGCTTATGCTAGAAGCATGTGCAGAAGAAAGACGACTGGCTCTGCAAAACAATGAAGTCCTACAAGGTGTACCTTTTGTGACCGTCATTACAGACGGCTCCTGGGCTAAACGCAGTTATGGTACAAATTTTAACTCACTTTCTGGTGTAGGTTGTATCATAGGGCACCGTACAAAAAAAGTACTGTACATTGGGGTTAAAAATTCGTATTGTAGCGTGTGTGCTATAGCTCAAAATAAAAAATCCTCAATTCCGACACATGTGTGTTTTAAAAACTTTTCGGGTCCATCTACCGAAATGGAGACATCGGCCATTGTAGACGGTTTTAAAGTGAGCATGGAGATGCACGGGCTCATGTATACTAAAGTAATTGGTGATGGAAATAGCAGTGTAATGAATGCTCTTAGAGATGCAATGGTATATGGACCTCACGTTCACATTAGAAAAATAGAATGCAGAAAGAAATTTTTTTTAATTTTAAAAATATGTGTATAAATGAATAAACCAAGAATAGTTACGACTAATTCAATGCTCAAAAAATATTTTTTATTTTAATTTTTTTAAATGTTATAAAGCAATGTAATAATCAAGAAATATTTACAAAACAGTTTACTTTGTTTTATTCAATAAATAAAGTATAGTGCTCTTAGCCGTATCCGGCTATAACGACACACACTACTTTGTTCTCTTTCAATAACTAAATAAAAATATGCAAGGACCCTTCAGTAAGTAACTTATAATCTTGTAGCAATCTGCCGTTACTCGCGCTACGTTTCATATACCTACATACGCGCTACGTTTAAAAAAACATCTTTCATTACAGGGTTTATTTTATTTGCTAGGGATATATTTTTTTTCTATTGACAACCCTAGTTTTTCGTCGGTAGTTATTTATTCGATGTTTGGAGTTGACAACTTTGGCGGCAGACAAGATGAAAGTATATTATGTCGTAAATATAAAATATGTTGGACACAGCGTAGAAGGATTATCCTAATCACCTACAATACAAGTACAGTATCACAAACGGACCGAGCGACGACGCCGCGCCCGCGCTGCGCCGCCCCGTCGCGTTGTCGTTGTGGATACTAAAATGTTATTTTTTCAAAACTATGATCCACTCTTGGAATTTCTCCGGTATCGTGGGTACGTTTACAAACATTGAAACTCATATATACATAAACTCCCACACCCAAAACAACTAAGCTTGCGACCACTTTGAAAAATTGAAATATTTTTTGTTAGGCTTGATTATATTATGTTTTTTAGATTCTATTGTAAAAACACACAATAAAGATTTTTCTTGATAATGTTCTTTTATTATCAGCATTTCCTAGTGATCAAAAACTTTTTTTGGTGTGTGTATTTTCAGATCATGCAAATATTTGTTCCGTGGATCCAACACGCGACTCGCTGCGCAGCAGTCGAGCGCTCAGCCACTGCGCCAACCGTGCCGTCAAATGTAAACTTTAGCCGTCTTACCACAATAAAGTTAAACACTTAGACTTTTTTTAGACGAGCTTTTTACCGATGTTTATCCATTTCTGGTGAGACAAAAAAGTGTTTTGATTTGCCTGCCGGGGACAGGCAGGACTATCTCATCACCATCAGGCAACTGTGGCCCCGGAACGTAAAGGACACTGTGGATTTTAGTCAGTAGGTACAAGTCTGTCAGTCCCTCCCGTCCTGCCCTGGGTGGTTGTGTTGTGGCTAAATTGATGATTATACCACGTAAAAAAATTGGTGTTACGTGTTTATATGTATTTAGTGATATTGAGTACCTAGGTAAAGCTTCCAATTGGACATAGACCAATCCGCACAGAGCCTGCGTGGAGGATTACATAGACCATTCCCTCTCACAAAGATGAGGGCTAGGTATGTCCCAGCATTGGGAACATATAAATCAGACATAAACCGCGATGAACAAGTAAGCATGTGTCAGTACGGCATCGCTCGTAAACTCCTCAGCAATTGCAAGATCATTCGAGGAAAACTAAACATAATAAAATAAGCAGTCAATAATAATATTTTTTATTATATTTTCTTGTATTTTTGTGTAAAGAATCTCAAAATTTCATAATTGTATCTTGAAAAATCATAAATTTATAATATAAGGTTATGTTACCTGGTTGTCCGTTCAAAAATATGCTAATTACGCGGCGCGATAACACGGCAATCCCTCTCAACGTGCGCTACCTATCTATGACGTACCTACACTCATTGATAATATTATAGTTTGGCAATAGGTACATAGCTAACCGTACAATGTTTCTAAACAAAATGTATTCAGGTTTCGCGTATGCTAAAAATAATGTTGTATAATAGGAACGCACTCTTAGCAGCCATACAAATATATAGCAAAAACGCAGTACCCACTACTTTAGTACGAATTTGTAGATACCTGCTGATATCGCGAGTGTCGAGCGGCACACACCGCAACAACCGAAACGGTATGTGTGCATCGTGTAATTTCGTTTTTATTCGGAACGGTTCGGAGCGCTATGTGTGTGGGTGCAAAGCAGACGTCGTGCGTGAGGACTAGCGTCTAACCGCTCATCACTGATACTATCTCTTTCGGGCACGATGTCAAGTGAGACAGCGTGCTTTTTGGCCCCGCCCACCAGTGAGTTCAAGCCCACGCAAAGTGGGACCTTAAAATTGGAATTTTGCTCGCTGACAAAAAAACACGCGTCATTCACTATTTTCACTCGAGGACAAAATGGCCGACTCATATTAGATTCCGGCATGTGATTGGCTCATTATAGTTTGAGTGATGCCATTTTACAAATTCTAAATAATACCAAATAGCACGTTACAAAAATGAATAGCAAAAATGAACAAAATAATGGACGTTATTTTGTACCCGAAATTTAAATTGTTTTAGTAATAAATATAAATCATTTATTATCCTAATCAAGAGCCATTAACAACGTTTTGACAAAAAGTTCATCAATAAGTAAATATTGTAGCTAATAAATTTATTCTGATAACTTTTGTCACGCAGCCCGTGAAGAGGACACATTATTTTGTACGGATATTATCCGACTTTGATGAGAGCGAAGGAATATAATGAATTAATTATGTGCAACAGATATAGATGTGTGTGTTATATAGTTAGATAATATACATCAGAGTACTAATAGGTAGTTTTTACATAGTAAAAATAACTGTATCATAAAATATCGGGTGTGGACAAATTTTGCTATCAAAATGGTCATTTTAAATGATTTTCACCCATAAGCAGAGAGCAGATGAATTTAAACGACCTAATTTTTGTCATTAATGAATTTGCCATATTTCTTGACTCCGAATCTTTGCTTATTTAATCTAATTGAATTATTATTTAATCCAATTTCATTAAGGCTTTTTCGCAAAACTACGGTATAGCGGGTTAAAACAAAAGTGCGGCACGAGCACACAGGCCTTTGAAAATGACCGCCGCACGTCCCCGAGAATTTCAATTTAAACTTTATAGCATTCTAATACAGTCGAGTTAGAAATGATTGTCGGCGTGGTGTGAAAGGAATCAAAACAAACAGGTGCCGATGCCGGCTCGCGCCTTTGGTAGCGATGCGACATTACGCCAATTAAATCTTTAATAATCTGTTTTAAGACTGATTTCACGTTGAAACAAAAGTTATTGTGTATATTAAAATAGAGTAGGAAAAGGAGTAAGTAGCCTTGCTTTGCTACCGTGCGCCCAACGTCGGCAAGGACGCAGTGGTGTCAGGGCGCTCGACGCTCGGCGCCCCCTTAGACCCGGCGGCGCCCGTGTGCGCCGCACACCCTGCACTATATGTAAAGACGCCTCATCCCCTACCGGGATCCCGCTTAGCTTCACCGTGGGTGTACCTGAAACCCACGGTTACTGAGCCCCCCCACCACGACAAGGTGTAGATCCCACGGGGGGGGGGGAATGTATCGGGCTGACATTTGGCATGTGCCTATGTTCTTTTGGGACCGCACTATCACGGATTACCCGAAATTCCACGGGATCGAGAATAATATTTTTCACCTCAGCAGCTCAAACATGCCACTTTTGCTGCGAGTCAACAGTGAACAAAACGCGATTTTGATTCGAGCGTGAGTAAAAGTAGCTTTTTCATTTTTCAATCTTCAGGGCCACTAATTGACATTGTTCAGCCATAAATTTGAAAGCATTCGAATTTTACTGTGCTCTGTCTCTTTCACATGCATATAAAAAAGCGAATGAAAAAAAACAAACCCCTTCAAAATTCGATTTTGGAATTCGACCTCAAAGAAAACATGTTCGGAAACGCGTAATACTTTAAACTGTAAAGATATTTTTATATTAATTAATGTAATAATTATTGTAATAAAGAAATTACGTTTTTTTTAGTGTTATTGTTTATATGTTTAATTTATTATTGGATTTTAATAAAAATAAGTCTAATTAATAGTCTAAAATTTATATTTAACCAATACATTTTTATTTGGAATTTCAACAATGATAAATTTGAAAAATAATCATCAGGGACGCGGTGTATCAAAACGCGATTAAAAAAATAGCGGGAATAAAATTTCGCTGATGCTGATAGCGTAACGTGTTAAATTATATTAATATATAAAATAATCTAAAAAGATAAGCGAAACTAGCGATGATGACTGTTCTTTAACACTACAAGAGTTAAAACAACAAGTGATTAATGCAGAATTAAGTTTTCAATCTATTCCTGTTCATTTCTATGTCTCCTAAGTAATATGTGTTCTCACTGCTGAGGTAAAAAGTTATGTGTGCTACACGAGAGCAAAGTTTTTTGCATCTCGTGCTGTTGAGTCCCTCACTACGCTCAGGATTCTAACTTTGATTCACTCGCTACGCTCGTGAATCAATCATAGACTCCTTCGCTTGCTCGGGACTTAAAATCACTACTCGAAACAAAAAACAACTTTGCTCTCTTGTTGCACAAATAACGATTGTTTTTATATTGCAGTCGTAACTAGCTGCGGGCTCCTTTATACTCTAGTAATTTAATAAATGATAATTATACCTAATGAAAATCCACTAGGTATCTACTTTTAAAGTTTCTGAAAACATAGATACCGCCCCGCCTACATTCTGCAGTAGCTTATTATATACTAGAGGATGCCCGCGGTAACACTGGCGTTATTTAAGGCTACTGCTCTGCTCCCGTCACTCATAGCGTGATGTTATATAGCCTATAGCCTTCCTCGGTAAAGGGGCTATCTAACACCAAAAGAATTTTTCAAATCGGACTAGTAGTTCCTGAGATTAGCGCGTTCAACCAAACAAACAAACAATCTCTTCAGCTTTATATTATACTAGATGATGCCCGCGATAACACCCGCGTTATTTAAGGCTACTGCTCTGCTCCCGTCGCTCATAGCGTGATGTTATACAGGGTGGCGCTACCATAGGGGCACTTTTTGAACAGAGGCATAGCGTACAACATTCTGAAGCCTTGTACCAAAAATCAATTAAATCGGTGCAGTAGTTTAGCCACAATATCGATTTTAAGTTCCGCAATTTTTGCACATGCTTTGAATTCCACACAGCTGATACAAAACGGTCAACGACCCTACATTGCGCGCCGCGACTCACTACGATGCGGGCGCCGACTCGACGCCGCGCGAGGATTCCCGCATATCTTCGAGGACGCGCGAATGTTTTTTGTCAGGTTCAAGCATTTATGCACTTTATTGTAAAAAAAATATAGTTTATTTTCAAGTGCGTTAAAATCCTCTCCGCTGCGCTCCGTTTTATCTGCGCTGAGCCTAACTTCGGATGACGACGAGGCGTCGCGTCGGAGCGAGTTGGGGCGTGCAATGTAGGGTCGTTGACCGTTTTGTATCAGCTGTGTGGAATTCAAAGCATGTGCAAAAATTGCGGAACTTAAAATCGATATTGTGGCTAAACTACTGCACCGATTTAATTGATTTTTGGTACAAGGCTTCAGAATGTTGTACGCTATGCCTCTGTTCAAAAAGTGCCCCTATGGCAGCGCCACCCTGTATAGTCTATAGCCTTCCTCGGTAAAGGGGCTATCTAACACTAAAAGAATTTTCAAATCGGCCAGTAGTTACTGAGATTAGCGCGTTCAACCAAACAAACAAACAAACAATCTCTTCAGCTTTATATATTAGTATAAGATATATCAATTGCTGTAACATGCTTTTTAAGCGACTTCATATCATCATCAGCCCTTTATACTGTCCCACTGCTGGGCACGAGCCTCTTCTCACTATGAGAAGGGTAAGGCCATAGTCCACCACGCTGGCCAAGTGAAGGTTGGCAGACCTCACATGTCTTTCGAGAACATTATGGAGAAGTCTCAGACATTCAGGTTTCCTAACGATGTTTTCCTTCCCCGATAAGCAAGCGATAATAAAATTAACAATTTAATACGCACTTAACTTCGAAAAGTTATTGGTGCGTGCCGTGGATTCGAACGCGAGACCCTCTGCATAGCAGTCTGTCGGTCTCTCCACTCGGCTATCGCTTTTAGCTTGTACATAATATGATAAGTACAGACTATATTACGCAGTATGCAATCGTTTTTCGGACTTCAACTCGTATAAGTCTTTCTGCCATGAAAACTCGACTTCAAAGTAGTAAAGAATAACGAAAATTAGATGACGAAAATTTTTGATATCGCTAAGAAAGCAGGAATCCTGTGACGGATCCAAGATTCGTTTTGGGGGATTATTTTGATTGGAAAAGGCTTGACCCTAGCGCTAGTAGCACTAAAATGTCAAGTTTTATGTGAAAACATACGATTACGGGGATGGAGGCTCGAGACCTAGCTTTGGAGCCGTCACTGCAGGAATCTATGTGCAGACACTTATCTAATATGAATAACAATTTAATATAATAAGTTTATGCTTTTTCTTCTTTTATTTAAGAGCTTAGCACTTGCCGGTAGAGCAATTGCCATTGCTTTCGGTTTTCTGCCCGTTCTTTGACCTCTTGATACGACTCGACCCCAACTTTTTCCTTCATCTGTTGTTCCACATAGTTTCTTCGTCGAGGCCGTCCTCTTCCTCTTTTTCCTTCGATCTTACCATATCAAGTGGCCAATAATTTTGCCTCTCCGATTTTCTATTGTTTTTAGCAAGCGTATCTTTTCCTCAACCATTCACAGAACCTCTTCGTTTGTAATCCTTTCTATCCTAGCTTATTCTCTTCATCGTCTTCCAGCACCACATTTCAAACGTCTCCAGTCCTTTTCTATCCCTTTGTGTCATGGTCCAAGTTTATGCATTATAATTGTCCGTATTTATGCAAAAAGGAACCACCCACCATAAACGCACTTCTGAGACTTCAACGGATTTACAAAAACATGTGCAGGTCTGTTAGGTTAATTAAAATATTACATTTATTTTATGTTAATGTATTGATAAATTACTCATTTAAGTATGTGTATATAAATTTGCTCTGGATACTCCTCAACTTTCTAGATAATACAGAAAATGTGCATGTGGTTCCTTTTAATATTTACTAACTAATAGCTTTCCTCATATGCAAAAAAGAACCACAATCCAATCCACAAGGGTTGTGGTTCTTTTTACTTAGTACTTATCTTAAGTTGCATGCATATTTCTTAAAGCCATGGATTTACCGATATACAGCAACCTAAATATTATCGTAATAACCCGCCTTTGATATGTAGCCTATAGGAATCCACTGCTGGATATAGGCTTCTCCTAACACGCGCCACAGTACATGGTTCTTAGCTTTTCGCATCCATTCCATCCCAGCCTCGATTTCAGGTCGTCAGTCCATCTAACCGGGGGCCGTACCTTACGCTTATCGAGTCGTGGTCTCCACTCTAGGACAAGCTTGGTCTATCGGCCATCAGTACTTCTGCAGGTATGACCAGTCCACTGCCTCATAAGCTTACTTATTTTGTGAGCTATGTCGGTAATTCTGGTTCTTTGTCGGATAACTTCGTTGCGGATTTTCAGCATAGCCCGTTCCATAACTCGCTGCGTGACTTTAAGTGAGTGTCCACGTCTTGGCACCGTACGTCATAACAGGTAGGACGCATTGGTTGTAGACTTGGTCTTCAGGCATTGTGTTAGGGATGAAGAGAAAACTTGACGAAGTTTGCTAAACCTTGCCCAACCCAACTGGACACTGCGGTCGATTTCTTTCTCGAATTTATTGCTACCAAGCTTGACAACAAGCTGTTGCTCATGGTAGACATACTGTTGAACAACTTCAAGCATCCATCCGTGGACATAAACCGATCCCGTCATGATGTGTTCATCTAACATAATCTTGGTTTTGTTCAAGTTCATGCCGAGATAAGTTTACGTCGAGAGGCTCCGTTTAGGCTGTGGAACATCCCGCTCAACTCTTCCAGGGACTCCGCAAAGGTGGCGATATCGTCAGAAATCCAAAACTGTGCGATGTACTCGCCGTTAATGTTTATGCCCAGTCCAAGTCAGTCCAGCATCTTAAAGATGTCTTTGAGTGCATTGGTGAAGAGCTGATTAAAATATTACGTCTCCCTGCCTCACACGTCGTCGCAATTGCGTCGATGGGGCTGGAGTTGGATGTCTTAGTGGTGATACCATACAAACATATCAACGCATCGATGTATCGGCAATCGATACGAGACCGATGCAGAGCATCCAGAACCACCCAGGTTTCAATGGAGTCGAAGGCTTTCTCGTAGTCCACGAAAGCCATAGGTACATAGCGGCTTCTTGTACTCATTGGTCTTCTGTATAATCTGCCAAACAGTATGGATTTGGTCTAGTCCCTGTGGCTGGAAATCGTCGAATTTCTGGCGAGGCTGTTTGTTAGCGCTCTCGAGAACAACTTGTAGAGGTGACTGAAGAGTGAAATAGGTCTATATTTTTTCAGCGAGGTTTTGTCACCTTTTTAGAAGAATAGAACAACCGCACTCCCGCTCCACGCCTGAGCTGTAAGGCCCTGGTAGATAACGGAATTAAAGAGGCTCGCCGGCTCTTTCAGGACTACAGTTCCTCCTGCTATTAAGAGCTCTGTGGTGATTTCTTTGTCCTGTGGAGACTTGTTGTTCTTAAGTCACTCGAGACCTTCGCTTACCTCGCCTTGGTTTACATCAGGAATGTCCTCCGTGTATTGGCGCGGGAGTTGGGCTCTATAATCATCATTGCTTGGTTTCAAGAATTTAGGTTTACGTGATGCGTACAGGTCTTTGTAGAAACTCTCAATTTCAGCGAGAATTTCGAACTTGAAGTTTACCCCTTCCGCAGTACAATGAAATCACATACTTGTGGTTCTGCTATTTACGATATTTATTTATACATGGTAGAACGGAATGTTTATGGTTCCATTTTGCAAAAAGAAATATTTGTCATTAAATTATGAATTTATTTCACGCATAACGGTACCACAGAAATTTGGTTCCGTTTGGTGTATTATAATAATTGTTTATAATAGAAATATTTTTAATGTATAATAGAACCAAGTATCTGTGGATCTGTTTTGTATAAAATGACATGGAATTAATATGGTTTATTTGTTTGAAGAATCGAGTCCCATGGTGATGTGGTTCGATTTTGCAATATATATAATGTGTGTTTTTGCTGTTGGTTCCTTTCTGCTTTTTGTATAACTTGTTTCTAAGGTAAAAATCATGTGGATCTTTTTTTAATAAGAAAATAAACCACTTTTAAATTGGTATTCTTCAAAAAAACAAAAAATGTAAATTTGTCGTGTGGTTCCTTTTTGCATAAACACGGACAATTAAAATAGTTTGTAGCCACCCGCTTGCTTATTTAAGTAAGAGTGTATGGGGCAAGTTACGATTTCTGCGGCGAGGACCACTTTGGGACCTGGTGGAGACCAAGTTACGACGTCACGCGTAAAATCTGGTAATCCGACATCGATCCCGCCGGGATTTCGCTCACGACACACATGTTGGTCAATTTCGTTGACTGTACCTTTCATCCCGTGGGAGGCGCACGTCACACGTGTATAAGGTCCTCGGCCTTTACGGCCTATTACTGGTTTGACAGCTAGCTATCCTCTACGGAACGGCATCCTATACGACGCCCAGGCCGGTAGATAGGGAGAGAGGTAATGATCTAATGATCCATCAGCCAAGGCCGACGTGTTTTATTTCCACGTCGAAGAAAGAGGCGTGTCTTTGGAAATATTTTGCTCCTCACTATAGAAGGTACCAACGTCCGCAGTACGCCCAGAACAGCTAAGGAAACAACAACTAAAGTAAATATGCAGGTTGGCGTTCTACATTACGTACTCACTGGAATATCCGTTACGCTAATTATATATATCAGGTACTAAGGTCATATTTATATACGTAAAAGAACTTTAGACAAGAGGACAGTCTACCATTAATACAATTATACCCGCCATTACAAATGTCAACATTAAATCATTTCTCGTTGGCATTCCAATAGCATTACGTCATCTCACGTCTACAAGGCGACGCTTCCACTTATTTAGGTGTAATCACAGTAAATTATGAAAATAATACAAACCATTTTGTTCAGCAGTTACCTTGTAATCAGTACAAATCTTTTGAATTACACTGTAATAATAACACAATACCGAGTTGTTTTCGAAGCCTAAATTATGAATTAATTCAAACACATTGAAATGATGTGAATAAAACTGTATAGGTACCTATTTTAAAACTTTGTACCTAAGTTAATAGTGATTATGCTGCTGCAAAATCGTCATCATCAATTTCTGGCAAAATCTACCGAATCATCATCATCAGCCTTTAACAGTCCACTGCTGGACTAGGCCTCTCCTTTGAAAGGAGGAATTGGCCTACTATACCACGCTGGCCAAACGGGTTGGTATAGGGTTTGTATCAAGTTTTCCTTCTCTTACAGTGCTGTTCTCTGCATAATATGCTCCCTCTGTCGGCTCTTACGACACCCATGGGATGATATGGGGTGGTGACATTCCGTATTCGTAATCCGTCACCACACGGACTTCTATCTACCGAATACTAAAACATAATTATAATAATTTTATAAAATATCACTATTGGCTCTGTCATGGTACTTAGTATTATTAACTCAATTTCAAACTTTCAAAATGCTTTCAAACCTGTTTATTTACCCAAAATGATTAAATACTACTTAGAGCCTGTGCTACGTTATATTTCTCAGGTAATTACATATACCTTGGGTTGGGTATTCGATCGTTTATTTATTAGTCATCCTTTCCTACCACATTATTTAACTCGTGACATTTTTTTCTGTGACGTAACTTCGCATAACAAATAATTTGGAGGCATATTTTTACTTCGAAACAAATTAAAATACCTATCTAACTATTATCGCCCATAAAAAAGGTTCTACCAGACTCTTGCCGGCGCTTTAGCTATTCAAAAGCCTACCTAACATAATAGTAGCGCAACCAGAATATCGTCTTATGAGTCCTTATTTCGGTTGATCTTTTTGATCCCTGAGCCCTTCCCCCCAGATGGGGGAAGAAGAAGTTAGGTTAGGTTACAAGGATGGATCCAGAAGAGATCCTCTGAATCCATCCTTGTAACCTAACCTAACTTCTTCGAATCAGAATCCTTATGACAACTTAGTTCTGCAGGCTAATAAAACGGCGTCTGCCTTAATCATCAAAAACTTGTTCATCATTTAATCTGTGAGTCTATAATTTTAGAATTCCTAACATTCACGCCTACAGTGACGCATCATAAATGCACGCCGTGTTTGGGTTCAATCTTCGTGCTTCTAATAGTTTTAGCTAGTTCTCCTAAGACTTTATTAACCCCAACGGACAGTCTCCACTGTCTGATAAAGACCTGTTGAATGAATTTGTCAGATACGCATACCAATTTTGTTCCACTTTTAACAAATGCGTAAGTGCTCACAGGCGTTCCTCAAGGGACATTGTTGGCACCTTATGTACCTATGACCGAGACCGAGACTTATAACACAGCTAAGTAGGCTTTACGAGTTTCTGTTAGGCTTTTGCTATGATTTTTATTTCGTGTGAGTGTGTCCAACTCTGCTTTTACTTTGAGTTTTATTAAGTAGCACCAAGTCCAACATTTTATACATACTTTGACGCTAAATTGAATATTGTGCTTGAAGGCTTCTGAGGCGCGGCACGCATCATTGGTAATCTATTCTGTAATATGTTGGTAAATAAATAAATATGGAAATCATTCTTTGATTGCACCAAACCCGAGTATTTGCTTGCACGTCAGCTACATGACTAATCACTTTTAATGAACGCTTGTTGTATGAAACCAGAAATGCAACTACTCACATAGCAGTATAATATTTTGTCGAATTTTTATACGAAAATACTACTTAAAACTAGGTAGAGTAAATAAGTTATTACCAACTGAAGGATTGCCATATCTGGATAATAAAACCACGACCCATCTATACAACAGTAATAAAGTAGAGCCAGTGCCTAAAATCACTTTTATATAATAAATGAATTTCTTATCAGCCGAAAGACGTCCACTGCTGGACATAGGCCTCCCCCAAGGCTCTCCACATAGACCGATCCTGAGCCACCCGCATCCATCCGCTGCCCGCGACCCCAACAAGATCGTCGGTCCACCTTGTGGGAGGCCTACCTCTGCTACGGCGTCCTGTGCGTGGCCGCCACTCCAGAACCTTTCTTCTCCAACAGCCATCGGTTCTTCTGGCTATGTGCCCTGCCCACTGCCACTTCAGCCTGACTATTCGGAGAGCTATGTCGGTGACTTTGGTTCGCCTGCCGATCTCCTCATTTCTGATTCGTCTCGCAGGGAAACTCCGAGCATAGCTCTCTCCATCGCCCTCTGAGTGATACTGAGCTGAGCAATTAATAAATTAATATTAACTGCAATTAAATTGCGTCATCGTAATTCAGTTTTTTTTTATAGACTCACGCCTGTATCCCCGAAGGGGTAGGCAGAGGTGTAATATTACACCCACATTTCGCCATGAATTTTTAGGTCCCACGTAATAGGGGGGAGCCTATTGCCGTACAGGGCACACTACCAGACTCCGTGCTGCTACTGTGAATTTTCCTAACGGAAAAACCCAATAACACTTTGCCCGACCCGGGAATCGAACCCGAGACCTCAAAATCCCACGCACACATATATGCTGCGAGACCAACGAGGCATTAATTCAGTTTATGCAGTATTTTAAAAAATGCAACATTGCACATAAGACCATCTAAAATGTATCTGAAACTGACATGTCCAACGGAGCAAAGTGGAAGGAAACGACTGTAAAAGCAGACCCGACTATCAAATGGGAATAATAATGCTTAGGAGAGAAAGGGATTAGGGTATTTTATTAAATGTCATAAGTCACACATAACATACGTACTAACATACTAGTCCTATATTGTCATACGATCGACGTGCGTTATTGTTTTAGGAGCCTCACTAAGTGCCTGAAATACTTTTCCTTTGTTCAACATCCTCATTGAAAGCATCTGTATTCAAAACGAAGCACTGAGCACTGTAATGAACTTAATTGGCAATAACGGCCTCTCATAAACAGTCCTAAATAACAAGGAAACTAAAATTCAAGATTTGGGTAGGTTCCGTATGTTATTAAGTTTTTACTTTGGTATATAAAGCTCACACCGGTTTTACGACACAAAACCTGTTTCGGTAACTTGGTTTTTACTATTTTTTATTTTAATTGCTAACCTTTGGCTATACCATATATCATACAAACCCATGATACAACCTTTAACTTTCGAATACAGCGTACTTTCTTAAGGAACCATAAGACAAGTATAACGACTCATTACAGTAAACAAAACCAGCATTTAGTTCCATCCTCAGATGGCGTATATTTGGCATCATTCTGTACCGGAGACTGTCGGCACCGACATGTGCCAGCCGTGAATTTCCAGCGATCATTTATTACGTTCGACCAAATGGTGCGAAGCAGACGAAAATATGGATGTCAATATAACAGATATTAAATCAAACGTGACTTTAGATCAAGTGATAGACTATTTTAATCTGAATATTTCTAATGTGAACCAAAGTGAAGTGACTCAAATACATTTATTCGACTTGTACGAAGCCTACAGGACAATAGAGAAGGAACAATTAATGGTGTACAAATCTGTCGCGTACATTATTGGGACGCTTATTATTTTGAGCAACTTAACTGTTGTCATATCCAGTGGGCTTATACTCAGAAAAGGTATTTTTATTCATCACTTTAATACTTAATATCTATCCGTTAATTTGGCTAATTATTTATGTACATTCTACACAGCCGTTTTGGGTTTCCCAATAGATACGATGCTAGCACGTATAATTTTAGATAATTTTAAACTTTCGCTACTTGTTTACAATATTTATTAACGGGTCTTAAGTGACCCCGTGTTCACGACCAATGTGTCGATGACCGGTCACAGTGTCGGGGCAAAAAAGGTATGCATACCCTTAAAAAATATGCAGCTAAGCGATTAGAAACTTGTTGATTAACAACTACATATTTTAGCTCTTAAAGAATATCTCGTTATAAATGTGTTTCATATGATTATGTAATATTTATTCTAACAAACAGTATTTTATGTCTATGGTGTTAAAGTTTAATGCTTATTCATCTGACATCTGATTTATTTGCATTACTTTAATGGCCTGGGCAGTGATGGACAAATATAATTAAAATAGTTAAACTTCAGTAGACATCACATCATTTTGTTCATCGTTTGTTGTTTACAATATTGTTCAATTACAAGTCAACTAGGTAGGCAGAACGGTTGAATATCTCAAAATTGCATGGTCATACATACGAACAAATTGTTGAAAACCATTTAGATAATTAAGTTCCCTATTGTTGTTACCTACACTCGCGTAATTTTTTTAAGTACTGTTTTGAAAAGCAATGTAACGCTGTTATTGAATTGTTTATTTTTCACTAACGTGACTCAGTCAGTGTGGGATTAACAAACAAACGACCGGCTTTTGAATAAACTTAAATTTTATTCAACCAGTACGTAGTGAACCATTACTTGATACTGTCAAATGGATTAGGCTCGCACAACATACCCATACCTGCACATACCGAGAGTAGTCAAATATACACACGCAAATTTCAGCTGTGCTATAGGAATCCTCAAAACTGGAGATAGCTGGAAGCAGAGGACCCCTTTTATAATGTACTGAAACTTAGATAAATAGGCGTTGGTTACGTTCGTACAACGGAGAAGATTAGATGCATTAAAAGTGCTGTGCTTTCGGGTCAGCTCATTTAACTACGCCATTTTCCAATAGGTATTTTAGCTATCGATGGATTTGGCCACTTCTTCTTCTTCCATTTAAGAGCTAGGTAGCTTTTGTCGGTGGAGCAATTGCCATTGGCTTCGGTTTTCTGCCTTTTCTTTGCCCTCTTGATACGACCTGACTCCAACTTTTTCCTTCAGCTGTGACACATAGGTACGTCGAGGCCGTCTTCTTCCTCTTCTCCCTTCTGTTTTGCCTTCCAGTATTATTTTGAAGAAGTTGTCGTGTCCTATCAAGTGGCCAATCATCTTCTCTCTTTTTTTGGCTACTAAAGATAGATTTTTGACATATTTTGTTTGGAGCCTTAGTCAAATACATATATATTTATATTGATCTCTCTTAGCCAAACCCATCGCTAATAGTATATTGGACACGGGCGTTGGTCCACTGATCTTTGTGCTTAGCGCAACATGGCAACGACTCTTTTTTATAGGGTCATCAAATTATGAATCGTCACTCATCAAGTCATCAGTAACAAATGGACTTAACTTAACTTTACTTGCATACTTAATTAACTGCGTTAGTTAAAAACATCCATTATGTAAAACTTTATAGCCAATCTTAAAATACTGCCTGTATCAAAAATAATAATCCAAATCAACAAAAATTTTGAAAATATTTGTCTACTGGTATTTATAAAATATTTTTCTCCTTCCGTAGAATTTACACCTTTAAAGGTAAATATTGCGCTGTGAACATATTGCGTGTTTATTTGATAAACAAACAAACCTTGTGCTTAAAAAAGCTAATGAGTATGCTCGGATTTTTACGTATTTCGGCATTCGGAGATTTTGTCATTTTATAGATCGGTAGGAAACTTCTTAAATACTATCACTAGGAACCAACAAACTAGGTATAATAAATTTCCAGGCTACGGTACCTAATGTTCTAAACTTATCACAGTAGTTTCAGGCATCACTGTTTTTCTTATTATGTGTTTGAAATAAAGGAATTGTGAACAATAATGTAAAGTTGAAATTAATATTCTGTCAAATCTGGTTGGATTAGTAAACAGATCCTGGGCTCCAAGGCGGAAAGTCTGGGATGTAACTGAGATAACGCTAGGATAACTTAACAGAGCAAATAAATCTGCAATGTCTAGAAGAATAAATAAAGTCAAACACACGCTATAGATAATTAGATATTGACTTTTTTTGTAGCATTGGACTAAAGAGAAGGTAATAAGATCATATAAAGTGGTACGTTACAAAATGATAAATATTTTCAAAATAAACATAGGTGCCACATCGCTGCCATGAACCAGTAAACAGCAGTTTTGAAATGCCACCTTACCTTTCTCAAACATTTTCGTCACATTGATTTTAAAACATTTGCCTGTAGTTTTGCAAGAATTGGTGATTGTCATTGGAATATTGCACCAAGTGAACACGTCACGTCATATCAGATCTGGCCATTCTCCATGTTTACCGCTATTGAATTAATCGCACATAGATTAGGTACAGAAACTAAAAGTTCATTGATACACAAATCACATCTCATGTGCGCAATAAGAACAAAAACTACTTTAATGTTGTTATTTTCCTGCTTATTTCTTAGAATGCAAGTAAAAGTGACCATTCCACATTATTATCTTAATAAAAATAAGTGCCAGTGGTACAAAATTATAACGGGCACTTGAATTTGTTGGTACCTAATACCCAGCTGTGAATGAACTGCATAATAATATCTTCGTTCTGTAATGTTTGTCTGAGTGCATACATCTATGCCGCAACATAATAAATCGCTCAGTATTTCAAAGATTGCTACATGTATGTGATTCGCATTCAGAAATGACGATTGTAATGCTGGGTTTTTCTGTTTTGAAATTCTCATTTAACAACACGAAGCACGAAAAAGATGCCTTGTAGACATCACAAAACTGTTCTATGAAATGGTATAGACATATAGCGGTTCTCAATATTTAATATATCGATAAATTTCGCTACTAAACATTTGACATAATTAAACTATATAAAAACATGTCACATATGTTTATATATTTTAGTAGCCAAATGCATCGATAAATAAGAAATTTGGAACGGCTCTTAGTCAATAGACTAATATTTTTCTACTTGGTTCCTACATGTAGCCGCGGTGTTATAGGAATATCATTCAACTCTGCCTAATGTATTGGGGGAATAACTGTGACGATGCTACGTTGTATCTCTGCCATAAGACGTAATAATGAGATGCAAAATTATACGAAATCAGACGCATAACAATTTTTAACAAGATACATGTCTGTAATACGCACACAAAAGATTTACATTTACAAATTTGCAGAGTGCTTATATGAACATCTTTGGCAGACATTGCCAGTTTTACGCATACGAATAACAAATAGATGGTTCATCTACACTACCGATATAATATACTTTATAAAATATACTATACATTCAATAGCTACTAAATATTAAATACATGCACATTGTAAATAACGCAGACACGTGATTGAACAATTAAGTAAGTAAGTTTATAAATTAAGACGCATCTACCATTTTATGCGGTCGTAAAAATTCAATATGTAGCTTATAACATCAGATACGTCTTGCCGCTACATATTTATATTACCGCATATAAACAGTACGAACGATGCAGTTTCGCAGATGCTCTTGCGGTTAGTGCGTCCGTTACTACAGTAATCATACTAGCACACGAGGCTCCAACACGAAGTATGTACTGTGAAGATAAATATAGCGTTCCTCATATGTAACATGGTTATGATTCATAATTCCACTAAATACTTCATACTAAGTGAATATGTAAAGGAGAATATAGGAGCGGTCGTGTCTTCGTGTCGGAATTGTGGGACACGAGTTGACACAGCGATAATTAACAACTTAAATCAAGTCTCTATTTGAACACCTGTTTAGACTTGTATCACAATCATTTTCATAGAACTATCTGTCCGGTTTAATATCAAATATGTAAATAATTGCATAATATAATACGTATCTTATTTTGATGGTCAGATCTGTTTCCCTGTTGAGGTAAATCTAACCTATCATGTTAAATGGATAGCTATATTCAACATTGTTGCATATTATGCCACATGTTAGGTTTTTATATCTGCAACACGAAAGATAACTGCATAGTTTACAACTCTTTTTATAAAGGATATGTTGGTATAAAATAATTACAAAGTTCTAAGCAAAAAATATAGCACAGCAAAATATTTGCTCAACCTCATTCTACCTAAAACTCTATCGGGTTCTTAAATGTCGTTTGACTGCTAATGGACGAAAAAGATTGTACATACAAACTATAGAAACTAGATGCATACAATAAACCATATGTATAAAATTATCAACAGAGAACATTTACACATATTTATTTCTTTAACTTGTTTATCGCCAAAACCAGTCAACGTATCTATACATCGCAATGTAATATAAAGCTTAAACTGCTATTTTTAGATACAATGTTAATAACTTAGAGGCGTGTTTTATGTTGTAGCTAAGCCGACCATAAAATAATATCTGCAAATTGGATAAGCAAAATGGAAATACCTTAAATTTAGGAGTAACTAACTAAAAACATAAGACAGTGTATTTTTTTAACGACCTTGATGATATTAATAGTCTGGTCAATTCAGACAGTTTTAGAAAGATACAGATACCTATTAAAAGTTGCCCCCTATTCATCATCTTTAGCCCCTTACAGTCCACTGCTGGACTAGGCCTCTCCTTTGAAAGGAGGAATTGGCCTACTATACCACGCTGGCCAAACGGGTTGGTATAGGGTTTGTTTCAAGTTTTCCTTCTCTTACAGTGCTGTTCTCTGCATAGTATGCTCCCTCTGTCGGCTCTTACGACACCCACGGGATGATATGGGGTGGTGACATTCCGTATTCTTAATCCGTCACCACACGGATACCGCCCACGGAGACGCCCCCTATTAAGTGGGACCTAAAAAAATCATGGCGAAATGTGGGTGTAGTGTCTCTGCCTGCCGCTTCGGGGATACAGGCGTGGGACTATAAATAAAATAAATAGATATTAAAAGTTCCTTATTTTGCCACTTTGGCTACAGAACCCTATAAAATGCGCTGAGTACACTATTATACCTTTAAGTTGGCGTGGAAACGTGTTCATATTATGACGATTACAACTTTTTTCAATCGTTATATCTAAAAATAATCCTACAATTTTTGTCTGGACTAATTTAATGATAAATCTTATCTACTGTTTTAATGAAAATCGCTGCAACCCTATTCTTGTGACTTTCGATTACGAAGTAACTATTTAGTAATCTGTGCTTTCGACCCCATATATATTTTTTTCGGCTGTCGGATCAAATAGGATTATTTAGGTTTCATTTATGTTAGTGTTTTGAACAATACTATCAAATTGCAGCTGGGTGCCAATTATTTTAACTTCACTTATATTTTTGGTCTAATTTGACCAGACTATAATATCATGAGACAATTCACATTCGACCATGTGATTTCAAATTGAGCAGTGTCTGTGTTGGGACAACCAGATTACAACATATTTCTTAATTACACTATTTATTACTCAAGAACAACTGACCCGATTTGGCTGAAAATTTGTGGGGAGGTAGCTCAGAACCAGAAAAATAATCTGTGAGGGATTTTAGAGAGGGTCGAAGTTTGTAGGGACAAACCTACTACTACTAGAATAGTATTATAGTATATATACAGATAATATTATCTGTGCTACTACATATTTATTGTGCTATTATATATTTGATCGAAGATGCGCTGTAATAACTGAGTGCTGCGCATCGTATGTCTGTGAGTACTGTCACATTATACATTGTCGTATGGTGCACTGTCATTACTTCGTTCGCTTACTTTGCTTACTTATATTAACTAATAATTATTGTAACAGTCTTGGCTAATCCCTACTAATATTAGGTATAAATGCGAAAATGTGTATTTATGTATGTACCGATTTCACGCTAAACCGGCTGAACCAATATTTTCTACGAAAGTGTGTATAGAGATATAGACCATTATATGGCTTTGACATTCACTATATGCAAAGTTGTGTTGTTGAGCACCTTTCGGTAGATAATGTCATGAATACTGACCAAGTTACTTCGTACCCTATAGAGTTTCTGAACTTCTTACAATTATCAGGAGTACCTTCACGCAACTTGAGACTGAACGTTGGTGTTCCAGTCCTGTTAACGCGGAATCTTAATGTACCAATACTTTGTAATGGCAAACGGCTACAAGTAACACCCAGGACGAAACATTATAAAAGCTATTCGCGATGAAGGGTTCTGTAGTGGAGGTATCCACTTACCATAGCCATTATCTTCGACTAACTATTAATAGTATTTGTATAAGCGATAAAGCTATATTTGCGGTTTTTAAGATGTGCTTTATTTCAAAAACTGCTGACTACATATCGTTCAAACCAATTTTCGTTGGAAGTGTTTATAACGATCTACAGCATATAGGTATATGTTTTAGATTTGTCACTTTCTTACTTTAAAAGTTAGAGGGATACTCACACCCATTTTACCACTTTAGAACCGTATATCAATTCAAACGATTGACTTTGAGAAACAGTGGTTTTAGGAACCTCAAAGTTTTCCGCATCAGTTCCATGTATGAAGAGCCCGCCTTAATATTCAATATTTTTTATTTTCTATAACGTCGTCAAGCGGTTCAGAATACATCTACCTACCAATTTTCAAATGTGTAAACGGAATAGTTTCGGCATAAAATGACTGTGTCATACGCATAGACTGACAGACATAGTGCATCTATAAGGATTCCGTGTTTTTACCCCTTTTTGACTACGGAACTCTAAAAATACTGTTTACAGAAATGTTTCATATGTTAATAATGTTTCATTTTATATTTCTTATTAGTCCCTATGAACAGAATTAAAACGAAAATTACTATCGAACGGTGAAGGAGTTTTGTGTCACCCCGAACTTAACATGAGTGAAGCCGCGGCCAAAAGCTAGTATATTATAATTTATATGCCGTGTGGTTGACGGCATAGAATACAAGTGTCACCACCCCCTATCTTCCCGTGGGTGTCGTAAGAGGCGACTAAGGGATAACACGATGCAAATACCATCTTTGCGTAGAGACGGAAAACTCGACATCAAACCCTATACGACTGCCTCGTTGGTCTCGCGGCATAAATGTGCGCGTGGGATCGGGAGGTCCCGGGTTCGATTCCTGGGTCGGGCAGTGTTATTGGGTTTTCTGTCACGAAATTCTCAGTAGCAGCACGGAGTCTGGAAATGTGCCCGGTACGGCAATAGGCTCGCCCCTTATTACGTGGGACTAAAGTATATCTGGCGAAAAGTGGGTGTAGAAATACACCTCTGCCTACCCCTTCGGGGATAAAAGGCGTGACGATATGTATGTATGTATGTATATAATTAAGTTTTAAAGATAACTTACCTGTCAGATTTACTAGCTACTAGAATAACAGTACAAATACAATAAATAGTATAGCAGACAATTTAATACCGATAATACGTACCTATAGTTTACCGTTTTCAACCAGCGTTATTCTGGTGGCATCCATTGTAATTTGCTTTAGGTATTTATAGTTAACATTTAGAACTTCTAGGTGCCACTCACTAACGAAAATCGACTACTTAAATCCAATAATTAAATCAAGTGCGAGTCGCTCATGAAGGGTTCCAAAGTAGGTAGAGGTATCCACTTAACATAGGTAGGTACCTATTATCTTCACCTTACCACAGACAATACAATACCCACCTTACCAAATATCGCTATCACTTTTTCGCTAACAAAAATAACTGTTTGTATTAACGAAAAAGTTTTTTTTTTATTTATATAGACTCACGCCTGTATCCCCGAAGGGGTAGGCAGAGGTGTAATATTACACCCACATTTCGCCATGAATTTTTAGGTCCCACGTAATAGGGGGCGAGCCTATTGCCGAACCGGGCACATTACCAGACTCCGTGCTGCTACTGAGAATTTCCTAACGGAAAAACCCAATAACATTTTGCCCGTCCCGGGAATCGAACCCGAGACCTCCCAATCCCACGCGCACATTTATGCCGCGAGACCAACGAGGCAGTTATATTTGTGTTTTTTGAATATGTGCTATATCTCAAAAACTACTGACCCCATTTTATTCAAATCAATTTTGGTTCGCAGGAAATATATTTTTATCTGATTCGTCACTTTCTTACTTCAAAAGTTAGAGGGGGAGGGGAGGACACACATTTTGCCACTTTGGAAGCGTATATCTTTTGAACGATTAACTTTGAGAAATAGATAATGGTTCTAGAAACCTCAAAATATTTTTTAAAGATCTATCTATAGATATCCCGCATGTATATTAAGGATGGAAAAAAAATGTCAGTGCCATGTATGTACTAGCCCTTAATTTGATTTTTATTTTTGTATACACACAAACTTGACCCCACAAACTTGGATTTAACTTTATACTAACTCCCTCTTGACATCTATAAAATAAAATTGCGTCCTCCAAGGCGTCCTCTGACAAATGCACGCTAAGCCCAAAAAAAATTAACATTTCAGTGGACTAGTAACGATATTTCAATCATCCCGTGTAACTGGTATTGAAGCAGCATTGTATGCTTATCACGGTTATGTATCGTCAATTTTACGTTATGGAATTATAATATGGGGTTCTGTTGACATCATTAATGTTTTCAGGGCTGAAAACATTAATGAAATGTATTCGTACTATATATGCAAAGCTCATCCAATGGACAGATGCGTTCCTCTTTTTAAAAACCTTAAAATAGGTATTGCCTCTGCCTGCCTTATACATATTCGAGATATGCATCTTCGTTCATAAACATACAAGCTTGTTCAAGACCCATAATGAAACTGTAACTAGACAAAGTCGTAAAATCCATAAATTATATGTAGGTACCTCAACAAAGATTGCAACTTTATTCCAGAAACGTTTATTGTATGGCAATACGTATCTATAATAAATTACCAGATACACCTTAGCATGCCCGTATTCAAAAGCAAAGTTTTCAAGTTTTTATTAGACAAAATGTTATTACTCCACTAATGACTTTCTCAACGAAAAAAATTGACGAAATATTTAAATTACAATATACCCATTTTCAATCACCATTTTTTAATATAATATTCTATAGTATTACTGTTTGACATACTTAATTATATATTAAGATTTAAGTGTTATTAATTTTAAGACCAACCAAACATTTGTACGCTGGAAACGGCAGAATATTATGGACATTTTATTACTTATTATAACATCCTTGTAACAACAATATTCTTACAAATAACCTATTTTATTTATTTATTTACCACAAAGATGATTGATTGATTATTGTACCTACTTACGATTAAAGTTGCCTCCAGAATGAGTCTCCAGAAACTTTTAAATACGGGGTGTAAAAAGACTCATAACGACAACTGCAGTAATCGCACAAGTATGGTGCCATTACTGCTACATATTGGGGCTTCAAGTCACCATATTTTTTTTTTTCAATACAAAGTCGATGCATGTCTCGCGACAATTTGTTCTATACATGTCTTATGTACCAATGGATAGGTACAACCATTACTTAAAAGCGTATACCTAGATAGTTCCAATTATATTAAAAACTCTAAACGAGAGAGATCCTGACAAACAGACTAATTTTTACAGAATCCTAAAAAGAATCTATTTCTAATGTGTTGTTATGATATGCCGTGTTTTTGTGTTCGAACCATTATTTATACCGGTTAGCAGACACTTAAAAAACACATTTAGAGTCATTGAAACAGTATATCATCAAAATACATAGACATAAAGAGGCTGGATAAGTTTATACAGTTTCCGACATAACGTTGACCTACGTAACCTTCGGATGTGTAATTCTAAATGATGGCGCGAAGAACGGCTAAGAAGTCATTGTTACAAATTATTATTACAAAACATCGTAGCCAAGTCAGCCACCATGGAAGGCTTACACAAAAAGCTCATGCTCAAGGCACCACACACATAAAGTCTCGAGCTTCTGGTCATCTGATGTCATACTTGAAGAATAGGTACGGGAGAATAAACTCAAGGTAAAGTAGGTACCAGAAGGAATGTAAGTGAAAGAAAGTACGTATATCCTAAAGTTCAGTTGGATCAACAGCCAAGAGCTACAGCCGCTTTACGATTTGCCATTGGCAATCAGGTAAAACCTTAGCGCTCAAAGTGGATTGGGAATTCCTTTCTTTCACTTGTCCTCCTAGCATGAAGCAAACCGCAAACAATTTTAATTTGTTTTCGTACATTCTTTTTCGAAAATTGTTTTGGTATGACTTCTCTTTTTCGTGACTCCGGAAGCATCCACAAACAGCGTTTCTTCCATGAATTTCAAACACTCCTCTTCAGTCAGCGTCGAGACACCAGTTTGTCAAGTTTTGGGCAGTACTATAGGATCATAGTTTCTTTGCATCGCATTAACTCCGCGTTCACCGACACCATGACCGCAGGTAGTCTTGACAGCTTTACGCTGACTTTGGGTTGGGTTTTGGGATTCTATACTGTTGATGAAAACGGTAAGATTTTTATTAAATGTATAAATTACCTATAATAAATTCCAGACGTGCCAAAATTCAGGCAATTAAATCCGTACATACCTATATAAAGTTCTTGCGTTACTGACTAACTAACAGACAAGCTACAGCCAAAATTATTAGTTACAAAAAGCTAAAATTTGGCATGTATGTTCCTTTATAGCCGTTAGGGTGCATTAAGAAGGGATTTCCCAAAATTCCTATGTTATACTCATAGGTACACGTTATTACTGTTAAAGAAATTAGTTGAATTAGAACTATAAAAACACTCGATAATCCTACGGTTAATCATACAAGCGTTGAAGCGTTTCTTGAGATATTACAATATCATCATCAGCCTTTAACAGTCCACTGCTGGACTAGGCCTCTCCTTTAAAAGGAGGAATTGGCCTACTATACCACGCTGGCCAAACGGGTTGGTATAGGGTTTGTATCAAGTTTTCCTTCTCTTACAGTGCTGTTCTCTGCATAATATGCTCCCTCTGTCGGCTCTTACGACACCCATCGGATGATAGGCGGTGGTGACATTCCGTATTCTTAATCCGTCACCACACGGTTATTGCAATATAATATATGACAAAGAAAACAACATGTAACCGTTATAACATGTAATTTAAAAAAAAAAACAACTTTCACTGTCAACAATGGAGTAAAAATAATTATCAAGAATGCAACATTAATTTGGACTTTGCATACGTCATTTACGGCCTTACCTATAACATTTCCTTGACTAAGGTGCTAGCAAAGTACATGTGAAAGGAGTAGGTATGTGAAGGGCATACAACAATAACAAATGTGGTTTGTACTGTATGAGCAAACCAAATGATACCGGTAAACGAACTTTGCGGTCATCTAATTAAATTCTTAAAACAGTAAATTGGAACATTGCTGTAGGCACTTACAGCATTATATTTTATATAGGTAATCATAATTATTCAGCCCCTGTGGCCCGTGACGACTGCCCTCGTAGTCCAGTGGATAGCGTATGCGACTGCTGATCGGAGGTCCCGGATTCGATTCCCGGGTCGGGCAAAAGTGTTACTGGGTTTTTCCGAATACTCAGTAGCAGCACGGAGTCTGGTGATGTGCCCGGTAACGGCAATAGGCTCGCCCCCTATTACTTGGGACCTGAAAATTTATGGCGAAATGTGGGTGTAATATTACCCCTCTGCCTACCCCTCGTGAGACTATAAATAAAAAAATAAATAAAAATTATTTGGCAGATAGTAACATAGAAATAAAACTGCCGCTAAGCAATCAAGGTTAAAAGCGTACACCAAATAAATTGAAATTGTTAGTTGACAAGTTTCTTGCGCATTGTTTTGTAGTGGTTTTTGTCAACTTATCCACTAATAGCAAATAGTTATCTTAATATATAAAATCCTTGCGTTACTGACTGACTGACAAACACGCTACAGCCGAAACTATTGGGCGCAGGAAGCTGAAATTTGGCATGTATGTTCCTTGGGGACGGTAGGGGTGCACTAAGAAGGGATTGCCCGAAATTCCCAAGGGATCGGCCAAAACGGGTAATTTTAAAAAATGCAGGCGTAGCTGCTGGCGTCCTCTAGTTTAAAATAATGGTCATATAATGGTCGTCACGCTCAGGAAAACCCATCAATATATCTGGTTTAATCTAGTTCAACATTGCAATCTAATTTCTTGTGTAAACATTGAATAAAAAGTTTTAATCTGTTTCAGGTCAACAGCCTAAAAGTACGTACCTGTTGCTCGGTAATGTCTCCCTGGCAGACACCATCATCGGGTTCGGTCTCATATTTGGAGTCACAGTAGACAACTCTGTGAGTTCTAATCCATTATGTATATTTCAAATAGGTAAGTTGTTAAAACATATTCTTAACATATTTTAAACATCATGTCAGCTTTACTCTACATTTTACAAAAAGATGCGTCGATAGCCTAGTGGAGAGACCGACGGACTGCTACGCAGAGGGTCTCGGGTTCGAATCCACGGCGCGCACCAATGACTTTTCGAAGTTATGTGCGTATTAAATTGTTAATTATCGCTTGCTAAACGGTGAAGGAAAACATCGTGAGGAAACCTGCATGTCTGAGTGTTCTCCGTAATGTTCTCGAAAGACGTGACGTCTGCCAACTCGCACTTGGCCAGCGTGGTGGGCTATGGCCTTACCCTTCTCATGATGAGAAGAGGCCCGTGCTCAGCAGTGGGACCGTTTATATACAGGGCCGATGATGATTACAAAATGAAGTCCTTCGGCCTTCCTGTCTTTTTGAACGTGATAAACTCATAAACTACCGAATGGATTTTTGTACGGGTTTCACCAACGACAGTTTGATTTCTGCGAAAGGGTTTTTGGTTTAAATTCACACGGGCATAGTCGCGGTCGAAGTGTAGTGACTCATAGAGTCATAAGGTCATATCGTAACACCTTTTGAGAATTATGTTTTAAAGAATTATGTAAGTCTTAGTCCATGATCTGTCATTTAATTCAATTTACAATGACTTTATTAATATTCCATTAATATTCATCAAGCCAATACAATTATAAGTAGACAGACAACACATATTTTTTGTGTATAATGTGTATATTCGCTACTCCCCACATGAAAAACCCAACGTCTCACAAATAACATAGTAAAAAACTGTATATTTGTATGTTAACCATTGAGGTAACATAACTACTACAGATCAATGATGTTATCACTTTATATTAAATAGTAACAAGCGTCTAATTGAAAATGTCACTTTTGTACAGATATGTACTTGTCAAGATGAATTAAATCATAAGGGGCGGAACATATCTGACGGAAGATCCGTCGAACGTATCTTCGGTCGCGTATATTCCGTCAAATGAGTCGGTACACATCTGACGGAAAATGCGTCGAGCGTATCTGCACACATTTGCTAAAAGCGTGGCTATTATGCACACATATAAGTTTGTTCGTGCAGGGCCGTACTCAGGGCAGCTCAATATTTTACTGTCATATTCTTTTACCTAATCATTTTTCGTGTTCCCTGATGTTATGTAGTCACTGAAGTCCGGTAGTTATTTATATTGTAATTCGAGTTTGACTATTAAAAATATGTCGGACTAAAGAGATTTTTATAGTAGCCAACAAGCGTTATTTGAATATATTTCCTGTATAGGTATGGAGGTTCAAAATTAAAAGACGATGATACGATTTGGTTACGGTTTTTAGGAAAATTTATACAAATGATATAGAAGGGGTTACAGTTGCAGCGCATGACACAAAATGTTTTCTATGTAGGTATTTTAATACATAAAGTTTGGGAATTAAAAGGCGTTGCCGTGAGATTTATTGCCTGTTTTTTCTCATGGTTCTAACTTCTACGCCTCTACGTCGCATTAACTGTAAATGTAGAATCTTTGGTAAAAGTGGATTTTGGTTACAAATCGTGTTCTTCATGTTTTATATTCTATTTTCTTTGTTTAATAAGACAACTCCCGTACTAGGAATAAATCCTGTGTCGCGGGGAACTTTACAAACATACAGCTAACGGACACAATGAACACTCAGACTAGAAACAAACATTTATGGATCTCACAAAGTGCTGTCTCGTGTGGGGATCGAACCCACAACACTTGGCGCAATGTCAAGAGGCGAGTGGCCGCTTAAACTACTATGCAATACACTCATAGCACATACTAACACTACATTATTCTACACATTTCGTTTCTGAAAAAATAAGTAAGGTCTGGCGGCCCTGGAATCGTACTCTACTACGCGTCACTCAAAATCACTGATCTGGGAATGTTTCAGTTTCAGTTTCAGTTTCAGTTTATTTATTCAAATAACAATTACAAATTGTGTGTGAATATAGTACTTAGTTTATACATAACATAAATAAATTAACATTAAGCACATGTGAACCTTTAACAATCTTAGAAAGTATTAACAATTACACACTAAATTAATTCATGCACTAACAATACAAATTCATCATACAGTTACACATTATAATAAAACATCCATGTAGAATAAATTATAATAAGCATAAAATTGTATTAACTATTCAATCATAAACAAAGTAAATGTACCAAATTGAAAAATGTATGCAATGTCAAAGCAATTTATGAATTAATTAAACTATCCGTAAAATATATTAGAAATGTCAGGTTTTATACAAATAATGGAATCAATGTCAAAGAAAAAAAAAAAAAAACTGAATTGTAATAATGTGTAATGTCTACTTATAATACCAATAAATAAAATGTCAACAAGCTTAAAAAATATTATTCATTGCAGTAAATTCTTCAATGGAGTAAAAACTGTTTTGTAATAAAAAAGACCTTATTTTATTTTTAAATATATGTGGCTTGTAAATTTCTTTTTTAATTTCAATTGGCAAGCAATTAAACAGTTTCACTGCTTGATATCTTGAACAATGTTTAACAATATTCAATCGCGGATACAATTTATTTTTAAAATGTAGTGTTCTTGTACTTTCCCTTATTAGTCTCTCTTCCTCATTTTCAAAACTGGTTATATATTTAGCCATGTCAGCTAGAACAACAAGTATATATAGGCAAGGTACAGTAAGTATTGATAATGCTTTGAAATGTTCTCTGCAAGATTGCCATTGTGGGATTCGTACAATAGTCCTGATAGCCCTCTTCTGTAATATAAAAGCTCGGTCACAGTTGTATTTATAGCTATTTCCCCACAGTTGAATACTATAACGTAACCTGGATTCAACCAAAGCATAATAAACAGTCTTTAAATGGTCTAAACTAACCTCATCACGTAAGCTTCTTAAGGCAAAGCAAGCAGACGATATAGATGCATCTATGGCTTTTAGTTCATTTTTCCAACTAAACAACGAATCAATGTGAATGCCTAAGAACTTTGTGGATTCCACTAAATCTATTTTTACACCATTAAGTCTGACATCTAAGTTATCATTGCTACGTGAGGTGGATTTAAATAATATAATATTTGTCTTCTTAGAGTTAACTATTAGACGATTTGCTGTAAACCATTTCTGAAAAATCTCAAGTGCAGTGTTTACTCTAGTATTTAATGCTTCGATGTCGCTTGCGCTAACAACTGCATTCGTGTCATCAGCAAATACTATCAGTTGAGTGCCAGTGTTTACTCGCGTGGCATAGTTTATTAAATCATTCATGAAAACGAGAAATAAAATTGGACCCAAAATGGATCCTTGAGGAACACCTGTATATACGCTGTAAATTTCAGAACGATAAGATTTTTGACATTTCTGTTCATCTATAGCTTTTATCTCAACATACATTCTTCTATTTTGTAAGTAAGAACGAAATAATTGCAATGCTTCTCCTCTTATACCGTAATGTTCCAACTTAACGAGAAGAAGATTATGGTCAACGGTGTCGAATGCTGAGCTTAAATCCAAAAATACCCCGGCGACTTTCATTCTATGATTTAATTTCTCCAAGACATCAACAACTAATGCATTTATTGCATCAGTGGTTCCTACTCCCTTTTGGTAACCAAATTGCCTATCATTTAAAACTCTATTTTCCCTGAGATGACTTACAAGTCTGTGTTTTATAATCTTTTCGAATATTTTCGACAGCGTTGGCAGTACTGATATAGGTCTATAGTTCCTTGGATCCAAATGCGATCCCTTTTTTAGGAAGGGTATAACTTTAGCTATCTTTAATTGCTCAGGAAAAATACGTTCTTCAAAACATTTATTAAAAAAGTATGATAAGGGATATGCTAGTACCTTAATATGTTCCTTGATTAGGGATATTTGAATTTCATCGTATCCACATGAACTTTTGGACTCCATTCCAACAACATTTTTTTCAACTTCGCGTGGGGTTACAGATGACAAGGTCATATCTTTTTGTACTCTATTAATATTTTCACATAAAAACGACATCGCCTGATTCGCACTATTAGAATCAAGACACTGCTTCTGGTTAAAAAGCTTAGCAAATATATTTGCAATATCTCTAGGGCTGTCAATAGAAATGTTATTATGCGTTATAGTGAAACGTCTTGTTATCTTGTGCCTTGTTCTGTTTCTATGGCGATTTACGTGACATGGATATGGCATGTCCAATACCTACGAATTTAGCGTGCATACCTACGAAATTAGCGTGCATACCTACGAAATGTTGGGCAATTTAAAATGGCTGCCATTTGTGTTGTACTCCAGAATATAATCGATATCGATATGGAGCCGGTAAGAGGAAAATAATACATTTTTGTAGTAAGTTACTTAGTTAGTTTAAATGATTTGCCAGATTAGTTTATTTCATAATGCAAATGTGGGCAAACATGGCAAAGCGAAGGACGACCCTTGTATCAAAGATGTAACAAAATATTCTCTAAAAGCCAATATCGATACTGTGTCGCTGAGAAAGTACCGGACATTAATGGCACCATACATACGGTAATGAAACACACAGCCTGAAGCACTGATTCATCTGGTTTTTAGACATATTTATGCACAAAAACAAAATTATTATGTTCGATATATGTACAACGATTTCACAGCAGATGTACCACAAACCTTGGCAAAAAATATGGCGACAGTGGCACGAATGACATTTCTAATAAAATATCGTCATGATTAACTTATTCAGTAAACTAGGGCTATCTCTTTTTTCTGACACAGATATCCCTAAGACAAAACGAGACGACACTATGTTTGGTGGCTTTATTTTTTATTATATATGTGTATAAAAAAAATAATGGTGAAATGTGGGTGTAATATTACACCTATGCCTACCCCTCCGGGGTACAGGCGGAAGTCTATAAAAATAAAAAATATAATAATATATGTGTATAATGTAATTTTTCAATATGTACTATTTGCCCTCTCCATGTATATTCCTTACTCAATGGTCAAAATTCACGTGGTGCGTGGTGCGCGCGACTTCGACGGATAATCCGTCAGTACGCTCGACGTACTAACGGATCTTCGGTCAGGTGTGAAAGGTTGAACGTTTTTCTATACATTTGTATGTATTGGCGTTACGCGACGGATAAAACGCGACGGATCTTCTGTCAGATATGTGCCGCCCCTAATAGTATATGATATTACAAACCGGTCATTACAGATGCAAAAAACCTGTAATGTACTTTTTGTACCACATTGATAAATATTCGCATAAATCTCAGCGCTGATTCACGTTTCTAGCCAAATCACATCGCCAGTGGGCTCGTCTAGTATTGTGCATGTTTTTTCTGTCTGCACCGTGGAAACCCAGTCTCTTGGGACAGGCAAAGGTGGCGTTTGTGACTCTCCTTTGTAGGCGCTCGGGTCTAACTAGGTACTACAAAAAAAGTCAACTTTGCCGCAACCCAGGTATCATGCACGTGAAAATAATGAGTGGAACGTGTCAAATTATGTGTAAAGTCACGTCACTTCGGCAATTTACGTTACTTTTGTTGCTTTTGTACATTTTAACTTTGCCTGACCTAATCATTGTCAATAATCCAGGAGTGTCAATAGATTTTTTTGTTGACTACGGTGGAAACTCTCCTTATGAGCCATCTCAACTCGACGCCAACCCGGCCAGAAAGTGATCGACAGGGCTTGGGACTGGCGAAGGAGGTGTGTGGAGGCTCTCCCCTAAAGGCATTCGGGGCATACCCACTAAAACCACCGCGGTGACCCTACGGGTCCTGTGTAGTGGCGGGGTTACGCGATTCGCGGATAGCATACTTTTCCGTGACCCCGCCCGGGATTGGCCCGCCGTTGGTGTTGGCGGGATCCGTCTCGTTATGACTTGGGAGGCAGCGCGGACAGAGGATAGGGAGGACGGCAATCTGACAACACCGCATCTCCTCTTCCTCTGCGGCTCCACCGCGACGCAACAAGCCCCATTTGGTCGCGGGGGATAGGGCGCGCGCCATCACAACACCGACACGCCTCTACTCCCGCGACCGCGCCCGACTGCGAGGGACAGACAGAACTGTCCCCCGCACCCGCACCTTTGGACGCATCCTGTGCAGGCTTCCACCAAGCCCACACGGAGCGTCTACTCCTGGGATCTCGCTTAGCTTTACCGTGGGTGCCCTAACCACGGTTACTGAGCCACTCCACCATAACAAGGTGGAGATCCCACAGTGGGGAGAAGTGTCAATAGATTGTCTCATAGCGGAATTTTTAACTGTCGCTTTCCCCGTGACAAAGTGCATGCGAGAGCGATGAATCCTAGTTGTCGTATTTTTTATCTTGCACGTCTTGTACAGCAAGTAAAACATAAACGAACAAAAAGTCACGAACCTACCTACCTAATAACTGCATGTAATAAACTAGTGAAAAAAGAGCTGAGGACATGACATACGTCTAAAAACTTTTCAAATGGTACCTATTATTACACTAAGTATGACGAGTGATAATAATTATGCCACTGCACTCGGGTATCCCAAATTGTTTTCGAAGTTTCTATGCGAGGTTTCTGACGCGGCGGTCTCAGTAGTCTAGCTGGAACTAGACGCGCAAACCTGAGGAACGTTTTTCTATGCAATACGCGACAACGACGCGAAACGAGCGGACGAATCGCCTGATGGTTAGCGGTTACCGGCACACTCACTTACTGAACGACACGCAACAGTATTGATACCGTAACTTAGCATCGATATTCTGCGAGGGGATAGTACTTCCCCGGTCGAGAAAGCCAATTCATGCTGAAATTAGATTATCATCTAAGCAAATGACTGCACGTATCAATGTTTTAGGTGGTCGACTCTGACAAAATTACGTCGTGTTGCAGATTTGATCCTAACATGGCACAGGTCTTCTTGGTTTTCTTGGTGTCCGTTGGTTCTTAACGATAATTCATGATATAAGAGGTGCTTTTTTCACCAACAAAATTAGTTAAGGCGAGGTTGCAGTACTTTTTAAGATTTTTGAACGTCTGAAAGTCCCATGAACTATGATATTTTTAATGAATAAAAATTAAAGTATAAAAGTTGAACATATCTTCTAGTAAATCGTAAAGATAGAAATACGATTCGGAATGATTGGCTCGATAAAAAAAAATGTCAAACATGGCACTAACTCACAATTTTAAACGTGTACTGCTTAGAGATTCCATAATGAATTTATATGAAAGTATTATCAATAGAAACAGCTCTTTATTTTAAAATAAATGGTAAAAACAGATTTCGTAATTTCGTTATCATTTTTCTCCAAGAAAAAAAAATAGTCAAAATGTTGGCATTATATCGCTCGCCGGCCGTTCATCAGTGCCTGTCTAGGCGTGATTGAGGGCGGACGTACGTCGTTGCTCCGCAAAATCCCCCTCCACCCCCGCATGTACGTTTTCGCAAAAGTACAAAGTAATTCCTATTCCAAACTCAATCGTTCAAACCATAGACATACTAGTAAGAAACCGTAGACAGGTTACTGACAAGGTAACATGACGGAGCTTACGAGTGGCACGCATCGCACGAAAAGCGTACGCACACTAATATAAATATGTCAAAACGACACACTAAGAATTAGATAAGAACTGTAAGTGAGATAGCACATCTCGCAAGCGCGAAATAGAGATAAACATATACTCTCTGGACCGACGCGCATTGTGATATCATGCTGACCGTTTTACAAACATGATCACTTTGTCTGTCTTGAGTAAATTCAATGATTAATTCATTTAAGGTAGGGAAATAAAAAGTCGATGTGATTTATTTATAACATTTATTAAAAAAGTACATTTTATTCTTCTCATTTCATTCAATGGAAACCTAAAACAGTACGTTAATATAAAAACTGTGCGCTGCGGACCCACCGTAGCCCTGGCAATACCCCTGGGGGTATGGTGGGTCTTTTAAAGCTTAACTGTACTCCTGGCTGAAATGCTCGTAGTGTTATACCAACGTGCTACGTGGACATTAAACTGAACAGTGTTATCTCTCGTATGATAATGACTTACTACTTACGTTTTTGTATTTTTAGACAAGTGAAGACAAGCGCTAGCACGATGATATAGTGCAACAAGGGGATAAATTAGAGAATAAAACGTTTAGGTATTACTGCTAATGGTTATAATGCTTTGTATATTATTGGTACAATCCGTGGTACTGTTGAAGACCCGTCATCATCATCATCCTTGCGCTGTCGAATCATTCCCACTAGTTCTATCGAACAGTTCTATGATAGAACTAGTGATACTTTTTTCCTACTAGTTCTATTAGCACAACTTGAGAAGAATAAAACTAATGGGAAACAGTTATAGGAAATTTACCACTAGTTCTATGTATGTTTTACAAGGGTAGTGTCACAACATCGCGCTCACATATCCGAATAAATATGTATGTAAAAAATGTGTTAAGCGAATGAAAGTCTACAAAACAAATGAACGTCTACAAAACAAATGTACGTCTACAAAACAAATGAACGTCTACAAAACAAATGACTACCAGAAAGTGATCAGCTATCGATAGTGATTGCAAAAAACAGGTGCATGCGATTTTCGACCTTATTGACAATTCATGACAAACTTCTTTTTTTTGTTTTTTCTCGCTTTCTGGCAATATTAGGGTAATAAAATTATAAATTCTGACTAATGTCAATTAGGTTGAAAATCGCATGCACCTGTTTTCTGCAGTCACTATCGATAGCTGATCACTTTCTGTAAGTCATTTGTTTTGTAGACGTTCATTTGTTTTGTAGGCGTTCATTTGTTTTGTAGACGTTCATTTGTTTTACACATTAAACAAATGAACGTCTACAAAACATTCATTCGGATATATAAGCGCGATGTCGTGACACTACGGATCATTGCCAGTAGTTCTATTGAATACCCTTGTAAAAACATACATAGAACTAGACTGGGACATTTCCTATTACTTATCCCATTAGTTCTGTTCTCCTCATCAAGTTGTGCTAATAGAATTAGGACAGTTCTATCATAGAATTGTCCAATACTACTACTATACTGGGAATGAGCCCACAATATAGTAGAACTTGAAATTAACGAACTGAAATTAATAAACTAATTACACAACAATATTATCTGGGAGTACGGTTAAGCTTTGAAAGACCCACCATACCCCCAGGGGTACTGCCAGGGGTACGGTGGGTCGGCAGCGAAAACTGTGCAGTACAATCTACTTAGTTGTTAAATAATAAAAGGAGAAAAACAAGAACAAGTGAATGGACTTTGATCATCCGTCAATATTTGTAACTTACGTATGATTTTGTATTTCTATAATAATAATTTATTGTAATTCAAGGGACGCATATATAAGGCGGTTATAAGGCCTGTCGTATTGTATGGAGCTGAGTGTTGGGCTACTAAGAAGATGGATGAAAAACGATTACATGTGGCAGAGATGAGAATGTTGCGATGGATGTGTGGAGTTACGAGAATGGATAAGATTAGGAATGAATACGTGAGAGGTAGTCTGAAAGTGGCGCCTATAGACGAGAAAGTGAAAGGAAGTCGTTTGGCTTGGTATGGACATATTATGCGAAGAGATGATATGTATGTAGGTAAGCAAGTGATGAATATGAAGGTAGAGGGATGGAAAGGGAGAGGGAGGCCAAGGAAAAGATGGATGGACTGTGTGAGGATGGATATGAAAGAGAAAGGGGTAAATGATCAGATGACGGGCGACAGAAAAGAATGGAAGCGAAGGACGTACTGCGCCGACCCCAAATAGATTGGGACCAGGGCAAGAAGATGATGATGAATTTATTGTGTTGATTCAGCCTCAAATCACTTTTATTACTTGACAAAAACACACATCAGTATTTTATTATTACGAATGTCCCATCTGGATACTTTGTTTTTTAGTCTTTGAACACGCACAATACTGCTTCTCTTTTACACTCGCTAAATGCCAATTTTTTTATTCACTCTATTATTTGTGATACTGAATTTATTATAAATTGTAAATAAAACGTTGTAATATTGTAATACTCATGAATAGGAAGTGATTCCATAACTTTTAGTCATTTTCCTACTATAGTTTGTGCAAAATCTCATTACACACGACGGCATTTTCAAATGTAACGTACATACACGCAAGTTAAAGAGCGAGTGCTTCCGACCGCAGCGCGTACGCGACTAAAGCCAAATGAGACATTTAGCCTGTTTTTAATGTGCCACTTTTGAAGTTCGCATAACTCATCTACGGTTTTTTTACGCTGCGTTGTGGCACACGCACACACGAAACCCCTCCTCCCCACCCCCTGCTCACTCGCTGACGCCACCGCCGTGTTTTTGTTTTTGCGGGGGGTGAGGTCGAGCTACGGACTGTACTGCAACCTCGCCTTAATTATACAACTAAAAATTCATGGCAAAATGTGGGTGTAATATTTACACCTCTGCCTACCCCTTCGGAGATACAGGCGTGAGACTATAAATAATAAAAAAATATACTACGATATTATAATAGCAATGTTGTAGACGACTTTCTAATACCTAAATGGTAACCGTCTCTTCCGCAAATGTTATACAGATAAATCTCAATACACTTCACTTCAAACTATATCGGATCCATGTTTTATAGCAAACCGGTAGCGGTTCTTAAACACCTTTCACACATCATGAGTGGCCTGACATTACCCGTACCGGTTTATGGACCAATCGCAAATAAAACAGAGAGAGACAGGCATTCAGTTACACCAATGTTTCACTGAAAATTTTAGACGCTGTATAAACAGTGTCTCTAAATCTATATCTTTTGCATCTTATGTTTTACATTCCATTCCACTTTGCAACGTAAAATAATACCCATTTTAAGAATTAATCAAGCCCTCGGATAAGGTACTGGTAATAAGCAGGAATACATAATTTCTCATGTGTGTTCAAAATCAACAGGAATGCTAGTCTGTCCAGCGATGGTCTCCATATTCAGCGTCGGCCTCATCGCCATAGACAGATACATCTACATTCTCCACGGTCTCTACTATCAGAGATGGTTTAACACAACTAGAGTTAGGATTGGCATATTGATCATCTGGATTATTGGTAAGACACCTTTGCTTTTTATCGTTCTATAAATAATACTTTGTGCACTGGAACGTATCGTTTTAACCCTATGCCGACCTTTCTCTGAGAGTGCGCGTGCCTGGAGCGGGCGGCCAACGTGTGCCTGGCATGCGCTCGGTGTTTACTCTGTGCGTCTGTAGTACAAAGTGATCGCCGGGCGCACGCCGATTGAACGCCGAGCGCACGCTCAAGAACGCCCATGCCCAGTGTGAGGGAGGTCTAAGTCTGTATTTTTTGTAGTCGTAATCAAACCTGTTATTATAATGACTTTTACATAATTCACAGCAATACGATACGCTTCAGCTTATGTAACTTGTGTTTAACTAGACCTAGCTTTGACTACATGTTTGTGTTAACCCCTATTCCAGGTATAACCCTCGGCTTCATGCCAGTGACGGGATGGGTCAACTCAGAACTGATGCTCACTCGCTGTTACTACGTCGCTCTCTTCCCCGGCGCTCTAATACTGCTCAACTCCCTCCTCAGCATCGTACCAATCGTAGTTGTAGCCGTGCTCTATTCTATAATTTTAGTAAAAGCCGTAAAAACTGTAAATACTTTAAATACAGGTCTCAAAAACTTTAAAGCAAGTGCAAAAGCGTCAGATAATTCAAAAATGAGAATCTACCGAGGTGCCAAACCAAACTCGGAAATAAGTACTCAGTCTGTAAAAAATCCCAAAAGAACTCCTTCACCTAAACTAAAACGAAGTGCATCTTTTAACGTAAATTACAAACGTGAAGATGAAATCCAACAAGTGTCAGCCCCTAAAGCTAAGAGCATCCATAACCTTATCGACAAAAATATAAAGTCGTTAAATAGTACTGACAAAATTATTGACAGCACAGGTAAAACTCCGTACGGTTCTGTGGCAAGTGTATCTACAGTGACATCGACTATCTCTGACCACAACACTCCCAGCGGTGAATTAAAAGCTTGCAAGCTTAGTGGTCATGTCAAAAAAATATGTAACATTAACAAATTTAAACGCAAACCAAAGGAACCAAACAAATGGAGAGCTATTTCAATAGTTCTTTTAACTTCTGGCAGTTTTATATTCACATGGATGCCATTCTTTATTACTGTGATATTTTTTGTATTTTGTGAAGACAAAATGACGAATCCTAAATGCTTACACATCAGGTATTTGCTTGGTGGGCCGTTGGCTACGTTGGCTTTTGTCAATAGTATATTGAACCCTGTCATTTATGCTTGGTGGCATAAGGGTTTCCAGAAGTCTGTAGTACTGTACTATAGAAAATATCTCAGGAAGTATTTTACCCGCATTGCTAAAAAAAGCTGAGGTATCATTGTTGTATTACAAATTGTATATAATTGTTTTTGTTGATTTAATATCTACTTTTCCTATCGTCAAAGAGAAACTAGCTGATAGAGCAACAAACTTATGACAGAGAACAATATCATTTATGTATTAAGTAGGTAAGCAAAAAATACCCGTGTCATCTACACAGACACCAGGTATAGTACTGATGACAAAATACAGCATCCATGACAGGCAAACATTGTTACTACTGTGTGTTGAATATGTATGTGCTAAAAATATGTCAAATCTTTAACTAAAACTACGCAATCGCTGGTTCAAGGAAAATGTAATTAGTCATAATGAATGACATTTACATATTACGTTATTTATTACTCTTGTAAATCGTAAGAAATCACAGGAAACTACATTAGAACATTGTCTGAAATATGACAACATCAACAGAAAAATCTGTAGGGAACATATCGGTGACCAGATTTTTACTTATTTGGGACACTCGTGAATTCTGCTATTTAAATTAATTGAGAAGTTTTTCAAAACATCTCTGAGACTTTTACAACTATCCGAACAAATGCTAAGAATAGATGCAAAAAACTAATTGCTTACGATTGATCAGTAGATAGAAAACTTGTTTGCTTTAAAATACAAATAAAGATATGTGTAATACTGTTAATAATAATTATTGTTACTAATCTCGACTGTTGAATTAACAAAAGAATGTAATGCTTTGTACTTAGTTCTTGTCTAATCGCAAATATTTATATGTATGTACCTGTGTTAGAAATGATGATAATAAGTTAGTTAGTAAGTAATAATATAATTTTTAAACAAACAGAAATTATTATAAAACTATCCATCAAGACATGAGTTAATTTCTTTTATATTAATTTTCATTCGCTTACATTTTCTATCTTCAGTCTCAGCTGCAGTTACATTACCATATCAACAATATTTATCTATTGGAAGTAATTATTTTCTTTATGTTTGTCAGATAACTTGTTGCCATGGTACAAGCTCTGTCTAATTCAGGATCAGATGAAAGCGTGTTGTTTCACGATATTATTATTATGATGGTGGATGAACATTGATACGTGATTTTTTTATCTGTACATAATCGTCTGACGATGCAGTCAGTGCCTTTTTATATAAAAGCTTTTGAATATGTTTTAAATTATTTATAAACATATTATATCCACTCAATTATGTTTAAATAAACGACTGATTTTCGCTCTACTATTAGACAACCATGACATTAAAGTTTATTTTTAGGAAGCAAAAATGTAACTGATAGCCATGTATATAAAACTAGTATTAAGTTCCAAACAAGATGTTGAAAAATAAATTGCTTGTTTTCATATACGTCTTATAGATTCTAATACGTTCATTTGTATTGAAACAGGTATATTTATAGCAATGTTACCAGCGATGGGGTGGACCGGCCGCAGCTTCAGGGACTTCAGATGTTGGTACATCGCAGTGTTCCCCTCGGCGTTACTCCTTGTATTATCTGTCGTTGTCCTCTCTGTCATAATCATGGTCTGCCTTTTGTATATCCTAATTCTACGCAGCGCAGTCAAAACTGTTGATAAAATTAGAGAATTTAGGGAGAATAGTTACACCAATAAAGGGTTTGTTGAAGATTTATCTTCTTCACCAACTATTGTTTCCATTTCCGAGTACACTGAAAATATAGAAATTAGTAAAATGGAGAAGGAAATCCATAGACCTGACTCAAATATTATTAGAGAAGGAAGAGGCAGTGGGTGCTGTTGGCTGAGGCCAGCAAACCATCCAAGCAAATTAAAGGCAGTCAGAACTGTTCTTCTAGTTACAATATGTTTCTTGGGTACATGGGCACCATATTTTGTATCTGTTATAATGTATGTAAAGTGCGATATTATGAAAAACGGCTATGATTGCATACCTCTAGAAGTATTGACTATAGGGCCACTATATTTATTAGGATGTTGTAATAGTCTGTGCGATCCACTTATATACGCTTGGAGACATTCAGGATTCAAAACAAATTTAAAAAGGTTATATAGAAAGTACATATGCAAACCCAAAATGTGATTTGTAAATAGATCTTAAGTTATATTAAAGATAAGTTAGATTTAATTAGTTTTGTAATATATCCAACTGTGTGACAATGTAAAAACGTGAGGCGAAACAAAGTAAAAAATAAAATATGTATAAACTATATTATGTTGTTTTAGTTTCCTTCAAATAAAGCTTACAGCAATAATAATGCGCCCACGCCTGTTTTAGATCACGTATCAAACATGCACACCGTCACGTGTGAGTCGTATAATGCACAAGGTATAATGCATGAAGTGACGCATGTAAGTAAAAATGCTAACAAAATAAATCTCAAAAACAGAGTGAACATTGATGAGTTTAAAGCTTATGTTATTCACCTTGTTCTGATCTTGTTTCTGGGGGAAGGAACCATTCAAATTATTTTAGTGCCTACCTGATTGATAAAGGACAAAAAGGACACATAGAAATAGTAAATTATATTTAAATATGAAAACGTGCCCGTTAGATCAAGTACCTACATAAATAGTAGTAATTGAGATTATTTTTAAATGCCAAAATTGTTTGAGCTTGTATGAGAGACAAAAACAATGCATACATACCGAAGTACCGAACAGGTAGAACAGTGGATAATATTGCATAAAATGTAGTTACAGGAAAGGATTGTCATTGCCAATAAGATTGTCCATTTCGAAGGTTCTTAAATAATGCGTCTTAGATTCCTACTGTTAATTTCATGTAAGGATGAGTTGAAGTATTAAAGATAATTTTGTAAATCAAAGAAAGTCTGTGCATTCCGTCAAAGTCCAATTAAAATCCACGAGGTTCTTTTTGCATTAAGTGGGTGTTAAAAATCCACAAGGTGAATAAAAAAAGTCGCCTTTGTTCACCTGGGTGAATTAATTCCTAGGTGAACAAAGTCCTCCGCTTATGTCGACTTATTTCACCTGGGGATATCAGCTAGGTGAAATCATTCCGAGGTGAAGTGAGGACACCAAGTAGTCTACTTTGTTCACCCAGGTGATATCACCCAGTGTGAACAAAGTTGAATAAACCGAAAATATTTTTTAATTTTTTATTTTTAGACTCACGCCTGTATCCCCGAAGGGGTAGGCAGAGGTGTAATATTACACCCACATTTCGCCATGATTTTTTTAGGTCCCAAGTAATATTGCCGTACCGGGCACATTACGAGACTCCGAGCTGCTACTGAGAATTTCCTAACGGAAAAACCCAATAACACTTTGCCCGACCCGGGAATCGAACCAGAGACCTCCCAATCCCACGTGCACATTTATGCCGCGAGACCAACGAGGCAACTGAAAATTTATCTGCGCAGATTTCCTACCAGTAGTGACATAAGTTTTTCACCTAATCACCCCAGCGTAGCATCGAGTGCGATCATTAAAAGGTATCATTACGAGTAATACAGAAGAATCAATCTGATTTCAAACAAAGCCTGAATTCACTCTTATCTGAGATTACTAATAACAACAATCAGTGTTTTCGTAGGGTTCATTTGTGAACCAAATCTCGGGATTCAGACAGATGTCCTGAAAAAGTCGATATTTAACGAGAAGCATTTAACAAGTTTTGAACAGATGCTTTTCTGTAAAGCAAAAATCTGCATAAAGGTGTTAAGCTGACTAAAGTGACACAATAATATAAAAGAATTAAATCGTTGATCAATATCTGTATATATCTTCTTTATATATATTTCTTGTGTGCGTGTGCAACAACTGGACCGATTTTGATGAATTTTTTGTGTGTGTTCAAGGGGTCTTGAGAATGGTTTAGATTCACAAAAAAAGGCGAATATTAAAAAAAATATGGCGGTACGAAGTTCGCCGGGTCAGCTAGTGTATATATAAAATCCTTGCGTTACTGACTGACTGACAAGCTACAGCCAAAACGATTAGGTGCAGAAAGCTGAAATTTAGCATGTATGTTCTTTGAGGACCGTAGGGGTGCACTCAGAAGGGATTTCCTGAATTACCACGGGAACGGGCAGAAATATTTAAATTAAAAAAAATCGGGCAAGTGCGAGTCTGACCCGCGCACCGAGGGTGCCAATTACGCTAGTCCTCTAAATCTGTATGAGCGCCCATACAACTTAGAGGACTATCCTAAATGGAGTCTACTATGTATGTATGGGGACACCCTAAATTTTCCACTTTTTTTATTTTTTGAAATTTTTCCTTCATTTGAGCTGTAAGACCCTGCTTTTGGCAAAATTTCGTGATTCTAGTTCAACGGGAACTACCTTATAGGTTTTCGACCCAAAACCTATAGGGTACTTACCTAGAATTGTCAAGATCTTTATCGTTCGATCGTTAAAACCAAGGTCTTACAGCACAATTAAAGGAAAAATTCCGAAAATTAAAAAAAGTTGAAAATTAAGGTTAATTTTGGTACTTACAAGTTTTCGCAAAAATCTAATTTTGACCATATCTTTTTATCGGGTTGATCCAGCACCCTGATTTTATACACCTAATAGGAACCATAGACCTCAGTATCTGGTATAAATTTCAATTTGCTAGGTCCACCCGTTTCTGAGAAAATCGGTGGTGACACACGGACAGACAGACAGACACACTGACAGACGGACAAGAAAGTGATCTTATAAGGGTTCCTTTTTTTACCTTGTGAGGTACGGAACCCTTAAAATGCGTGCGCGTAGCTGCGGGCATCCTGTAATACCTACATGTATAAAATTCTTGCGTTGATGACTGACCGACAGACAAGTCACAGCCGAAACTACTTGGCGGAAGAAGCTGATATTTTTTAAGGAGCAAAGGGATGCATTAAGATGTTATTTCCCGAAGGATCGGGCAGAAATAGTTTAATTCAAAAAATATGTGCGAGCGTAACTGCGGGCATCCTCTAGTGAATAGAACACTTCGATATACCGATTGTATAAAAATCATTACTGAAATCAAGCAAGAAATCTGCTATTTTTGCATTCTCCACGCAAAGTATAACCACACAAGGATCCTGTCAACAGGGCGGCAGTTTTGTTGCAATGACTCGTCAGCTGTTCTTGTAACACAAAGAAATATAACCTTACTAAACCTAGTCCAACCTCTCTGTTGTAAAATCATCGCGGACTCGAACGAGAAACTTCGCATGTTTGAAATGTGACTTGCTTCTTCCGACTCAACGAAGGTATCAATATCAATAATGAGTAATGACGATGGAACTCACCTGCTCTGTCGAACGGCAACTAGATCTGCCACTATTCTGTAGTATGAACAAAAGAACCCACTAAATATAAGATAAAGTATCTACTTAATATGCATAAATATGACTACTGCCTCCGTGGTCCAGTGGATAGCGTATGCGACTGCTGATCGGAGGTCCCGGGTTTGATTCCCGGGCCGGTCAAAGTGTTACCTACTGGGTTTTCCCAAATTCTCAGTAGCAGCACGGAGTCTGGTGATGTGCCCGGTAACGGCAAAAGGTTCACCCTCTATTACGTGGGGCCTAAAAGTTCATGGCGAAATGTGGGTGTAATATTACACCTCTGCCTACCCCTTCGGGGATACAAGCTACAAATTACTAATTACCCAGTATCTTTATACCTAGTAACAAGTCACATACACAACATTATGGGTGCTGTTATACATATATGTCGCAGGGATTTAGTCAAAAACGTGATATTATATTTCACTAGTTAAATTATAATTACCCAGATTATAGTCAATTGTTTGTATTACTTACAATTTAACGGGCTAGTTTCAGTTTTCATTATAATTTCACTAGACCGATACAGTGAAATAGTAAGGCAGGCAGTGATATTTTGACTATAGCACTGGTTTTAACCAGTGCTATTGTCAAGCCGTTAGATAATCAGAGCAATCGCTGATTGGTCCGTTTTCGTTACCAGCTGTATTGTAACATTTTAGTTAGGAAATAAGAGACAGGTTTTTGAAAACAATTTTTAAATTTCCTCTCGGGCTCCTATTTTATGTTCAGGGTCACAAGAAAACCTAACATACCTCATTAAGTTTCCCGAGTGGACGAGATTATTTGCATAAATAAATAGATTGTGATTTTCAAAATGAAGGTCGGCATCTGTTTCGTCACCTTAATAGGTTTTGGTTAGATTTTCTTGTGACCCTGAAAATAAAATAGGAGCTCTACGTAGTAGGGCTCCGTCAACTTAGCCCCATAAATATCGTCAAAGTGGCGGTTTTTTTCGTTTTATCAGATTGGTCACTGAAGTACATTCGTAAGTCTGTGCGACTGATAGTCATTTGACCAATCAGAACACACACGGGGCTCTCACCACAAACGTAACTCATAATATACCTAGACTTTTTATAATATCACTATTGCGGACCTAGAGTTATTATAATATCACTATTGGAGCCCAGTGTAATTACAATATCACTGAAAAGAGTCCGTGAAATTATACGAACCAGTCGTTATTTACTATAATCTGTGTAATTATAATTTCACTAGTTAAATTTATATCACGTTTTGACTAAATCCCTGCGACATTTATAATTTAAGGTCGAAAAAAATCTTGATGTCCTTAAAAACCTAAACAATCTACTATGTTCCGTGACTAACAGCACGTAGAGGCTGCAGCAATGACACTGCGACCCAATTTAAAATTTACCGGAAGGACACATACTCGTATAAATATATACCCACTTACTCGTAATTGGGCGCATGAAAACCTTATTAGAGAAAATTACCTTTTTAAAATTCATATGAACTCAAGACCAACGCGTAGATAAGCGCATTTTTATAACAAACATGTAAAGCTATAGTTTAGTTTTATAATAAGTATAATAGGTAGGTACTGACTCATATAAAGATTCTCTCTTAAATATTTTAAGAATGTTGATCGGCCGTAAACGGTTTTCATTGATGCCAAAACGGACATAATAGAAATTGTTAAAGGTAGCATTCAATTTAAAATATGTGAGGCAATTCTAGACATTCCATTAGATTTGAACCTTTTGATCTTCACATAAACCTAGTACAATGCCTTACTCGAGCAAATCAGTTTCAAAAATACTAAAGCCCTTCAAAGATGAAATACTTACCTTCTATTACTGCGAAACAGCTAGCAAAAAACATTTGAACCATATATTTAATGTAGGTAAGTCTGGCAATCCGTGAATTAATTGTATCATTATTGCCGGGCCGTTTGTTCTTTTGCCGTTAAGGTTCTATAAAAACACACCTAATTGCGAATGTTTGACGAAGTTCTATAAATAAATTTAGGCAACGGATCTTACCGGATAATGGAATATTCTAGCAAACTCCCCAATACCTTTGCATGTTACGCGTAATATGAGTAGTAAAAATAAACCATATCTTTTTAAAGGTAGGTGGTTATAAATTTAAGGAGCACTCATATAAAAAATTAACGTATATGTTATCAGACACATAAACAACTATAAATTAAATACTGAACTCTCTTGATAAATATGTCTGAATTATCGGGCGGATTACCTCTAATCCAAGTGTATAAGATAACCGTCTTCGTATGGTGAGCATCACTCTGTTGGTAAGTGGCCGTACGGGCGCCTCAACATGGCTCGAATGGTGATTTGTGTGCTACTGTGTGTCTTGGCCACGGCCCTCGGAGGACACGAAAAATATGAAGGGTACGTTCTCCAAAATAAAATATTAGTCTATTTGAATATATTTATTATACTTATTAAATATTTATTTCATACACAGTATCGTGGCAATTATTCATCAGCCCTCTTAGGGACACGTAAACCCAAGAAGAATTTTACCGTAGCATAGTTCTCTGTATTCTCAATTAGAGAACCACTGCATTTAATTTACAATGTGACAAAAAGGCAATCTGATCTATCTTCTCTACATCAACTCGTAGAGCAAATATGTACGATGCTTGAGTATTGGTTGCTGAATCTTTCTTTCTTTTCACACATCACCTTCTCTTACCCCACGCTTGTATCGAAATATATTGCCACTGTTAAGTTTTATGAATTCAAGGTGTTCATAATCAATAGCTGTTAACACACTTAACTTTTACACATGCAGTCACCAGTTGTACCGTGTTGCCGGTGCCAATGAAGAAATCAAGACCCTAGAAGCAAAATTGGATATTTTGAATTTGACTCCTGGCGCCAAAACAGAATCTGGTCAACTTGAGGCTCTAGTCAGATTATCTCCGGAAGAAAAAGCACAATGGCTTCATTATTTCGACGCGAACAATATGCCCTATACAAAGGTCGCTGACAATTTGGCTGAGTAAGTGAATGAGAATATTTTCTAAGATTATAAGTTAGCATTATAATATTTATCCAAGTAATATGTTATCATTACTCTACGAAAGCAAACATCTGTCTTGAGAGTGTCCAAGACATTATACGGAAATAATGGTGTATTGTTTAAAGTATAAAATATTTCTCTATATATAAATAACTTAACCTATTGGTATTCTACCTGTTGTTTACATTTTCCAATGCCTTTATAGTTGACCAATAACAACCGCTAAGAATCGGAATCAATACCTGATTCTTTTCATCAAGTTTTTACATTTTAGCATTCTTCGCAATGAAGAAAGTCAAATATTGAGAACCAAATCAGCTGCCAAACGAAGCGGCAAGTCCATCACATGGGACACTTACTACAGACATGAGGAGGTCAGTTATATTTAAAAATATAGTACATATTTTAATATGGTCCCTGGCGAAACGCGAACGCCAAATAACGCAACCACCGAACTGCGCACTGCAATTCATGCGTATGATAAATGAACTCTCAGCATTTTGCCACTTGTAACCACTGCATGCCACTGAGTCGCCCGCTGCGCGATTTTGTCTTCAACATTTGCCACTCTTTGGTAATCCATCTTCCCTCTATCCCTTTTATTATATTTACCAGACTCTTCTTCTTTCTTTTCACCTAATTTGTAGCCAATACTATCTTCAAGAAGCAGCGTTTATGGCTGTTGTCTGTTTTCTGTATGCTGTTCTTGGATAATAGAAAAGTAAATTCGTATAAGCCCTACATCCTTAATTATTGTAATATTGTAGATCAACGATTACTTGGACGAGCTAGCCGAGGAGTACCCTGAGCTCGTGACCGTCATCAACGCAGGGCTCAGCTACGAAGGGCGCCAGATCAAATACGTGAGGATCTCCACCAGCCGCTTCGAGAACCTTCGCAAGCCGGTCATCGTCATCGATGCTATGGTACATGCCAGAGAATGGGTGACCACTCCAGTCGCCATCTACATCATCAACCAACTTGTTGTGGATATTGTAGACAGAAGACTGACTGAAGATATCGATTGGATCATCATACCTATAGTTAACCCTGATGGCTACGAGTACACCATAGATGAGGTAAAATATTATTATAATGTAGGTCAAATGACATAAAAACCTCGACATGTATAAGAATTTTCGTCACCATTGCCCATAAATTTCATATCAAAGATATAGAGGTAAACAATTTTATTGGGCTTGAGTAAGATTGTAAGTGATTAGTTATTTTATATTCATATCATCATTATCTTTTTAATAATATTATAAGTTGCGCATATATTATTCGGACACTAAAGTTGCCACTAACACAAACTTCCAAAAACTTGCTCATTTTATTTGACATCTATCGTGTTAATTTAAAAATGCGTTATTATATTATTAAAATTTACAACAAACATAATTACAGGACCGACTGTGGCGCAAGACTCGCTCCAAGAACCACGATGGTGCTGAGGAATGTCCCGGTGTAGATGGCAACCGCAACTTCGAGCACTACTGGGGTACAACCCTAAGCGCCTCCGACCCTTGCTCCCTTATCTATGAAGGACCTTCTCCTTTCTCTGAATCTGAGACCAGAGTGGTCAGAAGCGCAGTGCTCTCTCAATTGGACAGAACCGCTCTCTACATTTCTCTTCACAGCTACGGCAACATGTTCTTATATGCTTGGGGTAACAACGGTGAGATACGATATTATTTCTTTTATAATTTCTTCAACTTGATTCCATCAAGATGAACCAAAGACATAATATATAAGCCGTAAATAAAATATATGTTATCGACTTGAAAATGCTCAGGGGCGTCGCCAGCGAAGGGGGCCAATTATAATAATATTCTACGACATTCACACAACACCATGATCTAGTCCCAAACTAAGCAGAGCTTGTACTATGGGTACTAGATAATGGATAAACATACATATATACCTTTTTTGTAAATACATACATATTATACATAGAAACACCCAGACCAAGACAAACATCCATGTTCATGCACACAAATGTTTGACTTGAGCGGGAATCGAACCCGCGACCTTCGACGTAGCAGTCGCTTACACTCCTGCTACGCCAACCGGCCGTCATAATTTGATATGGAAAATGAGAAAAGTAGATAGATAGATAGATAGATAACAACTTTATTGCGCAAATACAATTGTTACAAATTATGTACAGATATCTTAAATTTACAAAAATAAAAATAGTAAATGCACAAGGGCGGCCTTATCGCAAAATGCGATTTCTTACAGGCAACCTTAGGATGGACAGACTGGAAAGGATAGGTTTGATGGTGTAGTTATCAAATATATGTGGAATCTTATAGTTATTTGAATGCAATGTACATACATATGTAGATACCTATATATATTTATATAAATACATATACAAAAAAAACATAAGGTATACATACAAAATAATACATATATACATACTAACGATACATAATTATAATACATACATATATATATAATTCCATTATAAAACATAATATACTTATATACATAATTATAGATAACAGATTAAAGTGACAAATAGTGCTTATTTAATGCATTTTTAAATATGTTCGCTGTTTTTGCTTGCCTAACTTCAACCGGAAGCGCATTCCACAAACGTACAGCTTGAACAGCAAAGGATTTGTCGTAGAAGTTTGTGGAATGGGTTGGCATCTGCAGTCTCAGATCCACCGACGACCTCAAGGTCCTTGAATGTGTGTCATGGAGGAACTTAAAACGTTCTTTGAGATATGTAGGGGAAATTGGATTAAATAACACATTATACAGTAACATAAGAATATGGGTATTCCGGCGAAGACGAATTGGGAGCCACTTGAGCCTAGATCGAAATTCAGATACATGATCATATTTGCGTAAACCAAAAATGAATCTTATACAGAAATTTTGGAGACGCTCAAGTTTATCAAGTTGGTCCTCATTAAGATCAGGATAGCTGACATCGGCATAATCGAGTATTGGGAGAAGCAAGGATTGTGCAAGCGCAATCTTGGTGGTTGTGGGAAGAAAGTTCCGCAGCCTACGCAACGATCCTGCTGAGGCAAACAGTTTGCGACTTGTTTCCTGTATTTGAATTCCCCATGATAAAGTTTTATCCAGATAAATACCTAGGTTTTTTACACTATCTGAGATTCTTAAGATTTTACCGTCGAACTCAATCTGAGGCAGCTGCGGCCAGTTTACCTTGGAAATTATCCTGGAACTGCCGATCAGAATAACTTGAGTTTTTGACGGGTTCACCTTTAGGCCATACTTTCTGCTCCACGTACAAATTTGCGCCAGATCCAAGTTTATGTTAGTAAACGCCTCTGAAATCGCCCCAAGTGGTGCCTGTGAATATATCTGTAAATCATCTGCATAAAGGTGGTAGGACGAAAGTAAGTTTTTGGAGATAGAATTTATGAAAATTGCGAAAAGTAATGGTGATAGCACTCCACCCTGCGGTACACCGACAGATGTATTACACCATGAGGAGTACGACTCATCAACGCATATACGCTGTCGGCGTCCAAACAGATAACTACGAAACCAGTCAATTACCGTTGGAGATATGTTAATAGAGCGGAGTATGGCAAGCAGGATGTGGAAATCCACAGTGTTAAATGCGTTACTAAAATCAAGTAAGGAGAGTAGCGTGAGTTTTCCACCATCCATGCCCAGCCTTATCTCATCAGTAATATGAACCAATGCTGTGGTGGTACTATGTCCAGGGCGAAAACCGGATTGGAAAGGATTCAGGAGAGCATTCTTGGAAAGAAAAGAAGAGAGTTGTGCGTGTACAAGACGCTCAAGGACTTTGAAAAGGAAGGGTAGTATGGATATTGGACGGAAGTCAGTATAGGAACAGGGTTTGGATTTTTTAGGTATCGGAATTACTTGGGCATCTTTCCATGCTGATGGAAAGACACCGCTAGTAACAGAGTAGTACAAGATATGACAAAGGACAGACAGGATTTCATCAAGGATAGGTAGGATCATGTTTCGACTGATACAGTCATTGCCAACAGCATTGGATGAGATCGAAATTATGCTCTTTTTAACATCACAGCCGGAAAATTGCTCGAAAACAAATGGGGAATATTTGGGAGTTGGGATACGTGAAAGATCTTGTAAAGTGTTTGTTTTTGTTGTCCCATCAAAGTTGGACGAAGCAGTGAAATGTGCGTTAAGCGAATCGATATTTATATCTTTGGGGATTGTGTCATTGCGTGATTTGCCAACTCCCAAGGTTCTCAGAAATTTCCAGATTTTAACTGGATCTCCATTTTCAACCGATTTGTGAATATGGTGGCGCTGTGCTTTCCTACACACCTTATTGCAGAGATTCCTGGCACTAATGTATTTTTCCAAATTCACAGGGGTTGGACGAAATTTATATTTCGCCTTAGCAGCAGCTTTCTTAGACATAAATATTTTGATTTCATCAGTGAGCCAAGGTGCAGGTAGATGTTTTAATTTAATGGCACGGATTGGTGCATGCTTATCGTACAGCTGAGTTAATTTATCTGTAAGTATTTGTACTTTGTCATCTACACAGTCTGATGAGAATATAGGAGACCAATCAATGCTACGGGCATCTGCGCAGAGCTTCAACCGATCCATACCCCCGAAATTGCGCTGCATAATAGTTCTCGGTTTTGCCTTTGGTGGGCGTATTTTATAGGAAATATATATTAAATCATGGTAGGAGAACGCATCTGCAGAGCACTGACCATGCTTGGAAACAAAAGTAGGGGAAGAAGTGAAAATGAGATCAAGAAGAGAAGGTACAGAGTTTGGAAAATGATGTGTAGCATTAAGGGGAAGAATAGATAAATTACTTGAATTTAAAATACGCTCAAATAGGGTGGAACGACTATCCTGTTTTAAGAGACAGGTGTTAAAATCGCCCATTATAATTGTGTGACTGTAAGAAGGTACCAAAGTTTCTAGGATATGTTCAAAAGAAGGGAAAAAATTTAAACGTAACGAAGGAGAATAATAAACACCTAGAAGAACTTTAGTACAATTTAGTTCCACTTCTAAAAAGATATGCTCGCCGGCATTCGAGGGTGGGGGTTGTGACGAGATGCTTGCTATACGGTAAGGCATTTGAGCACGTAGGTATATAGCAACCCCGCCACCAGCACCAACCGCACGATCATTTCTAATTAGGTGGTACCCCGGAAGAGAATATGAGGCTGATGGGAGGCATGGTTTGAGCCATGACTCTGAAACGAGAATAGCATGTATGTTCTTACAGTCAAAGGTAGTCAGCATATCCGGGAAATGAGCTGGAATACTTTGGGCATTTATATGGACTACATTAAAGTTCCCCGCGACGTCGGAAAACTGAGACTGAAGAATTTCTGCAAGTGAAGGCAAACTAGAGAAGCTGTCATTATGACTACTAGCTGTTAAAAAACTTTCATTATCACTATTTGTATCTAGCATAATTACATTAACAGTATTGAGAAAGGTATAAATTGTAGGGATTTTTTTATCTCGGGGGGCAGCAAAAAGTCAAATTTCAAATAGCATCTATCTATGTCTTCTTCATCCTAAAAGTTAACTGCAAAAGAAACTCATATCAATTTTCTCCGAAATCACCCAATGTATCTTATCTACCTTCACCCAATCATTTCCGTAAAATCAGGCAAGCTCTTAATTCAAACTTTTGCCCTCAGGTACGCTGCCATCCAATGGTTTGGTTCTCCACCTTGCTGGTGTCAGGATGGCCACAGCCATCGATGAGCTGGCTTTGGACAAAGCTGATAGGTACATAGTCGGCAACGCTGCACAAGTGCTTTACTACACAACTGGCACCTCAAGGGACTGGAGCAAGGCTGCGGGTGTCCCGTTCACCTACACTTTGGAACTCCCCGGCTATGAATATGGCTTCGTTGTACCTCCAGAATACATAGAACAGATTGTCACCGAAACATGGGCTGGTATCGCTGAAGGAGCTCGTTACATTTTAAGCTTATATTCTTAAATGCAACCACTTTTATACTGCTAAGAAAATATAACATATTAAGATAAAGTTGCTTTTATTCAATACCTACTCCTTAATTTTATACTCAGCGCCGATTACCGAATATAGTTTTATACAGAATCTGCAGGTCATCAATTGGCGTTATTTTTTTTTTTTGGTGTCGGGTTGGAAAATCCTCATGGAGTCCCTCCGCCCTGGGGGAAGGGCGAAGGGGACTGTCAGACTCTTACTGACTAAAAACCAACCCGTGTACCTCATGTACCCATGTGTCGGAGGGTAGGGTATCGCCGAAGCATTCGTCGCTACCCCCCGACGGGTATTGGCCCGCCAGATGGTCAGGCGGGCCCCGAACAAAACCCCCTTGGCGGCGGATGAAGGTCCGCCGCCCAAACACCCAGCGGACGCACCGCGAACACCGCATCTCCTCTTCCTCTGTGGCCCCACCGCGACGCAACGATGGTGCGCCCCCATTTGGTCGCGGGAGACAGGGCGCGCGGCAACGCAACACCGACACGCCTCTCCTCCCGCGACCACGCCCGACTGCGAGGGACAGACAGAACTGTCTCCCGCACCCGCACCTATGGACGCATTCTACGCAGGCTTCACCCAAGCTCACGTGGAGCTTCTACTCACGGGATCTCTCTTAGCTTCACCGCGGGGTTCCAAGCCACGGTTACTGGCCCCCCCACCACGACAAGGTGGAGATCCCACGGGGGGGGAAGTCATCAATTGGCCTATTATACTTAATATTATGTCAACGAAACATAATTAGGTATACATTTTCTCAGACGATGGTTAAAAGATATGGCACAAAATATTCCATTAAGTAGGCTTATTAGATTTAGCTTTGTTACATGCATTGCCTTGTTACCAACACGGGACATTTTGCTTATCGTAAGTTACAATCATTTTTGTGATTTTTCCTTAATTTATAAAAAAATATATAAAAGTTTGATTATAGCTGATGTGAACCTGCATATAATAAATGCTATTATCTGCTTGGTTATCTACGTAAATAGTGTAGTGTATCTAAATAATAAGCAAGTATACATACACTTGCTTACAAGATACATGAGTGGAGTGTGCCATCACTTGATTTAGTTACGAAAATTCTACGAACTTTACAATGGAGCAGTTTCCGTAGAACATATTACAAAACAAGTAGATACAATAATCGAGTCAGTTCTATTCGATAGAAGCACTCTATAACGTAAACCTGAGTCTACGCGACTGCACAATGTATATTTAACGAAAATATAAAATATGAACGGAAGCAATATTAAACTCCGATTTATCATCATATTAATGCTTCTTCGAGACACTAGAGAATTCCGATTTATGAGAAGGATTCAAGCAGTTGGATATCCGTACTACAAAATAATGATGGCTTTGGGAGTTTGCAAAGGTAAATCATGCACATAATATCTGCTAAATAACTCTATAAACTAGACCAATTAATTGAGATTTTTTAGGTTCATCAAATTTTACCCCAAATCTATTATAAGATTTTAACTAAACTAAGTATAAACTTATATAAATAAATGTTTTATAGAATTAATAGGATTAACATAATTATGTACAATAAAATAAAACTAATTATATAACTAAACTATCCTAAACTATAAAAAAGCGAAAGTATGAAAAGAAAAGTAAATAAAATATAATAAAATAACAAATTGCCAACTACGATGCGTCAAAAAATTCCTCCGCAACGCTGTCGAGCGGTAGCGTGCCCAGAAGGCTGGCAGCATTGCCACGTTGAATGGCAATGCTTATTCTCTCAGCGAGATATAAACCAGCCCTCTGGTCACGGGAAGCATCGATCAGCCTTCTGGCGATTTCTTTGTATAATGCGCGTGCACTAGGGCCCCATGGCCCCAGCGTTTCGACCCCAAACGGCTCAAAAACGTAATTACCAGCCAGGTTTCCGTATTTGCGCCGTTTGAGGGTTTCCGCCGATGCAGCAGCAGCGCCAGCTGATCCAGCTGTACTTGAAAGATGTGATGGCGCAAGGGTATCGACGCATGTCGCGTCCCACACCAGAGGCCTACCCATCTTCCAAGGTAATAACGTCATACCGTCTGGTCTCTTCCCATCGTCGCGTACCAAACCATTAGGTTCGAGATGAGCTGGTACTCCGGCGGTGGCAAGAGCTCGACGGAGTATGTCGTTAATGTGGGCATGTCGAGAAATACGCCCTGCACTCCTACTGCACGATAGGCCATGGTGGCCAAGACTGTCGACGGCTTCGCCGCAGTGACAGCGGTGCGGAGAAACGCAAACAGCTCCCAAGCGCAGGCAAGAAGCGATGCGGAAAGTTGTATCGTCCAACATAGTTCCTATGTTGGACGATGGAAGTGCTTGAAGCCATAACCCCGATTCCCACTCTCCCACAGCCAATAAACGGGCACGCTCTGCAACTCTAGATGCAGTATTTAAAAGATAATCTCTCATCTTGCTACAGAGCGGCCCGTCCCATTGTCTCTGAGAGAATAGATTCCGGGGTAAGTCAGAGCTCGGGCAAGCCATTTTCCAAGCGTTAATGGCATCAGTCATGCACGGCACCTCAGAATTAACCAGTGTGGGTTCTAGAATTTTCCTGGTCAGTTCCTCAGTGCCGTGGACCGAGGCCAAAAACGCTGGTAGACTTACATCAGTAATTTTGCGAACGCCGAGGCCGCCCAAGCGAACTGGCAAAGTTGCTTGAAGCCACACTCGGTCGTTCATGTCAAGATTTAGAATTTTGCTCAAGGTCTGCCGAATAACATTATCTATGTTTTCCAAAAGGGTTGAATGTTTCCAAAAAGGAGAGGATCGCAAGTAATATGTAAATTTTGGGACGAAAAGACAGTGCCTGATAATTGTGAAAGCCGAATGAATATTAATTTTGTATAGGCGTTCTGAGGTTTCACAGAAATTTTGTACTTTTTCATTTATAAAAGTTCCAAAAGCGTCGTCGAAAATAGGGGACCCAAGGAGGCGGAAGGAGCATTTATTGATGATTTTAATATTTGGCGCCAAAGAATTAAATTTTGATACAATCGAAAGGTTATCCAAATTGTCCTTAATAAAAATTTCACATTTATCCGAATTTAGTTCCAAACCAATTGCTTTAAATTCCTTTTTTATTAGCTCTAAATCTTGTAAAACTGTGGAAACGTCTCCTCCCAGGGTCCCGTCATCCAAATACCACACGTTAAATTTTGAATTTATTTGTTTTATTATTGGGTGAATGGCTAAACTGAAAATGACTGGCCCGAGAGGGTCACCTTGTTGACACCCAACAGCAGATTCCAAAACATTATCTTTGTAAATTAATTTTGATGGATGCCTATAGCATTGCCAAAGGAATTTAAAAATTTTAGGAGTTTCTAATTTTGCTTGTGTCAGCAAGGTGTCCCTGTTCACTGAGTTGAAGGCATTCTTCAAATCAACCTTTAAAATGACCTCACCTTTACCGCAGCCAAGGTACGTGGACAGCGCATGTATGGCAGCCTCACAGCCTCCCTTCGAACCAAAGCCAAGCTGGATTGGCTGAAATTTATCTGCCAAAATGGCACTATAATGTTTACAGCATAGTTTGGCTGCCAAGCGTCTGTAGATACACCCTACGGCAATGGGCCGAATGCCACCATCTTTTTTGCGAAGGGCGCACAAGTTGGCGCCGTATAATAAGTCGGTGACATCTGTGGCCACATTGCCGGAGAGCATAAGGTTAATCAAAGCCGTCAGTGCCTTCAAAAGTGCATCACCAGCCTCTCCAGCACTTGCACTTGTGAGATCTTTTAGATGCTGAGGTGTTAAGCCGTCGAGGCCGCCAGCGGATCCACTACGAAAGGAACAGACGGCTTCAAATACGTCCTTGGCTGAAACAAACAGACAGTCACAATCTTCGTCAGGCATGTCGGGAAAGGTGAGGTCATTAGCTGGCGCTGGGTGCTTACTCTTCAGACCTGCTAGGGTGTCTGAAGAGTAAGGCGCCACCACATCGCTACTAAACAATAACCTAGACGCCCCTTGAATGTCACCCTCCCTTAATTTGGACTCTACACATTGGTAAATTGTTTTTTTAAATCTATGGATAGTAAATTTAGGGTCAAAATTGTTAGTAGAATGGTTACATAGGTCTTTAATTTGGGATGTCAAAGATTTGGATGTTGTCCGGTTGCTTTGAATGTGTAGAATCCTATAAGGGAAAGTGAGTAACTGTTCCCAAGCTGTTTTGGAGTTCTCACGCACAACGAGACCAATACAGTTAGCTAAATTATGAGCTACTAATGGTCTCGCACCGCGTGGAACTCGCTTCAAAACTGGAATTGAATTTTTTAATGTACCTAAGTACTGCCAAAAAGGAATTTGGGACGAAACAGAAAGTGAAATGGAACTGGGGCCAGGAAGCACATTTTGGTTTTTATGCACTTTGCCAAAATGTACTTTCAAGCCCCGCTCACCTTTAAAAAAACGAGCTTGAGAACATACTGGGCAGCGCACTAGGTTATTCAGCGACGATGTGGTTGATTGGATTGCACTTAACTCCGCATCACTAATGTCCTCGCTTGTAGCCGGCATAAATATTATAACTTTAAACTTAAAATACAAAATGTTATTATTTACAATTTATGCATGACATTTAGCCACTTGGTGACAGGACGTTGCCTAGGTGCCGGCGTCGCGTCCCGTCACCGTTGTCTTCTAAACTTACACTTTACTAAATAAAATTGTCTATTATAAAAAGATAAAAAGGTACAAAATCACAGGAAACAAAATCACCAACACACAACACAAGCTTTCACGTTTCAATAAACTATCATTTCACCCACACGAATTATTTCAATACACATCCAATTAAATTGCCGATATTATATATTATATTGGCAGAGATCCTGGTATTTTCAAATTTCTGTAGCCATGAACATCTTAGAAACTGTTTGCCGTTTCGGTTTACGATGAAAACTTCTTTGATGGCTATTTTAGTTTTTCTATGAAAAGTATTATAAATTGAAATATGTATTTATGATTGAAAACAGTAATAGGTACACGTAAATAGGCAATTTTATTATATAGTATAATATTTTAAATCGGATTTTTTCCAATACAGGAAAATATTCGCTGCCATTTTCTTTACTTAAAAAAAAAAAGTTCCGTTTTTATATATGTTTTGAATGTAAGACCATGGCAATCTAAAGCATAACCGAGAATAGACACCCAGTATAAACTACGGCTATTTTGATGCAGTTTCTGAGTTGTTCGTCAACTGGCGCGTGTAAAACTCGCGCGTGCGCGCGAATTGGCACCTTCTTTTGGTTGGTTTTACCTATTTTTTTTGTCGTCAATTCGCTCGATCCAAAAATCTGATGTATGGATGTACAGTCAGCTACAAAAACGTCTTAAAGAATGTAATATAGATCCAGTTTAGATGTATAAGAAATTATATGTTAGAGGAAGTTTAAAAGTGGCACCATTGATAAAAAATTGAAAGTGAATCGTTTGGCTTGGTTTGGACACGCTATGAGCAGAGAAGAAACGCATGAGGGTAAGAAAGTAATGAGTATGAATATTGATGGATGCAAAAGTTTCTTTGGAAGGCCAAAGAAAATATGGATGAAGTGTGTGAGAGAGGATATGAAAGAAGGGGTAATTGACAAGATAATGAGTAACAGAAAAGTATGGAAGGTGAAGACATACTGCGCCAACCCCAAATAAATTGGGAAAAGGGTGGGAGGATGATAGTACGACAAAGTTTAAAATAAAACAAATATAGTTTTATTACATTTTAAATATCTTAATATATAAAATCCTTGCGTTACTGACTGACTGACTGACAGACACGCTACAGCCGAAATTATTGGGCACAGGAAGCTGAAATTGCACGTATGTTCCTTGGGGACCGTAGGGGTGCACTAAGAAGGGATTTCTCGAAATTCCCACGGGATCGGCCAAAACGGGTAAATTTAAAAAAAATGCAGGCGTAGCTGCTGGCGTCCTCTAGGTTCATATAAATCAACATGGCACTAATGTCAAACTGTTTATGTATAACTAATAATTATCAACAATATCACAAATCATCATATCACAATAAGTCAAAAATATGGCTTAATAAATATTTTGTAAATTGTCTAAAACAAATAAAAAACAATTAACAATATCATAATTTGCCAGTGAAGCATTTTGCTTATTATCATCTATATTATTTCAAACCAAAATGGGAAAATAAAAAGGTAAGTGTAAAAAACTTAAAAAAAAGTATGTGAGTGACAACAAGTAGATATAATTTGGCTAATAATCTCATCAGTCTTAGAAGCAATAGAAATCACAGATTAGGGTTGTTGTAAACAATTTTCATAACAAACAGTACTATAAAAATAACAATTTCTCATCAGTCTTAGTAGCTATAAAAAAATCAAAGATTAGGGTTTGTTGTAAATAATTTTTATAACAAACCCTTAGTACTATCTAAAGTAATTATTTTTTAACATTCTTAGGAGCTCTAAAAAATCACAGATTAGGGTTTGTTATAAATATTTTTTATAACAAACAGTACTATAAAAAATTATTATTTCTCATCAGTCTTAGGAGCTATAAAAATCACAGATTAGGGTTTATAATAAACAATTTTTATAACAAACAGTATGTACTATCTACTAAATATATAAAAATCACAAGATTAGAAGTTCGATGCATAAATCAATACTTATAACTCCGTGGATAAATTCGTTAATGGTGAAGTTAATGTGTTCATCAATAGCGCAGGTTTCTTTTAATTTTGCAGTTATAATTAGACCCTTTTAAATATAATGTTAGATAGTAATTATCTTCATTTTGTAAGATGGTAAAAAAATGTGCTATAATTTTAGGTTTACTGTTTTTTTTTTAATTTACAATAGAATGCCAGCACTCGACCATGTTTGTAGTGCGGTGGTGCATATTATTGCAAGACCATTTGTCGGCAAAAAATGAACTCTTATCTAACCAAGTCTCTACAAAATAATCATTGAATTTACAAATATTTTTATCAATCGGACTCTGAGACATAATATATAACAGACCACTCTCAACAGCTTCTTTGGGCAAATGTGCCAAAACAATACACCTCTTTATATGTTTCCTACACAGAGCAGATTTTGTTAGTCCTATTTCATCAGCTTTTCGCCACAAGCTTCGTGAGAAATGGAAGAAACAGCCGCTGATTTTTGTTTCGGGGAATATACTTTTTAACTGCCAAAATTGCAGCCTTCTCGAAGTCAAGTATAACTATTAGGATCAAACTGCGGAATTTGACTTTTTATAAGGCGAAACAAAATTTCGTATGTTACTCTTGTTTTGTTAGGCAACAACGCATATATGACAGGTATAATATTGTTATGAGTTTTATTACTTCCTAAATCTACATGTAAGGTGTACAACTGCTGAAAAGGGTTCAAACAAAATTTAAAAGTACCATCGCACAGGACTGTCAAATTAGGATTTGCTAAAATTGTTTTGCAATGTTCATTAGCAAATACTAATATTCTATTGAGAAATATTAAAATTCCTACCGCCAATATTCTTAATACGTCGTCTTACCCGAATCAGCCAGCGCAGGTGAAGCTGCGGTCAATAGTTAGCTATTTATAGTTCTTGGTTTCAATCCGTTTTTATTTAACTGTACTTTATATGTGCGAGCGAGTTGACGACAAAAAAATAGGTAAAACCAGAAGGTGCCAACTCGCGCGCACACGCGAGTTTTACACGCGCCAGTTGACGAATAACTCCAGTTTCTTGGTACTAGGACCAGATGAAACAAACTGCCTTTATGTTTACTATCCAGGTCAGCAGACAATTAGTAGCCAATTGTTAAAATATAAAATAATTTAATTTTGAACAACTGTGAGTTTAAATAGTTCAATAATCACGCTCTCTGAATGCATGTTTCAGCACAGATAATTAAATAGTTATTTCGTAAGCTTCAGTCAAATAATTCTTTATACATAATTTTCTATGATGGACCAACAGCCACACTGTATTTTATTATTGCTCACATTAGACTTAACTGAGTAGTCATATTTATGCGCAGAAGTTTGTTTCCAGAGAGACTGCTTTTTACCGACCAGAAAATATGGGGGAAAGTACCAATGAACAGAGTTTTGGATATTCACTATAAGAGTGGTACTAGTAAGTAAAACATATAAATATTAGGTATCTATTAGCTTTTGCCCGCTACTCCGTCTGCGTAAATATCACTTAAATAAAAAGTTTGGGATAAGCTCGTGTAGGTGGGCAATTTTCAAAAATCCTTTCTTGGTAGCTCCCCTACATTCTCCAGTTGTTTTGGCTGTACGTTGTCTGTCAGTCAGTCAGCTACGGAACAGCTCGACCGACCTTATTTGCTTCTTTTGTGGTCTTTTTCTGGTCCTGAGATTCACAAATATAGGCAATCATGCAAGAATCGTCCTATGGTCTGAGTAATTTCAATATTTTTGGTTCTTGATCTGCTAATCAGCAAATATCAGTACATTGCGCTTATATAATACTAGAGGACGCCAGCAGCTACGCCTGCATTTTTTTTAATTTACCCGTTTTGGCCGATCCCGTGGGAATTTCGGGAAATCCCTTCTTAGTGCACCCCTACGGTCCCCAAGGAACATACATGCCAAATTTCAGCTTCTTGCGCCCAATAGTTTCGGCTGTAGCGTGTCTGTCAGTCAGTCAGTAACGCAAGGATTTTATATATTAAGATGATTGTCTGAAAGTTGTAATAACATAGTAAAATATGTAAAAACGGTATAGAGACATAGCTCAGTCTTAGTAGGTATGCAGTATGCATGTATGATTTTTTAATGAAGGAAATTGTTTCTTTTTACAGCTGGTTACACCGTGTCCAGGGTTGAAATAATGCTTATAATCAACAGCACAAATACAATCGCATTTTCCGAGACTGGCATTGGACATGAGGAGTTTTTTGGCACATTATATTTGCCTTTAAATATCGGTTTTATCATATACCATCTTGCTATTTACACTTGCAATCTTAATCTAGAACACTCCAACACCGAAAGAGATACCGAAAGATATTTGCCTTTTTATCGCAGTGCGAATTAATTATACCTATCGACAAATCAATAAATGTTTAAGAATAGTTTTATTGTTTTTATAGCAACCACTTATTGCCCTAATTTGTTAATAATGACATACAAATAAATGGGTGAAAGCCAAAAGATCAGATTAGATATATAATTTAGTAGGGGATGACCGCAGCTACGCTATCACATTTTACTTTAATTTAACCGTTTCTTACTGTTCCCGTGGGGATTGCGGAACACAAGGAACATAGATCATCATCAGCCTTTAATAGTCCACTGCTGGACTAGGCCTCTCCTTTGAAAGGAGGAATTGGCCTACTATACCACGCTGGCCAAGCGGGTTGATATAGGGTTTGTGTCAAGTTTTCCTTCTCTTACAGTGGTGTTCTCTGCATAATATGCTCCCTCTGTCGGCTCTTACGACACCCATGGGATGATATGGGGTGGTGACAATTCGTATTCTTAATCCGTCACCACACGGACATACCTATATACATTCCAAATTTCAACTCCTTGCGAGCAGTGGTTTCGGTTGTACATTCAGGGCCGGATTTAAGGGGGGGCAGGCGGGGCAATGGCCCCGGGACCCCCACAAGAGGGGGGCCCCCACAACAGAGATAAAAATACTTAGACTCCGAGAGTCCATCTCCGAGAGGTTTTATTTTTCAAATATTATTTTCCACATAGTTAGCAACTATACCTACTTGCACAAACTTCAGAATGTTGTTCTAGAATATTCAAACAAAAATATCGGCATTTGTTCACTTTAATCCGCAAAAACATGCATGCAATGAAAATAGTAAATCCATATTTAATGTTTTAAAATTAATCAACACTATTAAATTTTCATATCAAATAAATTAAATCAACTAGACAGAAATTACCTATACCTTTTTGTAATTTAGTCAATATTTTTATTAAAAAAATATGAATCGATTTACTGAAAACCATAATTTATAAGCGTGATATTTTCAAAAACAACCATATAATCGCCACGACGCGCGACGCATAAGACGCTAAAAGATTTTTTAGAATTATTTTTTCATAAGACAACTCTCGCACTAGGAATAAATCCTGTGTCGCGAGGGACTTTACAAACATACAACTAACGGACACAATGAACACCCAGTGTGGGAATCGAACCCACAACACTCGGCGCAGTGTCAATCGGCGAGGTGGCCACCTAAACCACTACGCCAACCGTGCAGCAGTCATATAATTGACTAACTATTTCACAATTACACCCAAACAAGAACTACCACATGATTCCGTAAAAACGTCAGAAGATTTAGTACATGAAGATAAGGTCGGTTGTAGTCTCGAGGTAGGCGACACCCTAAAATCTTTAAAAACATGTAGTCAAAATCAAGAGGAAGTGGATAATGGTTTCAAAAATAACATGGTATTTGGCCCGACGTGATAACTGAAGGAATCATCAAATATTTGTGAAGGACGGTTCTGCAAAACTGCAAAATTGTGATAAAGTCTCAGTCCAGAATTCTGTCCTCCAAGATCAGTTGCGAGATAATACAAACTTTTCGGAAATGTACAAAATTATGTACTTATATATATATATATATATATATATATATATATATATATGTCACCGGAAAATAACAAGAACCGTAAATTTATAAATTTCCTAGGAAATTTATAAACTCTCGTAGGATTCTAAACAAGAGATATATATAGATCTAAATTTACGGTTCTCATTATTTTCCGGGGACATATATACATCGCAATAAAAATCAAGAGACTGTCAATCGATTCTGGCTATGTTTTTTTTTCGATTACGGGTATACTATATTGCTAAGCTTGTACACTAATGTCTACTTAAAGCATGGAACGGAGTGCCTATACGAGCACGAGATATCGAAGTCCCATTTCGCGTCAGTGATAAGTCTAGTGCAACGGGGAGAAGGCACGAGATATATTGACTGAGAGCTAACGACACAGGAGGCACAGCAAATTGGGTACTGGCGCAAAATCTTTAAAATTGTCGTCAGTACTATAAAATTCATCGCTGAACGCATAAGCCTTCCAAGGAGACGACGAAATCATTGGATCACCTCGAAATGGCAATTTTCTGAGTATTTTGGAATTGCTGAGTACGGACCAACAACGTTGGCATTCATTTAAACCAGCATGCAAAGAAAGGGAGTGGTTACGCCAATTGCCTTTACTCAACGGTATGCGAAGAACTGATACCTAAGTTCCAAGGGTAATCGAGTTCATGGAATCGGAACGAGGATAAAAAAATCTAAGTACTATTCAGTTTTAGTCATTCAGCATTAGTGGATTCTACTCCCGATGAATCTCATATCGATCAACTTACAATAGTTGTTCGATATATTGAAGGATCGATGCCAAAGGAACGACTTCTTACTTTTTTACCTAATTGCAGCAATACTTATAAAGCAACAGCCAATGCTTTAATTCTTTTTTTTTTTTCATTAGTTGACCATCAAATTAATACCCTTGATTATCGCGGGCAATTGTACGATAATGATTAATGATGCAAATATGAGTGGAAAATACAAAGGGATGCAAGCTCTTATTTTGCAGAAAAATCATTTATCAGCGTTTGCACCATGTTATGTAATAATCATCATGCACCTACCAACAATTATCTCTGCACCACCCTAGGTTAACTGGTAGAGAATGCATAAGGCATTAAGTCCACCTATTGTACCACATTGTTTGTGTTGTGCAAAAAAGTTAAATAAATAAATAAATGTTGTGGTCACTCACTGAATTTAGATGGAAGAAACAGCTGCTAACTCGTGTGCATCAGCAGTACAATTTTATTCAGAATTTATATGTATACGTTTTTGCAGCAAGTACAGAAATCTATAATCAAGAGAAGCTGAAAAGCGACTGGTTTTATCCCAGTTATCGATCAACTTTGTGCTTCTCTCACAGAAAAAATGCAAGCTTACAAAGCTGTTCGATTGAGATTTGGATTCATCAATCACTTAAAGGAGATGGATGTAGCAAGTTTATATGCCGCTGCAGAGGAATTAGTAAAAGGTATTAAGACGATTTAGAACCTACCCTTGGTAATGAGTTGGTTTAATTTGTATATTTAATAGACTTGTACAAATATGACTGTAAAAAAGACCAATCTAAGGAACTGTTTAACTATCGCACTCTTAAAAATCAGAATTTCCGAGCTACTTTCCTCATACAAATTACATTAAGAATGTACCTACTTGGTATTAATAGTATCCAATTGCACCGGAGAACGCTCCTCATCAAAATCAAAATGAACAAGAATAGGCTCTGAACGACGATGGGACAAAAACCGGCAATCGAAACTAACCCTAATCAATATTGAACGTGATGTACTCCGCCAGCTAGACTTCAGCGAAATAATTTAAGACTTTTCATCCAAAAAAGTTCGGACAGTGCCATTTGCGAACTTTACTATACACCGCTATTTAACCGATTTTAAACTTTCGCGATTAGTATACATTATACAAGTCCTGCCTCCCGCCGCGACCACGGCTGAAGCAAGTCAGCCGAAACTGATAGGTATTTATGCCTTAAATATATGATTTACCGCGAGTAAGCACCGCTATTTAGTTTTTAATAAATTGTATTTTTTTTATTTAACTGAGTTTAATTTGCTGACAATATATTTTTGGAGAACTTTGGAGAATGAAGGTATGGTAGGTAATAATGATATTCTTGACTCCAGGATTCAGAATAATTTATTTGTAATTTAGTGCTGTTTATATACAAAATGTACAACTAGGCTGAGCCAATCTAAATGCAGATAAATAGAAATGTAAAATGTTCAAAACAATCAACCAATTAATTTAGAGTACAATCGGCCAATAATATTTGAGTTGAGTTTACGTAAGTAATCCGCCAGGTGGTTCATACGTCGCGCGAGCGTTTTCCCGCGCAAACGGGAAAGTACTTATACTGGTGCCATAAGCGCGGCGGCTCATTTCGCCCGCAGTGAACATTGACGTCGCCGAACTGCGGACCATCCTCTCAGCACCTCACCCGGTTGTCATTGCGGGCGACTTCAACTGTAAGCACCCAGCGTTGAACTCAACGATCACCAACGCACCGGGTGTACGACTCTTCAACGACGCCGAAGCGCAAGGATACATCGTTGCAGGTCCGGAGGTACCCACACATTACCCGGACACGCAAACCCACATGCCTGACGTCCTAGACATCGTCGGGCAGTGCGAGTCGTTATGACTCGCACTGCCAGCTACACCTCCACCAGGAAGTTCTCGACGACGAGCTACAGTCGGATCACCAACCGGTACTCGTCGTCGTACAACAGCAGCCAACCCGTATCGTCCCTCAAGCGCCACCGACTGGACCCTGAAACCGGACTGGACTAAATTTAAGGATACGATGGAGACCACCACACCGACTCGCCCTATCAGCTCCGCAGCCGACGTCGACGCGCTCGCGTCTGAACTCACCGGCGCCATCAAGTCCGCCCTTGTCAGCTCCACACCACCCACCAACACCCAGAGGAGGCTACCCCCTCTGCCGGCACACATTGCGAAGCTGATAGCTGACAAGCGGCGCCTACGCAGACAGTGGCAGACAACGCGATGCCCAACCCTCAAGACGCAACTCAACCGGCTGACGGAGAGAGTGAAGGGCGAGTTGAGGACCCACACCGCCGAGAGCTGGGAGAGACTTATCGAGGACTCTCGCGACGACTGGCCGTCGATCCATCGGCTATGTCGTCGCCTCACGAACACCCCAGCTCCGGTGTGACCGCTACTACACGCCGACGGAACACCGCGCTACAAAGCAGCAGACCGAGCAGCTATTCTAGCCGACCACCTCGAGGGCCAGTTCAGGCCTAACCCGATTGTGGACGCAGAACACGCCGCAGCAGTAGAGACACACCTTCGGGAATACTTCACCACGCCCATAGCTCCCGAGGAGGACCCAATTTTCTTCTCCCCCGGAATGGTGCAGCGCGCCATTCGGCAGACCCAGCCCCGGAAGGCTCCTGGGGCGGATGGGATACCAAACACAGCGCTGCGCAACCTGCCGCACGGTACCGTGGCAGCGTTGGCGCGCCTGTTTACGGGGATCGTCCGCACAGGCGCCTTCCCCGCCTGTTGGAAGGAGGGCCGCATCATCGTGCTGCCCAAACCGGACAAGAACCCATTGAAGCCGGAGAGCTATCGGCCGATCACTCTCCTGCCCACGATCTCGAAGGTGTTCGAGAGACTCCTACTGCGGCACCTCACACCGCACATCACTCCAAGACCGGAACAATTCGGGTTCAGGTCTGAGCACTCTACGACACTGCAATTGTCGAGGGTACTGCATCGGATAACGGCGGCGCGCAACAAGCGCGAGCACGCCGTAGCAGTATTCCTCGACATACATAAAGCATTCCACCGAGTGTGGCACTCCGGTCTGCTGTACAAGCTGTCAACGTCCACAGCGCCTCGCCGTGTAGTAAAGGTGGTCTCCTCGTTCCTGCATAACCGGACTTTCCGAGTGGCAGTGGAACAGGAGCTGTCTGACAGCCGCACCATCTCTGCTGGAGTCCCGCAGGGCTCATGCCTCTCGCCTGTGCTTTACACCAGGTTCACCGACGACATCCCCGTCGCCGAGGGCGCCGAGCTGGCGCTCTAAGCTGACGACGCGGCGTACATCGCAACCAGCGTCAACGCCGCCCACGCCGCCAAGAAGATGCGCCGCTCCCTCGACCTGCTCCCCCACTGGCTATCGCAGTGGCGACTGTCGGTGAACGTGGGTAAGTCACAGGCAATTCTCATCAGCAGCAAACAGCTCCATCCACTGCCGCTCAAACTCCAGGGTGAGTTCATCCCCTGGACCCGGACGGTGAAGTACCTGGGGGTCACCATCGACCGCGCCCTCTCCATGAGGCCGCACGTCCGCAACGTCATCGCACAGGTACGCGCTACCAGAGCTCTATTGCGTCCAGTGCTCTCCTCACACCTGCCACTACGAGCGAAGCTGGGTGTGTACAAGTCTTATGTGCGCACCCGGCTCACCTACGCCGCGCCCGCTTGGTTCGCCCTCACGAGTGAGTCGAGCCGCATTCGCCTCCGCGCGCAGCAGTCACTGTCGCTGCGCGCCGCCGTACAAGCTCCTCGCTACGTGAGGAACGAAGTCATCCAGCGGGACACCCACATCGAGAGCCTGGACGCCTACATCCGCCGTCTGTCCGTGGGGATGTTTGAGCGAGCCGACGCCTCGGCCTGGGACCACGTCCGGAACCTGGCCCCCTGGCACGCTCGCCCCCCGGACAAGAAGAAACTGCCTCGCGACCTCATCGCTACCCTCGACGACGCTGCGGACGAGCCGGTTGCCCCGGGTAACCGCCGTCCACCCCTGACATAACAACCTTGTTAGCCCTCTGTTGCAGGTGGCCGCCCCTTTCCGCGCGACATCTGCGCGTATCGCTGCATGATACGCACATCATGCGCGCGCGCGGACGACCACCGCAACAGCGCACGCCTAGGAGACACACTCCTGACCACGACGTCGGCGTCTAACCAGACGCCGACACATCACCACCATCACCACCACACCACCAAGACCTCCGCAGGCCGCACGTAAGTCGCCGTCCGTGTCGCTGGCTTCACGGAGCTGGGCCTCCCTCGGTTCGCCGGGGGTCTCACCCGGCTCGTGTTGACCGCCCGGACGGCGTGAAGATCTAGCGGCCTGCGCGCACGCGCGTTCACGCCTACCGGTCCACACCGCCTAAGGGCAACTACTGCCCGCTCCCAGGACCTGCCCTTATTAAAGGGCAGGGCAAAGAACCCGCTTGCGGGGGGCTAAACTGCCCCGTACAAGCTTCTGCGCGTCGCGATGAACCACGTCTCGGCGGCGGCTCATTTGCCGATCGGTCGTCGGGAGAAGATGTTGTGCGTTCGCGCGTCAGCGGGCACGGCGTGCGTCGACGTAATAATATTTGCAGAGCGAAGATTTCTTGAAGTCGTCAGCGTGTGTATCTTCGAGTTCGCAAGAGAACTCTTCTTGTTTCTATTTAACGTTGCAAAAGTCTATAAAACTGTTCTTTTCAGAACAACAACAAAAGTCCTTGAACAGTCCTTGTCAGGACTATTATCACTGTTTCTATTTAAGCACTTAAGTCCTTTTCAGGGCTGTGTGTATCCATGTTTCTATTTACATATCACAAAAGTCACTGTAGGGACTGCTAGGTATAGGATAGCTACAGTACTCCCCTTCAAGCGAAGCGTACCGGCAGCTTGATGGTGCGACCGGAACGTGTTGTTTTGATGTCCGTTTGCGGCGGCGGCGTCGGCGTCGCAGAGTTCGCCGGCGCAGGTACTTGTTGTTAAGGTTATAATGCGGTAAGGTAACTTCGGTATCCTTGGTAACGGTAAGGTTATTGGTTTTCTGGGTAATGGTAATGTTGCTTGAAGGTAATGTGTTGTTATGGTTTGCTGGTATATTATCACTATCTTCTAATACGACGTAAGCAGGTTTCAGTCGATTGATTGAAATGTTTGCTTGTTGGTCCGGTAATTGTACACAATACACTTTATCTGTTCGGCTTATAACTTTGTAGGGTTCTTCGTAGGGTGTCTGTAGTGGCTTACGAACTGAATCTACTCGAACGAACACGTGACTGCAATTGAGTAGGTCTTTATGCACGAAAATATTTCTATTATTATTATGATGCTCGGTGAATGCTTGAGGTTTGTTGCTATGAATGATTTCACGTAGCTTCTCCACGTAGGTATAATCCATAGCTGTAGGTGTGTATGCGCTTGATGTGAAAAAGTCCCCTGGTAGGCGTAAAATGCATCCGTAGGTTAATTCAGCGGGACTCACGCCGGTGTCAGTGCGCAGGGCGGCGCGTAATCCCAATAATATTGTAGGCACAGATGAGAGAATTAGTCTCAGATAGAGCGCATTCGTCCAGCTAAGTGTGGCACGTTGACAGCTATGTGTGCGTGACCTTTGGCGACTGGCACTGTACGGACACGCGCGTCTATGTGTGTGTAAAGTTGCCAGATTATGAATAATCTCCCAGTATTTTGCATATAGTTATGTAATATTCTTGTATTCATTTGGGCTTTGAAGAATTTACCATGGATTTAATTAATGCTTTTATAAATACATTTCTTAAATGTAGGTACCGAGTTAAGTTTTAGCTACTTCGTAAATCTTAAATCTGTATATATGTATAAAATCCTTGCGTTACTGACTGACTGACAGATAAGCTACAGCATGTATGTTTCTTGGGAACCGTAGGGGTGCACTAAGACAGGATTTCTCGAAATTCCCACGGGATCGGGCAAAACGAGAAATACGAAAATATGTGCGTGCGAAGCCGCTGGCGTCGATTAGTTGAGAAATAAATAGTATGTATGTACACACCGCACCAAGTCAAGCTAAACAGTTGTTGTACGATTTTGATACTTATTCCCTACGCCATAAGTATGTATGTACACACGGCGCCATGTCAAGCTAAACAGTTGCTGTACGATTTTGATACTTATTCCCTACGCCATAAGTATGTATGTACACACGGCGCCATGTCAAGCTAAACAGTTGCTGTACGATTTTGATACTTATTCCCTACGCCATAAGTATGTATGTACACACGGCGCCAAGTCAAGCTAAACAGTTGCTGTACGATTTTGATACTTATTCCCTACGCCATAAGTATGTATGTACACACGGCGCCAAGTCAAGCTACACAGTTGCTGTACGATTTTGATACTTATTCCCTAAGCCATTAGTATGTATGTATACAGGGCGCCAAGTCAAGCTAAACAGTTGCTGTACGATTTTGATACTTATTCCCTACGCCATAAGTATGTATGTACACACGGCGCCAAGTCAAGCTAAACATTTGCTGTACGATTTTGATACTTATTCCCTAAGCCATTAGTATGTATGTATACAGGGCGCCAAGTCAAGCTAAACAGTTGCTGTACGATTTTGATACTTATTCCCTACGCCATAAGTATGTATGTACACACGGCGCCAAGTCAAGCTAAACATTTGCTGTACGATTTTGATACTTATTCTTTACGCCATAAGAACGGTGCAAAGGTCAAAGTGTATAAGCTTGACGAGTAGCAGGGTGTACACGAATATTTGGATCGTTTGGGGATCGAACTCAAAACAATATTATGTAAGGTATATACTAATGGAAATTGAAATTCTATTACTATATTTATGAGAAAGAAGATATTTCTACAATATACTTTTATAATACAGTAATGTATTTTTCATTAACATGACAATCATTATCACATAATTAATTGACAAGTGCATTTTCCCTAATTCAGGCAGAACGGCGTCGACAAAAACTGGCAACACTTACATATTTCTTGCACAAATACGAATTTTATCGAAATTAAATTAGGAAACAGTCAAATTATCAATAGTTACCTGTGAAAAGATATTCCATTTTCCTGTTTTTGTTTTTAGGAACAACTTTTACAGTGTTTAAGAACGCAAGACGGCATTTTGAGAATTTAAAAGTTGAAGTGATCGTGACGCGTGAACTGTACGATGCGTCGTAGCGCACTGAGACGAGTTTGTATTCGCTTTTCAATTTTGTATTTGCTTTAGTGGCCGCACGCAACTGTGCCATGCGTTCCATCTGATACTAATTCTCTCATCTATGATTGTAGGTATTTCGTCGATCCACGAGCGCGTGTCGGTGAGCTTTGCGCGTAATGCATTTTTGAGTGAGCGATGCCAACGTTCGATGATTCCGTTGCTTTGCGGGTGGTAAGGAGTAGTTCGATTTTTCTTGATACCCATTAGTTTCATGAGGTTTTGAAATAGTTGGCTCTCGAACTGTCGACCTTGATCTGATGTTATTGTAGCCGGGCATCCGAAGCGAGATATCCAATGTTGATAGACGATGTTCGCTATTCGATCAGCTGTTATTTCCTCTGTAGGTACGGCCTCAGGCCATCTCGTAAAACGGTCAATCATAGTTACGAGATATCGATGACCTTGAACAGTTGTAGGTAGCGGTCCAACGATGTCTATGTGTACGTGTTGAAAACGATCGGTTGGCGGGAAAGATGCGATGCTTGAATCATGAATGGGTGTGACGATGTACCTTGCTTTTCTGACATTGAATACAGGTTCGCGTCCAGCGGCTGATATCTGCATTCATTGAAGGCCAGAAGTATTTCTGTGTTGTGAGCTTGCGAGTTGTACGGGTACCAGGATGACTTATGTTGTGAACATTGTTGAAAACTTCTTTTCTGTATGGCTCGGGGATGTATGGTCGAATATGTGACGTAGATGTTTCGCAATATAGTTCGATGTCAGTATTAGGTACTTATTGTTATTTTCTTGAGCGCGAGGTGATCGTCGCGTAGTAGTTGTTGTATAGTGCTGTCTCTTTCTTGCGCTGTTGCTATGTCGTTGTAGTTAGGCTGGTTTCAGAGTGACGCGCGCGGCACGCGCCGTCGGCCAGCGCGTCTCAACAGCGCGTTTGGCGCGCGGACCACTGTGAAACGAGTTCGCGTTTCTCATTGCAATGAATGAAGCTTCGGCAGCGCGGCCGGCTCGCGCGTCTCACACGCGGCGCGTTTGAACTGCGTGACTATGAAACGCTACTACTAATCTAGTGTAATTGTAAGCGCGCGCGTGTGGCCGGCGCCGGTCAAACGCGTGACTCTGAAACCAGCCTTAGCGGATGGGCAAGTTATGGTTGCTATGCGACTGAGGGCGTCGGCGACGATATTTTGTTTACCGCTTACGTGCCTTATATCGGTGGAGAAAGCGGAAATGAATAATAATTGCCTCGTTCGTTTCGGTGTCTCGGTGGTGGAGTTGATCTTGCTCATTGCGAATGTTAGCGGCTTGTGATCGGTGAATATAATGAGATGACGTCCTTCGAAAATTTTTCGGAAATGTTTGACGGCCATGTAAGTAGCTAGTAATTCTCGATCGTAGGTAGAATACTTCAGTTGCGCGTCGTTGAATTTCTTAGAGAAGTATCCGAACGGCTGCCATGTTTCGTTTAAGTATTGTTGAATTACGGCACCGGCTGATGTGTCCGATGCGTCACAGAATAGAGCGAGGTGAGATGGATGAGCAAGTAAAGCTGCGGTGATGATGCTTGCTTTACATTGTTCAAAAGCTTGCGTTGCTTCATCGGACAATGTGATTGCAGTTTTATCTCGTTTCTTCACGTTGTGTAGGTATGAATTTAATGGTGCTTGTAGTGGGGCGGCGTTGGGAATGTGATCGCGGTAGAAATTTAACATTCCTAGGAATCTCCGTAGTTCTTCTATTGTCTTGGGTTTGGGGTAATCAGTGATAGCTTTGATCTTCTGTTCGGGAGGCTTGATACCATCTTTTGATACATGATAACCGAGGAACTGAACTTCGGACTTGCCTAGGTTGCATTTAGCGGGGTTAATGGTGATACCATGTTCTTCTAATCTCTTGAGGACGGTGTGGAGGTGTTCTCGATGCTGGGTCTCGTGTTCCGAAGCGATTAGTATATCATCTATGAATGGATATACAAAATCTAGTCCTCGCAGTACTTCGTGAATGTAACGTTGAAACGTTTGTCCTGCGTTCTTCAAACCGGGACACATTCGCGGGAATTCAAATAAACCCATTGGTGTGATAATAGCGGTTTTCTCGATGTCCTCTTCTCTTATGCTCAGTTGTTGATAGGCTCGGTTGAGGTCTATTGTTGAGAAGATAGTCTTGCCTGAGAGATGATGTGTGAAATCTTTGACGCGTGGAACGGGATAGCGATCGGGTTTTGTGATAGCGTTGAGTCGCCGATAGTCTCCGCAGACTCGAATGTCACCATTCGTCTTCGGGACGATGTGAAGCGGTGATGACCATGGACTCTTGCTTGGCCTGCATAACCCTTGTTCAATCATATTTTCAAACTCTTTCCTCACGATTTCATATCGGTGCGGTGGTATGGGGCGAGCGCGGCTATTATTGAAGTGAGACGTGTGATGCCGGGATATTGCGCCAAAATGTCGTGATATGACTGTGACTTGTCGATGGTGTACACTGTAGGCATGTTTGAAATGCGAACTGGGGCGTTTACCTTTAGATTCGTGACGCCGTCGATCAATCTTCTGTTTTTCAAATCGACGATAAGTTGGTGATGTTTGAGAAAATCTGCGCCGAGTATAGGTAGGTCTTGAAACGTCGGCGACAATGAACTTCCAATTCTATGGGCGTCGTAGGTTGAAGTCGAGCGTTAATGTTTTCTCACCGTACGTAGCTATAGTTGTGTTGTTAGCCGCATATAGTTGGAACGATAGTGGCGTTGCGACTTGTCCTTTCTTTCTAGGTAGTACGGATATGTTCGCACCCGTGTCGACCAGAAAAGATATGTTGGAGTTACGATCTGTTATGTATAGGCGGTGTGAGTTTTCGTGAACGACAGAGTCCGCCTCCGCTAACGTTCGGCCTAGTTTTCCGACTTCTTATTGAATGTGCAAGGTGACGTGCAGCGTCGAGCTTGTTCTTTGAAACGTCGATGATAATAGCAGAAAGGTGATGGTGATGAGTCTCGACTGCGTTGTTGCGATGGACTTCGGTTGTAAGACGGGTAGCGGTTGCGGCGGTAATCGTTGTATTTGCTGTGTGGTGATCTTGATTTCAATTCGGCCATTGCTAATGATAACTTGCGTAGTTCGGTGACAAGGAATTGTAGGTCGGCCGTTTGAGTTGGTGGTGATGTTGGTGAAGTTGTCGTTTGGACGGCTGAGATGTGAGGTGCAGCTAGTGGCGTCTGTTCAATCATTTTGTCGGCGAGTAACGCTAACTCTTCTAACGACGTCTTAGTTGCGAAGGTCTCGCTGACGGCAAGCACGGAGCGGATGTGTGGTGGAAGATGGTTGGTCCACATGAGTCGTAGCGTACTGTCTGGAACTTTGTCTGTAGCGAGGTTTCTCATACGCCGGAGTAGTTGGGTCGGCTTCTGATCGCCGAGTTCCATCTCTGACAGCAGTTTTTGGAACTGGCGGCTGTCAGACTCCTCATAGGCAGATATGAGACGTTCTTTAATTGCCTTGTACTGGTCTTGCTCTGGTGGGTTGTATAGAAGGTCGGTGATCTGCTCGATGTCTTGGCGTTCCAGCTGTGCGATTACCATCTGAGCGAGCTGGGCTTGGCTTTTCTTCAGGTCGTTGGTGGCGGCTTCGAAGCTGATAAACCACAGACGTGGTCGATCACGCCAGAATGGTGGGATACGCATGGTTAGCGACATGCCACCAATTTCAGTGACGGTGTTGATGGACGTAGAGTTGAATGAGCTGGCCGGGACAGAATTTTCTTGCTGTTGTGACATGTTGAGAGTTGTGGAGCAGGGATTCGTCGACTATGCTGGTACTATGGTTGAATGAAGAATATTGCGGATTTTCGGTGGCTTGATGGGCAGAGCTTTGTCGTTCTTGATTTGTACTTCTTCTTGTGTTCCGGAGAGGGTCACCACTTTGGAGAACTTTGGAGAATGAAGGTATGGTAGGTAATAATGATATTCTTGAATCCAGGATTCAGAATAATTTATTTGTAATTTAGTGCTGTTTATATACAAAATGTACAACTAGGCTGAGCCAATCTAAATGCAGATAAATAGAAATGTAAAATGTTCAAAACAATTAACCAATTAATTTAGAGTACAATCGGCCAATAATATTTGAGTTGAGTTTACGTAAGTAATCCGCCAGGTGGTTCATACGTCGCGCGAGCGTTTTCCCGCGCAAACGGGAAAGTACTTATACTGGTGCCATAAGCGCGGCGGCTCATTTGCCGATCGGTCGTCGGGAGAAGATATTGTGCGTTCGCGCGTCAGCGGGCACGGCGTGCGTCGACGTAATAATATTTGCAGAGCGAAGATTTCTTGAAGTCGTCAGCGTGTGTATCTTCGAGTTCGCAAGAGAACTCTTCTTGTTTCTATTTAACGTCGCAAAATTCCATAAAACTGTTCTTTTCAGAACAACAACAAAAGTCCTTGAACAGTCCTTGTCAGGACTATTATCACTGTTTCTATTTAAGCACTTAAGTCCTTTTCAGGGCTGTGTGTATCCATGTTTCTATTTACATATCACAAAAGTCACTGTAGGGACTGCTAGGTATAGGATAGCTACATATTTATTAAAACGTTGAAGGAAAAATTTATACGGAAAATAAATTGGGGCCTCCACAGCTACGTTGCCCCGGGGCCTCCAGACCTCTAAATCCGGCCCTGTGTACATTATTTATCCGTCAGTCAGTACATATTGATGATAAGACCTTACCTACTCATTTTACTGTGCCTACACTAAATGCTAATCCAGTATCATGCTCTAAAGCTGTTATTCTGTCTCAACTAAGAGTTGTAAGCCGACAACTGGGTGCAAGACGTAAGTCTTGGATGCAACTGGAACAACGCTATTTAATATGACGATGATGGGCATGATGATGGGATCCTGCCGTTTTGCCGAAAAGATTTTGACAAAATTTCATTACCCAAACAAATTTTAGCAACTTCTTTTTATACCATTGCAACATTTCGAATGATTTTAGTACGCATATTTTTATTTGGTCAAATTTTTACTTGGCAAAATATTACTAAGCATAATGTCATTATGGCATTTGGTCTTTAATCAAATGATTTATTACAGCCAAAGAAATATAACCTTAAGGCAACGTCCAACCCTGTCCAACCTCTCTGATTACAGCAAACAATCTTCAGACAATAAACGTTTGGTGATACGAGGGTCAAACTGAAAGTTCTTAGAACTGGCCACTTATAAACAATATAATAAAAAAAATATTCTAAAATTTGAAAATAGAACTCTTTGCCAATATTACTGAGTATATATTTCATTCATTTGTCATTTGTTTTACGATTTGGCGGCAAATTGAAAATTGTCTGTGTCACGTCAACATGAATTTAACACGAGAAAATTTTCGTGCAATGATTTTTTATGACTTTCGATGTCATTTAAGTCAACAAGAAAGTTATGATAGACTACGATTGGCCTTTCACGATGAAGCCCCATCTCGTGCGACTGTTTACAACTGGTTTAATGAGTTTAAACGTGGTCGCACTAATCTCACTGATGATGTACGTGAGGGACGGCCTTCTACGGCGACGACTGAAAATAACATCTGTGTTGTGCGGCGTATGATAGAGACTGACAAAAGAGTGACCTATCAGCAGATTCGGACAAGCTTAGGCATCGGTATGAGTCAAGTGCACAAAATCCTCCACGAACATTTAGCGGTCAGGAAGCTTTGCGCCCGGTGGATACCTCATAATTTGACTAAGGCTCAAAAACTCCATCGTGTGGATTGGTGCCGTAAAATGATTGAAAGATTTAACGGAGGTGACTCAAATGCTGTGTTCGACATACTAACAGGTGACGAAAGCTGGATTTACTGTTATGATCCTGAAACCAAAAGACAATCTGCTCAGTGGGTGTTTCCTTTCGAGGAGTTGCCAACTAAAGTGAAGAGAGATCGAAGTGCGGGAAAAAAAATGGTGGCCTCGTTCTTTGGAAGGATAGGTCATTTCGCAACAATTGTGTTAGAGGATCAAAAAACAGTTTCTGCAGAATGGTACACTACCAATTGTTTGCCACTTGTCTTGGAAAAAGTTCGAGAGAAACGACCTCGCAGTAGGATCCTCCTTCACCACGACAACGCCTCGTCGCACACCGCCAAGCGAACGATCGACTATTTGGCGACATCAAACGTTGAATTACTGGGTCACCCGCCGTATAGCCCCGACCTCGCGCCTTATGATTTTTATTTATTTCCAAAAATTAAAGAAAAACTTAAAGGAAAGCGGTTTATGAATGCTGAAGAAGCGGTGGCTGCGTATCGCGATGCCATTGAAGAGACCCCTAAGGACGAGTGGGCAAAGTGCTTTTCCCAGTGGTTCCATCGCATGCAGCGGTGTATTGACGTCAATGGGCAATATTTTGAAAAGATATAATAAAACTAATAACTGGCTAATGTAATCAGTTTTTGATTTTCTAAGAACTTTCAGTTTGACCCTCGTATTAGTTTATTTATAGGTTAATTATTAACAAAATGGTAAGGTTAGGTTAGGTTAGAACTGTGACACAGAATAGATAGTACTTACGTACAGAAGCATCACTTCGCAAACCAATTTAAAGAAATTGCGACTCTTGCTACTAAGCAACAAAGTGCAATTCAGCTCGCATAAGCACTCAGTGCCTACCGCGATATTCACCTAACCGTTCCCGCTCTTTTCTAACACGTAACGCTGTCGCTGTCTAGCGCGGAGTGACGCACTAGCTGTCGCGCTAGGGTTGTCGACTTGCCGCTGCTACTATATGCTGTCTATCTACCTACTTGACCAGCTAATAATAAATAATTATATAATTATGTTTAATGCGTATGGTTACACGGTAAATTTTACTAAATTAAAACAAACCTAGATATATCCTTGTTTAATGGTTAGTGATATTTTTGATGACTTACTTCAAGTTGGCTTGACGAATTCTTAGGAAATATTTTTCGTCTTTTCGCTAGAACAAAAACCACAAAAATTCTGGTCGTTTACATTTTCACTATACTAATTCTTAGTTATTTCCTACTATTTTCTTATATTCCTATTTTTGGTTACGTCATATTAAGCCCTTTGATATAATAAATGTAACTTTACAAGAAATCATCATTGCCCAGTCAATACAAAAGTCATATTCATAATAGATTATAACATTGTACAGCCCCAGTATAGCTATTAGCATACACGGCTTAAAGATATATTATACATTTTAGCATCTTTTTTATTTATTCAATACAATTCTATATTCGAATTAAATGGATCACACTCAATACGGAAAATTTTGTATATACCCACGTAAACAACAACTTCATGCAAGGGACACCCTGCGGTGACGTAAGCTCAACGCTCGTCGAGAACAGTTTGCAACTACCTACCTTACGTTTATGACATAATGTGCGATACAGAAAAAATCGAATAATGTAACTATCATCGTCATGTGAATTGTATGATTTGTGAGGATTTCTTGTTTATCGTGATAAAAGCATGGTCACACATGGCTATGCCGCCGTCGATCATATTATTAGTATACACGGTAAAACTCGAATAAGTTTCTGTTAGCATCACAAGTATAAGTAAATTGTGTATTGTTATTATGTTGTAAATAAATAAAAATTTAAAAAAGCCGTAGACCGATTAACATGATTCAAACGGAAAAAATGGTTTTTGAACTAGATCTTAATTTGACACCATAATCGTTGAGATATCTCAACAAACAAAAAAAACAAATTTTCAAGTTGCTCTTGTAATTATCTAATACTTATATGTAACTATGAAGTATATACCGCGTAACAATTATTTTAAAAACTATCTTTTCGAACATCAAACTATAAAACTAGGATTCTGTACGATTGTCAACATCATTAAATCAGAAATAATCAATGGCTATTTAGTACGTATTTTGGTATTAATTAGTTTAGCTTACCTTTCCGCATCTGTAGGTAGTGTAAAAATTGACACACTATTAGCTCCCTTTTTCGACACTCATCTGTGAAATGTGCAATACTTTGCACCAGACTAGTGATGAGACATTTTTGTTATTCACTATTAAAATTCACGTTATTAGCAAATTTAATAGCAAAAATCGCTCTGCGCGCTAGCGGTGACAACCCTGACAGCCGACTAACGACGCGGGCTTGGAAGCTGCGCGAAAGTGTAGGCACTTATCGCTGTAGGTACGGCCGAGTGAAGGAGGCCTGACTGTGACCTCCTGCGCACGAGCCGAGCGAGCGAAGCAAGCGGTGCCGCGGCAGCGGCCGGCGAGTGCCAGAAACGGTTTGCATTAATATAAAAAAGAGATTGTTTTTAGTAGGTTACCCGAAACTGAACTATTAAGATTAGGATAATTATTGATTTTGCGTAAAAACTGTTATTCCAACTGAAATATTTGACTAAATAAAAAATGTCAAAAGTACTAGTTGGCAAACAAGTTATAGTTTAAACGTTTATTTTCCAAACATTAGGTTTGCGTTGAAATTTTTTGTGAATAGATTTTTTCCTAAGTAATAATTTGGCAAATGAAATTATGCGAAAAAATTTTTGGGAAGTGAAAATTTGTCAAATTCTTCTTTCGGTCAAAGAAGGGAGACCCTTATTGGAATAACGATTCACAAAATAAATGGTGTGTGCTTAGACAAATGATTGGTATCGCTTCGCTATACTAGACACCGCGCTGCCTAAGAAAAATAGGTCCATAAATGAGGCAACTCATTTTGGCAGTGTGTGTCAAACAAAAGCAACAAGACGCATGCGTGAAGAACTGTGTTGTCAGCTTCTCAACAGTTACCCGAGTGAATGGGAAAACATTTTATCCTGTGGTCTCGTGGATAAGTTATTGGTCTCAAAATCAATTTAGAAAATTCTTAAAAAATTACAATTCATTAAAAGCATCAATATAATTGTGTATCGGTTAGGCGTACCGAGTAAGTTCTATTATGAGAAAAATCGTGGGTATATTATCCAATGTTTTTTAATTATGATGGTTTGTTTTATGTACTTATAGTATTTTGCAAATTATTATTAGAAATAACCATAGAGAAAATAAGGTGTTTTCAAAACAGTGCTTTCTATTTCCATACTACTAGTCCATATAAATTTAGTTACGCATTATTAATTTAACATGAATAGTCGTGAAAACTACTTTGAATAAAACAATAATCACACATACTTAATTACACATAAAATTAGGTAAATCGTGTATCTTGGGAAAGGTGTTCAGTTTCTAACAACTAGATAATATTTTTTACCTTATTTGTAAAAGTATAAACATAAAATAATATAGAAAAAGGTAAAATATATATAATAAATAGGTTAGATAAAAGAAATAGTAAAATATAACGAAATAAAATAACTATAGATTCACATAATAAAAATCTCTGAAAAATAAAATCTCTCTCTCAACTGTGGGGAAGTTGATTCTTGTACTAGCAGCAACACTGAATGGTGTTTTCGTTTTTTTTGTAATTTTATGTTGAAATTTCAAAATTATTCTTATTTTACAGATAGTATGTGATACCAGAGACCTTATTATTTTTTGCTGAGTTATTTTTACTCGGGATAAAAGCGCAACTTGGCATTGTACAGCGAATTATTTTCGTAATTATTTTGGTGAATATATGCACCTGACACACGGCTGTCAGTGTGACAGGCTCAACCATGCCAGCTGGCATGGTTTTTTCTGCCTCATTTTACAAGTATGAGGGCTCCGTCTAGTAGAGCAGAGCGAGACCAATCATTAGTCTATGGGTGTGTGTTACGCAAGGAGCAAGTACATATGGAGGGAGCATTTCAAAAAGAGTAGAAATCGTATATGCATCTCTTTTCTCTCTAATTACAAAACTGCATATGTTCGAGTGTGATAGCCATAGAGCTTTTATACAGCCTTGAATGACATATGCCAAAAAAAATTATATGTCATGTCGATGTTCGTCCAGCTGGAGTGAAAGCCGTGTCGAAATAAACTGCAATTTTAATTGCTACAAAATATTACAATTGAAGAAATGATCACTTCTAAACATTAAAATATTACCATAGTTTGTAATGCCGTCGGATGTAAAAGCCGAATGGGACTATTGACCGAAAATGGTCAAAAAATATATTACCACCGGTAAGTCATAATAAGTAAAATTGTAGATATCTGCCGTAATAATTCTACAATGATATTTGTAAAGCTTATACTTAAAGATAAAGATAATGACCACCGTTGACACATATTTTTATTCCATTAGTCACAATGAAATAAATATAATAGAAATATTTCGATAAAAAATATGAGGATAGTGTTGTAATACAATTGTCAGTTAGAAAACCAGTTTCTGCAAGATTATAATTTGAATAATTTGTTATTAATTGTGATTTTTTGTAGATTTCCAAAGAATGAAGGTTTGAAACTAAATTGGGTCCGAAATATGAGAACGGGAGAATGGCAACAGTCCAATTCTTCTAAACTTCGTCGGCTTGATTTTGCGTCTGCTTGTTATCAAGAAGGATTTCAAAGAAAAGTTTTGCATTCTTATGCTGTGCCTACTATTTTTACTATCCAGATATCTAATACTGAGGTTTGTACTTCTACTTTATTATTATCTTAATATATAAAATCCTTGCGTTACTGACTGACTGACAGACAAGCTACAGCCGAAACTACTCGACGCAAGAAGCTGAAATTTAGCATGTATGTTCCTTGGGGACCGCAGGTGTGCACTAAGACGGGATTTCCCGAAATTCCCACGGGATCGGGCAAAACGGGAAATTCGAAAATATGTGCGTGCGAAGCCGCTGGCGTCGACTAGTTACTTATATTTTTATCAATCAATATATACCAACTTTACAACTGTTAAAATATGATATAGTAATCATATATACATATATGTATATCATTAACAGATTTGTGTTGTAATTTTCAGAAAAGTCCGAAATAACGAAACCTTATTTTTAGAAGCGATAATAAAGCTTCAAGAGAGAACATGGCTTGCACTTCTGGAACTCAGGATGAAAATATTCTTCATAAATGTTAACTGTTTCCGTCCCTGTACATCCCATTTGTTTTAGTCGGGTTGGTTGATAAATAATAATTCGGGACTTCAATAAAACTGGGTTTAATACGAGTTACAATAATGTTACATCTTAGTAAGACTGCACGCGTGGGTCTTGCGACGCCGCGTTGACAGCCCGCGCTCTTAAGGCTAGTGATGTTCTATTACAATAGTGAAGTGACCAGTCATACTCATAACATCCTCCTTATTAGAATAAGTTAAATTATTATAATATTACAGATTGACACAGTTTACAAAATTCAATCAAATCTTAACAATAACTTATGACAACATACTCAAAATAAGACAGTTTGCTAAACTAAGTCTCTATCTATATATATTCTAGACTTATCTAAATCAATCAGTCCTTCACAGTCATTGTTATAATGTTTGCTTTGTTAATAAAATATTGACTCTTATAAATTAAACCGTCTTGGTGGTCTTATGACTCTTCCACACCTAGTGCGCATTTCAACTGGAGTTGTATGCTCTTCAATAGATGGTGCTACTGTATGAGAATTAGGAGAAGTCTTGATATTTGGACTTTTCCGTAATATATCTTGAGATACCATTTGAGGTGACTGCGGAGGCTTCAAAATATGCTGTCTGTTTCTCCTTCCTATAAACCCATCTGACCCTTCAACAGTATAAGACCTCGGCTGATCACATCTGGACCTTACTGTGCCTGTAATCCATGGAGTATCTGGCATTTTCTTGAAATAGACTTCATCTCCTTCTTGTAGTTCTGGTAATGTTTTAGTCTTCCTGTCATAGTAATACTTCATTTTATTTTTATTTTCTTCCTTTGTTTTGACATATTCTTGAAATTTGACTGTTCTTGGTATTAAGTTTTTTGTGACTGTTGGTAATTGTGTTCTAAGTGTACGCGACATTAATAATTGTGCTGGAGATGGTAGATTTCCTCTAGGCGTATTCCTGAATTGAAGCAAAGCTAGATATGGATCTGTTCCTGACTCCTCTGACTTGGTAAGAAAACGTTTACATATCTTTACTGCCGACTCTACCAACCCATTTGACCTTGGTATGTAAGGACTTGATGTATTATGATGTATTCCCCAGTCCCACATAAAATTCTTAAACTCTGCCGAATTAAATGGTGGCCCATTATCAGAGAATAGCTCCACTGGAATACCATGTCTGCTAAAGATACTTTTAAGACAAACAATTACTGTTTTGGCGTTAGTACTTGCCACTATCATTACTTCAATATAATTTGAGTAATAATCTTGTACTACTATATATTTTTTAGATTTGTAATCCATAAAATCTACACCAACTTCTTCCCATGGAAGTGAATCCTCATCTTTTCCAAATGTATTGAATACATCCACGCCCTTTTCACCAATGACATGAAGAAATAAAGCTACCTTTCTGCCATCACTCTCTTCATCCAAGCCAGACGCACGTAGATAAAATTTGAATGACTGTACCCATTTTTTCCATTGTTGAGCCAAGTTACCACTCATCACCATGGGCTGTGGACTGGACATTCCAGAAAGTTTCTTGTGCTTTTGATTTTCTTCCGACATGACGCCGACTTTTCACAACTCTTGTCAAGACTATAGGTACGCCGTACGACACAGATTACGAACCCGATTCTGACACCATGTTTTAGTCGGGTTGGTTGATAAATAATAATTCGGGACTTCAATAAAACTGGGTTTAATACGAGTTACAATAATGTTACATCTTAGTAAGACTGCACGCGTGGGTCTTGCGACGCCGCGTTGACAGCCCGCGCTCTTAAGGCTAGTGATGTTCTATTACAATAGTGAAGTGACCAGTCATACTCATAACACCATTTTGGTGACATATATATGTAACATATAGTATCACACCTGCCGGTTATCGTGTGCGTCACTTTGTGGAATAAATAAATGATTTTGACTATTTTGACTTTATTTCAATTATTTTCCAATACACAATGTCACAAAGAATGAGAACATAAAATAACTTGCTGACTGCAAATGCACTGATCAGTGCGAACTGCGAGACATAATAGATTTTTAATTGTGTATAACTGTCTTGTCGGTATTGCAACATTCAACTAGTTAAATAAACCTAATAGCGCAGTTTTTCACTCCTTCAAAAATTGTATTTATGTTTCAGTGTTGCCAATTTAAGAGAAATTAAAGGTAATTATTTTCTGTCGGATTATAGGAAAATTGTCAAATTGTGATACCGAGCAATGCTAAACTGCGCTGTATACTGTTCCTATCTAGGTACAGTCGAACAACTGTCCGCTAGACCACAATAAGGGTGAGAATGGCTCAACAGGACATCGTCGCTTCCAGTGCTACTTTACACAAACATTGACATTCGTATACAAAACCAGTTTCTATTGTGTCGACTTGTTTGATTGCACATACCTGGAGGATTCGTTTACAATTACAAATAACAAGTAACCTACTTATTGTACCAAATGTACGGTTTAGACAAAACTTCATTTTATTGTAATGAAAGTACTTTATATTATTTGGAAATTTCTGAAAAGCGAATCATCATAGAGGTGGATAAATTATACTCTGACCACCAGTTCGAAGTGGATACTTGAATTCCTCCTGTGAATAAGCGGTAGGAGAGGAGCTTCGCGAAGGACATTGTCAATTCGATTTCCAACTTCGTAATTTTATGAGAAAATTTTAATTTACGATTAATATTGCATTATTATTTCAGCCAAAATACTGTCTTTGCTGGACATAAGACAAGTCTCCTCAAGACAGTAATCATATATTATTATTACCTCTCTTTTTACGGTATTTGTTTGTTTGTGGGCACCTAAGTACTATACTCTAAATAAAAGCTCGTAAAATAATATACTACTGGTATATTAATTAATCAAATGCTTATCTTGTCTCTACATACCGAATTATATACCAATACCAAACAAAGATTAATGCATGAGTACATCACTATTGACAGTCATTTCTTCTTTTGAAAAAATTGCGACATGAGTATTTCAAGAGGTAATAAATACAATACATCTGTCTCGGTTACACATATGACATTTCCTACAAGTAAAAAGAAATAACGATAGGTTTCTTGATTATGCTTTGGAAGTTGTATATATGCCGCGTCGCTCGCGAAAGTTGATATCGCGGTTCAGGATTTTTGAATTTTTCCGCGTTGTTAGGTAGCGAGTGTCGAGGTAGTTCTTTCGTCATTGGCTAGATGGCGTTATGCGGGTGTTATGTAGCTGGCCGCTACACCTCCATATGTACTTGCTCCTTGGTGTTACGATTCTCTACGCTCTGCTCTTAGTTATTCTTAGAGTAAAAACTGCACAGAAATTAGCTGTCTGATCATAGATTATACAGATACTCGCATGTCAAACAAGAGTGTCAATCACAAAATCGAAACATTGATCAAAACACAGTACAAAATAAAATAATGACCATATCACCAGAAAATAACACCAGCAGTGAGAAATAAACAGTTCTCAAACATGCTGCATTAGTTCTAAGATGCCCTGGTGGCTTCCATGGTTTACGCCGCGTTCTGAAACGATCAAATTAAAATCATGCCAGAATCTGATACAACATTACCTTGGTGATTTCCTGGAGCACCAGGTCACTATAGATCAGCTCAGTGTTAATATTTTCAAAGGAACTGGAAAGGTTTGTGACATCAAACTGAACTGTGAGGTGAGTGCTATCCTTCTAGCAGCTTTGTATTTATTTTTGGCTTTTTGAGATAACTTTAGATGTATTGTACTTATATTAAAAAAAATAAGTTAGCCAGATTAATAGTTGTATGTAAATAGGCAGGCTGTCAAAATAGTTCTCATAAAATCCAAAATTTGTAGCACGATACAATATCACTGGCAATCTTGTAAAGAAAATATTTACAACCTGTTGTGCTTCGTCTGGGGGGTAAGGAGAGAAAAGTTACGAATTTCAAACTCTCCTGGTACTCCCTGCTAGATAACGGACGAAGCTCTGGCGACCGAGCAATGGCAGGATAACCATATGGCGACCAGACTGGGCGACCAGTCGGAAGAGGCTACAGCGGTCTTGAGGTTTAAATACTCTTTAAATGTCTGGTGCAGAAAGCCAGGGGAAACTACTGCACTATGTTCCCAAGAAAACCACGTGAACAGTTTCCAGAATAGTTGTATGTCGTCTAGTGATCCGACTGACCCTCGGCGCCATTGTGATTCCGGGTCGCATGGTGGGAAATATGCTACCGGCCACTTGACTGTGAACCACCAGACAGAAAGTGGAAACCATGCTACTGGGCAGGGTACTGGAATGAAGAAAACCCCATTACGTAAACATATTCGCATGGGGACTTGGAATGTCTGAGGGCTTCTGAAGCCCGGGAAGTTAGAAGTTATAGAGAAGGAGATGGATAGGCGCAACATCGTCATTTTGGGACTCAGTGAAGTACAACGACAGGGTAGTGGTCATTTTACTACGAGCAACGGTAATACTATGTATTATACAGGCGCCGGAGATCATAGTAACAAAGCAGTGGCATTCATTGTACCAAGGCAACTACAGAACTATGTTAAAGGATATGTCACTCGAAACGATAGAATGATCGCCATTAAGGCGTGGTTGCAGTACAGTGCGTAGCTCGACCTCACCCCCCGCATAAACAAAAACACGGCGGTGGCGTCAGCGAGTGAGCGAGGGGAGGGGAGGGGGGGTTTCGTGTGTGCGTGTGCCACAGCGCAGCGTAAAAAATCCCTAGATGAGTTATGCGAACTTCAAAAGTGGCACATTAAAAACAGGCTAAATGTCTCATTTGGCTTTAGTCGCGTACGCGCTGCGGTCGGAAGCGTTCGCTCTTTTACTCACGTGTGTGTACGTTACATTTGAAAATGGCGTCGTGTGTAATGAGATTTTGCACAAACTATAGTAGGAAAATGACTAAAAGTTATGGAATCACTTCTCATTCATGAGTATTACAATATTACAACATTTTATTTACAATGTATAATAAATTTAGTATCACAAATAATACAGTAAATAAAAAAGTTGGCATTTAGCGAGTGTAAAAGAGAAGCAGTATTGTGCGTGTTCAAAGACTAAAAAACAAAGTATCCAGATGGGACATTCGTAATAATAAAATACTGATGTGTGTTTTTGTCAAGTAATAAAAGTGATTTGAGGCTGAATCAACTCAATATATTATTATTATAGAAATACAAAATCATACGTAAGTTACAAACATTGACGGATGATCAAAGTCCATTCACTTGTTCTTGTTTTTCTCCTTTTAGTATTAAACAACTAAGTAGATTGTACTGCACAGTTTTCGCTGCCGACCCATCGTACCCCTGGCAGTACCCCTGGGGGTATGGTGGGTCTTTCAAAGCTTAACCGTACTCCCAGATAATATTGTTGTGTAATTAGTTTATTAATTTCAGTTCGTTAATTTCAAGTTCTACTATTTTGTGGGATCATTCCCAGTATAGTAGTAGTATTGAACAATAATTATATGATAGAACTGTCCTAATTCTATTAGCACAACTTGATGAGGAGAACAGAACTAATGGGATAAGTAATAGGAAATGTCCCAGTCTAGTTCTAGTTTCAATAGAACCACTGGGAATGATCCGTAGTGTCACGACATCGCGCTCATATATCCGAATGAATATGTTTTGTAGACGTTCATTTGTTTAATGTGGAAAACAAATGAACGTCTACAAAACAATTGAACGCCTACAAAACAAATGAACGTCTACATGAAGTCGGTTAAAAACAAATGACTTACAGAAAGTGATCAGCTATCGATAGTGATTACAGAAAACAGGTGCATGCGATTTTCAACCTAATTGACATTAGTCAGAATTTATAATTTAATTACCCTAATATTGCCAGAAAGCGAGAAAAAAACAAAAAAAAAGTTTGTCATGAATTGTCAATAAGGTCGAAAATCGCATGCACCTGTTTTTTGCAATCACTATCGATAGCTGATCACTTTCTGGTAGTCATTTGTTTTGTAGACGTTCATTTGTTTTGTAGGCGTTCAATTGTTTTGTAGACGTTCAATTGTTTAACACATTTTTATACATACATATTTATTCGGATATGTGAGCGCGATGTTGTGACACTACCCTTGTAAAACATACATAGAACTAGTGGTAAATTTCCTATAAATGTTTCCCATTAGTTCTATTCTTCTCATCAAGTTGTGCTAATAGAACTAGTGGGAAAAAAAGTATCACTAGTTCTATCATAGAACTGTTCAATAGAACTAGTGGGAATGATCCGACAGCGCATGGATGATGATGATGACGGGTCTTCAACAGTACCACAGATTATACCTATAATATACAAAGCATTATAACCATTAGCAGTAATACCTAAACGTTTTATTCTCTAATTTATCTCCTTGTTGCACTATATCATCGTACTAGCGCTTGTCTTCGCTTGTCTAAAAATACAAAAACGTAAGTAGTAAGTCATTATCATACGAGAGATAACACTGTTCAGTTTAATGTCCACGTAGCACGTTGGTATAACACTACGAGCATTTCAGCCAGGAGTACGGTTAAGCTTTAAAAGACCCACCATTCCCCCAGGGATATTGCCAGGGCTACGGTGGGTCCGCAGCGCACAGTTTTTATATTAACGTACTGTTTTAGGTTTCCATTGAATGAAATGAGAAGAATAAAATGTACTTTTTTAATAAATGTTATAAATAAATCACATTGACTTTTTATTTTCCTACCTTAAATGAATTAATCAAATTTACTTTGAGCCGAATTGAATTTACTCAAGAGGCAAAGTGATCATGTCGCATCTGAGTCAAATTATTGTTTGTGAAATTCGGTCAGCATGATGTCACAATGCGCGTCGGTCCAGAGAGTATATGTTTATCTCTATTTCGCGCTTGCGGTTAGATGTGCTATCTCACTTACACTTCTTATCTAATTTTTAGTGTGTCGTTTTGACATATTTATATTAGTGTGCGTACGCTTTTCGCGATGCGTGCCACTCGTAAGCTCCGTCATGTTACCTTGTCAGTAACCTGTCCACGGTTTCTTACTAGTATGTCTATGGTTTGAACGATTGAGTTTGGAATACCAATTACTTTGTATTTTTGCGAAACATTACATGGGGGGGTGGAGGGGGATTTTGCGGAGCAACGACGTACGTCCGCCCTCAATCACGCCTAGACAGGCACTGATGAACGGCCGGTGAGCGATATAATGCCAACATTTTGACTATTTTTTTTCTTGGAGAAAAATGATAACGAAATTACGAAATCTGTTTTTACCATTTATTTTAAAATAAAGAACTGTTTCTATTGATAATACTTTCATATAAATTCATTATGGAATCTCTAAGCAGTACACGTTTAAAATTGTGATTTAGTGCCATGTTTGACATTTTTTTTTATCGAGCCAATCATTCCAAATCGTGTTTCTATCTTTACGATTTACTAGAAGATATGTTCAACTTTTATACTTTAATTTTTATTCATTAAAAATATCATAGTTCATGGGACTTTCAGACGTTCAAAAATCTTAAAAAGTACTGCAACCTCGCCTTAAACTAGATGCAAGCCCTGTGCACATTAACATAGTTTAGTTACATGCGCATGGAGATCCACTTAAGGGTATAGTTGTCGGTGGCTATGGCCTAGGTGTTAGGAATCACAGAGGCGAAAAATTTCTTCAATATTGCATAGAAAATCAGCTAGTCATTATGAACACCTGCTTCGAAAACCATCCTAGGAGATTATATACATGGACTTCTCCACAAGGTAATGAAAATCAGATAGATTTTATAACGATGAAGTCCAGATGGCGATCGTCAATTACCAATGCCAAGACTCTCCCTGGTGCTGATTGCGGTAGTGACCATCAACTCGTAATAGCTGACTTCAGACTTCGTCTTAAAAGTACTCAACCAAAACCTCAAATGACCGTATTACTGAATAAACCAGCTCTAGACCATTTCCACGATTCTATTGACAGTAAGATCAAATCATTAAAGTGGGACCCTTTCGATTTTGAAGCTGAATGAAATTCCCTTAAGAAGGTTGTCTTAGATACCGCAAAGGAGAGTAGGGATCTATTCAAGACCGTGGCAAAAAGGAAGAGTGGATAAGTAACGAATCGTGACGGTTGATTGAGAAGAAGAAGGTGCTTAAGTGTGAAGGTCTTCAAACTGAAAGTGCGCTAAAACAGTATAATCAGTTACATGCTGAAGTTCAAAGGTCTACGCATAGGGATAGAGACGAGCACATCAATAACATCTGTAGTAAAATAGACACGTCGATAAAGCCCAAACAAAAGATCTGTTTTTGAAAGTCAAACAACCGACTGGCACCTTTAAAGCAAAGAGCTGGATAATTGATGACAGTAGAGGTAACACTTTGACAGAACTGGAATACATTTTGGAAAGATGGAGAAACTACTATTCTGAAATCTATCGCGATGAAGAGAGACCTTGTGTGGACAGGAGATGGATTGACCACGCCAGAGAGCCGGATATACTGTTTTCTGAAGTGCAAGACGCCAAGAGACTGAAGCATAAAGCTGTGTCTGACAGCGTGTCAGCAGCAATGCTTCAGCATCTGGGTTGTGAAGGGACTAAAATCATCCACCAGATATGCAACAAGGTCTGGATAACTGGCCAGTGGCCAATTGATTGGACTCAATCCGCTGTTGTTCCACTGCACAAAAAGGGCTCCACTAGAAATTGTGAAAATTACAGAACTTTGTCACTCATGTCGCTCGACTATCATCTTTTGCCGATCACCAGATACCAAGTGAACAATCCGTTTTTGTGGCAGGAAATGGTACTCGAGAACAAATTTTGAATGTGCGTATTCTCATAGAGAAATGTCGCGAATTTATCAAGCCACTGGTTCTGTGCTTTATTGACTACGCTAAAGCGTTTGATTGTGTACAGTGGAAGAGAATGTTTGATATACTTAAAGAAATGGGCGTACCGGAACTTCTTGCTTTCCTAATACAGTATCTCGATGACTCAAGTTTCGTGAAATTGGAAAACCAAAGGTCCAAGTCTTTCCAAACAGAACGAGGTGTACGCCAAGGCTGTATTCTATCACTCAATCTGTTTAATCTGTACGGTGAATATATTATGAGAAGAGCTCTGGAAGGCTGGGACGGTGGAGTTGCCTATCCGCTTGACCGCGCACAAGTGACTATTTTCCCTTTTTGCAAAAACAGATGATCGCGTAAACTGTCATTTTTCCCACGCTTTTCCGCTGCGCACTAATCTGTTTGTGGAACTCGGATAACTTAACCGATTGCAGCATGTTGCATATCAATAGACGCTTACTTAAATGAGCTTTCCAATGATATAAATTAAAACCATATAATATGGTTGAAGCCCACGCAAGGGCAGTATAAAGTGAAAATTAGAATTTTTTTCCCGCCATTTTTGACCGCGATTTTATATTTCTGACATATTCCTTTTTCTCGTCGTTTTTTTATTATGGGAGGTATATAAGTATTATACAGAGTTAGAAAGGTTTTTTTAATTTACTTTTAGAGGCAAGAAATATAATGAAAAGAAACATTTTAATATTAAACATAAAAAAATAAAACAAAGATTTTTTTTAATTGGCGCCAATTTTCATATTAAATTTTTTAAAATACCGTTTTATGTTATATATCAGATTCAAACCTAGATAACTTTCTTTCCAACTAGATTTCCAAGTATAAAAACCAATTCTGATAAGAATCTGTTAAGCATTATTTTTATTGGAACCCGCACAGTTGTTTACTTTTCCCGCAAAAAAGACTGAAGTTCCCGCCAAAATGTTCGATAAGTAATATCTCATAAATAAAATGAGTATTATATATTTTATCAAAGGTTTATTTATTTACTCATAATAAAAAATAATACAACGCATAAATGTAACCTTATATACATACATATTTATTTAAACTTTTTTTACATAAAATGACGTTTTTACGATAATTTTTTGTCTATAATTAAAGTAATACACATTATTTTTTATTTCTTTGCTGTAACATCACAATTAATCAGTTAATTTACAATAAAAACATAAACGTATGATATATAATTACATAATTTGTTTACAATGATGTTTTTAATCCATAATTACGCCTTGCGCGCGGAATGCAATGTCAGTGAAATATATATATATTTTTTTTTTCAAATGCTTACATCTAAATAATTTTCTGCAAGTTTTGCTATAACTTTATTTTATTACATAGATAATATCACCAGGTACATGAAAATACAACAGCAAACCAGATTCAGCTTATACTTTTATTATGATAAACAAAAGTGTCGAGTAAGTCGGTAAAGACGACATTGTTTACGTTACGGCCGCTCGCCTAAAGTAAACATTTCATTCAAACGTAATTTGTTTTGTACCATTAGAATGAGTAATTCATTAGGTTGCAAAAAATAAACACCACTCCTCTCAAGTTATTAACAATCGCACAAAAAATAATTAATTGAGCGCGCCCGTCTTTAACTGGCGGCGCGCACTTGAAATTTGTCGATGCTGAGTAAGCACTTAAAAATGGTGAGCGGTCAAACGGCTATAGGTGGTCGCAGAGTGACCAATCTGAGGTACGCAGACGATACGACTGTAGTTGCGTCGAGTGAAGTCGAAATGGCAAGCCTTGTGATGAAAAGAAAATTGAAGAAGAGAGTGCTAAACTCAGTCTTAAGATCAACCATTCGGAGACAAAAATAGTGGTGGCACTTCCAATAACCGACGCACACAATGGGTATGAAAAAGTCAGCGGGTTTGTGTACCTTGGCTCCTTGATAACGTGTGACGGCCGCTGCACTGATGAGATTCGGCGTAGAGCTGGTATGGTCGAAATTGCTATGGTCAACATGGACAAGATTTGGAAGAATCGAGGTATTCGACGTACAATAAAAGTGTGCTTGGTACGAGCTCTAGTATTATTGATTTTTCTGTACGGTGCCGAAACGTGGAGCCTGAAAAGCCGTGATAGTGGCAAGGTTGACGCTTTCGAGATGTGGTGTTGGCGGAGATTACTCCGTATACCTTGGACTGCTATGAGAACGAACGAATCCATATTAAAAGAGCTGAACATAACCACAAGGCTCTCCGCAATATTCCAAAATCTTTTTCGGACATATCATGCGGTCTCCAAAACACTGTATGGTAAAGCGGATAATCTTGGGTCACATAACTGACACCATCAAGAAGGCGGTGGGCGGCAGCATGCAACGAGCCTTACATACGGCGTACGACCGCTCCTAGTGGAAACAAATATGTGGTCTCGATCCTCAGTAGTGAGGGACCGAGGAAGAAGAATAAGAAGTGCTTCGTGTGGTTGTAAATATTTTTCTTTCCAAGATCGCTACTTTAACAGAAGTAGGATTTAAGCTATAAAATAAAACTTTATCCTTATGGTATATTGCAGGCACTCAATGAATTGGGTGAACAACAAAACTGGCCAATAAAAATAGTAGAAAGTTATGTGAAAGATGTAACTATTCGTATCCCTTGGAAAGATCTGCTGCAAAATGATTCTATTTTTAAAATCAACGGACTGTCCCTCACAGTTCAACCGAAAGTCCGCACTGAACCTGGTACTGTTCACATATTTTATTTAAAGATATCATAGGTGTCATCCAAACTGCAGTGGTGGGAATTAGCGAAACTTCAACTAGAAGAAAATGTCCAACACAGGAATCCCAGGAATGTCATGGTCTTGTTTAGTAGCATTCAGTACCTGACCAAGCGCTCCTTAGTTAGGTAACTTCCAGTAAAAGCTTTAGCATATTGCTCTATCTATTTTTGTATTGCAGTCGAAACTCTTTTGGAGCAGTTCCCTGTGCCATTTTGTGCTTGTCAAAAGTATAATTTGGGCATTCTACCTGATGACGACCTCTGGTCTTAACATGGATGAATAGTTTAATCAGAGGAAAATAATTTATTCAGCAAAAAAATGGGATGAATTATTACACTTTGAGAAGTTTAAGAATTGAACTTTTATTTAACACAATAACAAACTCGTACGTCATCTATGTACGATTTGCATTGTGTGGTTGACATCAGCTTAGTAAAAAATACAAAAAAATCAACTTAGGTAACAGTTTTTATTTTTAGTGACATCAATTCTAAAATGGGTATTGTTAAATTGGTCAAAACTGATAACACACAAATATGTTTTCACAAGTAACAACAAAGAAGATAGAAACCAAGAGCCAGGCACCGGACAGGCTGCTAAACTATTTGCGGAGAGTTATAATACAAGTAAGACCATTGAATTAATTTGTTCTAAGCTGGTTATTACTATTAGTAACAGAAAGTGATCATACATTAAATATTTCAGTACTGAGACGACTAAAAGTAAAACTGGTGAACACCAGAATAAGATTTGAACACGTGCCCAAAGATATTGACCGAGGTTTTGCTCTAGAGTTCAATATAAAAAAGTAAGTACATTTTGATCGTGTCATTAAAAAAATCGTCAGTTACAAACATCATCATCATCCTAGGGTTATCCCAGTTAGTATCCAGGGTCCGCTTTCTAGTCTAACCGGAATTGACTGAATATTAGCTTTTCCACAGAGCGACTGCCAGTCTAACCTCCTCAACCCAAAGGGCTAGCTACATTCCATGGTTTAGATTAGTGTCAGTTTATTCATCTGTACTGACTCCCTATAACGACTGTCAAAGATCATCATGACAGCCGGGACCGACGGCTTAAAACGTGCTGTCCGGGGCATGGGGCAAGCGATAATTTTCAATTTAATTCAAATTATAAAAATTCAAACATTCTTTTGTAGCAAACATCTTAAATACCTTTAAAGATAGATATGTAGTTGTCGAAGATTTTTTTAAATTACTATTAGAATAATAATAGTTAACTCATTTGATCAGTAATAAATAACGTTATTTAAAAGATTAATTATTATACTTTTAGCATTGATTACTGGGACGAGTCCTTTTCTGACCTAGTAACAGTAAGGACAGATCCAGAAGGATGTACCAGATATGCACCAAATTCCTGTATTCACAAAAAAGTTAAATTCGAAGGGGTCACATTATTTATGCATTTGTTCGATGATCCAGCTGCAAGAGCTTCTAATGTCTGCCAAGATTTTGGTAACGATTGTTCGGAGGATATGCTTAAACCGGACAAACGAGTACCTGATATGACTGGTAAACAAGATATCAATATACTTAATGATCCAAACGATATTAACGAAATATCTGCAACGCATGTATGTGAAAAATCTGGTGAAATAATACCTGTAGACAAATTAAAACAGGTTGAACCAGTACTTTTCACCTCGTTAAACGAGCAACAGGGATTGATGCTCACATTTACCGATGCAGAAAAAAGCATAGTACCAAAAGTGAAGATACAGACAATGGGTCCGTTCGTAATAGTGCTATCACCAAAGGACATAGACTCAGTTATTAAAATCATTAAATTGGTACAGGACTCGTGATCACAGATGGTCAGGTAAACTGTTTTTAAACTAATTTGCAACTTCTATGTAACATTAAAGATAATCTTTTTCATTATTGGTTTTATGGCAAAAAGTATTAGAACTAAAGTTGTAGAGATTTCAATTTACAGTGAAAAATGCTTATACAAGTTCTCTGTGTGATCAATCGCTTACGAGATAAATCATAAAAATCATCCACATCTGCACTCATTACAAGATGCCAGCCGGATTAAGCTGTTAGACATCTAAAAAAAAAAATTGAGTCAAACTCCAGGCGTAACTTTTCAATGGCCTATTTAGATTAATAGTTACACATAATGAGGTATAATAAGTATGTGATTTTCTTTCAGTGTGATCTGCAAACCCACATTTGCCAATGTCGCGTCGTAAAACTCGGTACCGAAATTGAATTCAACTAAATCAAAAATACCTACTCAGTAGACACCTACTAAAACAAAACATTATAGTTAGGTACTTAGAAAGCTTCTATCTACACCATAGTGTCGGAGTTTTTCAGACTATGGCATAACGATTCTTTTCCTGAGACAAGAACCGGCACCGACAGCTTTACGTGCCCTCCGAAGCATGGTAGCGCTCAGATGTAAATGCCACACGTGGTCACCCATTCAAGTGGCGACCTGTGCAAGCGTTGCTTAACTTTGCCGATCTGTTACGAACGGCTAGCGAAGCCTCGCTGTGTGCGCTACGTCCTCCAGCGCCTACCTTATATTTACATGACGTTTTGGCGTGGGTTACCTATGCCAGCCCCGTTACATAAATATTACTATGTCTACATACAAGTCGTGAAAGTTTAAGTGAATATGCATACTACCTATAAGTTTTACTAACGCAAATTATTCAAGAATAAATTGTTCCTGTCCGGTGTCAAATAGTTCAATGTACGATGTTACAGTTTTAATTTTACTATTTTTGTAACTATGTAATCAAAATAAATTATTATCAAAATAAAACTATGCTATTTTTATTTACGTGAAAGTAATAAGGTTACCGTGAAATTTTAAAATCAAATACCTACCTATTAGGTGTCTAATAAATTTGCGAACTGCGCTGATCAGGGTCAGGGCCGAGCCGCCTCTGTGTGCGATGCAGGGATTGAATAACCGAAAAGATTTCGGTCAAATAGGTTAAAGGTATGACGTCATACCTTTAAATTTCGATACGTTAAAGTAATGGTATTTTTATGTTTCGGTATTATAATATTTCGGTATCATTAATTTTTCAGATATCTAAATAATAAAATAACGGTTTTTTGCACCGGTCGGCCGCAATGGTAGGTACTTACGATACGATTGAAAGCTTACAAAAATTTTAACCACGAAAATATTTAATTTATGCTTTGATTGTAATGCGTGACGATACCATTCGTTCAAATCTCGACATGAAAATCTTCAAATTGACAATGTGTGTATGTACCTACGTTGTTGGCGCATAAATTTTTCGGTATCGAAATGGTTTCTGTTATGGTACTAGTAATATACAGGTATAATGGTACCGTAAAAACATACAGGTAAATACCTGTATTTTGCGGTATCATAACCGTAATTATCAACCGTTTTGGCTTCACCGCTAAATCAAAGCTGTATGGTAATTTTATACCAGTACCATACCTTTATACCTTTACCGCTTTCAATCCCTGGTGCGATGTGTGCGGGGCACACAGGCGCCAGGGTTATAATAGGGGCACCGAGCGCCAGCTAATTATAGTATTTTTTTTATATGCAATATAAAATGCAATATGCTTTATAGAATACTAGAGGACGCCAGCAGCTACGCCTGCATTTTTTTTAATTTACCCGTTTTGGCCGATCCAGTGGGAATTTCGGGAAATCCCTTCCCTTCTTAGTGCACCCTACGGTCCCCAAGGAACATACATGCCAAATTTAAGCTTCCTGCGCCCAATAGTTTCGGCTGTAGCGTGTCTGTCAGTCAGTCAGTAACGCAAGGATTGTATATATTAAGATATAGAACATATTCTATAAAGTTGAATAGGTAAAAATAGGGTAGGTATGTACGCACACTGATAATAATACTTAGTTTATGTGTAACTGATGCATGGGAGCCTAACCCCAGTGCGCCTATCCAACGTCACCTGCCCATAATGTACCCTGCCGAACAGCGAATGGGTTCTGACGTCCGATTAACGGCGGTACAACTTTGGCTTAGCTGAATGCCATAGACAGCGTCAGCGGCGCCAGAAGCTACGCCCTGTGATCACAAACCCGCACGCCCAGCCTGGTGATTGCAGGCAAATTCACCATGGCGCGCACGTACACACAATGGCTCCCAGTTCTCAGGGGCTCCGCTGTTCCTGGTCGAGACGGTGGACATGGTAACGGCGGAGCGGAGGGTGCGAAGAATTACAGGATATGGCAGGCTGTCAACACCGATTGACCGTTGCTACGAATAACGTAAGGACCACGCTAAGGCTTGATGAATCTGGCAAAACTAGAGGAGGAACTAAAGTACATAATTATGATGGCATGTTTTGGAATTAGGTACATAAAGTCCGAAGAGAGAGAAAGGAAATCATAACCTTAGATTGAGGCTATGTTATGTACTTATAGGGGAATACCAGCCATGCCAAGGCGTTTCTCGCTGCATGAGGTGCTCTGACAACGTTAAATCAGGATAGCGTACCGTGCGATCAGACTCATCAAGCAGTAAAGCCTCAAGGTTAGTGTTCGCATCGCCTTCGTCATACTCGGATAATGAAGTGGATGAATGTATGAAGCCATTTCCAGAGCCTTACATAACACCCAAAAAGCTTCAACGATAAAGTAGTATCGGTAGTAGGACCCCACGGATTTGGTAAAAGAACTCATAAGGGGCAAATGCCAGACAACTTTCTGGAGAACGAGGGGCTTCGTTATGGTGGACAAGAAGTGAATGTTTATGGATCTCTACGTGATTAAAGATAAAGATTCGTTTATTGGATAACTGTATACATTCATGGTGTTAATATAAATAATTAATTGTGTCAACAGTTTACCCGATTCGGGTGTTACATATACATTATTTTGATTACTATAATATTGCTAATTTAAGTTTTATACATATCAAGAAAGTTTACTATTACTTACAAAACATGTTTTTTCTCAAAGTACTCATTCAAATTATAAAATACATTTTCCATTAACCATTTTTTAAGGTGGGTTTTGAACAATTTCCCTTGTAGTTCTTTAAGAGCAACTGGTAGATGATTAAAGACTCGTATAGCAGTGATATAAGTGCTGTTGTAATACACTGTATTTTTAATATTTGGTAGGTTAATGTTATATTTATACGTGCTACGAATGTTTGTTTTGGTGTTATACTTGAAATCAAAGTATTGCATATTATTTCTTACAAACATACACAATTCCAATAAATATATAGCAGTTAAGGTGAGATTTTTTTCTCTTTAAATACATTTCTTAAGGAATCGGTACTACACATGTTGTATATGGTTCTTATCCATTTTTTTTGTAAAAGAAATGTAGACTGAACATCTCGAGTTTCCCCAGTAGATAACGCCATACGTCAAAAATGGGTATACATTACCAAAGTAAGCATTTCTGGCAATACTAACATTAGTTGTTTCGGTTAAGATAGACAGCGCATAACACGCACTTGAGATTTTTTTATTAATTTTTGCTATGTGAGCTTTCCAATTGAGGTATTGATCAATAGTTACACGTAAAAAAATTGTCGCGTTTATTTCTTCGATCGATGTGTTGGACAAGGATATCCTAAGTTGAGTCGGCTTAGTTTAATAGTTTCGAAATTGCACTAATTTTGTTTTCTCCAAATTTACGCTTAAATTTATGTTCTTTAACCACTCTGTTACTGTTGCTAGTGTCGTGTTTATATTATTTTCACAGTTCTGAAGAGTCTTGTAGTCATTAGGTATGAAAATTGTTGCATCATCTGCATACATGACACATAGGTGGTCAATAATGTTAGGAAGTTCATTAATGTAAATAAGAAACATCAGGGGTCCTAATAGACTACCTTGTGGAACACCTAATAGTACGGGTGCGAATTCAGATCTGACTGTTTCCATCATTTTATTTGTTTGATTATATACCTCGATCACAGTCACCTGCTCTCTATTGTTTAAGTAATCTTTAATTAATGTATGTGCTAAACCTCGTATGCCTATTTTTCCAGTTGATTTAGGAGGATATCATATTTTACACAGTCAAATGCCTTTGACATGTCAATGAATAAAGCGGCACATTGCCTTTTTTGTTCATAGTATCCCATATGCAATCAAATAGTTTATAAATCGCTAATGACGTCGACTTTTCTTTTTGAAATCCAAACTGATTGTTGTTTAAAATATTATTAACCTCCAAAAAGATTACTAGGCTTAGGATCAGAACAAGGGTCCAGTCATCATAACAATACAAATAAATGTGAGCGTATTATTTTTTTGTCGACGGGAATAGTTTAGAGACAAGAAAATATAAAAAACTCAATTAAGAAAAATCGTGACTGTGCGAATTTACAGTTAAGAAATCTTCTTCTTTTGTTATAAAATCGGCTAGTATTTTTTTCACAGTTATAAAAGTGGACTATAATAATTGTAGGTACCATTATCGAAAGGTAATGAACCCCTGATTTTTTTTTAGTTAATTTGTATGGCAAGTGTAGTACATCTTTTTTAAATAAAATCATCTTCATTTTCAGAAAATCATCCAAAAATTTAAAGTATCGTCACTTAGGACCCCTTTTTTATAAAATCTTGAAATATGTTAACCAAAATGTTTGTTTATAACAATAATTGCTAGTTAACAAGCTTGCCAAAAAGTATCAATTCAGAACCAAAAAGTGAAAAGTTTTTTTTTTATTTCGGTTATTTTCATGATGGTGAAAATTTTCTAAAAAAAATAACGGATGTGAGATATCGAGCTTTAAAGATTAAAGCTCGATATCTCACAACCGTTAATTTTGGACCTTATAAACCTCCTTCACGAATTACCAAACACCCTGTAATTGTATATGTATGATTAATAATTGTATATGTGTATTTTAAGTATGCTATTGAAATCGTCCTATAACATCATCCTAAGGTTGCCTGGAAGAAATGGCCCTTGGCGATGAGGCCGCCGATCGTACATAAATTGTAGATTTAAGTTACTTTAGAAATTTACTTTATTTTGGTGTACAATAAAGAATATTATCTATCTATTCTATATATATGTATAAAAGCCTTACGTTACTGACTGACTGACTGACAGACAAGCTACAGCCGAAACTATTGGCTTCAAGAAGCTGAAATTTGGCATGTATGTTCATTTGGGAGTGTATAGGTGCACTTAGAAGGGATTTGCCGAATTCCCAAGAGATCGGACAGAAAATGTCAAAAAAGAACATGCGGCCGTAGCTGCAGGCATTTTCTAGAACCTAATAATAAAAATCTGAACAGGACGACTAAAAAGCTGCTTCATAGATTTCGCACACAGGCGCTGTTTTGGGTCGGCACCACAGAATATATACAAGTACTAAAGTATCAGCACGGCCCTGGCGCTGATGATAAGCAAGCGCACCGTACGCTTGAAGCTACCTCCCTCGTGGTGTAACTACAGAGGTACGCTGGCCGTCCGTCCAAAACTACGCACCGTGGGCAGCTAGCTTAACGGAAACAGCAGCAGGCCGCTTGTAACGTGCAATAGCTCAAGCGGTTGAAGCGGTAGATCTATATTGCAATTGCATGTAATATTGCCTACGTTTAACATATGCCAGTTTGCTATATCAAGAGTAACAAGAAATCCGGCATACTAGGTATATTATTATGAGACAAGGTTAAAGGCATTACACATCAGACACAGTTTATAATATATCTTATACTAATATATAAAGCTGAAGAGTTTGTTTGTTTGGTTGAACGCGCTAATCTCAGGAACTACTGGACCGATTTCAGTTTTAGATAGCCCATTTATCGAGGAAGGCTATAGGCTATATGACATCACGCTTTGAGCCACGGGAGCGGAGCAGTAGCCTTAAATAACGCGGGTGTAACCGCGGGCATCATCTAGTTAATATATAAGTGAAAAAAACTTTTTCTATGACCAGAGCGTGTCGTAAAATGTTAACAGGCGCTTTTAAAACCCTCTCCTTTTTGTAAGGAAACATGTCTCTTTGACAAGACAAATAGCAATCAGATCTATTCCTCAAACAAAAAAATAATTCAAAGCCGATTGTGCCTAATTTTTTAGTGGGGGATCCTCATTGACTTTTTACCTGCTTAGGAATCAGCAGAGATGTGCCGGGCATGTACTGGCCACCACCACTGTATTCTTCTCTCTGCTAATGGCAAGCACTTAGTGTGGTAAATGAATAGCTTAAAGCCTAGTTTTGGATTCCAAATTTTCTCTTGGGGAGCTTATGTGTGCTGTGTATGAAAGTCTTTATTCGAGCTCTCGACATAAACAGCAAAAAACGGGTTTTAGTAGGTACGAAATTGCAAAAAGACAACTTGTAATATACTCGTCCCACACTGTGCCCGGGGGAATTTACAAACATGCAATCAGAATATTCAAACAGCACCCAGTTTCGCAATAACAGTTTGAAGATTACACAAAGTTTTGTCTCACGTGGAAATCAAATCCATGACACTCGATGCAGTACCAAGCGGTGAGGCGACCGCTTAAACCACTACGCTATAATATTCATGCTGTCATATTATAGTACACCTAGTTAGGTACTTACCTACTTTTGTAATGCAACCAGTAACCACAGATAGGAGGCGCCAAGAGAAGCAGTGGCGGCTCGTTCAAAGGAGCGCTGGAGCAGTGAACTCCCAAAATTATAAAATATATGTACCTATACAACGCATATAAACTTTTTCTATAAACATACTCAATATTTTAATACACAGCTATTCTCTTTTCTATACCTAATGCATATCCACAAATAAGTATTTGACTACTAAGCTGTTTATCATAATTTTGTCAACAGTCTTGAAACATACGTACATAGGTATTTTTGTTGAGTGGAGCGCTCATACCAGCGCTCTTCGTTGACGAAAGCTTAGTACAACGCTTAATACTGAAATGTAATGAGTGCGAAAGAGAGAGCGTTCTATGCGCTGGGCGCGTGAGACAAAAGATTTGTATGAGAAAGCCATATAAGCCAGCTATAAGCCAAATACGGAGCGCCGCTCCTGGCTAGCTTGACGAGGTGCGCATGCGCGAATATATTACCCGACTAAATGATATGACCATTTGTCACGAAGAAAAATTAAAACGTGTGCGCCGTTTTTTTTAATAGTGTTTTGTCGGTATCATTTGAATGTAAACAAAAGCAAAACATTTCTTTGCAAGTGTGTTGGTAATTAGAAAAGGATTGGTGTTTAAAATATAGTTAATTGTATGTGTGATTGTGTGTATATGTTTAAGAAAGACAGTTAAATTGTGTAACTAATATGGAATATAACAGCGTAAACTTTATAAAAAACTGTGAAAAACCTACAAAAAACGACCAATATGATAAAACGCTTTGGTTATGTGGTTGCGAAATTGCGAAGGAAGTAAGAAGCTGTTTTGTTTTCCGTGTAGGTATTTTGTTTAGTGGCGCCGGAGTTGATACTGCGTGGACGGTTCAGGTAGGTATCGATGATTTAGCACGTCATCTTTCTTACTATTTAATTGTAAAAGCATTCACAAAATAAATGGTAAGCAGTTTCATCTTTTTTTTTAGTGAACACCCAATATAATCTTTCACGAGCCGCCTCTGAAGAGAAGTACAAGGTCGCGTGTATGTCTCGTCAGACTAAAGGCCGGCGCACAGGTAGCGAAGCACATGTGTGCAGACGCGCGTGGATTCGCGATTATTTAAATTACGGCCAATTAGTTCTAGTAATTGTAGGTCAATGATGAGAACAAACAATCGTTTTGCAGTTATTCGATGGTCCTGGTGACCTAAAGAATTGCGCACGGACGGTGGACGCCCTCTGGCCAGATGAACCGATAAATTGAGTCCAGCAGCGGCTTTCGATAGTCTAACCAGATGAGGTTGAGAAACAAAAGAAAATGTTATAGATACCATTAAAGTGGACGGAAAATTCGAAGAGTATTATAACACAAAAAAATTGTGGAGTTCCTAACCAGAAGCTACATTGTACTAAAGAAAAGAAGATGTTGAGAATCACTTTACGACTATGGAATGAATATGGCTGATTCAAAGGAGTCCCAAACAAGAGTTGCTGGTGCCTTGATTAACACTCTCTCTAAATGGTGTCGGTGTAAATGGCTGGAAAATGAAGTGTTCTACGTTTAGGAATATCTATTGATAGTGTGACTTCTGAGGAGTGAAGGAGGTTTAGGTGTAGAGTTCACGCGGGCGAAGTCTAGTAAAATATGATATATAACGTCAGAATATAATAAAAGCATAATTTTCTTGTATAAAAATTTTTTATACAAGAAAATTATTAATATTATAAAAAATAATTCTGCATTTTTACCGTGTTGATCAGAGTTTCAATGAGTTTCAGTGCTTAAAAAATATTCATAGACTATACAATGAAAGTCTATGGTTTCAACCACTATCAGAGAGTTAACCCTTTTACTGGTGGTGGCAATATTTATGCCACCAACTTTTTTTTTTTCTTGTACGACAATACTACTACTTAAAAAGTACCAATTCTGTGTGATAATTAACGCATCACAAATTATTAAAAAAAATAAAACATTGACACATTTGACAGTTGTCAAATTTTTGCACGGAGGTATTTTAAAAAAATCATCAGTTTACGATTTGTATAAAAATCCAAGAATATCTTCATATTGCGACGTAGCCAGGTTACGATTTTATATTTATTGTAAAGTAAATGGTATTCTAATTATGTTATACTATACTTTTTCTAACAATAACTACTAATTGTTCTCAAAATTGGCTCCGAACATGGTGGCAACATATATATGCCATTACCAGTTACCATTACCATTGCACTTGTCCGGTTTGTTTTAGATTTGTATAGAAATATATAAGTAATCTTTACTTTTCATATTTTCTTTGACAATGAGTAAGCGAAGACAAGTATTGGCGGACAAGCAAATAGAAGAAAAGCTTGAAAATCTATTTGGTATACCAGATGGCTCTTTATCTCAAGATGATGAAGAAGTGACAGATACCGAGTGTGTTGAAGATTCAGACTTGCTTTCTGTGTTATTAGGTGAAGATGCTCTGCATCGGAACAAGTACAAAAAACTCCCGGCCTAACAAATTCACCTCAACCGTCTACATCTAGAGCAGATGTTCAAATTCTTCTCCATTGGAAACTGCAAGATTTCAGTCATCCTTGTCTGAAGCCGGAGAAATCCCAAACTTTTCAGACTTTTCTTCTTCATCAGATGATGAATCAGATGCAGATGAGGTCGAATGGAAAAAGCAATCTTGGTAACAAAGTCCTAACTTGGAAAACTTCGATTGTCCACCTTTACGCTGTTCAAAAAAGATTATCAAATGCCCATTACTAATACCAGAATATACAAAACGTATGGGCAGTGTCGAATGTTTCGACCAAAAAGAACATCATATTCGGTGGGTAGAAGAAGTCGCAAATGGTGGACCCGAATATATTTATTTTTTATAGATGTTGCAATAACCAATGCCCATATGTTACATCAAACATACACCCGAGAGCACAATGTTATGAGCCAAAAACAATTCAGAATTGCTTTTTCAAGGGAGCTGGTGGATAATAAAATCTTTAGAAAAAGATCAACCAATCAACGCCAAAATATGTAACTAAAAAAAAAGAAACGAGTGGAAGAGACTCATGAAAGACAAAAAGAATTTACGGTGTACCAGAAGAAATCAGATTTGAAGATTAGATGAACACTGGCCTATAGAAATAGAGACTTATAAGAGGTGTCGCTACTGCAGCACTAAAGTAAATAATAAGAGGTCTAAAATAGAATGTGAACGGAGTAAAGTGGCACTATTTATACATCCATGTTTCAAATTATTTCACCAAGAAAATCAATGAACGATTCGTTGTTCATTGATTTTCTTGGTCCCTCACTGGTGCTGGCAAGGATATTGCCACCATGTTTTTTTCTTATTGTAAACATGTATAATTTTTTTTCTTGAACATTAATTATTAAACTACCCACAATGATTCCATAAAACGAAATTTTATTTTTCTGACATAAAAAAATGCTTCTGCCAGTGAAAGGGTTAAGGTTATATTTCTTTGACCACTATAGCTCCTGTCTCGCTCCCTCGCGCGCTATTTCTTCTGTATCTATCCTGCTGTCAAAACTGACGTCGGAACGATGAAATTGTAATATTTGACAGTAGTCTGAATGTAACGGAACGTTATGTTTATTTACGTTCGCGAGTCAATCGCACGCAAATCACAATAGTCATTACGCACAAAAATAAAAATTCTCAGTGTGATGCTCTTTAAAAAGTTCTGAAGATGTTGTGGTATTTGCCATGGTCGGAAAGTATTAAAAAAAGAGCTTGCAGGTATCTGCTACAACGTTATCTTGGCAATTTCTTAGAAGAGAAATTGACTTTGGATCAGCTGAGTGTGGATCTGTACAATGGTACTGGTACAGTGTGCGATGTTAGCCTTGACTGCGATGTGAGTTTATTTTATTATACAGCTCTATTTCCTTTAGAACTTTACAAATTATGAGTACTACTAATACCTGCTGCCTTTTAGACAAGAGCAGATTCTTGCCAATACAATAATATGCGCAATACAAAACAGCACGTGTTATTCATGCATTTCAAACAAAGAACACCTTAGATCGTGATCGTATTTCGTCACTATGGTGTGCACTACATAGTTGTTTATTCTTATCAATACATTTATTTAAGGTTACTTAGTCATAATAGACTTGCAGTAGTACATTTCTCCTTTCTAATCAAATATACTTTATCATGCTCATTTGAATAAATATTATTGTACTAACTTCAGACTGCAAAAATACAACACTGATAAAATTGCTATTTCATAGTCATGGATAAAGTTTTCTCATTGATTGAAGTTAAATTCATTTACATAAAGGTATGCCATGCCAATCAATAGGTACTTGAAAACTGTAAATACAGTATTTTATCATGTATGCAATCTTTTCTAACACTAGGGACAGCAGTGATGCTTATGAGTATGTTATATTTACTTAAGTAACTTTTTTTTTTAATATTGACTAAATATATTGTTGTCATTTACACTGCCTAGCAATACAATTCTTTATCTGTGTAAGCTATTGTTTAATTCACCATTACAATCTGATATATTAAATTTTAAAGCTTAGAAGATGCAGCTATATTATTTTGTATAACTAAAAATTAGTGAAAGACTAAATTTAATTTTCAATAATAATTGATACATTATAACTGCACAAATGTTTCAAAACTAACAATCAACTCTAGCATTAGATATTACAATACTAAAAATGAAAAATACAGGAAATTGGCAATTTAATAGATCCCTAAGCACCAATATATGTAGGAATATATATTTTTTTGCATAATGTCAAGCATAATTATATGTATTTTGTGCACTTGTTCAACATTACCTTTACAAATATGCACAGTAATTTGAAAGGTCAGTGGTGATCATCAAGATTTAGGACCTCTGCATTACAGCTCTCAGCCTCTAAGCAATCTCTGCTCGCTGATTGAATATGCTGAAATATTTCCATCTATACCATGTTCAGATTATTTTCAACTATGGCAGTAGTGATATAAAAGCATACATATTCCACCATAATTTTAAAACAATTTTTATTACTTGATTTTTAAGACTGAATTCTAAACGAAATTTCATGATTCAAGGCACTTAATGAACTGGGAGATGCACAGAACTGGCCGCTGGAGATAGTGGATGGGCACATGAAAGAAATCACTGTCACAATCCCCTGGTCCACACTGTTAAAAGATGACTCAATTGTCAAAGTCAACGGTCTCTCACTCACAGTGCAGCCTAAAGTACGAGCAGAACCAGGTAAAATTTTAATATTTGATTGTAGTGTGAATGTGTATTACTAAATTCAATTTTTAAAAGTGTTTCAGTGCCTCTTTAGGTAAACCTCATTTCTCACGTCAATTCAATTGTATTTGGGTGTAGGGTGTATATGCTTTTTCTCTGTTGATGAAATTTGTAAAATATATTCTTAAAGTGCAGGAGTTGTCTGTTAAAAAGAAATGACAAATATATTGACATTTAGCACACTCATTGATTCAATCTCAGTTACAAAAGTTGCAAGATGATAAAATTTTTATTTGACATCCAAGTCACTACAGCAAAGAATTTTGCTGAGGTGAGATTTGAGTCAGACTTGTTAATAAATATTTGTATTGTATGCTGCTTTTGCTGCTTTGTTTGTGAATAAAATAAAACATTTTAACACACAACAATACAAAATTGTGATGTCTTGTAAATATCAAGTGTGGTGATTAATTTAATTTCTTTGTTGATTAAGTAACTCTTGCAAATATAGCACATTAAGATTGTAAGTGGAGCAAGGCGATTCTGACTTCATAAATTTTAGCTGAAACTGCATTTCAGAATTGCACCAGTTTTTAATCAATTTTTATTTTCTTAATTAAATACTATCTAACTAAAAGTTGTTTATTACAACATGAACTTTAAATTGGATGTTAAACAAGAAAATTTTATAATTTCTATAAATATTGATTTATTACCTCTTTAAGAAAACTTGGAATATTTGCCACAGTTATCAGTGCATTAAATCTTATACTAATATATGTATAAAACTGAAGAGTTTGTTTGTTTGTTTGGTTGGTTGAACGCGCTAATCTCAGGAACTACTGGTCAGATTTGAAAAATTCTTTCAGAGTTAGATAGCCCATTTATCGAGGAAGGCTATAGGCTATATAACATTGCGCTATGAGCGACGGGAGCGGAGCAGTAGCCTTAACTTAAATAACGCGGGTGTAACCGCGGGCATCCTCTAGTTAAAAATAAATGTTATCTCTGTAATTAAACTTTAATATTTTTATATTGTGTCTGTTTATCAGCGCTAATTATAATCAGTTGTAAATTTTGTACTTCATTATATGGACCTTGAAATGTACAGTTGTTACTAGGTACGCCAAATTACGTCCTAATGATTCAATTAAGACCATATTGAATGTACCGCCTGTATTTAACTAGGACTAACGGCGCGTTCACAACCTACAGCGGCGGGTGGCAACGATTTCAATGTACATTCCCGCTAGACCACCATAAGGGCGAGAATCGCTTAGCAAGACATCGTCGCTTCCAGTGCTACTTTACACGCACATTGACACTCGTATACAAAACCAGTTTCTAGTGTGCCTCGACTCTATGAGCGTAGTGTTGTAAAAGAACTGAGTCTTTTAGTCCTCATTTTGCGGCTATGAGTTCTTTTTGCAGAACTCACGACTAAATAGTCTTCTGAGTCCTGAGTCTTGAGTTCTATTGAGTCTTTTCAGTTCTTTCAGTCCTAAAATTTCTTGAGTCGTTAGATTTATTTTAAGTCCTTTCTTTTTTTTCAGTCCTTTGAGCTCTTTGAGTACTTTAAGTTCTTTCAAGTCTTAGGAGTCGTGAATTATACAGCAGGACTGCAGTCCAATCAAAAAGTCTCGTGTCATAAAGCTTTTGAGTTCTTTGAGTTGTCAACTATAAAGTGGAGGACTGCAGCCAGCCCAATCAAAAAGACTTGCATATTATGAAGTATTTGAATTGTTTAAGTAGAGATTTGCAGTCATAGTTATCACTTATTAACATTTAGCAACAGTGAGCATGAAGCACAGGATTTTGTGCACCATTTGCAAGGCGCTAAAGCGAAATCCATTCTAGGTGGACGTTCATGGATATTATACATTGTACGAGTATGTTAGAGTTCAGAGCTCTTTGAAAGAAATTACTCAGTCGCGAGTTCTTTTCTTAAAACTGAGCCCTTCTTTAAAAAAAAAGGACTCAAGTTGCTAGTTCTTTTTAAGAAAGCTAAGTTTTTATTTAAAGAACTTAGTCTTGAGTTCTTTTTGTAAAGAGTGAGCTGTTTTAAAAGACTCAGTCTCGAGTTCTCTTTGGAAATACTGGAGTCTATTTTAAGAAGACTAAAAAATCAGAGAGTCTTGAGCTTTTACTTATTCTTTTTTGACTTGAGTCTTCAAAAAAAGATTCGAGTCTCAATATTAGGACTATAAAAACTCAGTTCTTTCACAACACTATATGAGCGAGCCAAGGAATTTTTTCAAACTGTTCCAGCACCGATTTGTTTGATTGTACATGGCGCGCTTACTCTATGGGCGGAGTAAAACGCCATGAACATCAAAATCCCTGCCACTACCTCGCCGCTGCTGGTCGTGAACGCGCCGTAAAGTGGTCGTCTCACCGTTTAACATTGCGCCGAGTGCAATTCCCTAAGATTTATTTGGAATTAGATTTTGAATGCTTGCCACCCATGATAACGATTTATTCGTGGTGCGGGAGTAATCTCTTACGACCTCTCTCGCGACCCTAGCAAAGCGGTCATTAGTCTAGCATGGCAAGGGCTAGTCTTGTGCTCGTTTTCTCTCATGTACCTAGTCGTCAAAATGGGTCCGATGTAGTTGTTCGATTTCTATAACATAAGGTTATTAATCAAGTTGTTGTGAATGTTGGCCAAGTTTACCACTGAAGTCCGAAATTGATTTGATCAACTAACACAAGTCCATTACTTAAGTAGCTCGGGCGAACGATTTTTGACCAAATGTAAAAATATCAATACTTCGTTCTACCAAATCTCTTATGGTCAATTATATAGTCGCTCAACTAAAGAATGACCAATAGGCAATAGCTTTTCGGTCTTGGGTTAAACGGTCAAATGAATTTCGACTTCCAGTGGTTCACTAAAGTTCACCCGCTGTCGACAAAAATAAAAATACTTTTCGATTCGTAGTATCATCGATGCTGGAATCGATGTGGTCATCTATGTCGTCATCCATGCAGCTGGCTGCGGAGTGCCTCAGGGAAGAGGACGGTCCACAAGAGTCTCATCCGGTGGAAGGCATAGAAATGTTTGCGCACGCTATAGATTCAAGTAAGTCGACAATTATGTGATATTGTTGAATATATTTGTACAGCCGCCTCTTATGAAGCAGAACATGACTTGACATTTTGCTTCAATTTGGCAGTTCACTATGTTAATGTTTTGTAGTATTAAGCCTATAATTTATAAATGAATCTTCATCAATCCCTCCTCCTCACCAATCTTCATAATCCCTCCTATTGAAACAAAATATACCTAGTACGTAACAGTACGTTTATGGTTACGGAAACTGACAAATTAGTGAAAGAAACGGCTATGCTTTATACCTACTACTTTGTTTATATTTACCTACTACTTTATTTATATGTACAGCGCAGCAAGACAAAAAAATATAAAAGTTCTATTTTAACATTTCAGTATTAAGCCGAGTAAAAGTAAAATTCGAAAACACCAAAATAAGAATAGAACATGTACCGAAAAACGGAGACCGAGGCATCGCACTGGAAGTCCATATAAAGAAGTGAGTACATCATACTTCCTCGACGTCTGACCTTTATTTAAGCAGCTGATTAGAATAAACATCGCGCGACTATTCAACGGCCTTGAGTTTATCGCTAAGCTCGTAATAGTATTGTCTCTTATACTAATGTTTGTTAATGTTTTAATTTGTTTGTAATTGTAGTAACTACCAAATCGCTGACTGATCACAGAAGTAATAATACTCTAAAAGATAAAAGAGTAAATAGTTATTTATTAGGTTCGTTTTTATTATAAGAATCCAATCTCATTGCACACATTCCGATCCGAATTGTAACGGACTTCCAAGGCTGAATATTTTATGCAGTGATTTATTACTCTGTAGGTTTTACTGTAAGGGAATAAGGTTCGAAATGGCGTGGCTAATTAGTGTAGTAAGTGGACGTTTAGTGATTATGTCGATGTATGTGTAATGTTTATAATATGTTGTTGTCTGAGGGTAGTACAGTGAGACGCACGTGCTAGCAAACCCGGATATGTACATTGTACATATATCTATCTATCTTATTATTTTATTTTAAGTTATGGAAGACAAGATAATACCTAAATATAGGTTCTCTTATCAGATCACACAGACGGCATGACCAAGCGTTATCGCTACGTTTATTCTAAAGATGATAAGTGAATATAATATCGACTATTTTAATATGTTTATTTACAATTGTCCCAATAATAGAAATTTCTAAGGCATATTTTACTAGTTTTTGTTATCATAAACATACGCTTACAAATACATAATCTATTACTCGCCTCGTTGCGTGTTCTCGGCTTAGAATCCAAAACTGAGTAATGCGCTTAAATACTACAGTGAAAATAATATAAAACTTGTTGAGTAGATAAACGGTTGACTGTAAATAAAATAAGGAAAACAAAAATTATACTAACATTTACATAGCTTTTCCGTGTGGTGACGGATTAAGAATACGGAATGTCACCACCCCATATCATCCCATGGGTGTCGTAAGAGCCGACAGAGGGAGCATATTATGCAGAGAACAGCACTGTAAGAGAAGGAAAACTTGATACAAACTCTGTACCAACCCGTTTGGCCAGCGTGGTATAGTAGGCCAATTCCTCCTTTCAAAGGAGAGGCCTAGTCCAGCATTGGACTGTTAAAGGCTGATGATGTATACATAGCTGGCTTTCCTACCTATACTTAATTATGATTAAGTTACCTACACGCATTTAATGCAATCCCTGTAACTGATTCTAGCATCGACTACTTTGACGAGGCCGGTTCAGAACCATCACCAGACGTGACCGACCCGGAAAAGCCAAAAACATACATAGTGGCCACATACACAAACAAAAAGATCAAACTAGAAGGAGTCACGTTATACACCGATGAGTACCCTTCGAAACTACGGACCATGGCTCGGAGCCTCATCATGGAAAAATCGGCCTCATCACAAGGGGGTAAGACTGATAGTCAAGTGGAGACACCAGACATGAACATGCAGAGCACGCTGTCTGACGTATTTTACGAGACCAGGAGTGTTATATCCACCATTGAAGCTGATCCTGTTAAAGAAATAATCGCTGAAGCTAAGAGTTCTAGTGAATCGAGGGAATTGACTCCGGATGAGAGGCAAAACCAGCCGGATCCGATTCTGTTTGCTAAGTTGACTGGTCAGCAGGAATTGACGTTGAAACTGAAACATACGGAAGAGGTGGAAGGTCCGAAGGTTGAGGTGAAGATGTTGTTCGGATCGTTCCTAGTGTTCATCACGCCGAGGCAGCTGCACACCTTGATCGAACTAGTCGACGCACTCAATCAACCACATTTAGAAGATACCAGGTACTTTTATGCTTGACTTTGATTACCTATTTTCTCATTGTTTTTGATATGAAAAATGTAGTGTATAGAAACCATCCTGATGTCGACGCAAAAACTAAAGTAGCAGTACATTGTTTTGCATTACGAAAGTTTGTTTTAAACGGGTCTTTTCCTTTTTAACGGGTCTATTGTCTTCACTACCATATTTCAGCTAACCAGGCAACCAAAGTCCCAAGCAGTTAACATCTGTCGTGGTCGTGGGTAGATTACTTCCCATGATGTAAAAAAGCCGCAAAAGCTTGACATCAGTCTTTTCCATTAATCATGTCAACAACAATGATAAATATATCACTGATTTCCTTTCTGATAGTAGAGTACTTACTGTAAGGAAGACTCCTAACCTTAGGAAGACAGTACAGACATGTTTGATTGTAATATACTAAATCTGACTGCCTCCGTGGTCCCGTGGATAGCGTATGCGATTGCTGATCAGAGGTCCCGGGTTCGATTCCCGGGTCCGGCAAAAGTGTTACTGGGTTTTTCCGAAATCTCAGTAGCAGCACGCAGTCTGGTGATGTACCCGGTAAACAGCAGGCTCGCCCCCTATTACGTGGGATCTAAAAATTCATGGCGAAATGTGGGTGTAATATTACACCTCTACCTATCCCTTCGCGGATACAGGCGTGAGTCTATAAAAATAATAATACTAAATCTCACGATTATCCTCTATGTTTTATTTTCAGTAATATTCCACTACGGCCAACCGGTATGAACATGCAATGTAAGCCTATGAGACAGCAGGACTTCCAACTGATAGAGGCACAACTGCTCGGTAACTTAGAGCGACAGAGTTCTAAACCAGCTGGCGGCATGTACGGCTGGTCTGGACCAAGTTATGGTATGTAGCTTGCATAGTACAAAACTTTCATTAAATATATTTGGTCAAATAACTAGCATCTGTGTATAAAAATATAAACGGTATGCTGTCAATTATAAGTACAGCTGCAAAATAATAAACCACCCGCTACTTCAAACTAATTTATCAGTACATGTGATGATGGTTAAATAGAAATTATGTATATTTATGCTAATTTCAGCACAAAAGCATTATTTTAAGGATTGATCGTAAAAAAATAATGTTTAAGTTTACACAACAAGTACATGCTTACATTTATGTACATATATGTCTATGGCACTTCATAGACACACAAAGTTACTAAAGTAACATCACCACACGCGTCACATCACTACGCGGCGGCTACGCGGGATCAACACAGCACTAGTGACGAACAAGAATTTCGTTAATCAGCGGACTATAATATCCACTGAATACCATCTTTGGGTTATATCTGGCCTAAACATGGTACTTCGAGCCGGATATTTTTCAGTCGTATTAGGTATTTCACATTGTTTAGATCAATAAGACGATGTCTCGATTGCATACATTATCGTTGCGTTAGGACTACTATGTCTTATAATTCATGTATTGAATCTAAATATTTGTCTTTAAATTTGTAGAAGACAGCGAGGGTGACAACGAAAGGTTCCTCCCGATGACGTCACTGGGCAATCAGATGTCGGAGAGTTTCTCGTCGTCCGTGAGCTCGATGAGCACCAGCATGACGTCGAGCGTCACTCTGCCCACCGCGGCGCCCAGGATCAAACGAAACAAGAAAGGTACATAATTAAACCAACTAGGTGGTAGCCGCCTTGCTGATTGCAGCATGAATGGGAAATCTCTTCTTAATGCAACCCCCGTAGGGTTGCATTAAAAAGAGATTTCCCATTTGTCCAAGGAACATACATTTTGTCAAATTTCAAGTTTTTACGCCCAATAGAGTCTGTAGGGATAGGACCGATCAAGACACACAAGTGAAACGTAAGACGTCTGTAGATGCACTCTTTATTTAATAAGAAGCACACATAATATATAGGAAGGTGTCACTACACTACAAGTCTCTGCTGTACTTTGTCTGTCAGTCGGTCAGTAACACAAAGTTTTTATATACCTACATATATTATAGCTTATACTGATATATAAAGCTGAAGAGTTTGTTTGTTTGGTTGAACGCACTAATCTCAGGAACTACCGGTCCGATTGGAAAAATTCTTTCAGTGTTAGATAGGTCATTTATCGAGGAAGGCTATATAACATCACGCTATGAGCCACAGGAGCGAAGCAGTAGCCTAAAATAACGCGGGTGTAACCACGGGCGTCATCTAGTAATATATACAGACGGATAAAGAAGCGATAGCCGAGTGGAGATACCAACAGACTGCCATGCAGAGGGTATCGGTTTCGAATCCACGACGCGCACCAATGACTTCAGAGTTATGTGCGTATTAAATTGTTAATTATCGCTTGCCCCGTGCCTCGGAGAGCACGATAAGCTGTCGGTCCCGGTTGTAAGGACGATCCCTGACAGTCGTTACAAGGCGTCAGTACCTTCTAAATAAACTGACACAGGTCTAAACCATGGAATATCGCTATCCCTTCGGGTTGCGGAGGTCAGACAGGCAGTCGCTCTGTGGAAAAACTAATTTCAGCCAAATCCGGTTAGACTAGTAAGCGGACCCCAGGTTGAAACTGGGATAACGCTATGAGGATGATATACAGACGGATAAATGGTATTTTGTAATTTTTTATCTAAGGTAATATATAGAAACTTCAATATCACTATTCAATCTAAAGTCTTCCTACTGCAATACTTTAATGTAATGTGGCTGGTATTAATAGCTACTTTACACTAGTTACGAAATATATTTTTATTTTCTACAAATATAGTTTTGTGCCTATTTAACTAATCTTCTATCTATACGTTTTCAGTTCCTCACATCGACGGCGACCCCACGGCGGAGGTATCTCACGTCAGCCTACGTATCGCCTCGGTCTCATGTGTTTTATTACATAAGGTAATGAATCATTTTATTATTTAATTAATAGGGTAGTTTCCGGGGTCAAAATAATTACATTTCATTTAGTCCGTATTTTAGATTATAAAAAAATACTAGAGGACCCGTGCTGCTCCACAGCATATTTTAATATTATAAAAAAGCTCTTACATATAGGCATGACCACAGAAATAGATAGTAATAGAACGGTGAATGTCACGTCATCGCGTACATTTCGCGCGTGCCACATTTTAGCAAGCCCCGCCCACAATGACGTATAGATAGTGAGGGGACTCTAAGGAATTATTATCGATGTGAGAGCTATGAAAAATGAAATTATGTTATTGTTTATATAAAATGTTTTATTATGAAAAGTTTGGTTATAGTATACTGTAATAAAAATAAAACGTATTTATTTAGTTAAAAATCTGTATTGAAATCTTACAAAACTTTTGACTATATTATAAAATATCTATACTAATGTAATAAAGCGGAAGAGTTTGTTTGTTTGAACGCGCTTATCTCAGGAACTACCGGTCGGATCTGAAAAATTCTTTTTGTATACGGTAGCCTAGTTATTCCGGAAGGCTATAGGCTATATAACATAACGTTTCGACCCTTTGTGGCCGGGCAAAAGGCTAAAAAGGCTAAAAGATAATGTCGGCTAATCTCAGGAACTAGCAGTCGGCTTTTAAAAATTGATATTGCCTATGATAGCCCAATTATTCCGAAAGGCTATAGGCTATATAAAATTACGCCACAACTTTTAGGGGCCAGACAAAAATAATAAATTTGGTCAAACGAGAAGGGGGAGGGTTGGGTCAAAGGCAAAAAAAGGCTTAACGAATAGGATACAATCTATATGGGTATCGTTTTCGAGATTTTCGGGATGCTGATTAAATTATATGAAATTTATTTAGTGATTCAAGATGGCGGACGGAATATCAAAGATGGCGGATGACAAAATTTTAAAAAACAATATGGGTATCGCCTTCTATATTTTAAGGGTTGGGGAATCGAAATACAACATCTATTTCGTGATCTAAGATGGCGGATGGGAAATCAAAGATGGCGGATGGGAAAATAAAAAAAATCTATATTGGTATCGTCTGCGATGTTAAAAGGGATGGAAAATTCAAATACAACATCTTTTTCGTGATTCAAGGTGGTGGATAGGAAATTAAAGATGGCGGACGGGATTTTTTTAAAGTCGATATGGGTATCGTCTCTGATATTTTAAGGAATGGGAAATTCAAAAACACCATCTATTTCGTGATCAAAGTTGGTGGAAGGGATTTTTTTTTAAATCTGTATGGGTATCGTCTCCGTTGATATACGGGATGGAGAATCCAAACACAACATCTATTTCGTGATCAAAGATGACGGATAGGAAATTAAAGATGGCGGACGGGATTTTTTTAAAAGTCGATATGGGTATCGTCTCCGATATTTTAAGGAATGGGAAATTCAAAAACACCATCTATTTCGTGATCAAAGATGGTGGATGGGATTTAAAAAAAAACAATATGGATATCGTCTCCGATGTTTAAAAGGATGGGTAATCCAACATCACCATCTATTTCGTGATCAAAGATGTCCCGTCCGCCAACTTGGATTCCCAAATGGATGTCATTTTCGTGATCAGAAAGCATGAAAACCCCAAAAATTATACCCAGATTAATTTTATAAAAAATGTCCCGTCCGCCATCTTGGATTCCCAAATAGATGTCATTTTCGTGACCAGAATCCATAAAAACCCCGAAAATGATACCCATATTAATTTTATTAAAAATTACCCGTCCGCCATCTTGGATTCCCAAATAGATGTCATTTTCGTGACCAGAATCCATGAAAACCCCGAAAATGATACCCATATTAATTTTATTAAAAATGACCCGTCCGCCATCTTGGATTCCCAAATAGATGTCATTTTCGTGACCAGAATCCATAAAAACCCCGAAAATGATACCCATATTAATTTTATTAAAAATGACCCGTCCGCCATCTTGGATTCCCAAATAGATGTCATTTTCGTGACCAGAATCCATGAAAACCCCGAAAATGATACCCATATTAATTTTATTAAAAATGTCCCGTACGCCATCTTGGATTCCCAAATAGATGTCATTTTCGTGACCAGAATCCATAAAAACCCCGAAAATGATACCCATACTAATTTTATTAAAAATGACCCGTCCGCCATCTTGGATTCCCAAATAGATGTCATTTTCGTGACCAGAATCCATAAAAACCCCGAAAATGATACCCATATTAATTTTATTAAAAATGACCCGTCCGCCATCTTGGATTCCCAAATAGATGTCATTTTCGTGACCAGAATCCATGAAAACCCCGAAAATGATACCCATATTAATTTTATTAAAAATGTCCCGTCCGCCATCTTGGATCCCCAAATAGATGTCATTTTCGTGACTAGAATCCATAAAAACCCCTAAAATGATACCCATATTAATTTTATTAAAAATGTTTCGTTCGCCATCTTGGATTCCCAAATAGATGTCATTTTCGTGATCTGAAAGCATGAACATGATGCTTGCTTTCTTTATGAGAGAGAGAGAGACAGCCAGAGACATAATAATTAATTCGGATTAATATTCCTTTTATTTATCGATAAATTTAAAACGTAACCATAAACCGAACGTCAATCCCTAGCGCGCGCTGACCAATCACAGCTATTTATTTGACCCGTGGCCCATGATTTGTTATTGTTTTTGGCATCTTGTGAATATCGCGTATCTCGCCGTACATTGCGTGTTTATTTCATAAATATGTCAACAAGTATCGTATAATTCAAGCAATGGAAATTTAACATAACGAAGAAATGAACGATGATGTTCTTATTAGACAAACATGGTAAAAGTAGCCCGCTTGTTTTAAATCTCAATAATCTTAAGTTTTACTCAATTTAAATACTTACTGGTGATATGAAATGCCTCCCTTTTCCATATTTTTGCATCACTTTTAATTTTTACACTTGGAAACTGCACAATATGGCATATTCGTAACGAATTTAATGTTTTTTTACCTCCTGAGCGCGCGAAAGGGAGACGCGATGCGTAATGCGAATGCGTTCGAAAACACATGCACTATAGTGCAATAGTTTGGCACGCGCGCCACGCCCCTGTCACCGTTCTATTACTATATATTTCTGTGGGCATGACGAGTACATTGTAGCCTTATCTAATAAGTAAAAGATGATATTCTTACCAAAAATATATATATCACAAAACTTCTTTTCTCACAACATTGGCTTTGCGTTGCACCTTAGGTATCGTGAAATTTCCACCTTGGCATTACTGAATGGTTTGCCGCGCAATAGGGATACATATAATATGTATAACTGAACATTGACGAAAGAAAGTTCTTCAATATGACTGTGCTGCCCTACCATTCTTTCCATTAGGACACTGTAATGTCCTTCGTCCAGGTGCCCAGAAAATAGCAAGTTATGAACAATTTCGCCAGTACCATAGTCAGTAATCGTATTACTGTTTTCCAGGTGAACTCTGAATTGACACTCGGGATATAGCTCACTTACACTCTGAAGTTCAGCATGCCCTGCGTACTGTCCATTGGCTACCATCACACGTTTGTAATCTGTTGCATTTGTAATGGTCTGGCCATATGCTTCGTCCCCAACAATGAAGTTACTATATACATCCTACTTATTGACAATGTTATCAACAGTGGCCAAACGAATTTCATAATGTTTATTCTCACTTGCATATAAACAATAAGAAATTGCGCCGAATAAGCAATTACCGTCACCAAGAATGGAAATCACTTGAAAATTGTTGATGGTAGAATTCATCAAATCTGAATCCGTTTCCACCCGTATTTTTTAGCAGTAGGAGGACCATCTGGTACCAAATCTCCAACAGGGCCGTCATTGACCAAGATTTTTTTGTGCAAACTTTCTCTGAGCATTTTTAAATTTCCTTCCAAGAACCATCATTATAATTGAAAACACAACAACTCACAAAAAATACGTTATTAAATCAGAAACTTATGTAACTAACTTACGCTAACTTCATTTTTTCTTTATCTGTCAATATTTTACTATCAAAATTAAAAATATAGATAAACAACTTTTTTTATAAGTTAGAAAATAGGTTTTATTTCTGTTATCCAGCTAAATATTTCTGTGAGAAGCACGATTTATTTTGTTTTGTGTATGGGTGTGATTAATCCATCATAATTTAGAAATGTAATAATGACGTTTATAGTTTTGGTCGAAATTGTAGTTTTGGTAGGAATGGTAGCTTTGGTAGCAATCGTAAGTAACATTGCTACCAAAACTACGATATATGCCAAAAATACAATTTCAACCAAAACTACTATTCCTACCAAAAATACCATTCCTATCAAAACTACTATTTGTACCAAAACTATTATTCGTACTAACACTATCATATCTACCATATTTTCAAAACTACCATTTCTATCAAAACTACTATTTGTACCAAAACTATTATTTGTACTAACACTATCATATCTACCATATTTTCAAAACTACCATTTCTATCAAAACTGCCGGTGCTGTCTAAAGTACCTACCTTTTCTCTCAAAACTACTATTCTTACCAAAGCTACAATTTCTACCATAACTGCCACTTGTAATAATATAACTATATGACAATAGTACAATAAACCGTTGTAATATTTTCCACATAAAAAAAATTAAGATGCCCGAAGAAAGTCCGTAATTTAAAAACACAAAAATTTTCCTAACATAAAACGTAAGGAAAATTCCTCTACATCAGAGATCAGTTCACCCAACATTAAGGGTTAACTGGTAACATTCGGGAAATATTACCTGCCATCAGCGATAACTCACTATAGTGATAATAATTTGACTAACATCGGGTATAACTTTACACACCACCACACACACCCGTATGAAAGTAAGGCAAGGTCACCTTAAGGCGAGGTTGCAGTACAGTGCGTAGCTCGACCTCACCCCCCGCAAAAACAAAAACACGGCGGTGGCGTCCGCGAGTGAGCGGGGGGATTTTCGTGTGTGCGTGTGCCACAGCGCAGCATAAAAATTCCGTAGATGAGTTATGCGAACTTCAAAAGTGGCACATTAAAAACTGACAAGTTCATGACAAACTTTTTTTTTCTAAATGTCTCATTTGGCTTTAGTCGCGTACGCGCTGCGGTCGGAAGCGCTCGCTCTTTTACTCGCGTGTGTGTGCGTTACATTTGAAAATGCCGTCGTGTGTAATGAGATTTTGCTAAAGTAGTTAAACTATAGTAGGAAAATGACTAAAAGTTATGGAATCACTTCTCATTCATGAGTATTACAATATTACAACGTTTTATTTTCAATTTATAATAAATTCAGTATCACAAATAATAGAGTGAATAAAAAATTGGCATTTAGTGAAAGTAAAAGAGAAGCAGAATTGTGCGTGTTCAAAGACTAAAAAACAAAGTATCCAGATGGGACATTCGTAATAATAAAATACTGATGTGTGTTTTTGTCAAGTAATAAAAGTGATTTGAGGCTGAATCAACACAATATATTATTATTATAGAAATACAAAATCATACGTAAGTTACAAACATTGACGGATGATCAAAGTCCATTCACTTGTTCTTGTTTTTCTACTTTTAGTATTAAACAACTAAGTAGATTGTACTGCACAGTTTTCGCTGCCGACCCACCGTACCCCTGGCAGTACCCCTGGGGGTATGGTGGGTCTTTCAAAGCTTAACCGTACTCCCAGATAATATTGTTGTGTAATTAGTTTATTAATTTCAGTTCGTTAATTTCAAGTTCTACTATTTTGTGGGATCATTCCCAGTATAGTAGTAGTATTGAACAATTCTATGACAGAACTGTCCTAATTCTATTAGCACAACTTGATGAGGAGAACAGAACTAATGGGATAAGTAATAGGAAATGTCCCAGTCTAGTTCTATGTATGTTGTTACAAGGGTAATCAATAGAACTACTGGGAATGATCCGTAGTGTCACGACATCGCGCTCATATATCCAAATAAATATGTTTTGTAGACGTTCATTTGTTTAATGTGTAAAACAAATGAACGTCTACAAAACAAATGAACGCCTACAAAACAAATGAACGTCTACAAAACAAATGACTTACAGAAAGTGATCAGCTATCGATAGTGATTGCAGAAAACAGGTGCATGCGATTTTCAACCTAATTGACATTAGTCAGAATTTATAATTTTACTACCCATATATTGCCAGAAAGCGAGAAAAACAAAAAAAAAAAGTTTGTCATGAATTGTCAATAAGGTCGAAAATCGCATGCACCTGTTTTTTGCAATCACTATCGATTGCTGATCACTTTCTGGTAGTAATTTGTTTTGTAGACGTTCATTTGTTTTGTATACATTCATTTGTTTTGTAGACGTTCAATTGTTTTGTAGACGTTCATTCGTTTAACACATTTTTATAAATACATATTTATTCGGATTTGTGAGCGCGATGTTGTGACACTACCCTTGTAAAATATACATGGAACTAGTGGTAAATTTCCTATAACTGTTTCCCATTAGTTCTATTCTTCTCATCAAGTTGTGCTAATAGAACTAGTGGGAAAAAAAGTATCACTAGTTCTATCATAGAACTGTTCAATAGAACTAGTGGGAATGATTCGACAGCGCAAGGATGATGATGATGACGGGTCTTCAACAGTACCACAGATTATACCTATAATATACAAAGGATTATAACCATTAGTAGTAATACCTAAACGTTTTATTCTCTAATTTATCTCCTTGTTGCACTATATCATCGTACTAGCGCTTGTCTTCGCTTGTCTAAAAAAAAAACGTAAGTAGTAAGTCATTATCATACGAGAGATAACACTGTTCAGTTTAATGTCCACGTAGCACGTTGGTATAACACTACCAGCATTTCAGCCAGGAGTACGGTTAAGCTTTAAAAGACCCACCATACCCCCAGGGGTATTGCCAGGGCTACGGTGGGTCCGCACCGCATAGTTTTTATATTAACGTACTGTTTTAGGTTTCCATTGAATGAAATGTACTTTTTTAATAAATGTCATAAATAAATCACATCGACTTTTTATTTCCCTACCTTAAATGAATTAATCAAATTTACTTTGAGGCGAATTGAATTTACTCAAGACAGACAAAGTGATCATGTCGCATCTGAGTCAAATTATTGTTTGTGAAACGGTCAGCATGATGTCACAATGCGCTTCGGTCCAGAGAGTATAATATATGTTTATCTCTATTTCGCGCTTGCGATTAGATGTGCTATCTCACTTACACTTCTTATCTAATTCTTAGTGTGTCATTTTGACATATTTATATTAGTGTGTATACGCTTTTCGCGATGCGTGCCACTCGTAAGCTCCGTCATGTTACCTTGTCAGTAACCTGTCTACGGTTTCTTACTAGTATGTCTATGGTTTCGACGATTGAGTTTGGAATACGAATTACTTTGTACTTTTGCGAAAACATACATGAGGGGGTGGAGGGGGATTTTGCGGAGCAACGACGTACGTCCGCCCTCAATCACGCCTAGACAGGCACTGATGAACGGCCGGCGAGCGATATAATGCCAACATTTTGACTATTTTTTTTCTTGGAGAAAAATGATAACGAAATTACGAAATCTGTTTTTACCATTTATTTTAAAATAAAGAGCTGTTTCTATTGATAATACTTTCATATGAATTCATTATGGAATCTCTAAGCAGTACACGTTTAAAATTGTGATTTAGTGCCATGTTTGACAATTTTTTTTATCGAACCAATCATTCCAAATCGTGTTTCTATCTTTACGATTTACTAGATGATATGTTCAACTTTTATACTTTAATTTTTATTCATTAAAAATATCATAGTTCATGGGACTTTCAGACGTTCAAAAATCTTAAAAAGTACTGCAACCTCGCCTTAAGGAGGCATAACGTTTTTCCTGGCAGTTACCGCAAGGAACTTATTAGATGCCATAAAAATATTTTTGAATTTAGAACCGTCCATGCAGAGAGAAAGCAATGGAATCTTAAGAAATTTATAGGAAAATATTGAAAAATAAGTTCAATGTCCACACCTATCTTCCTTCAAACTTACCCAATTTAAGTGAGCATACCATCAAATGAAAGAGCTCTTTTCAGCGCGTGTTTTTGGCCTATAACGAAACGCCTACCTCAATGAGAACCAGATATATAGAAGCAGAAAGTCATTGACTACGGCTACGAAAACGAAAAAAATGTATGGGAGAAAACTGTTTTTGCATATAACTTGATGAATGTGCAAGTTAGGTAATTTCTAATGCTTGATGACAAATCTATGCAGCAAGAGCTTTCATTTAAAAAAGAAATCATGCGAATCGGTTGGTTAGAACGGGCTGGCCGACTCGTATTATAAAACACAAATTCTTTTAATATATAGACTAGAGGACCCGTGCTGCTCCACAGCATATTTTAATATTATAAAAAAGCTCTTACATTATAGATATGATGAATTATCGTCACCAAGAATGGAAATCACTTGAAACTTGTTGATGGTAGAATTAATCAAATCTGAACCCGTTTCCACCCGTATTTTTTAGCAGTAGGAGGACCATCCGGTACCAAATCTCCAACAGGGCCGTCATGGACCAAGATTCTTTGTTCAAACTTTCTCTGTGCATTTTTCAATTTCCTTCCAAGAACCATAATTATAATTGAAAACACAACTACTCACAAAAATACGTTATTAAATGAGAAACTTATGTAACTAACTAAACTAATTTACGCGCTTACTTCACTTTTTTATTTTATCTGTAAATATTTTACCATCAAAATTAAAAATATAGATAAACAACTTTATTTTTATTACTAAGAAAATAGGTTTTATTTCTGTTATCCAGTTAAATATTCCTGTGAGAAGCACGATTTATTTTGTTTTGTATATGAGTATGATTAATCCATCATAATTTAGAAATGTAATGGTAACTTTGGTAGAAATTGTACTTTTGATAGAGATTGTAGTTTTGGTAGAAATGGTAGTTTTGGTGACGATCGTACCTTTGGTAGCAATCGTAAGTAGCATTGCTACCAAAACTAACACACATGCCAAAAATACAATTTCTACCAAAACTACTATTCCTACCGAAAAGAACTATTCCTATCAAAACTACTATTTGTACCAAAACTACTATTCGTATTAACACTATCATATCTAACATTTTTTTTAAACTACCATTTCTACCAAAACCGCCGGTGCTGTCAAATGTACCTTTTCTCTCAAAACTACTATTCTTACCAAAGCTACAATTTCTACCATAACTACCACTTGTAATATAATTATATGACAATAGTACTCTGAACCGCTGTAATATGTTCCACATTAAAAAAAAATAAGATGCCCGAAGAAAGTCCGTAATTTAAAAAGACAAAAATTTTCCTAACATAAAACGTAATTTACCCGTCTGTAGGGTTGATTTTCCCAACATTAGGCGGAAATTTCACTACATTTGGGGAAAATTGCTCAGGTCGCGGGTATACTGACGTCGTTACCGCGACCTCGTCATGGGGGTCGATAGGGGGCCACCTGCCCCATACTCGGTACAGAGTTGGCGGAGGGGTCCCTTTGAGGGACAGTCCGTAACTGGATTTCATCGCGATACAAAAAAAAGGGGGAAAATTCCTCAACATCAGAGATCAGTTCACCTAACATTAAGGGTTAACTGGTAACAATCGGGGAATATTACCTGCCATCAGCGATAATTCACTATAGTGATGATTTTACTAACATTGGGTATAATTTTACACACCATCACACTCACACCCGTATGAAAGTAAGGCAAGGTCAACTTAAGGAGGCATATGGTTTTTCCTGGCAGTTACCGCAAGGAACTTATTAGATGCCATAAAAATATTTTTGAATTTAGAACCGTCCATGTAGAGAGAAAGCAATGGAATCTTAAGAAATTTATAGGAAAATATTGAAAAATAAGTTCAATGTCCACACCTATCTTCCTTCAAACTTATCCAATTTAAATGAGCATACCATCAAATGAAAGAGCTCTTTTCAGCGCGTGTTTTAGGCCTATAACGAAACGCCTACATCAATGAGAACCAGATATATTGAAGCAGAAAGTCATTGACTACGGCTACGAAAACGTAAAATATGTATGTGAGAAAACTATTTTTGCATATAACTTGATGAATGTGCAAGTTAGGTAATTTCTAATGCTTGATGACAAATCTATGCAGTGAGAGCTTTCATTTAAAAAAAAAATCATACGAATCGGTTGGGTAGAACGGGCTGGCCGACTCGTATTATAAAACACAAATTCTTTTAATATATAGATTGTACACGTATTTTTTCTTTTTTCGATTAAATAAAAAATAACAAAGATATAGCCCATTAAAGTTACGTGTGACGTCATCTAGTGCGAAAAAATGCAGCACGGTGTGACGTTATACGTAACTTTAATGTGCTATATCTTGGTCATTTTTGGTTTCATTTACAAATAAAAAAATACGTATCGCTTATTTTTGAATAATCTAAAAGACGGACTTATATAAAACTTTTTTTGTCAACTAGCCTATTGTAGTGCTGAGCACTTTACCCCGTTTTTTAAAGTGCTAGTTCATGTTTAATTTCATACATTATTTGTTCTCTCCCCAGGATATTCTAGTCCCCACACTGATAGGGTCGGACTGCATAGCGCCGGCGAGCGCGGCCAAGATGCAGGAGGTCTCCGACAAGTTCTACCAGAGCCTCGATCCGTTCTCTATCATAGACGACTTCAGCGCGGCTAACGAAGCGCTTGATAGAGCAACTGGCAAGAACCATATAAGGTAACATCCTGATTTATTCATTCAGTTATTATTTTAAAGTCGACTGTGTACAATTATTGTCTTGTAGGCTGATTTGATGACTCAAGATGTTAGTACTAGTTCTAATCGGGATTAATTCATTTGGTTTCCATTTGGATCAACTTTACAGAAAAATTACAAGTAACACTAAATTCACAGAAATATTTGTGAATATACATTTTACTTTACATACATACATAGACTCACGCCTATTTCCCGGAGGGGTAGGCAGAGACTACGGAACGCCATTTGCAACGATCCTGACATATCTCTCTTGCTTCATTCACTCTCATCAGATTCCTCATGCATGCTCTTCTATTCAGAGTACTTCTAACCTGTCCTGTTTTTAAGATGTCTCCAATCTGGTCAGAGAACGTCCGCCTAGGTCTTCCCCTTCGCCCTGTCCCATTCAAACGTGCCTTATATGTCTGCTTGGTCAGTCTTTCGTCATCCATCCTCTCCACGCGCCGAAACTACCCTAGCATACCTTTCTCGATGCTTGTCACTAGATCTTCTTTTACCCCACAAGCACAACACTCTCTTATCACACAATTCTTTACTCTGTCATACTTTTTTTGTATTTTTTAACATTTTACTTTTGACATTGAAATTATTTTGGATAACATAATTTACTGCACATAGACCCATCGGAAACGTATTTGACGCCCCGCTTGGTTTGGCTGCATTCTTACTATTTACTTGTTCCATAGGTTACTAACGTCGGAGATCGCAGTGGACGGCAGCGAGAAAGTGACGTCACACGGCAGCCAAACCGTGTGCGAGGCGTCCGTGCGCCACGCCTTACTGCGCGAGTGTCTCTACGTGCACGCCGGGTCTGACCTCGAGCCGCAGGGATACGACCTCATACGCTTCGACAACAAAGGTATATAACCGTCCGTCAGCCTACAAGTGACAAGTCACACAGTAGACAGCAAGTGTGCGAGGCGTCCGTGCGCCACGCCTTACTGCGCGAGTGTCTCTACGTGCACGCCGGGGCTGACCTCGAGCCGCAGGGATACGACCTCATACGGTTCGACAACAAAGATATATAACCGTCCGTCAGCCTACAAGTGACAAGTCACACAGTAGACAGCAAGTGTGCGAGGCGTCCGTGCGCCACGCCTTACTGCGCGAATGTCTCTACGTGCACGCCGGGTCTGACCTCGAGCCGCAGGGATACGACCTCATACGCTTCGACAACAAAGGTATATAACCGTCCGTCAGCCTACAAGTGACAAGTCACACAGTAGACAGCAAGTGTGCGAGGCGTCCGTGCGCCACGCCTTACTGCGCGAGTGTCTCTACGTGCACGCCGGGTCTGACCTCGAGCCGCAGGGATACGACCTCATACGCTTCGACAACAAAGGTATATAACCGTCCGTCAGCCTACAAGTGACAAGTCACACAGTAGACAGCAAGTGTGCGAGGCGTCCGTGCGCCACGCCTTACTGCGCGAGTGTCTCTACGTGCACGCCGGGTCTGACCTCGAGCCGCAGGGATACGACCTCATACGCTTCGACAACAAAGGTATATAACCGTCCGTCAGCCTACAAGTGACAAGTCACACAGTAGACAGCAAGTGTGCGAGGCGTCCGTGCGCCACGCCTTACTGCGCGAGTGTCTCTACGTGCACGCCGGGGCTGACCTCGAGCCGCAGGGATACGACCTCATACGCTTCGACAACAAAGGTATATAACCGTCCGTCAGCCTACAAGTGACAAGTCACACAGTAGACAGCAAGTGTGCGAGGCGTCCGTGCGCCACGCCTTACTGCGCGAGTGTCTCTACGTGCACGCCGCGGCTGACCTCGAGCCGCAGGGATACGACCTCATACGCTTCGACAACAAAGGTATATAACCGTCCGTCAGCCTACAAGTGACAAGTGACACAGTAGACAGCAAGTGTGCGAGGCGTCCGTGCGCCACGCCTTACTGCGCGAGTGTCTCTACGTGCACGCCGGGGCTGACCTCGAGCCGCAGGGATACGACCTCATACGCTTCGACAACAAAGGTATATAACCGTCCGTCAGCCTACAAGTGACAAGTCACACAGTAGACAGCAAGTGTGCGAGGCGTCCGTGCGCCACGCCTTACTGCGCGAGTGTCTCTACGTGCACGCCGGGGCTGACCTCGAGCCGCAGGGATACGACCTCATACGCTTCGACAACAAAGGTATATAACCGTCCGTCAGCCTACAAGTGACAAGTGACACAGTAGACAGCAAGTGTGCGAGGCGTCCGTGCGCCACGCCTTACTGCGCGAGTGTCTCTACGTGCACGCCGGGGCTGACCTCGAGCCGCAGGGATACGACCTCATACGCTTCGACAACAAAGGTATATAACCGTCCGTCAGCCTACAAGTGACAAGTCACACAGTAGACAGCAAGTGTGCGAGGCGTCCGTGCGCCACGCCTTACTGCGCGAGTGTCTCTACGTGCACGCCGGGGCTGACCTCGAGCCGCAGGGATACGACCTCATACGCTTCGACAACAAAGGTATATAACCGTCCGTCAGCCTACAAGTGACAAGTGACACAGTAGACAGCAAGTGTGCGAGGCGTCCGTGCGCCACGCCTTACTGCGCGAGTGTCTCTAAGTGCACGCCGGTGCTGACCTCGAGCCGCAGGGATACGACCTCATACGCTTCGACAACAAAGGTATATAACCGTCCGTCAGCCTACAAGTGACAAGTCACACAGTAGACAGCAAGTGTGCGAGGCGTCCGTGCGCCACGCCTTACTGCGCGAGTGGCTCTACGTGCACGCCGGGGCTGACCTCGAGCCGCAGGGATACGACCTCATACGCTTCGACAACAAAGGTATATAACCGTCCGTCAGCCTACAAGTGACAAGTGACACAGTAGACAGCAAGTGTGCGAGGCGTCCGTGCGCCACGCCTTAGTGCGCGAGTGTCTCTACGTGCACGCCGGGGCTGACCTCGAGCCGCAGGGATACGACCTCATACGCTTCGACAACAAAGGTATATAACCGTCCGTCAGCCTACAAGTGACAAGTCACACAGTAGACAGCAAGTGTGCGAGGCGTCCGTGCGCCACGCCTTACTGCGCGAGTGTCTCTACGTGCACGCCGGGGCTGACCTCGAGCCGCAGGGATACGACCTCATACGCTTCGACAACAAAGGTATATAACCGTCCGTCAGCCTACAAGTGACAAGTCACACAGTAGACAGCAAGTGTGCGAGGCGTCCGTGCGCCACGCCTTACTGCGCGAGTGTCTCTACGTGCACGCCGGGGCTGACCTCGAGCCGCAGGGATACGACCTCATACGCTTCGACAACAAAGGTATATAACCGTCCGTCAGCCTACAAGTGACAAGTGACACAGTAGACAGCAAGTGTGCGAGGCGTCCGTGCGCCACGCCTTACTGCGCGAGTGTCTCTACGTGCACGCCGGGGCTGACCTCGAGCCGCAGGGATACGACCTCATACGCTTCGACAACAAAGGTATATAACCGTCCGTCAGCCTACAAGTGACAAGTCACACAGTAGACAGCAAGTGTGCGAGGCGTCCGTGCGCCACGCCTTACTGCGCGAGTGTCTCTACGTGCACGCCGGGGCTGACCTCGAGCCGCAGGGATACGACCTCATACGCTTCGACAACAAAGGTATATAACCGTCCGTCAGCCTACAAGTGACAAGTGACACAGTAGACAGCAAGTGTGCGAGGCGTCCGTGCGCCACGCCTTACTGCGCGAGTGTCTCTACGTGCACGCCGGGGCTGACCTCGAGCCGCAGGGATACGACCTCATACGCTTCGACAACAAAGGTATATAACCGTCCGTCAGCCTACAAGTGACAAGTCACACAGTAGACAGCAAGTGTGCGAGGCGTCCGTGCGCCACGCCTTACTGCGCGAGTGTCTCTACGTGCACGCCGGGGCTGACCTCGAGCCGCAGGGATACGACCTCATACGCTTCGACAACAAAGGTATATAACCGTCCGTCAGCCTACAAGTGACAAGTCACACAGTAGACAGCAAGTGTGCGAGGCGTCCGTGCGCCACGCCTTACTGCGCGAGTGTCTCTACGTGCACGCCGGGGCTGACCTCGAGCCGCAGGGATACGACCTCATACGCTTCGACAACAAAGGTATATAACCGTCCGTCAGCCTACAAGTGACAAGTCACACAGTAGACAGCAAGTGTGCGAGGCGTCCGTGCGCCACGCCTTACTGCGCGAGTGTCTCTACGTGCACGCCGGGGCTGACCTCGAGCCGCAGGGATACGACCTCATACGCTTCGACAACAAAGGTATATAACCGTCCGTCAGCCTACAAGTGACAAGTCACACAGTAGACAGCAAGTGTGCGAGGCGTCCGTGCGCCACGCCTTACTGCGCGAGTGTCTCTACGTGCACGCCGGGGCTGACCTCGAGCCGCAGGGATACGACCTCATACGCTTCGACAACAAAGGTATATAACCGTCCGTCAGCCTACAAGTGACAAGTCACACAGTAGACAGCAAGTGTGCGAGGCGTCCGTGCGCCACGCCTTACTGCGCGAGTGTCTCTACGTACACGCCGGGGCTGACCTCGAGCCGCAGGGATACGACCTCATACGCTTCGACAACAAAGGTATATAACCGTCCGTCAGCCTACAAGTGACAAGTGACACAGTAGACAGCAAGTGTGCGAGGCGTCCGTGCGCCACGCCTTAGTGCGCGAGTGTCTCTACGTGCACGCCGGGGCTGACCTCGAGCCGCAGGGATACGACCTCATACGCTTCGACAACAAAGGTATATAACCATCCGTCAGCCTACAAGTGACAAGTCACACAGTAGACAGCAAGTGTGCGAGGCGTCCGTGCGCCACGCCTTACTGCGCGAGTGTCTCTACGTGCACGCCGGGGCTGACCTCGAGCCGCAGGGATACGACCTCATACGCTTCGACAACAAAGGTATATAACCGTCCGTCAGCCTACAAGTGACAAGTCACACAGTAGACAGCAAGTGTGCGAGGCGTCCGTGCGCCACGCCTTACTGCGCGAGTGTCTCTAGGTGCACGCCGGGGCTGACCTCGAGCTGCAGGGATACGACCTCATACGCTTCGACAACAAAGGTATATAACCGTCCGTCAGCCTACAAGTGACAAGTCACACAGTAGACAGCAAGTGTGCGAGGCGTCCGTGCGCCACGCCTTACTGCGTGAGTGTCTCTACGTGCACGCCGGGGCTGACCTCGAGCCGCAGGGATACGACCTCATACGCTTCGACAACAAAGGTATATAACCGTCAGCCTACAAGTGACAAGTGACACAGTAGACAGCAAGTGTGCGAGGCGTCCGTGCGCCACGCCTTACTGCGCGAGTGTCTCTACGTGCACGCCGGGGCTGACCTCGAGCCGCAGGGATACGACCTCATACGCTTCGACAACAAAGGTATATAACCGTCCGTCAGCCTACAAGTGACAAGTGACACAGTAGACAGCAAGTGTGCGAGGCGTCCGTGCGCCACGCCTTACTGCGCGAGTGTCTCTACGTGCACGCCGGGGCTGACCTCGAGCCGCAGGGATACGACCTCATACGCTTCGACAACAAAGGTATATAACCGTCCGTCAGCCTACAAGTGACAAGTCACACAGTAGACAGCAAGTGTGCGAGGCGTCCGTGCGCCACGCCTTACTGCGCGAGTGTCTCTACGTGCACGCCGGTGCTGACCTCGAGCCGCAGGGATACGACCTCATACGCTTCGACAACAAAGGTATATAACCGTCCGTCAGCCTACAAGTGACAAGTCACACAGTAGACAGCAAGTGTGCGAGGCGTCCGTGCGCCACGCCTTACTGCGCGAGTGTCTCTACGTGCACGCCGGGGCTGACCTCGAGCCGCAGGGATACGAACTCATACGCTTCGACAACAAAGGTATATAACCGTCCGTCAGCCTACAAGTGACAAGTCACACAGTAGACAGCAAGTGTGCGAGGCGTCCGTGCGCCACGCCTTACTGCGCGAGTGTCTCTACGTGCACGCCGGGGCTGACCTCGAGCCGCAGGGATACGACCTCATACGCTTCGACAACAAAGGTATATAACCGTCCGTCAGCCTACAAGTGACAAGTCACACAGTAGACAGCAAATGTGCGAGGCGTCCGTGCGCCACGCCTTACTGCGCGAGTGTCTCTACGTGCACGCCGGGGCTGACCTCGAGCCGCAGGGATACGACCTCATACGCTTCGACAACAAAGGTATATAACCGTCCGTCAGCCTACAAGTGACAAGTCACACAGTAGACAGCAAGTGTGCGAGGCGTCCGTGCGCCACGCCTTACTGCACGAATGTCTCTACGTGCACGCCGGGGCTGACCTCGAGCCGCAGGGATACGACCTCATACGCTTCGACAACAAAGGTATATAACCGTCCGTCAGCCTACAAGTGACAAGTCACACAGTAGACAGCAAGTGTGCGAGGCGTCCGTGTGCCACGCCTTACTGCGCGAGTGTCTCTACGTGCACGCCGGGGCTGACCTCGAGCCGCAGGGATACGACCTCATACGCTTCGACAACAAAGGTATATAACCGTCCGTCAGCCTACAAGTGACAAGTGACACAGTACACAGCAAGTGTGCGAGGCGTCCGTGCGCCACGCCTTACTGCGCGAGTGTCTCTACGTGCACGCCGGGGCTGACCTCGAGCCGCAGGGATACGACCTCATACGCTTCGACAACAAAGGTATATAACCGTCCGTCAGCCTACAAGTGACAAGTGACACAGTAGACAGCAAGTGTGCGAGGCGTCCGTGCGCCACGCCTTACTGCGTGAGTGTCTCTACGTGCACGCCGGGGCTGACCTCGAGCCGCAGGGATACGACCTCATACGCTTCGACAACAAAGGTATATAACCGTCCGTCAGCCTACAAGTGACAAGTCACACAGTAGACAGCAAGTGTGCGAGGCGTCCGTGCGCCACGCCTTACTGCGCGAGTGTCTCTACGTGCACGCCGGGGCTGACCTCGAGCCGCAGGGATACGACCTCATACGCTTCGACAACAAAGGTATATAACCGTCAGCCTACAAGTGACAAGTGACACAGTAGACAGCAAGTGTGCGAGGCGTCTGTGCACCACGCTCTACTGCGCGAGTGTCAGCAGTCTGATCGTTTGTTGTCTTTGTCACGCGCTTTGCCAGCATTAAGTGCCTTTAGAATATCGTTATATATATTATGCAGAGTCCAAAACTATGTTAGCCACACATGAGTACATTGTGACCATCTTACTTCTGCTTGTATGTGTAATAAATTAGAGTGACGTTTATTTTCAGAGGACGACGACGCATCTAGTCAGCACTCGTCGAGTTCGCGGGCGAACATTCGAGTGAACTTTAAGCAGACGTCCAAGTTCGTGCGCATGTCGGGCGAAAAGAAACTCGTGTACCCTACCACAGATATTGTGTAAGTTGCTTTTCTTTCAACTACGCAGCAATGTTATCATTCGTCATGTCAGCTGAAAGACTCCACTTGGACTGATCCTGACCCACCCGCATCCATCCGCTACCCACGAATCCCAACAAGATCGTCAGTTCATCTTGGAGGCCTACCTCTGCTACGACGTCCGGTCTAAGGACACCACTCTAAAATCTTTCTTCTCCAGCGGCCATCAGTTCTTCAGGCTATGTGCCCTGACCACTGCCACCTCAGATGTACTATTCGGAGAGCTATGTCTGTGACTTTTGTTCGCCTGCGGATCTTTACATTTCTGATTCGATATTGCAGAGAAACTCCGATCACAAAGGATGTGTTTTTTGCTTCGAACCAAAAGAGTGCAGAAATGTTATCATTGTTTCACATTGCACATTGTTTTACATTTACTGGATACCAACGTAACACTAGCGCAGTAACGTCTTACTTGCAACAATCTCTAACTCAAACCATGGATGACAACTGGTATGCTACGTTGCATACGCAATAGGGATGCTATGCATAAAAGACTACATGAATCCCCGGATAATTTCATCTTGAGAACTACGTACAAGAGATACCGGAATTTCTGTACGAAAATTCTTAAGAAGTTAAAAAGAGAGTATGAGAGAGCTGAATTAAGGGAGGCCGGCAGCGATAGCCGAAAGATCTGGCAGGTAATAAAACGAGTCACACACACGAAAAAGCCTAAAACATCGAATAACGAACTGCTGTCAACATCTATCTCCCCCCAACATTCTGTAAACTTAGTAAATGACTCTTTTACTTAAATAGGAGAGAATCTCGCAAGTAAATTTTCACACTACCTTGGTCAACAGAAACCATCTTCTGGTCGTCGATCTACGTCCTTGACATTGCAGCCTTTTGTTTTGCTGGACACTGATGAGGTGGAGCTTGGGCCTGTTCTTATGGCATTAAAATCGAACTCTGCTGTCGGCTGGGACAATATTTCTACAAAGATACTAAAACGCTACTCTCACTTGCTTGTCCCACCCCTCACTTACATTTTTAATACATGCTTCAGAACAGGTACATTCCCAGTGTATTTAAAGAGGGCCATTGTACACCCCATACACAAGAATGGAGATAAAAATTGTATAGATAATTACCGTCCTATTGCTGTCCAGCCATCAGTGTCAAAGTAGAAAATATGGATAATGGTAAGAAAGTACTTTCTGTTTTCTTATACTTAAAGAAAGCTTTCGATACAGTTTCTATTCCAAACCTTCTCGTAAAACTTGAAGAGCTGGGCATACGTGGTTTTCCTTTGAATTTACTTACAGATTACCTACAAAATAGAACTCAGTGCGTTAAAATAGAAAACCACATTAGTACCGAACTTCCTGTCACTTTTGGCGTCCCTCAAGGGAGCGTGATTGGGCCTACACTCTTCTTAATCTATGTCAACCAACTCTGTGAACTACCCCTACGTAATGGCAAAATCACGACATTTGCTGACGACACCGTACTTACCTCCTCAGGTGATTCCTGGCATGATGCGTGCCTTGCGGCGCAGGAGTGACTAAATAAAGTTGTTTCGTGGTTAAAGGAGCACCTACTTACCTTAAATACACAGAAGACCAAAGTGCTTGCCTTTTCTTTACGTGACTCCTCCCGTCCTCCAGACTCCATTTCTCTAGTTGTTCACTCATGTTCTTCACTGGATGACAAATTTTGTTCATGTCCCAAACTCGAACGAACAAGGTCTATTAAATATCTTGGAGAGATTCTCGATGATGGTCTGAACTTTGAGATGCACATTGAGACATTGACATCTAGAATTAGGAAACTAATCTTTGTTTTTAAGTCTCTACATGTTGCCGAGCCTCAATTGGTAAAGAGAGTCTACCTTGCACTCTGCCAGTCACTCTTGTCATACTGCATTTGCGTGTGGGGTGGCGCTCCCAAATCACACATAATTAAACTAGAAAGAGCTCAGAGAGCTATACTCAAGGCGAGCACCTTCCAGCCAATTCTCTTCTCCACTGAGGAATTGTACAAATGTTGCGGTGTTCTCACTGTCAGACAACTTTTCATTCTAAATACAGTCGTCCTCCAACATCAACGCACACCATTTTTGGAACTCACTAAAAGGCGCAAGGACATAGCATGCCACCCACGTAGGTGCAGTTTCTCATGGACTAAAAGATTCTTTTGTTACCAGGGTCCTCACCTACACAATAAATTGAACAAAATATTGGACATTTATCCAAAATCTCAAGGCGCTGTTAAAACCATGTTAACAGAATGGTTAAAGAAGTATAACTATCTAGATACTGAGGCTCTTATTCTATCAGAGCACTAAATTCACACATACACACACAAATATACACACACCCACACACACACAACTACTCTCACGTTATGGTTCTAGTTCCTGTATTCCAAACTGCAGGGTGAAATTGAATAGATGCGACAAATTTAAATATACAATAATACGTGTTGTCAAGAAAATTTAGAGCATATCAAATGAAAAATTAGTAAACTTTTATCAGTTTTACGAAATACGATAAAATAATGAAAGTATCAAAGAATTTCGCGTACTACCGTTTTCGTGTAGTGGGCACAATTTGTTTAGGTACCACATTTAATAACATGAGTACTCCACGACGATTATTAAGCACTGCGATGAGTCGGACGAGATTTTTTTATATTTTTTAAAATTTTATTTTGGATATTAATTATTTTTCTAGAATATCGATAATTCGTACTTAAATGAAGATAACAACATCAATGGACCATTTAACAACGATAATCACGTTTTGTTTTTTATCGATTTAAATTGTAGAAAAAACAGTTTATAATTACTATGTTACTATAACTGAAGCACCCATTTCATTTTGTCGCATTTCTTCAATTTCACCCTGTATAATTATAATTTAAGTTCTGTTTCCAATATTTTTTAAATTTTTATTTTTTTTATTTTATTTTATTGATATTATATTTAAAGCAATACGTTATTAGACACTACCAAAACAAACACTACCAGGGATTTCGATGTAGATGTCACGCTTTGCATCGCCGTGGCCGATGTCGCGTCAGAGACATTTAAATCGCTGCTGCCGTTCGTGAACGGGCCGGTATAGCTATTCACTACATTGTTATTATGACGTATGTGTATGTTGTGTGTCTCAGTGTGAAATGCACTCCGGTGCTGGTGGACGTGGAGCTGACGCTGGTGGAGCGCATGTCGGCGACGCTGTTCGGTCCCGCGCCCGCCGCGCCCGCCGCGCCGCCCGCGCCGCCGCTCGCCAGCCAGAACCAGCTCAGTGTAGCGCTGCACTGTCCTAACCTCAACGCGGTGCTCAGGTGAGTGTTTAGTGTAAGTGTCAGTGTGAAGTGCGGCGCGGTGCTGGTGGACGTGGAGCTGACGCTGGTGGAGCGCATGTCGGCGACGCTGTTCGGCCCCGCGCCCGCCGCGCCCGCCACGCCGCCCGCGCCGCCGCTCGCCAGCCAGAACCAGCTCAGTGTAGCGCTGCACTGTCCTAACCTCAACGCGGTGCTCAGGTGAGTGTTTAGTGTAAGTGTCAGTGTGAAGTGCGGCGCGGTGCTGGTGGACGTGGAGCTGACGCTGGTGGAGCGCATGTCGGCGACGCTGTTCGGTCCCGCGCCCGCCGCGCCCGCCGCGCCGCCCGCGCCGCCGCTCGCCAGCCAGAACCAGTTCAGTGTAGCGCTGCACTGTCCTAACCTCAACGCGGTGCTCAGGTGAGTGTTTAGTGTAAGTGTCAGTGTGAAGTGCGGCGCGGTGCTGGTGGACGTGGAGCTGACGCTGGTGGAGCGCATGTCGGCGACGCTGTTCGGTCCCGCGCCCGCCGCGCCCGCCGCGCCGCCCGCGCCGCCGCTCGCCAGCCAGAACCAGTTCAGTGTAGCGCTGCACTGTCCTAACCTCAACGCGGTGCTCAGGTGAGTGTTTAGTGTAAGTGTCAGTGTGAAGTGCGGCGCGGTGCTGGTGGACGTGGAGCTGACGCTGGTGGAGCGCATGTCGGCGACGCTGTTCGGTCCCGCGCCGCCCGCGCCGCCGCTCGCCAGCCAGAACCAGTTCAGTGTAGCGCTGCACTGTCCTAACCTCAACGCGGTGCTCAGGTGAGTGTTTAGTGTAAGTGTCAGTGTGAAGTGCGGCGCGGTGCTGGTGGACGTGGAGCTGACGCTGGTGGAGCGCATGTCGGCGACGCTGTTCGGTCCCGCGCCCGCCGCGCCCGCCGCGCCGCCCGCGCCGGCGCTCGCCAGCCAGAACCAGTTCAGTGTAGCGCTGCACTGTCCTAACCTCAACGTGGTGCTCAGGTGAGTGTTTAGTGTAAGTGTCAGTGTGAAGTGCGGCGCGGTGCTGGTGGACGTGGAGCTGACGCTGGTGGAGCGCATGTCGGCGACGCTGTTCGGTCCCGCGCCCGCCGCGCCCGCCGCGCCGCCCGCGCCGCCGCTCGCCAGCCAGAACCAGCTCAGTGTAGCGCTGCACTGTCCTAACCTCAACGCGGTGCTCAGGTGAGTGTTTAGTGTAAGTGTCAGTGTGAAGTGCGGCGTGGTGCTGGTGGACGTGGAGCTGACGCTGGTGGAGCGCATGTCGGCGACGCTGTTCGGTCCCGCGCCCGCCGCGCCCGCCGCGCCGCCCGCGCCGCCGCTCGCCAGCCAGAACCAGTTCAGTGTAGCGCTGCACTGTCCTTACCTCAACGCGGTGCTCAGGTGAGTGTTTAGTGTAAGTGTCAGTGTGAAGTGCGGCGCGGTGCTGGTGGACGTGGAGCTGACGCTGGTGGAGCGCATGTCGGCGACGCTGTTCGGTCCCGCGCCCGCCGCGCCGCCCGCGCCGCCGCTTGCCAGCCAGAACCAGTTCAGTGTAGCGCTGCACTGTCCTAACCTCAACGCGGTGCTCAGGTGAGTGTTTAGTGTAAGTGTCAGTGTGAAGTGCGGCGTGGTGCTGGTGGACGTGGAGCTGACGCTGGTGGAGCGCATGTCGGCGACGCTGTTCGGTCCCGCGCCCGCCGCGCCCGCCGCGCCGCCCGCGCCGCCGCTCGCCAGCCAGAACCAGTTCAGTGTAGCGCTGCACTGTCCTAACCTCAACGCGGTGCTCAGGTGAGTGTTTAGTGTAAGTGTCAGTGTGAAGTGCGGCGCGGTGCTGGTGGACGTGGAGCTGACGCTGGTGGAGCGCATGTCGGCGACGCTGTTCGGTCCCGCGCCGCCGCTCGCCAGCCAGAACCAGCTCAGTGTAGCGCTGCACTGTCCTAACCTCAACGCGGTGCTCAGGTGAGTGTTTAGTGTAAGTGTCAGTGTGAAGTGCGGCGCGGTGCTGGTGGACGTGGAGCTGACGCTGGTGGAGCGCATGTCGGCGACGCTGTTCGGCCCCGCGCCCGCCGCGCCGCCCGCGCCGCCGCTCGCCAGCCAGAACCAGTTCAGTGTAGCGCTGCACTGTCCTAACCTCAACGCGGTGCTCAGGTGAGTGTTTAGTGTAAGTGTCAGTGTGAAGTGCGGCGCGGTGCTGGTGGAAGTAGAGCTGACGCTGGTGGAGTGCATATTGGCGACGCTGTTCGGTCCCGCGCCCGCAGCGCCCGCCGCGCCGCCCGTTGCGCTTTTAAGGGTTCCGAAAAAAATTAACCTGGCAAAAAACGGAACCCTTCAGACTGACTTATTTTCTTTTTTTTTCAGTCTTATGATCCATTGATGCGCAGCATCACCTGCATGATTCTGATTATAATGTTAACTAACTATTCTACTTATTTCTATTAGGTTCCCAATAGCAGATCTACGTCCGGGCGTGAACCGCGAGATGCGTCGTGTCCGACCGGACTACTTACTGTTCAAGTTCCACAATGCCACCATCAGCTCGCAGCAGTCTCCCAGCGCGCGGCCGCAGCCCACCGCCGTCAACCTGCGCTGTACCATGCTCGACCTATACTATTATGTGAGTACAAGTCTATAGCTACGGTCAGACTACCTGCTGTTTAGTACAACTCGACTATCAGATCAACAGTTGGCCAACACCCGTCCATAAGCAGGCCCGCTCCATCCAAATGCGAACTGGGCAACTATTCCCAAGTAGTAGCCCTGAAACCAAGCACAGTACGAGTATTTTGAGGTGACATAAGCGGTGCCAACAAACCACCAACCCGCTCTCAACAACCGACAAGTAGGTACCTGTGTTTAAATTAGTGCAAAATGTATCCAAAATTATCACACACATCGCCGTTTTTTTAGCAATTTCATACAGAAACTATAAAATTTTGCTACCTGGATATAATATATTATGATTGAATTGCAGGAAAATGACACGTTCCCTGGCACACACATAGCCCGCACGACGATGGACGACAACGTCACTGAAGGCAACATATTGAGCGGCAACGTCACCACTGCAGCGCTACCTACGTACGTACCTATAGAATTTACTCACGAAGTTTCTATTTACCATCTCGGCAAGCAATTATTTACAGGTCAATACGGAGACTTTATGATTGTAAGACTGTAGGAAATGCTACAGATGGCGAAGTAGTTAAAGCTGTCGCCTCGCTCCACTTTGGCGAGTGTTGTGGGTTCGATCCCCACACGAGACAACTTCGGTTTTGCTTCGAATCTGGGTATTCTTTGTGCCCGTTACTAGAATGTTTGTAAACCCCTCCACGATACAGCATTTATTCCTAGAAATCTAGTGTTAAAAAATATGAGGTCAGGATATATCTCCATAATAACAAATAGCAAATACTTAAAAAAAAATGCTGACGTTTATTTGTAGCCATATTTTATTTCCCAGCATATCACTAACATTCAAACCGCGTGCGACGCCCAAGGGTCCATTTGACCCGCTAGTTGACGAGCCGTCGCACTTCGAGCCGGCGCACACGAACCCCATGACGACCTCCATGTACATAATGAACAACCTGCGAACGAACCACCCCAGTCCGTTCAGTGGCAAGAAGCAAGCGCACACCAGCGTCACCAAGCATGAGAGTAGTCCGCACCAAGGTAAGACTAGCTCGAACACCATGACGACCTCCATGTACATAATGAACAACCTGCGAACGAACCACCCCAGTCCGTTCAGTGGCAAGAAGCAAGCGCACACCAGCGTCACCAAGCATGAGAGTAGTCCGCACCAAGGTAAGACTAGCTCGAACACCATGACGACCTCCATGTACATAATGAACAACCTGCGAACGAACCACCCCAGTCCGTTCAGTGGCAAGAAGCAAGCGCACACCAGCGTCACCAAGCATGAGAGTAGTCCGCACCAAGGTAAGACTAGCTCGAACACCATGACGATCTCCATGTACATAATGAACAACCTGCGAACGAACTATCCCAGTCCGTTCAGTGGCAAGAAGCAAGCGCACACCAGCGTCACCAAGCATGAGAGTAGTCCGCACCAAGGTAAGACTAGCTCGAACACCATGACGACCTCCATGTACATAATGAACAACCTGTGAACGAACCACCCCAGTCCGTTCAGTGGCAAGAAGCAAGCGCACACCAGCGTCACCAAGCATGAGATTAGTCCGCACCAAGGTAAGACTAGCTCGAACACCATGACGACCTCCATGTACATAATGAACAACCTGCGAACGAACCATCCCAGTCCCTTCAGTGGCAAGAAGCAAGCGCACACCAGCGTCACCAAGCATGAGAGTAGTCCGCACCAAGGTAAGACTGGCTCGAACACCATGACGACCTCCATGTACATAATGAACAACCTGCGAACGAACCATCCCAGTCCCTTCAGTGGCAAGAAGCAAGCGCACACCAGCGTCACCAAGCATGAGAGTAGTCCGCACCAAGGTAAGACTAGCTCGAACACCATGACGACCTCCATGTACATAATGAACAACCTGCAAACGAACCACACCAGTCCGTTCAGTGGCAAGAAGCAAGCGCACACCAGCGTCACCAAGCATGAGAGTAGTCCGCACCAAGGTAAGACTAGCTCGAACACCATGACGACCTCCATGTACATAATGAACAACCTGCGAACGAACCACCCCAGTCCGTTCAGTGGCAAGAAGCAAGCGCACACCAGCGTCACCAAGCATTAGAGTAGTCCGCACCAAGGTAAGACTAGCTCGAACCACATGACGACCTCCATGTACATAATGAACAAGCTGCGAACGAACCATCCCAGTCCGTTCAGTGGCAAGAAGCAAGCGCACACCAGCGTCACCAAGCATGAGAGTAGTCCGCACCAAGGTAAGACTAGCTCGAACACCATGACGACCTCCATGTACAAAATGAACAACCTGCGAACGAACCATCCCAGTCCGTTCAGTGGCAAGAAGCAAGCGCACACCAGCGTCACCAAGCATGAGAGTAGTCCGCACCAAGGTAAGACTAGCTCGAACCACATGACGATCTCCATGTACATAATGAACAACCTGCGAACGAACCATCCCAGTCCGTTCAGTAGCAAGAAGCAAGCGCACACCAGCGTCACCAAGCATGAGAGTAGTCCGCACCAAGGTAAGACTAGCTCGAACCACATGACGACCTCCATGTACATAATGAACAACATGAGAACGAACGATAGCGTATGTGTCTGCTGATCAGGGGGTGCCTGGTTCGATTCCCAGATCGAGCAAAAGTGTTACTGGACTTTTTCCGAATTCTCAGTAGCAGCACGGAGTTTGGAAAAGTGCCCGGTAACAGCTGTACGCACGCTCTCTATGTTCGTGGGACCTACAGCGACACTCAATATATTATTTATTACACCTCTGCCTGACTTTAAGGATACATTAAGAAGGGGTTGCCTTAAATTCCCAAAGGATCGGGAAAAAGTCTACATTCAAAAAAAAGTGTGGGCGTAGCTGTGAGCATTCTCTAGTCTGTAAATAAAAATAATAGTAAATGTAGGTATTATAAAGCTATAATATAATTCCAGGTCAAGAGGAAGAGATAATAGTGCCAGGCAACGACGAAGAGATGGCTGAGTTCACGTCGAGCTCCATAGAGCTGTCCTCGATACACCTCGAGTTTATACTGCCTATACTCAGTCTGCAACTTGAGTGAGTTCTCTTACATATTATTATTGAGTTCATTTGAGTCCTTACTGCCTGAACCCTTTTGGGTAATATCAAACTTGCGATGCTTTAATCTTAATATATAAAATCCTTGCGTTACTGACTGACTGACAGACACGCTACAGCCGAAACTATTGGGCGCAGGAAGCTGAAATTTGGCATGTATGTTCCTTGGGGACCGTAGGGGTGCACTAAGAAGGGTTTTCCCGAAATTCCCACGGGATTCATATCATTATTAAAAAAAAATGCAGGTTTAGCTGCTGGCGTCCTCTAGTTAATTTATATGTCTCATTGCGCAACAAATGTAATGTCACACGTAGGAATCAACTTAACTTTCAGGTTTAGCAACAAAAGACGACATATAGAGTAACAAACTCAATAACTTAGGAAATATAACATCCGCATAAAATAAATTGTTGATGACTTTTGTTGGCATACCCTTGCTTCACATTTAGCATTATTACTTACCCAAATATATAAAATAAATATTTTTTATTTCTATTTAAATTAGTTGTCGAATAAATTCAACGCCATTTATAGTTTTGTTTGTGTTATAGATCGAAGCAGCTGTACGAGATAATATACAACCGCATCAACTCGGACCTGCTGCTGTGGGAGCCGCAGCTCACGGACCAGTTCGACATCAGCCCGCTCGTGTGTCCGCCGCTCAACCCCGCCTTCGGCATGTGCAAGGGTTATGGTGAGTTATTAAACCATATTATTATTATTACGAGCCTTATTTGTGTCCCACTGCTGGACACAGACCTCCCCTTCCAACTTCCACCAGTCGCGATCACATGCCAGCTCCCGCCAGTCCCATCTGAAATGCGTCCAATTCATCGAACCAAACTTTATTTGAAAATAAATGTTAAAGTCATCAGCCATTTATACTGTCCCACTGCTGGGCACGGGCCTTTTCTCACTATGAGAAGGGTAAGGCCATAGTCCACCACGCTGGCCAAGTGCGGGTTGGCAGCCTACACATGTCTTTTGAGAACATTATGGAGAACTCTCAGACATGCAGGTTTCCCCACGATGTTTTTCTTCACTGACCTTATACACCACTTTTGCCGGTCCTAAGCCCGGATGAAGTAAGAAGGAGAGGATATAATTTAGAAAATTAAATAAAGTAAGTAACTACATCACTTATTCTTTTGTTTCATTTTATTGTCTATGGTTACCTTCATCATAAGTGCGAAAGAGAGAATACGAATGAGCGGGGTGGAATACTATCAATGAATTAGTGAGTGGATTGTAAAATATGTTTATGATTTAAGTGAGATTTTCTACAATAAACAAATGATAATAACTTTGCTATTTATAGATATTATGAAATTCTTACGTACATACATAGACTCACGCCTGTTTCCCGGAGGGGTAGGCAGAGACTACGGAACGCCATTTGCAACGGTCCTGACATATCTCTCTTGCTTCATTCACTCCCATAAGATTTCTCATGCATGCTCTTCGATTAAGGGTACTTCTAACCTGCCCTTTTTTAAGGATGTCTCCAATCTGGTCAGAGAACGTTCGTCTAGGTCTTCCCCTTCCTCCTGTCCCATTCACACAGTGTGAATCACACTTGACTTATATAACTTCTTGGTCAGTCTTTCGTCATCCATCCTCTCCATGTGTGCAAACCATCTTAGCATACCTTTCACAATAGTTGTCACTACATCATCTTTTACCCCACAACACTCTCTTATCACACTATTCTTTACTCTGTCGTTCAAAGACACTCCACACATACTTCTCAATGCTCTCATTTCTACAGCATTTATTCCACTATCATGTCTATTCTGCCATACCCAACTTTCACTACCATACATAAGTGTAGGTACTAACACCCCTCTATGCACAGCCTTTTTGGACACGTTTTGACTGTTCATAAAAACCTTCAAAGCTCCATTCACCCTATTATCTGCATTAACTCTTCTTACAATATCTTCTTCATTCTTACCATTCCTAGTAAACAGCGTACCAAATTATACAAAATCATTCACTTGCTCCACTTGTTGTCCGTCGATCATAACATTACAAGCCGTAACACATTCCTCCTTTTTAAAAACCATTACTTTCGTCTTGCTCACATTGACTTTCATTCCGTTCCTCCCTAAAGCACCATGCATGATTGCTACCATCTCCTGCAAGTCCTCCGCTGAAGACGCAAGAATAACCTGATCATCAGCAGAAAAATGAGGCATTTGACACGTAACTCATTCATCCTTAATCCACAATCACTATGTTTCAAATCTTGCAAACAACTGTCCATGAAGAGGTTGAACAGCAACGGCGACGCTACACATCCCTGTCTAACACCTGTCTCGATAGTAAACCAATCAGTGTACGACCCATTTATCCTCACACAAGCTCTAGAATCTTCATAAAGGGATTTCAGAGCTCCTATAAGGCTGCTGTTCATCCCATACATCGACAGTACCGACCACATTTAATTCCTCACCACTTTATCGTAAGCCTTTTCCAAATCCACGAATGCGCAATAGACCTTTTGACCTTTGGCCAAGAATTTTTCGGCTATGCACCGCAAAAAAATACTTGATCCGTGCATCCCATACCCTTTCGAAATCCCGCTTGTACATCCCATATTTTCTTATCGGTTACTTCCATAACTCTTTCAATCAGTACCTTCGCATACAATTTGCCAACAATGCTGAGAAGGCTAATGCCTCTATAGTAGTTGCAGTCTTGTTGCGAGCCTTTTCCCTTATAAAGAGGCACAACCACCGCTGTGGTCCAGTCATCAGGTACTCGGCCGGTGCTCCAGCACAAGTTAAATAAGCGCTGCTGCTGACCAACTATGATGTCCTGTCCAGCCTTCAGCATTTCAACTGTAATCCTATCATATCCTGAAGCCTTACCTAATTTCATACTTCCCAGCGCCTTCACAATTTCATCCACGCCAATACCGCTTTCATCATTGCTATTATTACCATTCATTTCGTCGATCGATGTTTCTATCGCCGTTCTTTCAAATAAACCTTTGAAATACTCCTTACATCTCTTCAGCACGCATGATTCACCATTCAGTATCTTTCCATTCTTGTCTCTGATTGACGTGTGTTCTGAAGATTGAGTTCTTCCTCAAACTGCACGAACGGATTTCCAGAAAAACTTTGTTTCTCCGGAAATCTTCAGATAGTCTGCTATCAAACTCATCTTTCTTTTCCTCTTTTTCCTTTTAACTATTTCTTTCACTATTCTTTTTGACCTAACAAACTCTTTTCTTGCTTCATCTATGTCATCATCATCACGTTGCCTTTCCCATTCTTTCATTTGCTCTGGCAGCCAACCAATCTAACCAAGCTTTCTTCTTCTCTGACACTGCTGATTGTACATCCTTGTCCCACCATGTATTCTTAACCTTTCGTATTTTCCTTCTCTTTATCACACCACATACTTCCGACGCTACACATACTATCTCTTCTTGAAAAGATTGCCATAATTCTTCCATATCATTTATGCCATCAAACCTCTCATATCTTGCTATCAATCTTCGCTTATACTCATCTTTCACATCTTTCTCTTACAGATTTTCTACTTTTATTCTTTCCCAGACCCTATTTTCATTATGCTCTCGGTGTCGCCATCCTTTAAAGAGCCCAATTATCCGGCTCATCACCAAGAAGTGGTCTGTGTGGATGCCGATCCCTCGATACACCCTTGTATCTAACACATTCTTTCTCAAACGTTTATCTACAATTACAAAATCAGTCATACTTCTTCTAACATTTTTGGCCTCACGCGTATACATGTGTATCCTTTTGTAATCAAACATGGTGTTTGTCACACAAAGGCTCCACTCTAAACAAACCTCAAGCAATACTTTTCCATTTTCATTCACACTCTTATCACCAAATCCACCTAAACCCTTTCAAATCCATCTCGTTTTAACCCATCCATTGAAATCACCTAACAAGATCAATTTTTCGTTATCCTTACATTTCCTCAATATCTCTCTTAAATTCTCCCAAAATTGCTCCCTTTCGTCTTGTTCTCGCTGTGACATACCCGCTACTATATTGATTGCCCTGGGCGTAAACCCCTACAATGAAGAGACGAGTAAGCCCTACTTTCATTCTCATCCACAATAGCCTAGCATTTACACATTCAAATTCCTTAACTCACTGATTCATTCGCGGAGACAGTATTGAACCAACTCCTTTGCAGGCTCTGGTGGTACTGTCTACCCCAGACCAATAAGCCGTGTAGCTGTCATGCTTGGTGGGGCCACAACCTTTCCATTTTGTGTCATTCACACGAAGAACATCAATCTTTCTATCATCCATCATCTGGCATACTTCATTCAATTTGCTGTCCATTCCTCCTCCAACATTTAATGTTGCAAACCGGCTTTCCGATAATAATGTCTTCGCTAATCTGTCCTTAAAGATTTTGTACTAATTAAAAAATAAGGGTGCATATACTTTGAGGTCGAGCCAATGTTAATCTACCATATTTTCCTCCAGATTCGGACTCGAACAGCAGTTCGTCGGAAGAAGAGAACAACTTGTACTACTCGACGTACGAGGGTCGAGCGCGGCGGAACGCGGGCTCGCAGCGACAACACCTCGCCGACGTGTGCGACACGCACAACTTCTGCCTCTCGCTCAAACTGGCCAAGGGACTGCTCACTATATACACGCCTGTTAGGGTGAGTAACGGAACAAACTTTACCTTCCTATCAGCCTAGAAACGTCCACTGCTGAACATAGGCCTACCCCAAGGGTCACCACACAGAACGATCTTGAGTCGCCCGCATTCAACCGCTTCCCGCGGTCTTAACTAGATCGTCAGTCCACCCCTGGCGGGGAGCCTATCCCTGTTGCGTCATCTGGTACGTGGTGTCACTTTAGACTGCTCCTGCACCAACGGCCAACGGTTCTGTCGGTTCTTCGATCTATGTACCCTACCGACTGCCATGTCAACTTGGCGATTCGTATCGGCGACTTAAGTTTTCCTACAGATTTTCATTTTTTATTCGATCTTACTGTCGATCTACGTCTTAACCTCTTTTGATGTTTAGCTGTGTCTTGTATATCAACTACAGACCATTGTTTCAAAATTATACCTCGATATATTTACTAAGCACTACTTTAACGAAGTTGATGCAATCAAACCAGAACTTTTTCTTTTAATGACAACTAAACCACATATTTTGTCTTCTGCATAAATAAACTAATGTTGTCTGATAGAGACTTATCCGGTTAACTCTCTAAAAATATAGGCAAAATATATACTTAAGAAATATAATGGCGGACATTGTTCTCTTTTGCTAACTGTATTTGTCATTTAATACATTATATTGCACTTACTACCATTTCGTACAGTACTTATTGCACTTACTACCATTTCGTACAGTTTTCGTAAAGAAGACATAACCAATTACAGGCCTATATCAAAGTTATGCATATTTGCCAAAGTTTTAGAGCGTTTGGTTTACGTACAAGTTTATAACGCCATCTCTAACTCTTTTATAGCCGAACAACACGGATTTATTAAAAAGAAGTCAACTACGACCAACCTGCTGTCCTTCGTTGATTATATAACATCAAAAATGGTCTCTGGCGGTCAGGTAGACTCTATATTTACTGATTATACTAAATGTTTCGATCGTATTGATCACAAAATACTTTTTAACAAGTTATTACGCATGGGTATCCACGGTAATTTGTTCCGATGGTTTACGTCCTATATCCAAAACCGATCTCAAGCGGTTGCAATAAATTGTGGCGTATCTATGTGGCATAAACTCCCCTCTGGATTACCACAAGGCTCGTTGATGGGCCCGTTATTGTTTAATATTTTTGTAAACGACATAAGTGTATGCTTCCATCACTCAGAATTTATTATGTATGCTGATGACATGAAGATTTTTAAGGAAATAAAAACAGATTCCGACTGTTTTCTTTTACAACAAGATCTGATTCGATTTGAGGAATACTGCCACAATAACCGGTTAGATATTAATGCAACCAAATGTTATGCAATCACATTTACTCGCAAACCTAAACCTCAGATATTCAGCTACACACTCAAAGGAATCGTACTTAAGAGAGTCAACGAGATCAGGGATCTAGGCATAATTCACGATTCCAAGCTGAAATATGATAGACACATAGATCATATAGCGAAAAAAGCTAACAAGGCATTAGGATTTGTTATGAGATCATGTTCACCGTTTAGCAACATAAAAATTGTTAAAATACTTTATTGTTCTTATGTTCGTAGCATCCTCGAGTATTGTTCACCAATCTGGAATCCACAATATAACATCCATATAGACAGACTGGAGTCTATACAGCGAAAATTTACGAGATATCTCCAATACAAATGTAGAACTATTGATAACAGCTACGAGGCTCGATGCAAGAGGCAACATTTAATACGTCTTCACGAAAGAAGAAAGGTTGCGGATGTAACACTGTTAGTTAAAATAGCACAATCTAAAATAGACTCACCACAATTTCTTTCAAAAATAAATTTAAAAGTTCCTACAAGATCTGTAAGACTGCCAACCTTACTTCATGTTCCACGAAGCTCCACGAACTATCAAAGTAATACATTCTTTTCAAGATCCGCTGCTTACATTAATGATCTGGCTGACTCGTCTGAATTAGATTTATTTAACACAAATCCGACTAAATACAGGATTGAAATGACAAGACAATAGTTCGAATCGATCCCCTGAGTGTCTGTGTCCACCTATTATTGTGTAACATTTTATAATCTTTTATTTATATTTTGCTCTTTACTTTTGTTTTATTGTTTGTTTTTTTTATGTATATTTTTTAATATCGCCCATTTTTGCATTTATTTTATTTATTTTTATTTATTTTAAACTTCATATACATACACAATGTATACAGGCGGACTTAATGCCATAGGCATTTTCTCCCAGTCTACCTTAAAGTGGTACAGAGAGAAATGAAGTAGGTGTAATGTATGACTATTATATTTATGTATTGTGCTAAAATTCAGTTTTTGCTCATATGGGTAATTCATTAGATCAAGCATTAAATGTTCATATGTGAAAACTCATAAATGGTTTGCAGTTGATAAAAAATTGTTAATCTAGTTGTAAGATACTGTTTGTTTTCCAAATAAAATAAAATAAATAAAATTTCTAATATATCTATGCCATAGTATATCCAATAACTTATTACAATATTCAAACTATAAAAGGTACATATAATTTGATTTCGTTTGTCATGATCATAACCCAAGAGCATAAATTTTGGTTTATCTCCAGGACAGCAACAAACGCGTGGTGCCAGGACAGATGGGCGAGCTAGTGTTAGAAGCGCACAACCTCTCCATGTGCCAAGTGAGCGGACTCAACGGCAAACCCAAGACGGCGCAACTTTGTCTGCGCGCTGAGAAGACCACCTTATTCCATGATTGTAAGATACTGTTTTCATTTTCATAAACTGTGTAGTCACTAGAAAATGTTGCCATGACGTATGTTATCATCATGATCAGTCACTGCTCAGCACGAGACACTACTTCTTAAGTTATGAGGAAGGTAGGGTCATAGTCCACCACGCTAGCCAAGCGGGTTGGCAGACTTCACATGTCTCGAGTGAACGCTATGGCGAACTCTCAGACGTGCAGGTTTCCTCACAATGCTTTTCTTCATTGTTTAACAACCGTTGATTCATACTCTATCATCATCAGCCTTTGACAGTCCACTGCTGGACTAGGCCTCTCCTTTGAAAGGAGGAATTGGCCTACTATAGCACGCTGGCCAAAGGTTAGTATAGAGTTTGTATCAAGTTTTCCTTCTCTTACAGTGCTGTTCTCTGCATAATATGCTCCATCTGTCGGCTCTTACGACACCCATGGGATGATATGGGGTGGTGACATTCCGTATTCTTAATCCGTCACCACACGGACATACTCTATAGTATCTCAAAATCATCTAAGGCGGATGAATTCACAGAAAATGTTTATAAAATTTTCTGTTCTTTATTTTCAGCATTGATCACGATACCATCAGAAAAGCCTCCACTTCGTCAATACGGGTGCATTCTCCCCTCACACCTGAGGAGCACCATCTACCCGAGCGGTAAAGGAGTTATCATAAAGGAACGACTGCCTAAGAAAGACATGTTCACGCTAGCGCTCAAGGTTGATCCTGACTCCGAGACACCTAACTTGAAGGTACAGTCTATATTAAAGTAAATATATTGTCATAATCTAATATAATAATAATAATATGATAATTTTTATTTATTTCGCAAAAATACATCCATATTGTTGTTAGTAATTACAATAAAATAAATAAATTTTATTTTAGTGTAATGTATAAATAAATTTAATTTAGTGTTAGTGGTAAGTTATAGTTATATTATTTTCTTATATAAACATGTAACGGGGTCTTCATCGAGAACTGATATGCGTGGCTACCCAATTTCTTAAAAACAAGATGTGTATGCTAATTTAACCTGTATAGCTCGAAGATTTAGACATGATCATTATCACAATATACGCTCGTACATGTGTTACGTCTACACGTAATATTATAAAAAAAAATAAAAGAAACAAATTATAAAAAAAAAATATTTTACAAGGCAATTAAGTGGATTCGCTACCCTAGTTTTACACTAGCTTGCACTGATACGGACAGAATCTTACGCTCCTGCTATGAATGTCTCAGCATGTAGACTCCTCGTAGTCGGCAGTCTGGTTAGCAGCAGAGCGGCTCCAGCCAAGCAAAAGGGCTCGACTCCATGCTTAGTAATTTCCGCGCAATTTTTTTTTAGCTCTGTTTTGAAACTATCTAAATAGCCACTGTGATTAATAACATTACCTAAGGACGAAAAGGTAGCAAAAGTCTTACTTTACGAAGATCACAACACACGACAGTTTCTATCCAGCCGATCCGCATACTTTAATCAACGTGGCTCTACCAGTTGGAATGTCAATACATGCAATGTTTTTCTTTGAGGGTGTTGTAAGTAAGCACTTATGAAAATACACGTAGCAAATATTATCTTAGGGAAGAAAAGGAAAACTCGCTTCCCATGATGTCGATCCACTGCTTCTTGGAGCGCCCTTAAGGTCGATTACCGGGTACTTCCCATTCTAGACATTTTCAACCTATACACCCGTTCGGTCTGCGCAATAGATGTCCATACCATCTCAGGCGATTCACCTGGAGATTATCCGCCACGTCACGGGCGCCAAGGGTTCTATGGATGTAGACTACGAATGCGATCGGCTCTCAACGCCGCTCATCCATCTCAGCATCTTCATTTCGGTGACGTGGAGCTCCTGAGTGTGTTTGTCCAGGGCTGGTCAGCTCTCGCTGCTTGCATAAAGGAATATAGGCCGAATTATACATTTGTATATCAGTCTTTTGAGTTTAGAGAGCATGTGAAGGTCTGTCACTTCGCGCCTTTTCGCCCATGCTCTGCTAGTATATAGCTCGGACATTGTGGTCAATATTGCCGGACTCATGTAGGACGGATCCTAGGTACCGGATAATTTTCACAGCATTTTGAGTACCTACGTATCACCACTACAGCTGTCCATTCTGGAGAGGTGTATGACCTGTAAAAACAATACGTTTATAAGTGTTATTTTGTAACCTAAATTAATAAATATATTTTATTAAAAAAACTATACTGCCGTCATAAGGAAAAAGGGCACAACTAAATTTTTTTTCCAAATTGAGTTATATACATATTTGGAATCAGGAGAAAAAGGCCTATCTGCTCATATTTTCTGTATAATTTTATAACCACAATAAACAAAAGTACCATAACCTGAAAGGGCACAAATGAGCAATCATTTTTGTGATAGCACTAGAAAAGGGCATATCTAGTTTAAATTACATGAAGAAGTCACAAGTGGTTAGATGTGTTTTAATTAATATGGCTTTTCATTTTATTATTTAACCTTATTTCCCCAAAATGTTACAATGGAAAGTCACATTTGGTTAATTATGCCTTTTATACGGAATATTAATGATTTTACAAATGGAAAATGTAGATTATTGAATAAATACAGTAAAAAAGAAAATAAAATAGTTAATCATCTTATAGAATTCATGTAGACGCTACTATAACTACAATACCGTAATTTTTTTTTTACAAAAACTAAGAAAAAGTTTAAACTCGAGTTTCTCCTGAGTTACAAAATGTTAGTTGTGCTCTTTTACGTTATGACGGCAGAGTAATATTTAACTTTTTTCCCCAAAATGTTAGAATGGAAAGTCACATTTGGTTAATTATGCCTTTTATACGTAATATTTATGATTTTACAAATTTTTTTAAGTTAAGTTGAAATGGAAAATGTAGATTATTAAATAAATACAGTGAAAATAAAATAAAATACGTAAATCACCATATAGAATTCATACAGACGCTAGTATTTCCATTCATACATTTTCAATAACTACGATACCGTATTTTTTTTTACAAAAACTAAGTAATATTTTAAACTCGATTTTCTCCTGATTTACAAAATGTTAGTTGTGCCCTTTTACGTTATGACGGCAGTATAGTGGACTGCGAAAAGCTAAATGAAGAATATTTTTTTGTTGTTCAGACAATATGCATAGCACTAGGCATAGAGCAAGCGACGCTACGTCACAGAGGCGACAAGGGCATCGCGTGGCTGACGCAGCTGATGGACGTGATCGACGTGCTGGACTACCCCGTGCCCGGCTACACGCCCTCCACCGTGCTCTCCGAGCTGCACGTGCATGTGCTCGACTGCGCTATAGACTACAGGTACCACTCAGACAATATGCATAGAGCAAACGACGCTACGTCACAGAGGCGACAAGGGCATCACGTGGCTGACGCAGCTGATGGACGTGATCGACGTGCTGGACTACCCCGTGCCCGGCTACACGCCCTCCACCGTGCTCTCCGAGCTGCACGTGCATGTGCTCGACTGCGCTATAGACTACAGGTACCACTCAGACAATATGCATAGAGCAAACGACGCTACGTCACAGAGGCGACAAGGGCATCACGTGGCTGACGCAGCTGATGGACGTGATCGACGTGCTGGACTACCCCGTGCCCGGCTACACGCCCTCCACCGTGCTCTCCGAGCTGCACGTGCATGTGCTCGACTGCGCTATAGACTACAGGTACCACTCAGACAATATGCATAGAGCAAACGACGCTACGTCACAGAGGCGACAAGGGCATCACGTGGCTGACGCAGCTGATGGACGTGATCGACGTGCTGGACTACCCCGTGCCCGGCTACACGCCCTCCACCGTGCTCTCCGAGCTGCACGTGCATGTGCTCGACTGCGCTATAGACTACAGGTACCACTCAGACAATATGCATAGAGCAAACGACGCTACGTCACAGAGGCGACAAGGGCATCACGTGGCTGACGCAGCTGATGGACGTGATCGACGTGCTGGACTACCCCGTGCCCGGCTACACGCCCTCCACCGTGCTCTCCGAGCTGCACGTGCATGTGCTCGACTGCGCTATAGACTACAGGTACCACTCAGACAATATGCATAGAGCAAACGACGCTACGTCACAGAGGCGACAAGGGCATCACGTGGCTGACGCAGCTGATGGACGTGATCGACGTGCTGGACTACCCCGTGCCCGGCTACACGCCCTCCACCGTGCTCTCCGAGCTGCACGTGCATGTGCTCGACTGCGCTATAGACTACAGGTACCACTCAGACAATATGCATAGAGCAAACGACGCTACGTCACAGAGGCGACAAGGGCATCACGTGGCTGACGCAGCTGATGGACGTGATCGACGTGCTGGACTACCCCGTGCCCGGCTACACGCCGTCCACCGTGCTCTCCGAGCTGCACGTGCATGTGCTCGACTGCGCTATAGACTACAGGTACCACTCAGACAATATGCATAGAGCAAACGACGCTACGTCACAGAGGCGACAAGGGCATCACGTGGCTGACGCAGCTGATGGACGTGATCGACGTGCTGGACTACCCCGTGCCCGGCTACACGCCCTCCACCGTGCTCTCCGAGCTGCACGTGCATGTGCTCGACTGCGCTATAGACTACAGGTACCACTCAGACAATATGCATAGAGCAAACGACGCTACGTCACAGAGGCGACAAGGGCATCACGTGGCTGACGCAGCTGATGGACGTGATCGACGTGCTGGACTACCCCGTGCCCGGCTACACGCCCTCCACCGTGCTCTCCGAGCTGCACGTGCATGTGCTCGACTGCGCTATAGACTACAGGTACCACTCAGACAATATGCATAGAGCAAACGACGCTACGTCACAGAGGCGACAAGGGCATCACGTGGCTGACGCAGCTGATGGACGTGATCGACGTGCTGGACTACCCCGTGCCCGGCTACACGCCCTCCACCGTGCTCTCCGAGCTGCACGTGCATGTGCTCGACTGCGCTATAGACTACAGGTACTGTACCACTCAGACAATATGCATAGAGCAAGCGACGCTACGTCACAGAGGCGACAAGGGCATCGCGTGGCTGACGCAGCTGATGGACGTGATCGACGTGCTGGGCTACCCCGTGCCCGGCTACAAGCCCTCCACCGTGCTCTCCGAGCTGCACGTGCATGTGCTCGACTGCGCTATAGACTACAGGTACTGTACCACTCAGACAATATGCATAGAGCAAGCGACGCTACGTCACAGAGGCGACAAGGGCATCGCGTGGCTGACGCAGCTGATGGACGTGATCGACGTGCTGGACTACCCCGTGCTCGGCTACACGCCCTCCACCGTGCTCTCCGAGCTGCACGTGCATGTGCTCGACTGCGCTATAGACTACAGGTACCACTCAGACAATATGCATAGAGCAAACGACGCTACGTCACAGAGGCGACAAGGGCATCACGTGGCTGACGCAGCTGATGGACGTGATCGACGTGCTGGACTACCCCGTGCCCGGCTACACGCCCTCCACCGTGCTCTCCGAGCTGCACGTGCATGTGCTCGACTGCGCTATAGACTACAGGTACTGTACCACTCAGACAATATGCATAGAGCAAGCGACGCTACGTCACAGAGGCGACAAGGGCATCGCGTGGCTGACGCAGCTGATGGACGTGATCGACGTGCTGGGCTACCCCGTGCCCGGCTACACGCCCTCCACCGTGCTCTCCGAGCTGCACGTGCATGTGCTCGACTGCGCTATAGACTACAGGTACTGTACCACTCAGACAATATGCATAGAGCAAGCGACGCTACGTCACTGAGGCGACAAGGGCATCGCGTGGCTGACGCAGCTGATGGACGTGATCGACGTGCTGGGCTACCCCGTGCCCGGCTACACGCCCTCCACCGTGCTCTCCGAGCTGCACGTGCATGTGCTCGACTGCGCTATAGCCGCTTGACCGCGCACAAGTGACTATTCTCCCTTTTTCGAAATGCCGTAGACCGCGCACAAGTGACTATTTTCCCTTTTTGGTTACAGCGCTATACTCGGTCTGAATTTACTGTTTTTTTCTATTACGTAACGTTTTAAATTTTTTTCTCTGTTCTATTCAAATCATTGAACATTTCTTCATGCTAAAAATACGAAGCCAGTCTTAAAATCGTTAACCCGGAACGAAAAAATAATGTCAAATGCCACTCTTTGTTTCGCGCGCTCCGTGATTACGTGCTTATCGTATGCGTGTAATTAAATATTTTTATACTATGATACATGTTTTTTTTATTTAATTCGGTGTAGATAGAATCCCTCTACAGTTAAAACTCATAAAATATGTATGTCATCGATTTACTTTTTAAAATAATCCTGTTTAAAATACACAAAGTGTTTTTTTCAACGATAGTCAATGTTCGCTGCTAAGTAATTACGTGCTTATCGTATGCGTGTAATTAAATATTTTTATACTATGATACATGTTTTTTTTTTATTTAATTCGGTGTAGATAGAATCCCTCTACAGTTAAAACTCATAAAATATGTATGTCATCGATTTACTTTTTAAAATAATCCTGTTTAAAATACACAAAGTGTTTTTTTCAACGATAGTCAATGTTCGCTGCTAAGTAATTACGTGCTTATCGTATGCGTGTAATTAAATATTTTTATAGTATGATACATGTTTTTTTTTTTATTTAATTCGGTGTAGATAGAATCCCTCTACAGTTAAAACTCATAAAATATGTATGTCATCGATTTACTTTTTAAAATAATCCTGTTTAAAATACACAAAGTGTTTTTTTTTCAACGATAGTCAATGTTCGCTGCTAAGTATAATAAATTAGAAAGTAAATATCAACAAAGAATTCATACGATTTGAAAGAGTCATTTATAAGGTTGAAGAAAAACATCACTTTAACCTACTCATGTTACCGACTTATCAACAATAAATGTTTATGTAAGCGCGCCCATCTGGCGAGCGGCGGCGCGACATTTTGTTTAGAACGTGAGCGGTCAAGTGAATTCGGCGAATTGGCGCTAGCGGTCAAGCGGATAGACTACAGGTACCACTCAGACAATATGCATATAGCAAACGACGCTACGTCACAGAGGCGACAAGGGCATCACGTGGCTGACGCAGCTGATGGACGTGATCGACGTGCTGGACTACCCCGTGCCCGGCTACACGCCCTCCACCGTGCTCTCCGAGCTGCACGTGCATGTGCTCGACTGCGCCATAGACTACAGGTACTGTACCACTCAGACAATATGCATAGAGCAAACGACGCTACGTCACAGAGGCGACAAGGGCATCACGTGGCTGATGGACGTGATCGACGTGCTGGACTACCCCGTGCCCGGCTACACGCCCTCCACCGTGCTCTCCGAGCTGCACGTGCATGTGCTCGACTGCGCTATAGACTACAGGTACTGTACCACTCAGACAATATGCATAGAGCAAGCGACGCTACGTCACTGAGGCGACAAGGGCATCGCGTGGCTGACGCAGCTGATGGACGTGATCGACGTGCTGGGCTACCCCGTGCCCGGCTACACGCCGTCCACCGTGCTCTCCGAGCTGCACGTGCATGTGCTCGACTGCGCTATAGACTACAGGTACCACTCGGACAATATGCATAGAGCAAACGACGCTACGTCACAGAGGCGACAAGGGCATCGCGTGGCTGACGCAGCTGATGGACTTGATTGACGTGCTGGACTACCCCGTGCCCGGCTACACGCCGTCCACCGTGCTCTCCGAGCTGCACGTGCATGTGCTCGACTGCGCTATAGACTACAGGTACTGTACCACTCAGACAATATGCATAGAGCAAGCGACGCTACGTCACTGAGGCGACAAGGGCATCGCGTGGCTGACGCAGCTGATGGACGTGATCGACGTGCTGGGCTACCCCGTGCCCGGCTACACGCCCTCCACCACAAAAATATTTGGTATTTAAAATACAAAAGCTCATAAAATTTATTCAAATTAATTTGTCTTTACAGGCCTCTGTACCTGCCAATCCGTACAGTAGTGACTCTGGGCAACTTCAGCGTGTCAAGCAACCTGATAGCCGCAACAAACACGTCATGCCTCCGGTTCCTAGCGCAAGAGTGCACGCTGTTCCTAATGCACGTGCACGGCGCCAAGCCACACGCGCACGTACCGCAAGACGACGACAAAGTACCCGACGTTGGGAAGGACTACGTCTGCGTGCTCGATCTCGGGCTCTTTGAGTTGTCTCTCAGGATGGAGGATAAGACTAGTTGTGTGAGTATTTTGTAGTGCTACCTCACATATCTGGGGCTATGTACCTCCCAATTCATGTAGTAGGTAGTGACATGACAGTATCTTTAGCGTGTCAAGCAACCAACGAACACGTTTCCTAGCGCAAGAGTGCACGCTGTTCCTAATGCACGTGCACGGCGCTAAGCCACACGCGTACGTACCGCAGGACGACAACAAAGTGCCCGACATTGGGAAGGACTACGTATGCGTGCTAGATGTCGGGCTTTTGGAGTATTTTGTTGTGTTAATTTACTTCACCATGATATGTCGGGTGGTGACAGATTAAGAATGCAAAGTGGCACTACCCAATTTCATGCTCATGGGGGCTTTGCGGATGAATGCTCTTTACTTCGTACAATTTTGTAAAAAATTGTGTTATTTGTCAGTCAAACGAGCAGCCGCAAGTGGAGCTAAGCGCGTCGAACAACATGGTGACGCTGCACACGTGCTGGGACTCGGCGTCGGCGCTGTGCCGGCTGCTGACGTACGCGGCGGGGGACGGCGACGCGCAGCCGCCCTTCGACCCCTCCTCGCGACACACCAGCATCTGCTCCGACCAGCCGCTCGAGCCGCTCGTCGGTGAGTCACTAACACTATACACTACACACTATACAACATGGTGACGCTGCACACGTGCTGGGACTCGGCGTCGGCGCTGTGCCGGCTGCTGACGTACGCGGCGGGGGACGGCGACGCGCAGCCGCCCTTCGACCCCTCCTCGCGACACACCAGCATCTGCTCCGACCAGCCGCTCGAGCCGCTCGTCGGTGAGTCACTAACACTATACACTACACACTATACAACATGGTGACGCTGCACACGTGCTGGGACTCGGCGTCACACTTCTTTCACTACACAACAACCTAGGGGTCCACCCCGACTCCAGCCCGTCCCCCGGCTGGAGCCTCCCCAAGAGTATCTTCGTCCTCTAAATCAGTAACCTGCCCTCACGATAGGGACGGGCCCTATGATAAGCTAAGCAGCTGCTCTATGCGCCGATGGTCAAGAAACGTTGAAGCCGGGTGTCGAGCGCAATACGGTTTTTTGGTGGACATAAGGTTCGCCGAAAAATGATTTCGCTTCAACCTAAATCTGAGCTTGGAAGCATTACGAAACCTCACCAGAGTAGTCAGGGTACTTCAACCAAAATCCTGAATCTGCTAATGTAAAATGGTGACACTGAACACAATGTTTTTCTTTACAGGTTTAGACGACAGACCTATAGAAGAAATTCGTGAACTTTCTCCAAACGAAAGTCAACAATTTAACGATCTGATGGCCGAAGCTATGAAAGAGAGCCCCAATAGTACACGTAAGTATTGCTGCATTTTTTAACACTATAAACAGTTTTTATAAATTACTAATTTACTACAGTCTACAATAAAATTAATTAATATATGAAATTATTCAGCGAGTTTATAATGCAAATGGTAGCCAAGGTTACCGTTCATCAAAGTTATTGCAGTAGTCTGGACCCCATAAGCGTACAGCTTTTGCAGGCACATTAGTATACAAAGCATACTTCACAGAAGCTAGCTGGCCTTTTAAAATGCCACTTTTCTTCACAGTAGAAGAAGATGAACTAAACAGCTCCACGGAGAAGGGAGTAGAAATATTCTTCTTCCCTGACGAGTCGAATATGAAGCAGAGGTTACCTTCGGAACCTTTGGAGGATAGTGAACCGAAGTCATTGGAAGCGGAGGAGGAACTGCCTCCCATGTTGTTTGAGGAGGCACAGGAGGCAAAGCCTACTAACATCCAGGTCGCGAAGGAGCTGGGTGATCCTTCGTCTACGCCGAAAGCCACGCCGAGGAAACCTAAGAGGAAAACGGTATGAAAACTGCTTTTGCTTTATTTCAAGAGTAAAACAAAACCTGTGTTGTGCAAACTAGTACGTATAATAATATTGAATAGTGTTTAGAGTTTGCCGTAGGCAGGTAGGAAATTGTTGCAGAGTGTGCAGTGGAAGTTTGTATTTCATCTACCTGACTATGGCAAGGCAAAGAGTCTAACATATATAGGTATATATATATATTCTACCACATTCACACAACACCATCTAGTCCCAAACTAAGCAGAAGCTTGTACTATGGGTACTAGATAATGGATAAACATACATATATACTTACTATATGTACTGTTTTTCACAGCGGTGAAATTAAAACATGTAAATTTACCTGAGATCTTCTGGTGATGTTCTGGAGTAGACCTATAAGATTACACTCATTAATTTGGCCAAAATAATAAGAAAATCATTATAGCTACCCAGCCGTTCCTCCAAACGATGTTTTCGGGCACGATGCACGTGGACGGATTTACACAATTTTTGCAAATGTTCAATATTTCACAAATTTTATCAATCGCTCACAACTTTTGTCGGGCAAATCCAATAGCGACAGTTGCAAGGTTATTAATCAATTTAATTCAATTCTACAAATCACACGACAAAGCAAAAGGGAATTTCCAGAACAAGAATTGAGAATGATTTGACAGTTCATAGTCTGACCAGAGTCAAAATTTACAATAGACAAAACAAAACGTATAATCGATTCAAGTTATCATAAACAATATTTCTATTGCAAACAAATAGAGAAAAATAATTAAGATCCTTTTTGCTATGCATAAACTAAACAATTTAATGTCAAACTTTTGTTATTCGATAAGGTCACATAGACTTGACCAGTGTCTATTGTTTTGCTGGGTTTTTTATATGATGTGTTTGTTTCCGCATGTTGACAGATTAATACAAAACTGTCACCACCCCATTAAATTTCATTCTGTGTGTCATAAGAGACTGCTTAAGAAAATCACGTAGCAAATATTTATATATTCACGTATTATTGGTAGTACCGGCAAACTCTCCATCAAACCCTATACCAACATATATGGCCAGTATGTTGTAGTAGGCCAAATCTCCATGTCGACTCACAGTGCTATTAATTGTGACGCAAATAAGAGCGAATAAGAAGAGACCTAAGTTCAACAGGGGACTGCCAAAAACTATGATTATGATTATTTTAAATTGGTGTAATTTTATAACCTACAGACTAAATCAAACAGTGACGGCGGCAACACGGACGACGAATACTGCTTCGTGGAGACTCAGGCGTCGAATCTAGACAACGACTTGGACGAGCCGGTCGTCAACTGGATAGGACCGGGGCCCGTGTACATGTTCGACAACCACTTCACTGTGCCCGCCGCCAGGACCGACGTGCTCAAGGCGCCTAAGAGCTTCCCACTGCCGATGTTGAGGTAATGTGTAATAATAATAATAGTGTCCTCCTGACCGATTTCGGCCACGGCGGCTTGTCTATATATGAAACTTGCCAACTGCGCGGGACATATTATAGTGCACAAGTGTGTGCGCAAACACAAGTGCACTCTCTATTCCCTCACTCTCATAGCTGAAGTAATGGTAATATTTTATTTCAGGCTATACTTAACTGGTCGATCACGATTGCTTTAAAAGTCGTAATTGTTTACATAGCATCCGGTTCGGACCCTCGCATAAAGTAAACACTTCATTCACACGTAGTGTATTTGGGATCATATGAAAGAATCATTCATTAAGTTGAACAAAAACATTAGTTGAGGCCACAGAGGTGAACAAGGAGCGCACTAAAACTAATTTATCGACCCCGGGCGGTGTCAAGTGGCCGCGTCTCCTCATCATTTGACACCTTGCGCACTCGGAGCACTTTAGCAATTTATTTAAATCGCTCAAGCGATCGTGCGGTTAAACGATGAACTGAAAGATATATCACTTAAATTTTACTGTTATAATTTTATAAACTCCTCTATCTTCCACTGAAAGTCCGATTAACATCGGTACAGCCATTTCAGAAATTACCCTGGTATAGAGCAGATAGCACTTAACGATAGTATAACTTCGACTGAGTGGATTGTATTTAGCGTAAATCCTGTATGGCTCGTTACAAAAGTGCATAGGTAAGGGCGGTTTCAGATTAGCGTTTTATACGCGCGTATAAGTTCGTTTTTGGAAGCGCATGTAGGCGCGTATAGGCGCACCTTTTGGCACACGCGCAACTCGTACGAACGATAACGCACTTAGCCGTCAGAATCCATGATGTCACTGACAAGATGTCACTACCGTTTTGAGCGAACACGCCGAAATATGCCAGTTTACGCGAGTCCGGTTTTTTTTAAGCGCGTAATGTAGCGTGTTGTCTGTGTGGTGACGGATTAAGAATACGGAATGTCATCACCCCATATCATCCCATGGGTGTCGTAAGAGCCGACAGAGGGAGCATATTATGCAGAGAACAGCACTGTAAGAGAAGGAAAACTTGATACAAACCCTATGCCAACCCGCCTGGCCAGCGTGGTATTGTAGGCCAATTCCTTCTTTCAAAGGACAGGCCTAGTCCAGCAATGGACTGTTAAAGGCTGATGATGAGAATGTAGCGTGTAGGCGCGTATACTAAAACCACCGTATACGCGCAGAAAAATACGCTAATCTGAAACCGCCCTACGGGACAATGGTCTGCGCTTGCGACTCTTGTCGTGTTCTGTCAGTGTGACAGCCGTGCGTCTGCGCATGCGCCGCCGCGCGCGACAAGCGGGGAGGGGCGCATAGTGCTGTGTGCAGTGTGGCATAGTCACCTGGACGCTCAGAAAGATAGACCGATCGACAAAATAATAAAAAATATATTTATGACTTGGTATCGTGTAACTAACTATATGCACATGGAAAACATACTTATATAGAAAATCACACACAGACACTTCAATTTTATTTATTGTGGGCAGGTACACGTTATGCGAGATGAGTGTGACGTGGAACATGTACGGCGGGAACGACTTCAGACCGGCGACCGACGCGCCCGCCAAGAAGACTGTCACCATCGAGGGCGACGCACGGAAACAGGGCTCGCCTACCACTAACAAGTTAGTTACACATCAATTGGAACTACTCACGCTTATTTTATTTTCCTGGAAGAATACGGTCATACATCGCTTAGGACTTGTTGCATTTTGAAGAAGGGAAAGTGCCGGGATTCCTGATCGATTTTTGAAGAAAAATTCAGGTATTTCAGTTTATCATCTAATAAAGGAACGAATCAATCGCTAATTACATTTTAGAACACAAGCCTATTAGGTAGATATCTTAGAAATGTGATTGGTTAAGTTTGATTTGGTCTCCAACAGGCGCAACAAAGACTACGAGCCGTACGACAGCGGGCGCGCCGTGGCAGCGGCGTACCGTGCGGGGGGCGTGCGCTGGGCGCCCGGCGCTGAGAGAGTGCGCGCCGCCCGCGCCCCGCAGCACAAGGATGTGCGCGCGCGCGGCGGCCCGCACCGCGACCACCACACGCGCGTCAAGCTGTGCCTCTCCAAGGTACGTACCGCACCGGGGGCAGAGAGAGTGCGCGCCGCCCGCGCCCCGCAGCACAAGGACGTGCGCGCGCGCGGCGGCCCGCACCGCGACCACCACACGCGCGTCAAGCTGTGCCTCTCCAAGGTACGTACCGCACCGGGGGCAGAGAGAGTGCGCGCCGCCCGCGCCCCGCAGCACAAGGATGTGCGCGCGCGCGGCGGCCCGCACCGCGACCACCACACGCGCGTCAAGCTGTGCCTCTCCAAGGTACGTACCGCACCGGGGGCAGAGAGAGTGCGCGCCGCCCGCGCCCCGCAGCACAAGGATGTGCGCGCGCGCGGCGGCCCGCACCGCGACCACCACACGCGCGTCAAGCTGTGCCTCTCCAAGGTACGTACCGCGCGGGGGGCGTGCGCTGGGCGCCCGGCGCTGAGAGAGTGCGCGCCGCCCGCGCCCCGCAGCACAAGGATGTGCGCGCGCGCGGCGGCCCGCACCGCGACCACCACACGCGCGTCAAGCTGTGCCTCTCCAAGGTACGTACCGCGCGGGGGGCGTGCGCTGGGCGCCCGGCGCTGAGAGAGTGCGCGCCGCCCGCGCCCCGCAGCACAAGGATGTGCGCGCGCGCGGCGGCCCGCACCGCGACCACCACACGCGCGTCAAGCTGTGCCTCTCCAAGGTACGTACCGCGCGGGGGGTGTGCGCTGGGCACCGGGGGCAGAGAGAGTGCGCGCCGCCCGCGCCCCGCAGCACAAGGACGTGCGCGCGCGCGGCGGCCCGCACCGCGACCACCACACGCGCGTCAAGCTGTGCCTCTCCAAGGTACGTACCGCACCGGGGGCAGAGAGAGTGCGCGCCGCCCGCGCCCCGCAGCACAAGGATGTGCGCGCGCGCGGCGGCCCGCACCGCGACCACCACACGCGCGTCAAGCTGTGCCTCTCCAAGGTACGTACCGCGCGGGGGGCGTGCGCTGGGCGCCCGGCGCTGAGAGAGTGCGCGCCGCCCGCGCCCCGCAGCACAAGGATGTGCGCGCGCGCGGCGGCCCGCACCGCGACCACCACACGCGCGTCAAGCTGTGCCTCTCCAAGGTACGTACCGCACCGGGGGCAGAGAGAGTGCGCGCCGCCCGCGCCCCGCAGCACAAGGTTGTGCGCGCGCGCGGCGGCCCGCACCGCGACCACCACACGCGCGTCAAGCTGTGCCTCTCCAAGGTACGTACCGCACCGGGGGCAGAGAGAGTGCGCGCCGCCCGCGCCCCGCAGCACAAGGATGTGCGCGCGCGCGGCGGCCCGCACCGCGACCACCACACGCGCGTCAAGCTGTGCCTCTCCAAGGTACGTACCGCGCGGGGGGCGTGCGCTGGGCGCCCGGCGCTGAGAGAGTGCGCGCCGCCCGCGCCCCGCAGCACAAGGATGTGCGCGCGCGCGGCGGCCCGCACCGCGACCACCACACGCGCGTCAAGCTGTGCCTCTCCAAGGTACGTACCGCACCGGGGGCAGAGAGAGTGCGCGCCGCCCGCGCCCCGCAGCACAAGGATGTGCGCGCGCGCGGCGGCCCGCACCGCGACCACCACACGCGCGTCAAGCTGTGTCTCTCCAAGGTACGTACCGCACCGGGGGCAGAGAGAGTGCGCGCCGCCCGCGCCCCGCAGCACAAGGATGTGCGCGCGCGCGGCGGCCCGCACCGCGACCACCACACGCGCGTTAAGCTGTGCCTCTCCAAGGAACGTACCGCGCGGGGGGCGTGCGCTGGGCACCGGGGGCAGAGAGAGTGCGCGCCGCCCGCGCCCCGCAGCACAAGGACGTGCGCGCGCGCGGCGGCCCGCACCGAGACCACCACACGCGCGTCAAGCTGTGCCTCTTCAAGGTACGTACCGCGCGGGGGGTGTGCGCTGGGCACCTGGGGCAGAGAGAGTGCGCGCCGCCCGCGCCCCGCAGCACAAGGACGTGCGCGCGCGCGGCGGCCCGCACCGCGACCACCACACGCGCGTCAAGCTGTGCCTCTCCAAGGTACGTACCGCGCGGGGGGTGTGCGCTGGGCACCGGGGGCAGAGAGAGTGCGCGCCGCCCGCGCCCCGCAGCACAAGGACGTGCGCGCGCGCGGCGGCCCGCACCGCGACCACCACACGCGCGTCAAGCTGTGCCTCTCCAAGGTACGTACCGCACCGGGGGCAGAGAGAGTGCGCGCCGCCCGCGCCCCGCAGCACAAGGATGTGCGCGCGCGCGGCGGCCCGCACCGCGACCACCACACGCGCGTCAAGCTGTGCCTCTCCAAGGTACGTACCGCACCGGGGGCAGAGAGAGTGCGCGCCGCCCGCGCCCCGCAGCACAAGGACGTGCGCGCGCGCGGCGGCCCGCACCGCGACCACCACACGCGCGTCAAGCTGTGCCTCTCCAAGGTACGTACCGCACCGGGGGCAGAGAGAGTGCGCGCCGCCCGCGCCCCGCAGCACAAGGACGTGCGCGCGCGCGGCGGCCCGCACCGCGACCACCACACGCGCGTCAAGCTGTGCCTCTCCAAGGTACGTACCGCACCGGGGGCAGAGAGAGTGCGCGCCGCCCGCGCCCCGCAGCACAAGGATGTGCGCGCGCGCGGCGGCCCGCACCGCGACCACCACACGCGCGTCAAGCTGTGCCTCTCCAAGGTACGTACCGCACCGGGGGCAGAGAGAGTGCGCGCCGCCCGCGCCCCGCAGCACAAGGACGTGCGCGCGCGCGGCGGCCCGCACCGCGACCACCACACGCGCGTCAAGCTGTGCCTCTCCAAGGTACGTACCGCACCGGGGGCAGAGAGAGTGCGCGCCGCCCGCGCCCCGCAGCACAAGGACGTGCGCGCGCGCGGCGGCCCGCACCGCGACCACCACACGCGCGTCAAGCTGTGCCTCTCCAAGGTACGTACCGCACCGGGGGCAGAGAGAGTGCGCGCCGCCCGCGCCCCGCAGCACAAGGACGTGCGCGCGCGCGGCGGCCCGCACCGCGACCACCACACGCGCGTCAAGCTGTGCCTCTCCAAGGTACGTACCGCACCGGGGGCAGAGAGAGTGCGCGCCGCCCGCGCCCCGCAGCACAAGGACGTGCGCGCGCGCGGCGGCCCGCACCGCGACCACCACACGCGCGTCAAGCTGTGCCTCTCCAAGGTACGTACCGCACCGGGGGCAGAGAGAGTGCGCGCCGCCCGCGCCCCGCAGCACAAGGACGTGCGCGCGCGCGGCGGCCCGCACCGCGACCACCACACGCGCGTCAAGCTGTGCCTCTCCAAGGTACGTACCGCACCGGGGGCAGAGAGAGTGCGCGCCGCCCGCGCCCCGCAGCACAAGGATGTGCGCGCGCGCGGCGGCCCGCACCGCGACCACCACACGCGCGTCAAGCTGTGCCTCTCCAAGGTACGTACCGCACCGGGGGCAGAGAGAGTGCGCGCCGCCCGCGCCCCGCAGCACAAGGACGTGCGCGCGCGCGGCGGCCCGCACCGCGACCACCACACGCGCGTCAAGCTGTGCCTCTCCAAGGTACGTACCGCACCGGGGGCAGAGAGAGTGCGCGCCGCCCGCGCCCCGCAGCACAAGGACGTGCGCGCGCGCGGCGGCCCGCACCGCGACCACCACACGCGCGTCAAGCTGTGCCTCTCCAAGGTACGTACCGCACCGGGGGCAGAGAGAGTGCGCGCCGCCCGCGCCCCGCAGCACAAGGACGTGCGCGCGCGCGGCGGCCCGCACCGCGACCACCACACGCGCGTCAAGCTGTGCCTCTCCAAGGTACGTACCGCACCGGGGGCAGAGAGAGTGCGCGCCGCCCGCGCCCCGCAGCACAAGGACGTGCGCGCGCGCGGCGGCCCGCACCGCGACCACCACACGCGCGTCAAGCTGTGCCTCTCCAAGGTACGTACCGCACCGGGGGCAGAGAGAGTGCGCGCCGCCCGCGCCCCGCAGCACAAGGACGTGCGCGCGCGCGGCGGCCCGCACCGCGACCACCACACGCGCGTCAAGCTGTGCCTCTCCAAGGTACGTACCGCACCGGGGGCAGAGAGAGTGCGCGCCGCCCGCGCCCCGCAGCACAAGGATGTGCGCGCGCGCGGCGGCCCGCACCGCGACCACCACACGCGCGTCAAGCTGTGCCTCTCCAAGGTACGTACCGCACCGGGGGCAGAGAGAGTGCGCGCCGCCCGCGCCCCGCAGCACAAGGACGTGCGCGCGCGCGGCGACCCGCACCGCGACCACCACACGCGCGTTAAGCTGTGCCTCTCCAAGGTACGTACCGCACCGGGGGCAGAGAGAGTGCGCGCCGCCCGCGCCCCGCAGCACAAGGACGTGCGCGCGCGCGGCGGCCCGCACCGCGACCACCACACGCGCGTCAAGCTGTGCCTCTCCAAGGTACGTACCGCACCGGGGGCAGAGAGAGTGCGCGCCGCCCGCGCCCCGCAGCACAAGGACGTGCGCGCGCGCGGCGGCCCGCACCGCGACCACCACACGCGCGTCAAGCTGTGCCTCTCCAAGGTACGTACCGCACCGGGGGCAGAGAGAGTGCGCGCCGCCCGCGCCCCGCAGCACAAGGACGTGCGCGCGCGCGGCGGCCCGCACCGCGACCACCACACGCGCGTCAAGCTGTGCCTCTCCAAGGTACGTACCGCACCGGGGGCAGAGAGAGTGCGCGCCGCCCGCGCCCCGCAGCACAAGGACGTGCGCGCGCGCGGCGGCCCGCACCGCGACCACCACACGCGCGTCAAGCTGTGCCTCTCCAAGGTACGTACCGCACCGGGGGCAGAGAGAGTGCGCGCCGCCCGCGCCCCGCAGCACAAGGACGTGCGCGCGCGCGGCGGCCCGCACCGCGACCACCACACGCGCGTCAAGCTGTGCCTCTCCAAGGTATAGCTCCGAGCATATTCGGACTCGGCCGTACATTCCCAAATGCGTCCGGAACGAATCGAATAGACCCTTCCCGCTACCCGCCCCCGTCCCGCTTGTGACACTTGACACTTAATTTTCGATTACTGCGCAGCTGTACGCAGCAACTTCACAGGGAACTAGAAATTTTGCGATACCTATACGCGCCGATTACTGACGTCTAATCGCCAACATTAACGAACTCTTCACAGTAGCATCTTGCGGATGACGGTGCCTGCTTATCATTAACGTGGCAGGATTACGCGCTAACGTTGCGTAACTTTACCAAAACGAGCGAGGTACATTGCGCCGACGCTATGCGTAACGACGACGATGTGCGTAAATGCTAGCACTAAGCTGCGTTAGCCTATACTGTCCCACTGCTGGCCTCTCCCAAATCTTTCCATGCTTTCTTGTCGCCTGCAGTGTCAAGCCAACTCTTGTGGTAGGCGTCAAGGTCATCTCGCCACCTCTTTCGGGGCTGACCCCAGTGACGTCGCCCATCTTCTGGCACCCACAGTGTCGAGATTTTCGCCCATCGACATTAATAAATTCTTGAAATACATAACGTATATATAACACGTGTTTTGTATGTGACAATATAGTACAACCATATTCCAGTATAACCTCTTTCAATTATCACCAAATGTCCCTAAAACCTAATGACCTTAGTGCAAACCTAGGTTCATCTACACGAACACAGTGGTGTCTGGTTACCGCTACTTAAATAAACTCTATGAATACTCATACTCTTCCAAATCCCTTAGGTGAAATTCCAGTACGAGATCTACCCTCCGGGCGGCGTGCACGCGTCCCGCCAGACGCTGGCCATCAGCAAGATCGAGGTACTGGACCAGCTGGTGTGCAGCGACATCAACAAGTTGCTCAGTCAGTACAAGCTCAAAGACGAGCCGGAGAGGAAGAATGCACATATGGTAATATATTAGTAATTTGCAGTAATATTATTTACAAAGTACCTATTTTAACTTCTTACAAATTACCGGAACGCGAGTCACATTCGGTACTGTCAGGTACACACTCTGTGTACCTGACATTACATTTAAACCGAATGATTCTAGTAAATAAATAAATAAGATACATTATTTATTATAATCTGACGTTTCGGATTCGTTTGTCACGGATGAGATGGCATGTTTTTGTATCCAGAAATAATTTCAAAGTACCCGAACGTTGTTTAACTACTGGAGTTACTATCTATACTGAATAAGCTCACAGTGACCTAAAGTATTTGCCCTGCTGAACGAACATTCCAACCATCTTCTCTATTGAAATTAGCATGTTGGAATAAAACGGTGTTCTTTTGCGAGTATATGTTTTTTAATTTCAATGTGTACCATTCTGGTTAACCCAAGAAAATATTTGAGATATGTCAGGATCGTTGTAAATAGCGGTCCTTAGTCTCTGCCTGTACAGTTTACCTGTACAAAATGCTTACTCGGCATTTAAATTATATGCGCGACACCGTTGCATCGGTGTAGTTCCTATTATTTTATTACAAATAAACCAGTGCACTTACAGCATTCAACTCGGGCGGTTTCTTTTATCATTCCTGATCGACCCTATATCATTTATATCATTTTTATATCATATCATTATCATACATGTCTGTAGAATACGTATATACTGCCGACATTGTTTTTGGTCCTTCGTATAAACAAATAAACAATCGTAACAGGACCACGCGAATATTGGCGACCTTGACGCGCCACGCGGTTCGACCTATGGTGTTACGTGAACTTAAAACTTTCGTGTGAAGTGTTATCAGTGTAACTACAAACATTACGTATTCAAGAACAATTTGTGAGTGCTGCAGCAGCTCTGCGTTCAGGAGAATCCAGGTTTGAGGTTTGGGTTCCAGAATTTTCCTGACAAACAAGTAAGTCCGTTCCATTTATCATCATGGATACTCTGATTGATCGTCAAATTGAAATTATTAGCAATATAAAACGGATACAATCTAAATTTAGCAAGGACTCTCCATCTAGGAAAACTCCCGAGTATATTCGAACTAGACTCGAGGCCTTAGATAACTTATGGGGAGAATTCTTCGAAAATCATTCGGTTCTTGCCAAGTCCAAGGTACATCAATATCAACATCAATATTTTACAGATAACTTTTTTGACCAAACAAAAGAGTTATATGAAAATACGCGAAAAAATATTTCGTCCGTCGGGAAAGAAGATAAAGCAATACAGCCTAGCGGAGAAGTCGACTCATTGCTATCATTGCAAAGAACGCACTTCAGTGCCTTCAATCGTCTTTTGAAGGGTATTGATTTAGAGAGCATTTCAGAGAAGTGGGAAATAGAAGATGAGTTGAATAATATCCAGATGAAGTGGAATACAATCGATGAGTTACACATCAAAATCGACAACCTCCTTCAGGGTGGTGATTTAGCATACGAGGGTGAATATATTAAACATGAAAAATCTTTGAAGAAGATGAAAAGAGCACTTAACGAAAAATTATCATCTAATATCCATATACAGAAATACACACCCAAGCTGGAAATCCCTGTCTTCACTGGCAAATACACGTACTGGCCTACATTTTACGATCTGTTCTCTGAGGCAATACATAATAATAACAATATCACGAAAGCTCAAAAATTTCAACATCTGAAAGGCAAACTCAGAGGCGAGGCAGAGCGTCTCATACAACATTTGAATATTTCTGCTGAAAATTACGATACGGCTTGGGCAATATTAGTGCATAGATATAATAACCCGCAAGTATTGTTTTCTAAACATATGGAAGTTTTTCTTAACCAAAATAACATTAATAAGCCATCCTGGTATGAATTGAAGAAACTGTATGATACTTCTACAGAATGTATTCACGCTATTCACAACCTTGGCGTTGATACAACAACATGGGATCCATTACTCGTTCACCTGTTATGTAAAAAGTTAGATCCACAAACATACACAGATTATGAGGAGTACCGTAAATCGCCAAGGTCATTGGCTACCTTGGATGAATTCATGGCCTTTTTGGAGGGTAAGTTCATGGCTCTTGAACCCCTTTATAGAAAGGACAAAGCAACTGCAGCTGCGTCTTCAGCAAATCAGAGTATCAAGCGCGAGTCATCGTCTTCTACAGAAAAAACATCGAATAACAAACCCTATTATCAGAATGTTAAGAATCGCCAAATTTTTGCAACTCAATTTAATAATTGCCCTATTTGTGATTTACCACATGCATTATACAAGTGCAAAAAATTCCATAACATGTCGTCGGCGAATCAATTGAAGACGATTTCGAAACATAGTGTTTGCAAAAATTGCTTGTACAAGCACTATGAAAAAGAGTGTTCTTCCACGAAACGGTGTAAGGAATGTAATGGCGAACACAACACAATTATACACGGTGCATATGTGCGCAAGGGCACATCAACTTCCGATGGAAAATTATCAAGCGGTATTCCTGAACAGGAGAAGCAGAGTAGTTCGATAGCTTCGACTGAACAATCGAGTGATTTGAAGCAAGTATATCACACAGCATCGCAAAGTTACGAAACAATACTTCCTACTGTTATTGTTAAAATACAAGCTAGAGACGGTACATATTTAGAGGCACGAGCCCTCTTAGATCAAGCTGCTCAAGCTTCATTGATATCCGAAAGTCTTGTTCAGCAGTTAGGACTGAAGCGTCATCGTCCTTCAGTGTCAGCATCTATTACTGGCATCGATCTGTGTCCGAAAAGCAACAAGGGCGAAGTGTCAATTCGATTCACGTCCATGTATAACAACGAATATCAGTTTGAAACGGAAGCGTATATCGTGTCCAAGGTGACCTTGGATTTACCTAGTAGATCGTTTCAACATGAGAATTTATCACATTTGCAAAATTTGGAACTAGCGGATCCTCGCTTCAATGTGTCTCGTCGCATTGATTTACTTTTACATAGCGATATTTATTCGCAAGTTATCATGGAGGGCCTGATCAAGGGTCCAGATAGAGCACCCATTGCCCAGCAAACTAAGTTGGGGTGGATTATTTCGGGGAATGTCAAAACGTTCAATTGTTACGTAGTTTCGAAGAGCCCTAAGGACTTGTCTCGATTTTGGGAAATTGAAGACGTAAATAGCACATCATCTTCATTGCCCACAGAAGCAGAAGAATTCTGTGAGGAGTTTTATCAAAAAAACAACGCAACGCCTGCCTAATGGTAGTTATTCGGTTGCTTTACCTATGAAGCAAGATTATCAACACAAATTGGGCACTTCTAGAAACAAAGTACTGGCTCAATTTAAGCAATTAGAAAATAGACTATCTAGAGATCTAGCACTGTCTGATAGTTATAAACAATTTATGAGAGCGTATATTTCTCTTAATCATATGCGCAAGGTCAACTTTCCTGTTCATCAAGCAAATTACTTGCCGCACCATGGAGTGTTAAAGCTGGATTCTGAAACAACTAAACTTCGAGTCGTGTTCAATGCATCTATGAAAACATCCTCAGGCTACAGCTTGAACGATTTGATGCATAGCGGACCAAACCTTCAGCGTGATTTGCAAGCTCTCATACTAAGCTGGCGAACATACAATTACGTGATCGTAGCAGATATCGAAAAGATGTTCAGACAGACCAATATCAGGGAAGAAGATCAACACCTACAAACAATATTTTGGAGAGAATCTCCGAATCATGACCTTGAGCAATATCGATTGACAACCGTTACATACGGTATGAAAGCAGCGCCATTTTTAGCAATGCGAACATTAAAACAGCTTGCGAAGGACGAAGCAAGTAATTGTCCTTTGGCATCGGCAGCTATATAAACCTCCTTCTTCATGGATGACCTTCTGGCTGGCCAAAATTGCCTACTTAAGCTTAAACAGTTAAAAGAAGAGCTTATACTCACCTTTAAATCAGCAAACATGAATCTGAGAAAATGGGTTAGCAACGTACCTAGTTTATCAGGCGATACTACGCCAAATAACAACCAAGTGCCTTATGAGTTCAAGGGTCTTCAAACAAGAAAAACCCTCGGCCTTAAATGGAACGCGTCAATTGATTGTTTTACATATCAGAACATAGCAATGAACACAGATAAATCGTTAACTAAACGTCAGCTATTATCAGAATATTCAAAAATATTCGATCCATTAGGATGGTTATCGCCATTAATCATTCGAGCTAAATTGCTTTTCCAAAATACATGGAACATGAAGTTAGCATGGGACGATGTAGTACCAGTGGATATACTTAAGCAATGGACGCAGATTAGTAACGATTTTAAAAACATAGCTGATTTTAAATTACCAAGGCATTTAGGTAATACAATACAAAGTTGTCAGCTACATGCATTTTGTGACACCTCGGATAAAGCATATGCATGTGTTATTTACTTAGTAACAGTAAATGATAAAGGCGAGTACACATCTCAACTCGTAGCTGCAAAAACAAAGTTAGCTCCTCTGGCAAAAAAGGTGTCTTTACCGCGCTTAGAACTTTGTGGAGCAGTTCTACTCTCACAGTTACTAGCAAAGGTCCTAAAATCATTCATAGGAATCGATATGAAACTACATGCCTGGTCTGATTCAATGATTGTTTTGGGCTGGATTCACGGTGACGTATCACGTTGGAAGCAATTCGTCGCTAACCGGGTGCAGATCATTACGAATATCATACCAGCGTCGTGTTGGCGACATGTAAGCTCAGAAAGCAACCCTGCAGACTGTGCTACACGTGGAATATCAAAGGAGCAACTATTTGAACATCATCTCTGGTGGAAGGGACCGGAATGGGTCACAAGAATAACCTCTGTAGATTTGGATGTTGCATTATATCAAACTCCGGACATCGAAGTAAAAGATACCGGTGTATATGCCACTTTACATCATAACAAGACATCGCTCATAAACGAATTGCTGCATCGACATAGCTCGCTTACTCGAGTTGCTAAGATTGTCGCATGGATATTGCGTTACAAGAATTGTATTCTCGGAAAACGCGATAACTCAAGTAACAAGGTGTTGTCATCGAAAGAACTCGACGATTCTTACAATATTATTATAAAAGAAGTTCAAGGTCAGGAGTTCGAAAAGGAATTATATGATCTAAAGAAAAATGGACGAGTCTGCACGGGAAGTAAAATATTATCATTAAATCCATTTATTGACAGCCAAGGGCTACTTAGAGTCGGAGGAAGATTAAGAAATGCTCATATCAATGATAATATTAAACATCCTATCATATTAGCTTCCCACAGTCGACTAACAGAATTAGTCATACATAAAGCGCATTTGACTACTCTTCACGGCGGACCTCGCTTAACATTATCATATACCAGAAATCAATACTGGATTATTAGCGGGATTCGCACTGTGAAACGCCAATTAAGGCAGTGTATTCGCTGTCGCCGATATAGTAGCGAAAATTATCAACATATTATGGGAGACTTGCCACAGGCCAGAGTCACTCCTTCACGCCCATTCACACACACGGGTGTCGACTTTACAGGTTTTGTAGAACTACGCATAAACAAAGGTCGCGGAGTAAAAACTTGCAAGGGATACATTGCAGTTTTTGTGTGCCTATCTACCAAGGCCATTCACTTAGAATTAGTGTCTGATCTGAGTACCCCGACATTTTTAGCAGCATTTCGGCGTTTCTGTGCGCGAAGAGGTTCTCCAAAGCATATGTATAGCGACAATGGCACGAACTTCATCGGCGCCGATCGACTTCTGAAGAAAGAATACAAGGAAATCATAAAAAATATTAACTCCGATTTCTTCAACAACATAAGCGACTTTAACATTGAATGGCACTTCAATGCTCCTGTATGGCCTAGTGCTGGAGGTCTTTGGGAGGCCGCTGTCAAAAGTACAAAGTATCACTTAAAGCGTGTGCTCGGCGAACAGAAGCTCACGTTTGAGGAATTTACAACATTACTTCATCAAATTGAGGCGTGCCTAAATTCACGACCGCTCTGTCAACTCACCGAGAATCCAGATGACGAGTATTTGACACCAGGACACTTTTTAATTGGAGACTCAATGTTATCAAGGCCGCAAACAGAACCACAGTCTCTTACTTTAGCCGGACGATGGCAACTTGTGCAGTCTATGAATAGACACTTTTGGGACAAATGGTCCACGGAATATTTACAGCAACTTCAAGTTCGGTCTAAATGGAGAACCTGCAAGAAGAATCTAGAAATTGACGACGTTGTCCTTATCAAAGACGAGAACCTACCGCCTGGCAAATGGGCGCTGGGTCGCGTACAAGCTCTTCACCCGGGCAAGGACGGCTTCACACGTGTCGTCACCTTGAAAACTAGCAACAATATATACAAGCGTCCTGTGAGCAAATTAGTTCCTTTACCAGTTGGAGAACAAGGCTCAGAGAATCAACTACCGCAGTCTCGTAGTCAGCCTTCGCCATTACTGTCTCAAGGCCAAATGCAGCGTGGCCCGAATGACAGCAGCAAGCCCAGAACTAGAGGCATCAGCCTCAAGAACTTTTTTATCACCATGTTATTCATATTTGGAACGATGATTTCGTCAAGCTTGCAACAAAAGGATCACATTCCGTTTAACATAACATCGTTTGAAGGCCACCAAGGATTATATTTTGACAAAATCACTAATATGCAGTATATCAAAGACGAATGGAAACTTATTGTTTATTATAACATGTCAACGTATTGGCAAGGTCTAACGAGCATCGAAGCTTATATCAAACACCTACAGGATCTGTGTAAAAAACGTAATTCGCAGTATCGAAGTATAATGATACAGTTAGATCATGAATTGGATGAAATTAAGCACTACAACACGTTGTTCATACCTAATACTGCAGAAAGAAAGAAAAGAGGATTAGTGAACGGAATCGGCTATTTAGCAAGTGAATTATTTGGAGTACTGGATGTAAGGTTTGCTGAAAAGTACAAGGCAGACTTGGAACAAATCGTTACTAACGAAAATCACCTTCAATCTTTACTACGGAATCAAACGTCTGTCATAGAGGCCCAACATAATATTCTTTACCGAAACGAGCAAATTATAAACTCACAGTTTAAATTTATTCACGAACGTCTTCAAAACATATCACTTGAAGTACATCACGTGCAAGCTGATTATGACACTGAAATGTATATCACATCATCTGCCCTGGCAGCGACAATAATCCTGAGTAACTTGCGACGTACACAGCAAACACTCATCGACACCATCACTGATATTTACCATGGCCGAATTAACGAGCATCTGTTACTGCCTGAACAACTACAGTACGAGACTAGTATGATTTCGGGTCAGTTACGAGGAGATTTGACCCTGCCAGTCGAGAAAGATAGTATCAGGGATTTATACAAACTTTTGAAGGTATTGGCTCGAGTGCATTCTAATTATCTCATCATTGAAATCAAGATACCACTTCTAAGCAACGAATTATTCGAATTGAATCAAATCATCAGCATTCCTCAGATATTAAACGCAAACCAGACTCGTTATACCATAACTCGTATGCAATATATAGCGTATGACCTTAACAAAGATGTTGCATTTTTTCTCTCCGAAAAGGATCTTCAATCATGTACTTACGTATCTGTTGAAAGAGCGCTCTGCACTTTAAACGCACCGCTGTACGATCTAAACATTAAACAATCGGTCTGCAATATTAGATTACTGAGTGACTGGCCAGGTGCGATGGCGTGTGCCACTACAATAACAATCTGTCGAGACCAGTGGATCAAGTTACATAACACTGATAACTGGATGTTTACATGTTGCGGCGAGTGCCATATTCGCATATACTGCACGACAGGTGTCACAATTAAAACGATAACAGGCACCGGTCTTATAAATATCGAGAAAGGCTGTACTTTAAAAGGAGAAGCATTCAGCTTATATGCGCATAACAGCTATTTTAACAAAATTCATGTGCAACATGAGATTGAAGCTCCGAAAATATCTATATTGAACAAAATAATCAATACAACAGTCAGGAAAGACTCTCCACCTCCAGAACTCGAGTATCACAGCGATTTATTATGGAACAAATTACAGACCAAGATAGATTCCATCAAGAGAAATTCTGAGAGGCAGATTTCGATCCATGATGTTCATCACTACTCGCTGCTCTACATATCGTGGTAGCAGCGATGATTACTGCGAGTGTCATCGCTTTCGTAAAGTTGAGGAGAGGACCTTGCGGCCGCACACCTTGCCCAGACGCAGCCGTGCCGCGGGAGGCAAGCTGCGAGGCAGGTGTGCCCCCTCTACAGCGGTACAAGAAAAGTGATAGTGCAATTTGTGAAACTGTGAATGAAGTGATCAGGCCAATAGAGTGCGTACCAAGTGAAATGAAAAAGTCAGTGCTAAGTGTAGACGTGGGGACCTCCCCTACTCCTCTTAGGTCGCGATTTAGTGAACTTTAACCATAGCTATAAGTACTAACAATATAAATTGTTCATTACCATTATATGTATCATCTAATTTCAACATTATATCATTTAGTGTAAGAATTCATTTTATTTTTCATTGTTTTTATATAATTTTTATCATACTGATATGATCTTTTGAGTCGGCAGGATGTACAGTTTACCTGTACAAAATGCTTACTCGGCATTTAAATTATATGCGCGACACCGTTGCATCAGTGTAGTACCTATTATTTTATTACAAATAAACCAGTGCACTTACAGCATTCAACTCGGGCGGTTTCTTTTATCATTCCTGATCGACCCTATATCATTTATATCATTTTTATATCATATCATTATATACTGCCGACACTGCCCATACTAAATAGGCGTAAGTCTATGTACCTATGTATGTGCCGATGCAGGATCCGTCGTCGAAAGAAGGGAAGTTATCAATATTAACCTTGATTCTCTTAATATACATTTCTCTACTTCGTCCAAATACGATGGAAATATGAAAAGTGCCACCTTACAATATCTTTCATCCTTGCCAACTCCGGATTATTCTCCCTTTATCTTCTCGCAATTTGCCGCATGTGATGTTAAGAAAAACGTACTGGCTGTTACGTCTAATGCAGTCGGTAGTGATAGTATTAGCCGTAAAATTATCCTTCCCATCCTTGAAGAAATCCTTCCAGTTTTATGTCACATCTTCAACCATTCCATCAACCGTGGCATTTTTCCATCCGATTGGAAAGATGCAACAATAATCCCTTTGCCCAAGAAACCTAAGCCCTGTTCCTTTTCAGATTACCGACCTATTTCCCTACTTCCCTTCTTGTCGAAAGTCCTAGAACGCTTAGTCCACACACAACTTAGTTCCTTCCTACATACAAATTCCCTCCTAAACACATATCAGTCAGGTTTCCGCCCTGGCCACAGTACTACCACTGCACTGGTTCACGTAACTGATGACATTAGGCTAGGTATGGATAGTGGGAATCTAACGGTCTTGTCGTTACTTGATTTTAGTAACGCTTTCAACACTGTGGATTTTCACATCATACTTGGCATTCTACGCTCTCTTAACGTATCTCCATCGACGATTGACTGGTTTCATAGTTACCTGTTCGGTCGCCGGCAACGTATACGCATCGAAGACTCTTTTTCTACTTGGTCGCACACTAATGCCGGTGTGCCACAGGGTGGCGTGCTTTCTCCTCTGCTCTTCGCAATATTTATTAATACTATCTCAAACCAATTACTTTCTTCTTACCACCTTTACGCAGACGATTTACAAATCTATACGCAAGCTCCTTTAAATAAGCTGGCAGAAGCTTGTACTATTATTAAGGCGGACCTGGCCAGAATCTGCGACTGGACTAAGAAATACGGACTCATCATAAATGCTGACAAAACCCAGTTAATTATTATAGGCAGCCCCAAATTAGTCTCAAAAATCAGTTGGTCCGATCTGCCACAAATTAGTTTCGATGGCAAAAATCTCGTTTTTAGTAAAACTGTGAATAATTTGAGGATCTCCTTAGACGAAAGTATGTCCTGGAAATCTCAAATGCAAGAAACGAGTCGCAAGCTTTTTGCATCCTCAGGTTCGTTGCGTAGGTTACGCAACTTCCTTCCAACTGTCACTAAAATCGCGCTCGCTCAATCCTTGCTTCTTCCCATAATTGACTATGCTGACGTCAGCTATCTTGACCCCACAGAGGAGCAGCTAGATAAACTTGAGCGTCTCCAAAACTTTTGCATTAGATTTATATTTGGACTGCGCAAATATGATCACGTCTCAGATTTTCGTAACAAACTCAAGTGGCTCCCAATTCGTCTGCGCAGGAATACTCACATTCTTACATTACTGTATAATGTTCTATTTAATCCTAGTACGCCCTCCTATCTCAAAGAACGTTTCAAATTCCTTCATGACACACATATGAGGTCCTTGAGGTCGTCTGAAGATCTGACGTTGGAGATGCCAAGGCATTCACAAATTATTTTGGAAAATCCTTTACCGTTCAGGCAGTGCGCCTGTGGAATGCTTTGCCATTACAAATTAGAAGAGCACCATCACTAAACATATTTAAAAATTCGTTAAAAAAGCACTATCTGAATACTTAACGCATTTTAATTGCTTGAATGCGGGTTCTATTTCAATGTATCTACAATAGATCCATTGAAATAGAACCTCATATTTCCTCACCTCGTCTGTCATATTATTATATTATTATGTATATTGTACGAATGTATGTAGGTATATATTTATTCTATGTATGTTTAAATATTTTTATGGATTATGTAATTGTAAGTATGTATGTATTTTATTTAAATCTTAAATACTGATTCATAGTATTTAACTACGCCATCGCCAGCATGTATAACTGCTTAAAATCATTCCTGTCCATCCTAAGGTTGCCTGTAAGAGATCGCACTAAGCGATAAGGCCGCCCATTGTACATTACTTGTAGTTTTAAGCCACTTGTACTGTAAAACTTTATTTTGGTGTGCAATAAAGTGTAATTTATTATTATTATTATTATCACTTGATCACACTTTTACTCGATTCTCTATAATTACATCAACTATAAACGAATAGATCATCAACAACTATGCATTCATACTGCACGTACGTACGAACAACAACACTTGCGCCCGATCGTGTCCGAGAACAGAATGACGCTTCACACATTCGGGTCTTCACGCAACGACCTAGAGGGTTGGCGGAGGCTGGTACAGGACCTGTGTCCTTCTCCAGCGGGTTCAGGTTGCTACCCCTTGAATAAAGGGCAAGTCATCGTCATTTAAGCAAAGGCCGCTTCAGTGTTCAAACCGTCCGGGCGGTCAACACGAGCCAGGTGACACCTGCAAACCCAGGGAGGGCCAGCGCCGTGTAGCCAGCTACACGAACGGCGACTTACAACCTCTGCGTAGTGTGTCATATTGTCAGTTGTGGGTTGTGTTGTGGCAGGTGTGTAGGCGTCCGCTGTTGTGATGGTCGCCCGCGCGCGCACGCGATGCACGTTCCTCTGCTGATATACGACAATGTCGCGCGGAAAGGGGCCGTCACCTGCTGGGTTCTGCTGGTGGTAAGCGCCGGTCGTTACCTGGGGGTGATCGTTGTGTCCACGGAGTCGTCGGGGACGAAGAGTACGTCTCGCGGCACCTCCTTCTTGTACCGGGGGCAAGCGTGCCAGGGAACCAGGTCCCGGACGTCGGCCAGGCCGAGGCGTCGCCTCGCTCGAACGTCCCCACGGACAGGCGGCGGATGTAGGTGTTCAGGCTCTCAGTTCGCTTGTCCCGGTGGGTCACGGCGTTACGTACGGTGCGGAGTGCAGCTACGGCGGCACGCAACGCCGGTGATTGCTGCGCGCAAGCGTCAGCACTAACCAGGCGGGGGCGGCGTGAGCTGCTTTTATAGGCCGGTTGTAGTGCGGGAGTGCGTTGATGACGCGCTGTATTTGTCGATCTACCCACTGGAATTGTTTTTTGTACAATTGCCATGCCGTCATGTCTGTGTATTAATCAGCACGTTGTACTGTTCCAGTTGATAGTAAAAGCAGTCCACCTGCGTCCAGACCCGGCGCTGTCCGCGCAGGAGTGTTGCCTCAAGGTGTCGCTGCTGCCGCTGTGGTTCAACCTCGACCAGGACACGCTCGCCTTCCTCGTGGGCTACTTCTCTAAACTCGGCACTGACGAGTCTAATGGTGAGTTCTATATGTAGTACAATACAAGCAGTCCACCTGCGTCCAGACGGACGTTACATAAGGGATCCTGCCGTTTTGCCGAAAAGATTTTGACAAAATTTCATTACCCAAACAAATTTTAGCAACCTTTTTTTATACCATTGCAATATTTCGAATGATTTTAGTACGCATATTTTTATTTGGTCAAATTTTTACTTGGCAAAATATTACCAAGTACATACATACATACATAGATTCACGCCTGTTTCCCGGAGGGGTAGGCAGAGACTACGGAACGCCATTTGCAACGATCCTGACATACCTCACTTGCTTCACTCACGCCCATCAAGTTTCTCATGCATGCTCTTCTGTTAAGGGTACTTCTGACTTGTCCTTTTTTCAGGATGTCTCCAATCTGGTCAGAGAATGTTCTCCTAGGTCTTCCCCTTTGTCCTGTCCCATTCACACTTGCCTGATATATCTTCTTTGCCAGTCTATCGTCATCCATCCTCTCCATGTGCCCAAACCATCTTAACATGCCTTTCTCAATGCTTGTCACTAAAGTATAATGTCATTATGGCATTTGGTCTTTAATCAAATGATTTATTACAGCAAACAATCTTCAGACAATAAACGTTTGGTGATATTAGTTTATTTATGAAAGTAGTTAGAGTAGGTTTATTATTAAAAAATGGTTAGGTTAGAACCGTGACAGTCAGAAACGACTTGCATTAATAGAAAAAAGAGATTGTTTTTAGTAGGTTACCCGGAACTGAACTATTCAGATTTTGCGTAAAAACTGTTATTCCAACTGAAATATTTGACTAAATAAAAAATATTAAAAGTACTAGTTGGTAAACAAGTTATAATTTAAACGTTAACTTCCCAAACATTAGGTTTGCGTTACAATTTTTTGTGAATAGATTTTTTGCTTAGCAATAACTTGGCAAATTAAATTATGCGAATATTTTTTTGGGAAGTGAAAATTTGTCAAATTCCTTTCGGTCAAACAAGGGAGACCTGTTACATAAGTATTACAATAATAGTTGTTCGTTGCAGACGATGACGCTAAGAGCGTAGGCGGCGTGTCGTGCGAGTCGGGCGGGTCGCGGCAGACGACGCCCACGCACCGGCCGCCCGTGATGAGCATCGCCAGCCACCTGCGCGACCCACCGCCCACGCCCACCTCGCTCGGCGACGCCGACTCGCTCTCGCTCAACGAACAAGGTAACACACTTTTTTCCTATACTTTCCCACTCCCAGGCAAAGGTCTAGTTTATACTCTTCCAAGCTCTATCTTGTACCAAGTTGGGCCCAATCCTGTCAAAGTTGTCTACGTCATCACGCCATCATTTTCGCGGTCCGCTTCTGTTCCGCCGTCCGTCTTGCGACAGCCATTTGCCCATCGGCTAGGATACATCAGGATTACGTGGGTCGCCCAATCCCACTTTATTTTGGCAGTCTTTGGTCCCACATCAGAAATACCTATCAGGGATCGCAGAACAGTATTTTGCACTCGATCGACCCTCTTATAACCGAGAATATATACTTTGACTGTCTTGTGTAGTGTGATGCGTATCCTGTGTTTCAATGTAAGGTTGGATTCAAGCTGACGATAAGTATGCCACAGACTGTAGGAACCAGTCTCTTTTCAAGTCTTACATATTTTAGTCATATTCTGTCATATCTGGTAAAACTAGTAAGCGGGCCCCAAGCTTAAAGGCGTGTAAGTTGCAATCAGGATAACGCACGATGTTGATATTTTAATCGTCATGGAAATCTAACAATTAAACTTTTATTATAATAATAATTATACTCTCTCAATTCCTACCTTGCCGTCTTAAACATTGAGTATAAATTCCAGTGATCCGCAACGATGAGCCGCTAATGGAGACATATGAGGCGGAAAGGCTGGTGTCAGAAAACCTGATTCAGTTAGAGGAGGACTTCAACAAACTGGGCATACAGGAGAAACCGGTGGCCAAGCTACCCGTCGACAATGAGCCTATCGACGACTCTCCTATTTATTTCAGGTATTTTTACGTAATACTAGAGGACCCGTGCTGCTCCACAGCATATTTTAATATTATAAAAAAGCTTTTACCCACATATAGGTATGATGAGTACATTGTAGCCTTATCTAATAAGTAAAAAGATGATACTATTAGCAAAAATGTATATATCACAAAACTTATTTTCTCACAACATTGGCTTTGCGTTGCACCTTAAATTTCACGATACCTAAGCTTAGGTATCGTGAAATTTCAACCTTGGCATTACTGAATGGTTTGCCGCCCAATAGGGATATAATATATAATATGTATAACTGAACATTGACGAAAGAAAGTTCTTCAATATGACTGTGCTGCCCTACCATTCTTTCCATTAGGACACTGTAATGTCCTTCGTCCAGGTGCCCAGAAAATAGCAAGTTATGAACAATTTCGCCAGTACCATAGTCAGTAATCGTATTACTGTTTTCCAGGTGAACTCTGAATTGACACTCGGGATATAGCTCACTTACACTCTGAAGTTCAGCATGCCCTGCGTACTGTCCATTGGCTACCATCACACGTTTGTAATCTGTTGCATTTGTAATGGTCTGGCCATATGCTTCGTCCCCAACAGTGAAGTTACTATATACATCCCACTTATTGACAATGTTATCAACAGTGGCCAAACGAATTTTATAATGTTTATTCTCACTTCCATATAAACAATAAGAAATTGCGCGGAATAAGCAATTACCGTCACCAAGAATGGCAATCACTTGAAAATTGTTGATGGTAGAATTAATCAAATCTGAACCCGTTTCCGACCGTATTTTTTTAGCAGTAGGAGGATCCGGTACCAAATTTCCAATAGGGCCGTCATTTACCAAGATTCTTTGTTCAAACTTTCTCTGAGCATTTTTCAATTTCCTTCCAAGAACCATCATTATAATTGAAAACACAACTACTCACAAAAAAAAACGTTATTAAATCAGAAACTTAAGTAACTAACTTACGCTAACTTCACTTTTTTCTTTATCTGTCAATATTTTACGAACAAAATTAAAAATATAGAGAAACAACTGTAATAATGACGTTTATAGTTTTGGTCGAAATTGTAGTGTTGGTAGGAATGGTAGCTTTGGTAGCAATCGTAAGTAACCTTGCTACCAAAACCACAATACATACCTATATGCCAAGAATACCATTTCTACCAAAACTACTATTCCTACCGAAAATACTATTTTATTTATTTTTATTTATAGACTCACGCCTGTATCCCCGAAGGGGTAGGCAGAGGTGTAATATTACACCCACATTTCGCCATGAATTTTAGGTCCCACGTAATAGGGGGCGAGCCTATTGCCGTACCAGGCACTCCGTGCTGCTACTGGGAATTTCCTAACACTTGCCCGACCCGGGAATCGAACCCGAGACCTCCAAATCCCACGCGCACATTTATGCCGCGAGACCAACGAGGCAGTCAAATACTATTCCTATCAAAACTACTATTTGTACCAAAACTACTATTCGTACTAACACTATCATATCTACCATTTTTTTTTAACTACCATTTCTACCAAAACCGCCAGAGCTGTCAAAAGTACCTACTTTTTCTCTCAAAACTACTATACTTACCAAAGCTACAATTTCTACCATAACTACCACTTGTAATAATATAATTATGTAACAATAGCACTATAAACCGCTGTAATATGTTCCACATAAAAAAAATAAGATGCCCGAAGAAAGTCCGTAATTTAAAAACACAAAAATTTTCCTAACATAAAACGTAAGGAAAATTCCTCAACATCAGAGATCAGCTCACCCAACATTAAGGGTTAACTGGTAACATTCGGGGAATATTACCTGCCATCAGCGATAGTTCACTATAGTGATAATTTGACTAACATCGGGTATAATTTTACACACCACTACGTACACTCACACCCGTATGAAAGTAAGGCAAGGTCACCTTAAGGAGGCATAACGTTTTTTCCTGGCAGTTACCGCAAGGAACTTATTAGATGCCATAAAAATATTTTTGAATTTAGAACCGTCCATGTAGAGAGAAAGCAATGGAACTTTGAGAAATTTATAGGAAAATATTGAAAAATAAGTTCAATGTCCACACCTATCTTCCTTCAAACTTACCCAATTTAAATGAAGATACCATCAAATGAAAGAGCTCTTTTCAGCGCGTGTTTTAGGCCTATAATGAAACGCCTACCTCAATGAGAACCAGATATATAGAAGCAGAAAGTCATTGACTACGGCTACGAAAAAGTAAAAAATGTATGGGAGAAAACTGTTTTTGCATGTAACTTGATGAATGTGCAAGTTAGGTAATTTTTAATGCGTGATGACAAATCTATGCAGCGAGAGCTTTCATTTAAAAAAAAATCATGCGAATCGGTTGCGTAGAACGGGCTGGCCGACTCGTATTATAAAACATAAATTCTTTTAATATATAGATTCATTTTTTATGCTCTTTGTCTTACGCTTTTGTATAAAAGCATGCATGAGAAATTTGACGAGAGTAAAGCAAGAGAGATATGTCAGGATCGTTGCACATGGCTGTTTGTAGTCTCTCCTACCCCTTCAAGCAACAGGTGTGAGTCTTATTGTATGTGTCTTACGAGTTACATTCTGTATTATTTTTTATGTTTTCCGAGCTTAATATGACCTAAGGCCCCGTTGGATGGACCAGGCGATTTAATGCAATTTCTATCAAAACAGTTGAGACACTTTGGACCTTATTAATATATTCGTGAGGCACAAAGCATTGCCGCTAGGTTTTTCAGTCTAGCTCGCGTGGCCCCGCTAGATACTCATAAATTTTAACCACTTCGCTGCCTTGTTTGCGCCCAAAACGCTTCAATAGCAAATCGCTATTTTGTATCTATCTATCTATCGTCACGCCTGTCTCCCATTGGGGTAAGCAGAGACTATGAAACGCCAAATGCTCCGGTTCAAACACGCCTCTTTCGCTTCCTCGACATTCATTAACCTCATCATACATGCTCGCCGGTTATGGGTACTTTTAATTTGGCCCTTTTTAGTACGTCACTTATTGGGCGTCCCTTACCGACATCTCCTTTCATTCTTACACGATACACTTCTTTCGTATTTCTTCTTTCATCCATCCGTTCCAAATGTCCAAACCATCGCACCATTCCTTTTTCAATTCTTGTCACTACATCTTCTTTTAAATCACACTTCTCTCGTATCACACTGTTTTTCACTTTATCTATCAGCCTTACTCTGCACATACTCTTCAAAGCTCTCATCTCCACGGCATTGATTTTACTTTCATGCTTCTTCTGCCATACCCATGATTCGCTATCATACATCAGTGTTGGCGCCAAAACTCCCTGCAGTACAGCAAGGCGATGATACTTGGGATAATTTCGTTACTGATGATAGACTGTAAGGCGCCATTCACACTATTTCCTGCTTTCACTCTCCTTTCAACATCCACATGTATAATTTCCCCAGGCGCGTGGTATTCTCCCCGGACGTGCCGATCCGGCTGGACTACGTGGGCAAGCGCGTGGATCTGTCGGCGGGACCCGTGGCCGGCCTGCTCATGGGCCTCGGACAACTCAACTGCTCCGAACTCACGCTCAAGAGACTCGACTATAAGTAAGTACATGTTTTATTTTTCCCTTACGGCCACTTGAATCCTTATATAGGGATTCAAGTGCCTGTGTCAGAATAAACGGGGCCTACACGGACTGGTTTAACATTGATCGTGGTGTTAGACAGGGATGTGTAGCGTCTCCTTGGCTGTTTAATCTGTTCATGGACAGTTGTTTGACCGATCTGAAAGAGTCTGAATGTGGATTAAGAATGGGTGGGTCAGTGTTTAAGACCCTGCTATACGCTGACGATCAGGTTCTATTTGCATCGTCAGCGTTGGATTTGCAGCAGATGGTCACCACGATGAATGAAGCGTATAAGAATAAAGGTATGAAAGTGAATGTTAACAAAACCAAAGTCATGGTCATAGAGAGGGATGATAGTGTAACTGAATGTGACGTAATGATAGGAGATGAAAAAGTGGAGCAAGTGAACGAGTTTGTGTATTTAGGGTCTTTGTTTACGAGAGATGGAAAATGTGAGGGAGATATTGAAAGGAGAGTGAAAGCAGGAAATTGTGTGAATGGCGCCTTACAGTCCATCATCAGCAATTATATTATTCCAAAGCAAGCTCGCCTTGCTATACTGCAGGGAGTTTTGGCGCCAACACTGATGTATGGTAGTGAATCATGGGTATGGCAGAAGAAGCATGAAAGTAGAATCAATGCTGTGGAGATGAGAGCTTTAAGGAGTATGTGCGGAGTAAGGCTGATTGATAAAGTGAAAAACAGTGTGATACGAGAGAAGTGTGGTCTAAAAGAAGATGTAGTGACAACGGTTGAAAAAGGAATGTTGCGTTGGTTTGGACATTTGGAACGGATGGATGAAAGAAGGAATACGAAAGGAGTGTATCGTGCGAGAATGAATGGAAATGTCGGTAGGGGACGCCCAAGGCGGACGTACGCCGACCAAATAGGTGACGTACTGAAAAAGGGCCAAATTAAAAGTACCCATAACCGACGCGCATGCATGATGAGGTTAATGAATGTCGAGGAAGCGAAAGAAGTATGTTTGAACCGAAGCATGTGGCGTTCTATAGTCTCTGCCTACCCCAATGGGAGACAGGCGTGACGATATAGATAGATAGATAGATTATTTTTCCCTTGAAAATACATTAGATACATACGTAGACTAATTATATATCTTTACCGCGCCCAGTGCAAACACTAACACTAACGAAAAGTTATTTCAATCTATCCATTCCGCAATTTCGCACACATAATACTCTATCCACAAGTATCAAGATCTTGTAATTCAGTACCTATAAGCATATTACCGACTCTATAGGATGCGTTTTCGATTTTCTATAAACAAATCCCCAATGAAGTTGCCCAAATGAGTCCAACATATGATTCTGGTTTTTAGACAAACTTTACTAATTTTAGTATAAATTTTAAGATAACTAGTAATTGAACTTAACACACCCAACAACAGTAATTGAACTGAACACCTTGAATAATAACCCTAGATATGCCCCTGATGAAGTGAACCGTTAATGCCCAGGCTAGGTCTGCTGGGCCTGGAGAAGCTGATCCAGTGGGCGCTGCACGAGTGGCTATCAGACATCAAGCGGCATCAGCTGCCGGGCCTGCTCAGCGGCATCGGGCCCATGCACTCGCTACTGCAACTCAGTGAGTACTGCTGACTACTGTTGCTTTATTATTTAACTTATTTTCAGGGTGCAAAAATTTAATTGATATGTCGAAAATCGGTCTGCCGTTGAAGAGGCCTATAACTAGCAATGGGCTGGCAGGCTGACGATGAACAATTTATTGACATAGCGGTAAACACTAATTACAAGTATTATTTTGCGGTTTCGAATTATTTGCGAAAAGAAAATATTTTAATCAAGTAAAGTATTCTTTATGCATTTGTATGCTAAATAATATCTAGTTTGTTTAAAACTATATTAAGAAATAAAATGTATGTCGAGATGTTCAATAACATCGCGTGATAAAGCTGGGACGATGTATGATGGAGTTTTCAGACCGCCCAAAGCCTCCGACATGCCCTTACAATGACGAAGAAGATGAATCTGAACTTAAATCTCTTTTCAGTAACGGGTATCCGTGACCTGGTATGGCTGCCGGTGGAACAGTGGAGGCGTGACGGCCGGCTAGTCCACGGAATTCGAAGAGGTGCCGCGTCCTTTACCGCTAGGACCGCTGTCGCCGCGCTAGATATCACCACCAGACTACTGCAGCTGATACAGGTTAGTACATTACCTTGTGACGTTTTATATTGTAACCTGATTCAATTGTAATAGAGTTCAAAATCGTTTGCAATGTTGTTTTTATGGTTCAGTAGCCCAATGGCAAACGGAAGCCTAAAGGTCGTAGCTGACTTACAAAATACCCCACTACCACCCCTTCCACATCTGTTCGCGTATTGACAGCTAGCAAGCAACTAGCTGTCGTAACGCTTACCGCTAACAGATGATTATACAGTCCACGGAAAATCTCTTCTTTGTGCATTTATAGCGAAACGCAGCGCAGAACATGTGAGCGTATGCCCGCGAATATACGAGTACGCGCGCTTTTGCGAAATAGTAGCTTCGATCCGTTCAGGAATTTGTTTGTGTTAATTGATTTTGAACATTATTTAATCGAAGAAAATGTCGATAATTGTTTGTCAGTGAAAAATAATCTACGTTGTGCTTCGATAGATGGCGTTGTTCTTACAATAGTTTTTTTTAACTTGGATTCTTCGTTTAAATGTCCATAGATGTTGCTGCTCATAACAGTGTATTGATGATTATAATTTATTGTCGGTGCAGGCGACAGCAGAGACGGCGTTCGACATGTTGACCCCGGGGCCCACGCTGCAGTTGGCGGACGCGTACGCGCGCCGCGACCGTCGCCGTCGTCGACGACACGACCCTGCGAGACACCCGGCTGACATACGGGAGGGAGTTGCTAGTGCTTACCAGACTGTCAAGGAGGTGGGTTTTGTTCTATTTGAGTGACTTTTCAAATGGGTTTGTTTTTCTTTTTTTTTTAATGCAGTTCAATTTTTATGACATGTTCTTAATATTTTTCAAATAAAATTTGGTTCAAAACGCCTTCAGCCTTTAGAAAATCGACTAGAAAAAGAGATATCCGCTTCAAAATGCTTATATCCATATCGTTTTCATTTATTGTATCCATTTTTCAGAAGGTTTTTTTTTTCATGTGAAGAAATAAGCTCTTTTTAAAAGTCATTCCTCATTTGTAGTATGATGTTTGACGATGATTTAATTTTATTTTAATTCGAGTGCAGTTTTATCAGTTTTATATATTTTAACTTGTACTATCCCAGATAACAATGCAAATTTGCCAAACTTGCTAGTTTCATTGTGACAAACTTGCATGAAGTTGGTTTTTCCAAGGATTTGGATGACGACGAGCACAGGTTGGTGGTCGGTCGACCTCCTAGATACAGCAGGATGTGCTCGACGACCAGCTGTTGTCGGACCACCAACCTGTGCCTTGTACCTGTGCAACCTTTGCAAAAGCAAACTTCATGCAAGTTTGATGCAAGTTTGTCACAGTGAAACTAGCAAGTTTGATTCAAACTTGCTGCAAGTTTGTTGTTATCTGGGATATTTGTGTCATAACTGTTGCGCGTGACGCCCGGCTGGAGATGCCGTGCGCGGCTGAGTGTGTGTGCTAACTAGCGTGTGCGTGTGTGTGTAGGGGTTCGCGGAGCAGGCGGCGACGATGGCGGCGGCGGCGCGGTGGCAGCACGGCGTGGGCGTGCTGCGGCACCTGCCGGGCGCCGCGGTGGCGCCACTGGCGCTGGCGGCCGCGGGCGCCGCCGACGTGCTGGGCGGCGTGAGGGCCTCGTTGGCGCCGCACGCGCCCCGCGACCACGCGCACAAGTGGCGCGCGCACCAACAAGCCACCTCCACCGGTACACTACCACTTCAACGCACTAACTATTATCGATTCCAACCAATAGGCTTGTGTCCACTAAGAATAAATCAGTTTGATTGTAGTATCTATAGATTCATTATTATTGGTAAATGTCTATAAAGTTTATTATCTTAACCTTTCGACGACCGAGGACATGAATTCATGTCCTACAAAAAAGTCCCCTTGTTTACCGACGACATGAATTCATGTCGAGATTCCGTCCTTCAATCTATGACGTTTATTACACTGGCCTAGTACATTTTATCAATTATTTCAAATGGCATTGCATTTTTACGAATCATAGACAGCTATGATACCTTCTTCTGATCCAATTTGATGTCAAATTAAAAAGTAAAAGGACATTTCATTTCAATGCGCGCGAAACTGTGAATTTTAGCAAATGTTTGCTATTGAAAAGGGTGAATTATTATAATGGATACATGCATATTTTTAGTTTTTATGTCGTACGGCGCGGTCGTATAGCCAAATTGACGTTTTAGAGGGCGCGGTACTTGAAAGGTTAATATATAAAATCCTTGCGTTACTGACTAACAGACACGCTACAGCCGAAACTATTGGGCACAGGAAGCTGAAATTTGGCATGTATGTTCCTTGGGGACCGTAGAGGTACACTAAGAAGGAATTTCCCGAAATTCCCACGGGATCGTCCAAAACGCGTAAATTAAAAAAAAATGCAGGCGTAGCTGCTGGCGTCCTCAAGTTTATTATAAAAAGGTAAGATAAATGTTATTCTTAGGATTCTAAAACTAAAAATAATGTCTTTCTTCTTGTGACAGTGAACACCAATCAGAGAGCATTACGTCTAACAGTGCGTCCGCCATTGATCTTATTAACGTTTTAGTAATAAATACGACTAAAACGTCAAACTTTGTACCTGTCAAATCGAATACAACAAATTAATAGTGGGTATACCAAACCAGACTTCGTTCACGGTTTGTTTTGTTTTGCACTTTGTGACATCACTCAACCGCCATGTTGGTTTACAACGTTTACATGTCAAATTCAAAAAGGTTTTTAAAAAGCCGTAATTAGTCATGTTGCTGATCGATTTTTAAAGAAAAATCAGTTATTTTGGTTTAACATCTAGTAAAGGAACGAATCAATTACTAATTACATTTTAGGACACAAGCCTATTGTTTTTCAACCACTTACTACTTTCTTTTATGAAATACTTTTGTTAACAATTGATTTTTAAAAACTTACGCTGGGAAAATAATTTCCTTTTAACCTAATGGAAGGAAAGAGGAACCCACCACGCACCCTCGGATTGCCCACCCCAACTATTGCTATAGAAAAAGGTTGACAATACCGAACTCCTCTAAAGACAAAGGATAAGGGATATATGAAATAATGCGGAAATGGGTTCCAGGAAAATACCTGACGTGCAGTATCCCGCTGTATGCGCCGACTATGCTTCGACACGTGTTTCGCTTCTCCACGAGGCATCCTCAGGACCGATGGGCAACGACTGAGCCTAGTTTTAACCTTTTTCTATTGCAATAGTTGGGGTGGACAATCCGAGAGTGCGTGGTGGGTTCCTCTTTGCATCCATTAGGTAACAATAGAGTTCGCCATGTAACGCCTGATTCAATCAACTATAATTTCCTTTTATTTTGGATCTTCAGACTTCCAAGTCCAACCCTGGTAATATCGACATTTCGTGACCAACAGACAATCATACCTGACACGATCGTTAATCAAAATTTTCTCTTGTTTCAGATTCTATAGACTAAGAAGAGCGCCCTGTATGAAATTTTGTACGATGATCTCCCCAACTTACTTAGGCTTCCTGTTAACGATGCTAGGAGTGCATCAGTACTGGAACACTTGTGGTCATCAGTCATTCAAGTCATCAGCTAAAACTACCCATTGCATACAAGCATAGAAAGTACTTAGTTATGATCCAGTACCGGTGTAATACCAGCCCATCTACAACCAGCCTTCCTCATGTGATCAATTACTAGTAGGGTGGATTGCACTGGCTCGTAGAACAAAATACTTTTATTTCTGCCTCCATTAAATCATTTCATGTGGGAATATGTACAAAACGTTGTCTCTCTACATATCCAAATATTTATTCACTAGTAATATATAGCTAAAATACATATCGAACATTGTCACACACCCATACCGTTGTGCGATCCACCCAAACCTTGCTCAGCTCAACACGAGGCTCATCCGTTGACTGCCACATACTTAATGTTCACATTTCCTTCATGAAAGCGCTATACCTTAACCATTTCGTTTTAATCATATAGCTTGTAAGAGGTATGACTTATGAGGAAGCGGCTTTTATGAACCATGTACTTGCCTCATTGGATTAAATTATAAAATTGTATGGCACACAATATTTTTATACTAAACACCTCTCCATAGTGTGAGCATCGTGTCTGTACCATGTAAACGGCAAGAACACACGTAGTGATTTTAAAATGTGATGTATTTTTATACAATGTTACAAATTACATAATCGAGGTACAAACGTTTCTCGTTTTGATATTAAATTATTTTTTATATTTTGGCAGGACAATATTGCAATATGAAGGAGAGTATGTTACGTAACTTATTGTAATCTTATGATAGTTTGTAGAATTAGTTAATGTTGATTTTAACGTGATTTCAAGTGCAGGGTTTTTATAATTTCTTCATTTAAGTACGATATAATTGTCTAGTATTAATATGACGATGTAAAACATCGGTAATTTCAAATATTTATAACTGCTTTGTCTGCACTTGAGATCACAGGCTTTTAAAATTATAATTTGCAACTACAGTCTGTGAATAGTTGCATCAGTGATATTTTATTTAGCATTGTCATCATCATTTCTACGTCAAAATAATATAAACGCATTTTGAATGCCATGTTTGTGTACAAAAAATGGTGTCATCCCTTCTAATTTTTACTTCCTTATTTTGAGGCAAAAAATAGTTGTACCCGCTCATGCAACTATCCTCGCCGGAGTGAAATAAATAAATATATAAAGCTAGTATAAAACGCTGTAAGACTGTGGTGCTTGGTTGAACAGTCATAGCATTTTAGAGCATTTAGCGGCTCCTTTAGGCTTTAAAAACGTTCATGTATATATGTACGTAATCAGACGGACGTCGGGTGCCATGACACAAGTTATAAATATTATAGGTTCTCGCTTTATTACGCCATTATGTGTTGGCATCTTGTACATAGATTTTATTTACATCATCCTGGAATTTTACTGTAATTATTCCAATTGGGATTTCGTTATTTTTAACTTGTTCATGATCATTTACCAATTAACTGACTTATTTAATTAATAGATATCGCATAAAAGACAACAGATGTAGTAAATTGTAATAATTTCGCGGCGCCTAGCCCTTATATTGTTTGTGATGATATGAAGGTTCTGATGCTACTATATTTTACTCAAAACAGATAGCAGTTTATATTTTCATTTTAATGCGTGATTCCTTGATATTTAATAGACTAGTAAGACTATTCCATTATTGTTTTTATTTCAAACAAAGAATAATCCTTTTGATAATTTGAAATCAATAAATAAATAAATGAAAAATTATTTGATCTTATTTATTTACTAACACTAACATTAATTATAAAGTATTTCTAAGCTTCTTTTTCTACTTTCTCTGGATATTTGTCTGAGAGGAAGCTCTTAACTTCTCCATATTCGACTTTTAAATTGAGACGAATCTTTTCATGGTTTCTGTGTTTTTCATATTTCTTCAGGTAAATTTGATAATGTGGCATTGTCTCATAGAAGCGAGGGAACTTCTTCTTTCTCAAAATAACTTTATTTTCCATGACATACTGTTTGAAGTCCAAAGTCTCATCCTTGGGTATTTCTTCTTTGGACCTAACCTCCTTAGGGCTTGCAATTACTTTCGGGAAATACGAGTTCTCCGCTTTATATTCGACTAAATGCAATTTCTTCTCTTCAGCTAGTTGCTGAGGTGTTCTCTGTAAAACAAATTAAATTGTTTTAAAATAATGGTATGATGTACATCTGAAATAATCAGATATTTTAATTAAGTATAATTATATATAAAAATATTATGTCAGTAATGCAGTAAGGAAAAACATTATATTAAAACGCCAACTGCTGACTACTGTATAGATATCCTATTAGTAAGTCAGGAATTAGTCCAGACCTCTGGGCCCATACTCCTTCCAAGCCTGATCCCAGGATTTCCTAAGTTCAAGCCATGTATTCACTAGGGGACAAAGTCGCTCGACTTATCGCGAACAGTCGCAGGACATTTACGTGCGACTGTCCGGCGACAGTGTCGACCGGCATTTCGCTTGTCCACATACCGGCATTGTGATCGAGATGTCGTCTAAGTGTTAACACAGTTTCGTTGGTATTGTGGACCAACGAAGTGTGCTATAATCGCGGGTAGTCGCGGAACAAATAGCAACACACGTCCTCACAAGTCAAATGCCGTCGGAAGCTGTCGAGGGACACGAAGTCGCGCAAGGTCGACGCTATCGGAGCGTCGACAAGCGAGTTGTTCCCCGACACGTAGATGTCGCCTGCGATATCGTTCGCGACGTCGTTCAACACGTAGAATTCGTGTCGGGCGACAGGGTCGCGGGACAAATGTCCCTTAATGAATACGAGGCTTTACTCTTCTACTTAAAACTTCATAATAATTCATGGGAACAATATTATTGCTATGGCAACACATTAAATTTTATGTAAAAGGTAGAACTATATGGAAACTTACCTGTTGCAAGAGACCAATGAAAAATGCTTTGACAATATGCTGCAAGTTATTAGAGCCCTCTACTTTAGCCCACAGGTCTTTAATACCAATAGCTTGACAAATTTCCTTGATAGCACGATGGCACACAAGACCAAAGCCTTCATTCTTTTTTTGTACAAATATTTTAGTTTTTCCAAAGGCTGTGTAGAAATCATGACTTACTGAAAAAAAGAAATAAATGATATGACAATGGCACATTAAAATCCATAAATTATTAATTTTACTTGTGAGTTTGAACTTTATTTTATTCCATATTATACAAAATAAATTGCATAAGTTTATAGTCTACTGACTAGACTAGACTGTATTTGGTAAGTGTATGTTGTATGTTTCATCAAGCAATTAAGGATTGCCTAGAAATTCATGATTTTATAACAGTTGCTACATTCAGACCAGACATAATATATGATGCTGATGTAAATTTTTAGACCCTTACTTGTATGGCCATTGTATATTTCAAAATGCATCAATTTCTGTCCAGCCCTGTTCTTTGCCTTCCGCAGAGCAGCAGGAGCTTCCTTTGCTTTGCCAAACCCAAAACCAGCCAGACCTTGACCATTTCCTGTCACCACCTAAAGTGTAAATGAGGATTATGCAAATATGAACATAAATAATTATATTATTTGACATTTATCATATAAAACAACAAATGAATGAGCTTAAGGTTGGCTTCAGGCAGCTATAACCAAGGTTGAAATAATATTCTTACCATAGCCTGATAATTCCTGGTGCGTCCAAGACTGCCCTTCATAATGAGCAGTGACCTAAGCTGCAGTACTTTAGTGTCAAAACCAGTGAACTCATCTGTAAACATAAACAGAATTTATGTTAGATATAAAAAAAATTTAATCTATGTTTGATGCAAATATATGAATACAAATCTATATACCTTCTCCTACTGGATCAGGGTGTCCTATGCTGCGGCCAGGCATTTTGGAGCCAGACCAACCCCTCTCTATGGGGCTTAGTCTGATACGTCTGAACTTTGTCATTGAATCACGGATTTTTATTAACTTCTCCAATCTGAAAATGTATTAGAAATACTACTTAAGTGGGTTTAAAGTGTCTTGTCTGATAAAAATATTTACAGTTTCACTTAAAATAACTTTGTTTGTCTACTTCAGTTAAAATTTACTTATGTAAATTGGTTACTTTGGGTGATTCTTACAGTTACATCAAGAAATTTTACATAACTTTTTATACACAACATGGGCTGGAAAATTCTTTTTTTGGAGTGGCACATATTTTAGTGAGTCTAAGAAATACACTGAACAGCATCACTGTTGCAAATTAAGTCCTACCTTTCTGGATCATCTGGCAAGCGTTGTTGTTTCAACAATTCTCTGCCTTTGATCACAGGCGCAGATAGACCGGGCCACAGCATGTTGACTTTGCCCACACCAATCATTTGACCACGGTTCAGATCGCGAATTCGAATTCGTCCTGCTCCTTTACCACGGCCTTTCTTAGCACCAGCATTACTCACGGATGTCACGGACTTCCATAGCTTATCAGCAGGTACTGAAAAGTTGTAAAATTATGACATAAGTTAAAAAAAAAATTATGGCTTAATGGCACTTCGTTAAATTTTGTACATAAATCGTCCTTGTAACTCGTAACCCTGAGTTTACTCACATTTATTGAAGAAATTTACACAGGCAACAGAAGTAGTGCTGAAATTTGTTTTGAGGTTAGGTGTTACAGTGTTTTGCCTTAACAATATATTTATTGGTCTGCTGATAATGTTTCCAAGTGTTAGTATTCTTGTGGCCATTTTTAAAGTGATAAAACTTTAATACACTTCTTATTATTTACAATATTATTCTGCCGAATTTAAAATAAATTCATTTTGACATTTGGTTTATAAATCTAATGTCAATTAAGTCAAAAATATCAACTGATAGTGATGTGCACATAGAAGACCAGGTCCCTTGTCTACTGTGTAAGAAGACCACCTTAGCTTTGTATAATGCTGTAATAATTATTATGCGATTTGCCGGCGAGAGACAAGAGAGAGGATTCTATTTGGTATTCATCCTGGAAAAAAAGCTTGGAATATTTTGGACTTAATTCAGGACTAACGCTTCTATAACAGATATTTTTGTAAAATGCCTTTTTATACAGAGGAAATCTAGAACACAAGTATACAGTCTCTACCTACATTATATAACTACTTTATTTTTTATTTACAGTAAGTAAATAAAAAGCCTAAAATCATTGGCTATCTCATTGGCTATGAAATGATGAGATATAGGGGCGGCACATATCTGACCGAAGATGCGTCGAACGTATCTTCGGTCGCGTCTATTCCGTTTCCGTCAAATGAACCGGTACACATCTGACGGAAAATGCGTCGAGCGAATCTGCACACATTCGCCGAAAGCGTGGCTATTATGCACACATGTAAGTTTGTTCGTGCAGGGCCGTACTCAGGGCAGCTCAATATTTTACTGTCATATTCTTTTACCTAATCATTTTTCGTGTTCCCTGATGTTAAATATGTAGTCACTGAAGTCCTGTAGTTATTTATATTGCAATTCGAGTTTGACTTAAAAATATGTCGGACTTCGAAGATTTTTTATAGTAGCCAACAAGCGTTATTTGAATATAATTATATCCTATTTAGGTATGGAGGTTCAAAAATAAAAGACGATAATACGATTTGGTTACGGTTTTCCACAAAACTTATACAAATTATATAGAAGGGGTTACAGACTACAGTTGCAGAGCAAGACACAAAATGTTTTCTATATAGGTATGTATGGAAATTGTTCCCGTGGACCTTTAGGGCCTCATACCCAAAAATTGACCCTCGATCCAAGCTAGCAAATATGCGTACACTCATAGCACATACTAACACTACATTATTCTACACAATTTGTTTCTGAAAAAATAAGTTAGGTCTGGCGGCCCTGGAATCTTACGATCTTAAAATCACCGATCTGGGAATGACATGGATATGGTATGTCCAATACCTACGAATTTAGCGTCCACACCTGAGAAATTAGCGTGCACACCTACGAAATGTTGGGCAAATAAAATGGCTGCCATCTGAGTTGTTCTCCAGAATGTAATCGATATCGATATGGAGCCGGTTAGAGGAGAATAATACATTTTTGTAGTTAGTTACCTTTGTTAGTTTAAATCTTTTGCCAGATTAGTTTATTTCATAATGCAAATGTGGGCGAATATGGCAAAGCGAAAGACGACCCTTGTATGAAACATGTAACAAAATATTCTCTGAGAGCCAATATCGGTTTTTTAGACATATTTATGCACAAAAACAAAATTATTATGTTTGATAGACAACGATTTCACAGAAGATGTACCACAAACCTTGGCGAAAAATATGGCGACAGTGGCACGAATGACATTTCTAATAAAATATCGTCATGATTAATTTATTCAGTAAACTATGGCAATCTCTTTTTTCTGACAGAGATATCCCTAAGACAAAACGAGACAACATTATGTTTGGTGGCTTTATGTCGATTTCGTATATATATGTGTATAAAAGAATCATGGCGAAATGCGGGTGTAATATTACACCTCTGCCTACTCCTCCGGGGATACAGCCGTGAGTCTATAAAAATATAAAATATAATAATATATGTGAATAATGTAATTTTTCTATATGTACCTACTATTTGCCCTCTCCATTTATATTCCTAACTCAAAGGTCAAAATTCACGTGGTGCGTGGTGCGCGCGACGTCGACGGATAATCCGTTAGTACGCTCGACGTACTAACGGATTATCGGTCAGGTGTGAATGGTTGAACGTTTTTCTATACATTTGTATGTATTGGCGTTACGCGACCAATAAAACGCGACGGATCTTCCGTCAGATATGTTCCGGGCCTTAAAGTCGAAAATATTTTCGTCCAACCATTAAATCAGAACGCATCAATAATATTTGACAGTTGATTTACGTGGCTGACTATCCCCCCCCCCCCGCTGCCACTTTTGTTTGTCTCCGAATTTACTACAGATTTTCTCGGTGACTTCGTTGTATTTTCCATAAAAGTGTGCAATATAAATTAGAACTTTTGATATACTTTTAGGAATATCATAATGGGTTTATGTAAATGTCCAAAGAGACGAGTTACTAATCAGTTTTGTTTTGAGCACAGAGTTAATGTTTGTGAATATTGTATGGTGACGAATCACCCTAAGGTTTGTTTATTAATCGATAACTAACCTTCGTCTACTAATTGATGAACAAGAAGTAATTAAACCATGATCTTCTATTTCAGTGTATAATACAGTCATATCTTCAATGGTTACAAGACAGTGATTACAATCCCATTTGTGAAATCTGTACAAAAAGTCTCAGTGAGGGCGAATGTATCCGCCTTACTTGTTATCGTGAGTATCGACACTAAGATAATATACCACAATTTTAGTTTAAGTAAAAAATCATGTAAAGGAAATAATACAGTTGATTAGAATAAATTTTGTAAGGTTCTACATTTATGTCATCTAAGATACATAGGCGTCAGATAGCCTATAACTTATTAATACATTACAAATAATTAGGTTGGGAATATGATACACACAGATATATTGTATATCAAATATTGTATTTACAAGATTGATGAGGATGCGAAGGATGAGGAGTATAAGTAAAAATAAAGTTATCTCAAGTAGTACTAACAAGGTTTACTATTTACTTCTCAGATGTGTTCCACTGGTCATGCGCAGAGGCTCGGTACAGGGCTCTCCCTCGCACCACAGCACCAGCAGGCTATCAGTGTCCATCATGTGCCACACCAGTGTTCCCTCCACCCAACTTGGTCTCCCCTGTGGCTGAGGAACTTAGGGAAAAGTTGGCAGGTGTTAACTGGGCAAGAGCTGGCTTAGGTCTACCTCTGGTAAGTAAAGGTTGCTTAATTTTTTTTATTTATAGTCTCACGCCTGTATCCCCGAAGGGGTAGGCAAAGGTGTAAATATTACATCCACATTTGGCCATGCATTTTAAGTAATTGCTTAATTTAATTATATATTTGCTAAGTACACAATATTTTAATGTACTTAATCTTTTCTGCTGTGTGTGTCTACTAAATTAATATTTGTAATTTTTAGAAGTGACATTATGATTGAATAGTGTGAAGTGAGAGGATCAATAAGTGGTAAAAAATAAGAATATACCTATACAAACTTTACTTTTATAGTGTAGTTAGTAGCAATATAGACAGAAAAAGTTCTAAAGGAAACAATAACTTCCAATGATTAACTGCACTTTGCTTTCACAAGTACTTTTAAAGTAGTCAACTCATCACAAGTATTTAATGATAATTTTCAGCTGTCAGAAGACCAAGACATGAAAGGCGCAGTTGGGCGTCGGAGCCAGTCTCCCATAGATCATTCTCATTACTATACAAGTAATGTAGACAGCCAACGAGGAACACCAGTTGGCGCAAGTGATGACGAATCTACAAGCCGCTCTGCTAACGGCACACCACATTCCATTGTTCAAATGGCTGATGAGCCTGTCAATATGTATGATAACACTTCTATCAAGAGGACTGACAGTTTACAAGGTGTTTACTAGTAACAATATTTATCATCATTACATGTTCTGTGAGATTCAGTATAATAAAGAATACAATGACAAATACAAACACGGTTAGAGTAGTGATTTAAGCTGCCACCTCGCCGCTTGATACTGCGCTGAGTGTTGTGGATTCGATTCCCACACGAGGCAACACTTTGTGTAAATCGCAAATTGTTGTATGATTGTAAAGTCCGCAGGACTAAATCCTGTGTCGCAGGATTTAGTCCTAATCTGGGATACTTATCAGAATGCTCATTATTTCATATTTTAGGTGGTCAAGCTCCAAGGAAAAGTTTCAAATCAAATGACCCTCCGAAAATGTCGAGCAACTTCGATCACGACGAAAATAAGTACAAACAAAAGTCAACATTTGCTTGGATCAGCAGATGGTGGAAGTAAGTGTTCCTATCACCTTTCTAAGGATTACTAGCTTATTTCAGTACAAGTATTTGAAACTTCAATTTGGTTCATATTTTTTATAGGAATTCACTCCCATCTTCTCGTGTGCGAAGAGCCGGAGGGATTTACAGGCGCTATTGGATCATGCTATTTGTTTTCATAGCAGTCATCATAATACTGATACTACTCAGTCGTAGGGATGTGGATGAAGAAAATCCCTTTGGATTCATTCATGACGATGACAAGAGAATACTTCAGAAAAACTAAACCATTATTTATTTACAAATTAAGCAATTTACAAGTGATATATAAACCTATTAGCATTGTATTATATTATTATTTCTTTTGAATAATGTGTTAAATTAATAATTCTTTAATTTAAAATATAAGATGTTAAATAAACTTCAAACTCAGTTTCAATTGTTTTTATTGTGTGATAAGCAGTGATCGGATAATCGGATGCATATTCACCTAAAGTTCATTTTTGGCTAGGATATTATGGAAGCGGCTTCTTAAAACATATTTTTTTAAATATAAATCCCGGGATTCCAGAAAATTCGGGTATGTGAAACTACTCTGTAACATGGTGAGGAAACGACGTCTTTAACATGTGGTTTTTATTTAAAAAGAAACTGGTCTCAGGGATTACATGATTATTAATGTGTATTTACTTGAAGTTAATTTTAAGCTCCCCCATCAATTTATGAGTATGTTGAGTGTAAGAGGAATGGTAGGCAGTGGGTGCTGTTGTATCTAAGTTAATAATTATTAAGAGATTGAATGGTTTTACGTTGTAATTCTTATTTATTATTCGTTCGAGATAAATGTTTTGAAAATTGAAGAAAATTAAGGGGCTTTTATTATTTTTAGAGCTTTTTTTGATACAAAAGTTAAAATAAGTTAATTTACGTACACCCGATTTGATTCTATAATAAAAACACAACAAATGTTGTGTTATTACGATACCGTAATCCCGGGATTTTTCGATTCAAAAGTGCATTCCATAATAGCCAACACCTCAACATTAGGTAAATATGCATCCGAATATCCAATCACTAGTGATAAGTGTGATAACAAATGTGATGTTAATACAAGTATATATATAAAAATGCATTAATGAAAGCTTGCATTACCAATGCATTTCAAAGTCTACAATATTTTTGTGCATGATTCTGCCTGTTTGTTTAAGAACATCACAGAGAATATATCATTGTAGAAGTCAGGGTAATACTCGCAGGCGCGGCGACAGTCTGGCATCCAATTCATCTCCAACAATATGGGTTGAATGACCTTCTCACTTTTGGCATCTCGCCAACTCAACATAATATCAGCTGCATACAATGCTCTAGATTGTGGACTTTTTGCTATACCCTTAGGTGGATCCTTGGCAGTGGCTGCAGTAAATAATTCAGATACCATCTTGAATATTGATTTTTCAACTTCTTCCCAGTCATAATTGGCAAACTGCCTGGACCACGCCTCTTTGAAGTCTGCACACATCATTTTGAAGAGTGGAGCCCCTTCTGTATAATTCATTACAGTGAAATGTTTTTCATAATCTTCAAAATCATCTAGAGAAAATGGTTTATTAGCAAACCTAAGGAAAAAGTTGTTATAAATGTATACCTCTGTTGGGTTAACAGAGGTTAAAATAATCACATAGCGAATGTCAAACTTTACTTGTCCAACCTCAGGCCTGTCAAAAAGAACAGGATTTTCAATATATTTCTGTGCAATTTTAGGGCCAGTTAGAGGCAATCGACATAGAAAATCTAAGTTGTCACTTATGTAGGTGTCCAGCCCTCTTGCCAGATTGTATGGCTTACAAATCCAGTGATTATCTAAGCCAGCCTTCTTCCTCCGCATGTAATGTGCTACTAACTTTGGTAGATCAGTGTTCATGTTAAAAGTAGTAGGCAACCAAGGAGGACATGTCTCAAGTAAATCATTATCATTGTTATACTGATCTGAAGCTCGTCTAGCAATGATAGCCAACAAGTCCTTAAGTGTTGTTACATATTCAAATGGAAATTGGTTTACAAACTTATGCGGTGAATTGACACTCAAATCTTCAAATTCTTTGAAATGTTTAACATACCACAATATATCTGCCTCATTTTCATTGTCAACTATCTCAAATTCGGGTGAGGTTAAATACTCATTTATATATCTATACTCTGAGAAGACTTTAAGCTTTCCACAACTAACTTCTCTATCTTTCAATAATTCCAATTGTGGTAGTGTTTCTACCATATGTCCTTCAAGAAAATATTTAGAGCTTGGCTCTTCTTGAGTATAATTAATGCCAAAATGCTCATAGTGTTTCCAAGGAATGAGCATAGCCTCTCTTTGTAGAGAATCCGAAAATTGCCCTTCCACAAAGTTTCTAGTAACCATTTCACCTTCTTCAACATCATTAATAGGGAACAGCAAAGTGTAAGTTAATTGTTCAGGCACATATATGAAGGGAACAGCTCTGAAGTTTGGAGTATCAGAATGTGTAATGCCAGAGCCTAGCTCATCTAGTACATACCACACAGGCACTCTATCTTCAACAGAAAATTCTTCACCTCCAATTGCATATGTGTGGGCATACTTCCAGACATGTTGTGCCACTTTATTGATTTGCTCTTCAGTTGTCTTAGCCGATATTTGCATTAACTGGCACATTCTCTGTAGAAGTCCTGACACGTTTCTCAAGGTAGCCTTAATATTATTAGCCTTAAAAGTCCAGGCGTGATCGACTAAATAAATATGACTAGGATCTGAACGGTCGATATCCCTGATAGCAATGACACTCCACAAGGGATCGTAAGGCATTTTATCCATATCTTCATAGTCTATTTGAACGAGTTGAAAGGATAAACCAGCGTCAAACATTTGATCAGTGATTTTCTTACATAGATAAGGCCAAAAATGTTCAGGCACGCCTGATAATACAAGTTGCGGTTTGTGTAAGGCTAAAAAGTTATTATAGGTTGATATCCCGTCCATGGTTTTAACGTTTCACTCACAATAAGCCCAAAAAGGAAATGAGAAAAATAAAATAACAAGATCCACCGGGCCCGGTAATTGTCACTGTCAAAAATGTCAAAACAATAAAATTTGATCAATAATAATAAATGTTGATAAGAGTATCTGTTTATTGGCACTTAGATAAAAAATCTGAAAATATGGTTTCATTGTCCATTAGTCCAAGGTTTCAGTGCCATGACTTGGCAAAGTAGGCAAGATTCTGAAACTGCCCATCAGTTGCCCAACAGCAAAAAAGATATTGCACACTGTATAGCTTTCTGGGTATGCTGAAGACATGTCTAAAATAAAGCAATAATATTTAGGTGCTCTTTATCTTTGTAGTCTAGTTAAGTCTAGACTGCAATAGTGGTGTAGCTAGGTGTGGGCGAAGTGGGCCTACGCCCTCAATCTCGGGCTAAGCATACGCGCTCACAGCCCACTGGAGCATATTTCCTCTAGTGCAGGAGTTCTATTCTAGGAGGTATGGTCACGAACGGTCCTTTTATTATGGTACCTATATTGGTATAGGGACACAAACAAGCAAGAGGGTCACCTGATGGTAAGTGATGACCACCGGCCATAAACACCTGCAGTGCCCGAAGGATCAAAAATTATGCAATCTGAAATTTCGTATGCATAATTCGCTTAAGAATTTCGCATGAAAAGTTTCGGATACGTCATAATAGTCTGCTACTCTAATTACGTTAGACTTAATTAGAAGTGGCATACCAAAGCTGATAGCTCAGACACCATGCGGCCCATGCGGGTGCTCGACAAAGGACATATATGAGACATGGTCTGCTCCAGCTCACTCAGAATTCATAATAACTAGATATGTACCTATTGAAAAATCAAGAGCCCCGCAGACGCAACTTTGCCCATGTCAAGATTAGTCTACGCTCTGAGTCATGACTTCATGAGTCTAGTGAAAGTGTTGGGAGCTCCAGCCCCGCAGCCTCTGCCTCTCCTGATACTTCCCTGTACCTAGTACCTACTGTAAGATGGGTAGGTAATTAAGTATAGCTTGCTCCATGCCGCGGAGAAAACGATGACGTCAGTTATCATGAAAATCTTTGACACTGCTTATAGAAGTCAGTAGGTACCTCTGAATATAATCTAAGCTCTGAATAAACTGTCACCGGTCTAAATCTAAACCATGGAACATCACCATCTGCAGGGCCGAACCGTCCCTATGTGCAATGTGCGCGGCGCACACAGGCGCCAGGGAGACAGGGGCGCCGCGCGCCGAGATATGCGTTAATTATAACAGTTATTTTCGAAAACGGATGCCAAAAAAGGCGCTTCACAGATTTCGCACACAGGCGCCGCAGTGTGAGAGTTGAGAGTTAGCCCGGAATTGTCGACAAAAAAAAAAAGCTCATCCGCCAATCCGCCTTCCGGGTACCACTCAAGCTAGCCTACGCTACTGCACAGGCGCTTCATAGATTTCGCACACAGGCGCTGGGTTGGGTCGGAACGGCCCTGACTATCTGTATAATCTATGATCACCATCTCACTATCCCTTTGGGTTGAGCAGGAGAGACAGCCATACGCTAATAATGAGCTAAGTAAGTGGACCCAGGGTTGCAACTGGGATAGCGCTAGGAGCATGAATAAGTTAGTAGCAAATAATGTATTGTAGTATATGCGATAAAAGTGTACCCGCTGGAGTCTAAACTGTACGAACGTACGTACGCTGCACGGAGCGGTCGTGTCGGGCTTCCGCCGCGGGTTTTAGCCCCGGCTCGAAGCGAACGTTCGCGCCGTGTTGGACAATCTAGTTTAACCCTAAAAGTTAATATGTACACGTTGCTTCTTTAATTACCTACCTATAGCAATTCTGCTAACTAAACGAGATCGGTCATCTCGTTTGGCTAGTAGCTTTGTTTGCTTTCTTATTCAGCGGTAGTGAAAGCTATTGCGGATAATGAAATCTCGGGGTTGATTCTCCCTTCTGAGCGGGGACGAAAGAAGACCGAAACAAACAACAAAAGAAGAAGACGACGAGATCGCGAGTTAATTCTGGAAGACTGTGTTATTGTGATCCGTACTATAGGACAGTATGAATATAAATGAAACATAACATAATGCCAAGTCAATGTATTTATATCGCATGGTTTTATGCTAACAACCTTTATCAGGGAACATTGATGGTTCTTATATACTAATTAAGTTATTTGATAATAATTAAATCACATTATATCTTTATAATAATAAACTATACAAAAGCAAAACCAATTCATACGCAAAGCAACATATACTAACTGTAAACATGATTAAGCCTCGTATTCATTAGGGGACATTTGTCCCGCGACCTTGTCGCCCGACACGAATTCTACGTGTTGAGCGACGTCGCGGGGGACATCGCCCGACATCGCAGGCGACATCTACGTGTCGGGGAACAAGTCGCTTGTCGACGCTCCGATAGCGTCGACCTTGCGCGACTTCGTGTCCCTCGAGTTTCCGACGGCATTTGACTTGTGAGGACGTGTGTTGCTATTTGTTCCGCGACTACCCGCAATTATAGCACACTTCGTTGGTCCACACTACCAACGAAACTGTGTTAACACTTAGGCGACATCTTGATCACAATGCCGGTATGTGGACGAGCGAAATGTCGGTCGACATTGTCGCGGGACAGTCGCACGTAAATGTCCTGCGACTGTTCGCGATAAGTCGAGCGACTTTGTCCCCTAGTGAATACATGGCTAAAAAGATTATGGAATTATAGATCATATTGATACTGATTAAGTAACCACTTATATTGGGTAAGCATTTACAATTAATACCTAATCATTAATGGTTATGTGAGTGAGTGCTTTGGCACTGACAAGTAGCCCTACAGACCCTGTAATGTATACCTATTGTTATTTATTTCATTTTTCAAAACCAGGATTGTTCATAGATAGCTTATGTTGCTATGCGCCTCTTTTATACGCCTCAGCAATCGCCCTTATCACGTACAAATAACGTTTACATACCGAAGTCACCTTCGTTGCTTAATAATATCGATTTCTATTTCCAATATTCTTATAATAATGTGCGTTATTGGAATTTAACACACATTTACAGGGGGTACACCGATGAATATCAAGTTCCTTAGCGCTACTACCAATAGTAATAAATAATAGAAGATACAGTCGTCGATAGTCGGCACTTACAGTGGAACGAGTTCACAGTAAGCGTGGAACACAATTTTGTATAAGTATGTACTTCGGGTCAATTGGAGTCAGAGTCGACGTGATTTCTGTAGTTGCGTCGGGCCTTTTTGACTCGCTGTCGGAACTTGAGGGCGTGGTAGTCAGCGTCGTCGGACAAGTCGTCGGCGCGGGGTTGCGAGTGTCGCGCGGTGCTGAGGGCGGCGCCTCCGCCGTCGGGAGGAGTACCTCCGGCCGCTGCCCACGTGCTGCTCTCAGTGCTACAGCTACTCTCCAGCTCGCTCTCGTTTGTCTCATTCATGAGCCGCGCCACCGAGCTGCTGTACCCAACTTTCGGGGAGTGATGCTCGACGGAGGTACTCGCGCGCTCCGCCGGCTCCTTCGGCGGAGGGGACTCGCTGGAGTCGGATCGCTGCAAATTCATCCTACCGTTCCGCCGCACTCTTCTCAAATTCATTCGCAGTCTGCTCTCTGGTGGTGGTGACGAATTATTGCTCTCCGATTCTGGCGGTTCGACGCGAAGCGATTCTCCTAGCGAGTCCCGGGAGCCGTTGATCGGCGTCGGGATGATGCTGACGAGATTCGGAGGAATGTTGTGATTGCCGTTTTGATTTCTGGGCGATATAGGCCGACTACCCACTGACTGATCGTCGTCTGAATCCACCTCTGCTATCAGAAACAGCGCTGATGCATTTTGGCCCCTGTAACCTGAATACAGAAATTCGTTAAATCTTTGTCTATTTTAGATTTTACTTTAATATAAAATAATATTTAATGTTGATAACGCAATACATCAGTTTTACCTGTACTCGTGCTAGGTTGAGCCAAATTATCGTCGAAATTTTCGAAATTAGAAAAGTTATTATTATCACTACTGTCTTGAGCCATGGCAGCTCCTGAAATGAAACAGAGAAATGTGTTTATTTACAAGCATTTGTACTTTTGAATTTCTATCATATTTCAATTTTATATGAGGCAGAATGTTTTTGTACACCTACAACGCTTTAGGGTAACTCACCGTTGCTTCTTAAATTAATAGTTTTCCTATAACTAGTGACTTTACTTTTTCGCTTGGCAGTGCGGGTCAGGTTCATGCGGCGCCGGAGCGGCCGAATTATCTGAAAATTGACAAATAAAGTAACGATTAATAAAGTTAAGTTGAACGTAAAATCAGGGCTCGGATACCGGTAAAATTTTCAAACCGTTATTATGTACTTGCCGCAAAACCTTTACATTTGGTTTCGTTCTCATAAACCGGTTTTTTTTAAACCGATATTTGGAACAGTATTTACATAAAGGTTTTTTCGGATTAAACGGTTTAGAGCAATAAAAACCGGTTAATACGGACGCCCCATAAAGAAACGCGGCGCGCTGTTACGATTTTATTCAGTATTAAGATTTTTTTGTTTGGCAACGTGTTTACCGACATGACGTTCGTCGAATAAACCGGTTAATTTAGGTTAAAATAAAGTTCAAAAACGTTCACGTTCTTAACAAAAGTTCGGGGGAAAACCGTAATAAACCGGTGTTAACCGGTATTTTTTAAACCGGTTCCGAGCCTTGCGTAAAATTCTATCACAGTTACCTTCATAACGTAATATTGTACCATGGTAATGTTACGTATACATTATTTTGACTTTATACAAACAGTCGGAACTCTGGCCATTCCCACGGATTTCGAGCTCGCTACCTAGTATGCATCCAAATATGAGGTGCGTAGTTTGTGAAGTTACTGCGCTTTACAAGACAAGTCTGAAGCAGTCGCCTGGCAAGGCAACGAGTGCGATTTGTCGCTTACCACTAGGTGGGTCGTCAGCCTGTCTGTCTTTACAACTATATCAAAAAGTTACAGACCCGTCCAGAATTCCGGAAGAGGCAGTGCGCCGGCTCGTCGGAGTCGGTTCGTTCACTAGAGGGCGCCGACAGTCGCGAGTGCGCGCCAACGTGCGAGAGCGAGCCCACGTGTGTAGCGTGCGTGTGTGTGGTCACGTGCGCGTGTGTGTGTGCGTGCGGCAGATGTCTCAGCGCGCGTGGCGCCAGTCGCCGCGGGCCGCGAGTCCGTCGCGCGGGTGTGCGCTTGCCCTTAGCACTGGTGCCGCTCACGCATTTGCTGCTCGATTTACTTAGAGATGTGCGGGACTGCTTGCTGCGTCTAAAGTACAAATGAAAGTTTGCAAATTATTATAATGTATACAGGCTGTAATAAGACCCTTAAAAAACTGAAATACCATATTGTACCAATCATTACGAACATTTTTTACTTTTGCGCCACCACCTGGGAAATTACTGGTTCAGGAGACATTAAGGCTCAAATGCTCAAATGCATTTATACCCTGCTAAATTGTTCCAAAGATGTCCTATGAACCCATGGATAAGAAGGTACCTATTTCGGGAATTGGACGCGTGCACTTTTAACTGGGGCTTAAAAATAACGAAAAAAAAGTAGTTTACCAGTTTTATTTTTTCTTAGTATGACTTGGCATGATGCCCAAAACAAGTAGACTTCGGCTTGGTGATGAGTTTTATGACACTGTATCAAAGGCGTTGCTAAAGGGCGGACAGGGAACTGCACCTGCTCCGCCTCTTTTGGAGGGCCTTGAGATTCAAAAATCTCTACAATTCATAAATTTCTCATTTTCCATTTCAAAGAATCTTCTTAGGCCATCGGATGGCGACGTTCCTGTCCTATATATAAATGAACTATAGCCTTGTTTCACACTCAATATAATGGTGGGTAAAAAAGGATGTTTCCATATTTATATATTTTTTTTGAAAATAAATTTTGTGTTTTGATGCATGATGATTGTCTGGGCTTACCTCAGCGATCCTCGTTTCTGTGAACGTAAATTCTTTGAGTATCTCGACGCCACCAGCCGCGCCAGTCTATTTGGGCAGCGCTGACTCCGATTACCGTTGGAATTTGCTGTACAATAAATACATTTTAATTAATATTTATATAAGCGGAACTATTCAATTAATAATGTAATAAACGAATGCTACAAGTAGGTATAGTACTGACGTCGTTTAGGCGGTAGCGGCAGAAAGTCCAGAACGGGTCGCTCAGTGTCGGACGAGTCGGAGGCGCGGTCGCGCGCGGAGGCCGAGGCGCCGGAGCTGGAGGCGTCGGCCGAGTCGCTGTCGTCGGCGAGGCACTCCAGCTCGCGCTGCACCAGCGAGTCGAAGAACGCCATCATGCGCGGGTCCTCGCGCGTCGACTGCTCCGCGTAGTTGTGCGAGATGTACTGCACATACACACACACGTACACACAGATATCATCATCAGCCTTTAACAGTCCACTGTTGGACTAGGCCTCTCCTTTGAAAAGAGGAATTGGCCTACAATACCACGCTGGCCAAGCGGGTTGGTATAGGGTTTGTATCAAGTTTTCCTTCTCTTACAGTGCTGTTCTCTGCATAATATGCTCCCTCTGTCGGCTCTTACGACACCCATGGGATGATATGAGGTGGTGACAATTCGTATTCTTAATCCGTCACCACACAGACAGATACGACGGATATCACTTTTATTTATTTATGGATGTCCAACCGATTATTCCAATTTAACAAAAGTTATTTCTTTTTAGACCATTTAAGGCCAGTTTTACCGCTCTGACACACACATGCAGAAGAATATCAGTTTTATCAGAACATGGACAGCTAGTATTACCGCCCTGACACACAGATACAGAGGGATATCAGAATTATCGTAACATTTCGTTTTGTCACCATTTTAAATTTATCTTAAAGACTAGACTTTGCCTGCGACTACGCCTAAACATTGCTCAGGAATCACCAAACCGAACATTCTTATTACCCAACCACACGGTGCCTATGACGTTCTCAAACTTGTCACCTGTCATGGGGAACTCTCAGAACCAATAGGAATACGGCGCTGCCGTGTACCTATTGGTTTAGTAATCATGACAACACGTCGACTCGACACATTTTGCAGTCGACTATGAACCGGTACTTTTAACAGGATGTCTATATCAAACAAAGTTAAACAAATTCAATCTTCAACAAGTTCAATTCTCAGGTGTGATATTTTGAGTCATATATAAATTGTTGTTAAACGGTTGCGTGTTCTTGGTCTCAGTTAATAAAATTTTTGCACTATACCCCTAATGACACAAAATTTATTCTTAGGGCCCATCCACAAGCAACGTCACACGATGTTCTTAATAAATGTGACATCATAAAATGTATAACCCTCTCATCCACCACTTGTCACACAATGTCACACGTGTGACGTTATTTGTCGATAGATGCGGAAGTTGTCTTTAAAGAGAGAAAGAAAGTAATGAGTGTCTCACTTGTCCGCTATGGTGAACGAGCGAGATGTAGTCCTCGTGACTGTAGATCTCGCGCGGGTTGTCCGAGCCCTGCGCTTCTTCTAGTAGAGTGCCACGCATTTCTGGGAACTGCACCGCCGACCACACCTGGAAAACGCCAAATTTATAAGTTAATTTTAGTAATTTTTACTGCACGTAACGGCGTAGGGGTTTAAACGGCCACCTAGCTGTTTAACACAGCATCAAGTTTGTGGATTCTGTGCCCAAACGAGCTAACACTTCACACAAGGTAAAGAATATGAAAAATCACAAAGCATTTATAATGAGTAATGTACATACTTATTCTAAGTTAAAGGGCAGCAATAGCCTAGTGGAGATACCAACAGACTGCCTGACTGACTGCAGGAGATATCGTGTCCAAATCAACGGTGCAAACCACTAACTTTTGGAAGTTATGAACATATAAAATAGGGAAGTTTCCTGCAAGTGAAATAAATTATACAAGTATTTTTATCCAGTGAAACATGTCAAATTAATGGTAGTTTCATTCATCAATTAATGTTACAACTTTATTTAACATTTTTATCGACAATTTATTGATAATAAGTATTCTATTTGACAGCAAAAAACTATGACGTCACTAGGTCTTATTTCATACAAACACCGTGGAAAAGGTAGTTTTTGACATTTCATTAAAAGTGCTTGATTTGACTAGTTTGAAAAACAACCCTATTGTTAATTATAGTCTGTCATGTGCCTCGGAGAACACGTTAAACTGTCGGGCCCGGTTGTCTCTACCGTCAAATAATCTGATACTGGTGGTGGAATATCGCTATTCCTTTGCGTAGCGGCAGTCAGATGGCAGTCGCTCTGTGAAAATAAGGTGGTATTCTGTCCAATCCGGTGAGACTACTGTGTGTGTGTAGTGTTAAAAATGCAAGTTGAAGTTGTCTCAAATAGATCTGTAACAAACCTTTATGATCTTCTCGACGCCCGAGGAAGCGATGAGGCAATAATGCGGGTTGTACCTCACTTGGTTCACAATAGACCTGTGACCGTACAGCACTATGTGTGGCGGCTCCATTATCACATCTGCAATATAACATACCTTATAAGATATAATGTCACGTTTGATGAATTTTTTTTATTAAATTTGCAAGGACATCTAGCCTGCCTGACTGTTTGTGCCAGCAATATACGAAACAGCTGCTAGTTTTGACAGAACTTAGGCGTCAGACAACATAGCAGATAGGATGTTATAAGGTTATTTGATTTAAAGCCCATGATTCTCCAAGCGGTTGGAAGATATAATACGATTAAGTGGTTGAGATCATTGAATAATTGACACTAAGCATTTACTACCTCCAATATCAGATCATACATAGACTCACGCTTGTTTCCCCGAAGGGGTAGACAGAGGCATATTAAACGCCCACTTTTCGCCAGTGTTTTGATCCCACGTAATAGGTGGCGAGCCTATTGCCGCTTATCGGGATATTTTGTTTGCCAGAGCCTCGTCCGTTGATCGGCAGGTGCACCACTTGCAGGTGAGGTTGGCTTGGGACCCTAAGTTCTTGGTGGGAACCCTATGCACCAGATATATAATATCAGATCACCCAAAATAGATACAGAAAGATAAGATCTCGTTACTACAGTTATAATGCTGCATCTACCTAGTTTTTACTTGACCTGAAGCTTCGACATGTACTCACCTAATCCCTCAGCAAGTTCGGGTATCTTCCACATATACAGATTAAAATCATCTGATCCAGACAAAACGTACTGGTCTCTATCCCCCGCGAAGGAACAGCTCTTCATAGTACACGAGTTGTAGTAATCTTGGTGATAGAATTCTACCACGGGCTCCGGAGAATGTATTGAGTACAAAATGGGTGCCAGGCGACGTCGTAAGGCTAGTATGTGTGTGCCAGCTGCGTTGAAGCGAACGCTCATGCTGTTCTGACAAGAGCCACTGTATGCGGCGTAGCGGAGAGCTGGCCTGGAAAATAAATACAAAATATAAATTTATAGTATGTGTGTAAAGTAATAAAAAAAACTATCATATCTTAATATATAAAATCCTTGCGTTACTGACTGACTGACAGACACGCTACAGCCGACACTATTGGGCGCAGGAAGCTGAAATTTGGCATGTATGTTCATTGGGGACCGTAGGAGTGCACTAAGAAGGGATTGCCCGAAATTCCCACGGGATCGGCCAAAACGGGTAAATTTAAAATAAAAGCTGAATGCAGGCGTAGCTGCTGGCGTCCTCTAGTAAATAATAAAGTCATACGATTCATTCTTCTTGGTACCTCATTAAAAAAACAGATAGTGACAGTTGTTGTAATTCTGTTGTACGATGTAATTTTTCTTATTGTGGGTCATTCTATTTACATTAGTTAATTCCAAATGGTTCTAAATTTATTCTGGTTGCATCCAAGACGAAAAGTCTTGGATGCCAAGATTTGTTGGAATGTTAGATCTTTCACAAAGCGACTGCGGTCTGAGTTCTGACCTCTTCAACATATTGGTAAAGCAATATGTCATGGTTTAGTCAAGCGACACTATATTCAAGGGTACTGACTCTATAAATGACTGTCAAAGACCTTCATGACAGCCTGAACCGCGAGCTTTGCTCTCCTAAGCACGTCACAAACGATAACTAAAATTTATTTTTTAAGTTATTATTTTAGATAATTGTGTTTGTGACTTACACTTTAGGATTTCGAAGGTCCCAGAGAGCGACGCCGTCGCGCGCGTTAGCGGACACAAGCACGTCCATCTGAGTTGGGTGGAACATCACGCCGTGGAACGCCTTCCTACTGCGAGATATCACTAGCGATTCTGTACATAAACACATAATATATAAAATCAACACATATATAAAATCTTAACGAAAAAAAGAAGTCTCGCGAAAGTCACAACCAACCAACCAACCCGACCATCATTGAACAATTATGAAGAAGAGTCTCAAATACATTTACTGGACTTTATGAGTGCAATTTTATCAATCAAATCACAACTTGGAGCTTCTAGCATGCTTCTACCAAAGTTGGTTACCAAAAAGATCGAGCGGATATTGGTAGCTCATAGTTCTTTTGCTCTTTCTAAAAATACTTAACCAACTGCTTCTCTTCTCTTGACTATTAAGTTGCAATCTTACTACAATTAACAAATTAAACAAAAGCCCAAAGATAAGCTAAATATGAGCTCAGGACAGCTACCGGGTGCCGGGTGCACAAAAACCTAGTTACGGTACTGCATGCAACACCTTACAAAAATAATTGTGCAATCAAAGAAATTCATGCAATCTTCCCCATCATCACAGAGACACACTACACCCTGCGACCATACATACCATGAACGGACTGCCTAGTGTCAAACAGCAGCAGTCGTCCGTCATTGCCGGCGGTGGCGACGACTCGCTCGTTGAACGGGTCGATGCTGAGGCTGCACACCGCACGCTGGTGCTGCAGCACTTCCAACGGACACTTGCTCTCCAGGTCGTGAACTATCACCTGGGTTTAGATCACTGCTGTTTTAATACTTCTAAAACATATCGACAGGAATAAAATCTTTTTTAAAAACATAAAGAAAATCACCATTATACTCAACATAACTATATTTAGGAGCCATTTAATAAAACATATGTGTCAGAATGGCAGCATCACAATTTGGTGTAATATTTTGTGTATAAAGATAAGTTAAAATAAGGTTTTCTTGCACACTTATTTCGTACCCAAAGTTTCAAACACGCAAATTTTCATTATTACACACATTGACTGCTGGAAACTTATATGGTGTGTCCCAAGTGTCGGATTTTGCGATGCGGCTAGCCCAACAATAAATTGTAATAAGACCAGAACTAAACACGACTATGTGTTTAGTTCTGGTCTTATAACAATTTAAAAATACTCTAGGAAATTGTGGTTATTGTAACAAACACAATATAATAGCACTAAAATGTGACATTGCCACTCAAACAGGTTTATTTGGCTCTTAAGAATAATGAATTTATTATGATCATAAAAAATGCTGAACAAATTTCAAATAAGGATTGGATAACATTGTTAATATGACTTACTATATCATCATTGCCTCCTGAATAAATCCTCTGGTTGTCACTTGTTATGCCAAGACAGAAGATGTTGGATTGGTGGACTGCTTTCATGGCTTCAGGCTTACCACGGTCAAGGATGGCTTGCCCGAACTGCCATAGCATCACCCTGCGGTCATCTCCACCTAATAAAAAATCTAGCTCATTAAACAAGCAAGTTCCTGGCTAGATTGCTTATCTTAACCCTTAATCTCACACATTACATGTATTTTTATTAAAATCAACATAAAATTAAACATTCTGGAATATTAGGATATAAATTGTGTTGTCACAAAATGTCACGGAATGTCACATAATTTGTGGATGGCCCCTATACTTACGCCATCAAAATAGACATTTCTACCAGCTTGTAAATACTCTTAATTAGAGTTGGCCACACACTCACACGAAAAACAAACAAACAATAAATATATAAAATTAAAAAGTCTAAGGCAATGTTATTATTATTTTATGTAATGTCATCCAGGCTGAGTTAATTGAACCATTTTAAAAATCTTCCTACATTGCATTAGTCAAACAGGGAAAATTTTATCTGTCTCATGCTTACATTTAAATTTTGATTGTTGTTCTTTTTAGGGCTTTCTGTTTATGTTTTATTTAATGAGTTTTAATGAATATGTTTTAATAGTGTAACACACATAACATAACATAACATATCTTCACGCCTTTTATCCCCGAAGGGGTAGGCAGAGGTGTATTACACACCCACACTTCGCCAGATATGTTTCGGTCCCAATGTAATAGGGGGCGAGCCTATTGCCATCTACCGGGCACATTATTAATCGAGCGATAATTAACATTTTTAATACACACATAACTTCGAAAAGTCAGAGGTGTGTGCCCAAGGTACCTGGGGATCGAACCCGAGACCATCGTCTCGGCAGTCCGTTACGTACACCACTGGGCTACCGCCGCTTAATAGTGTAAATTGTAACAAATAAGTCATGATTTTTGTGTACAAAAAATAGTATTGGTATTATAATTATAATACTACATTCAAGTGAATTTTTATGATATCTATTGGCATGGCATTGACATTTATTGGCAGAAAACTAATTTCTAACCAAATACAGTGCAATGCTAGCAAAGTTTGAAAGGTAGGCCTCCTCCAAGGTGGACTAATGACCTTATTGGGACCTCGGGCAGCGGATGGATGCAGTTGCCTCCAGATGGGTGTCCAAGTGGAGAGCCTTGGAGGATGCCTCTGTCCAGCAGTGGATTACTCTCCACTGATATGATGTAGAATATGACAACTTATTAATTCATTTAAGACGGTTTGGTGACAAATAATTTAAAATGTCACTACCCCATTTCATTTTCATTTGTGACGACCGATTGGCGCAGCGGGAGTGTAAGCTACTGCTATGCCAAATGTCGTGGGTTTGATTTCCACTCAAGTCAAACATTTGTGTGCATGAACATGGATGTTTGTCTTGGTCTGGGTGTTTCTATGTATATATTTACAAAAAAAAAGTATAATGTATGTATGTTTGGCCATTATCTAGTACCCATAAAACAAGCTCCGCTTAGCTTGGGACTAGATGGTGATGTGTGTATGAGGTAGAATATTATTATTATTATATTTATTTTATGGATGGCCATAAAAGGCAATTAATGTAAATTCACAGAGCAAATAGTATCTATACAAAGAGACAGAAAGTCAACATCATACTCTGTACAAACCCGAATGGCCAGCATAGTAGGCGAAATCTATCAAATTAGGAGAGGCAAGTACAGCAGTGGACTATAAAAAACTGGGAAGATGTTCTAATAAGAACAATAACTGAATGAATGACAAACAAAAAATTGCCTGCAGTAAATGCCTTTATGCCTTTCTATTAACATATATATTTGTGTAAAGAGATGCTTAGTACCAACACTGAAAAAAAGATAAGCGAATGGTGATTGTTTATCAGCTGTAATATATTATGTATGTATATGTAAGTACATAATTCTGATACCATAAAATATTATTGTGCAGATCAACATTAAATTATTTAATTTACAGTACTTAGCACATAAATCATAAAATAAATTATGATTTTGTTAGAGAAAATAAAATATGACTGTATTTCGAAACCGCATAGAAACCTGTTTGACATGTTATTTATTTTGATCAATACATACCTACACACAATATACAAAAAAAATTGTAATCGTATTTCTTTTATCATATTTAGACCAATCAACTGATTAAACAAACAGACATTTTTTAATTGGTCGAATGAAAGTAATGTGAATTGTTATTATGATTTGAATTTACCTGATACAAGTAATTCGCCATTACTGGAAAACTCTATCGCATTTACACATCCAAAATGGCACACTAAATCCCGACGATATAAATTTTTTGCTGCATATAAACGTTTATTGAAAAGTTCCGATTTCAAATTAGTTATTAGGCCATATTCTCTTTTATTTAGATAAGTTATAGGGCTAGCAATATTCGCCATATTTAGATCAAAACCACCATTTTCTGACGAGTGAAACAAAATTACTTTTGTCTGCCTTGTCGATCAGCTGTATTTTATTTTTAAAAACAAATTTGCGTTCCATATCTTCAATAAGATTTCTTTCCGTCACGCATTAGATAAGTATGTTAGTGCAAATAATTATTTTTAGATACCAAGAATGGTAAGATATATTTTGTAAATATGTTACATAAAAATAATGTAGTGTTAACGTTAATAACAATAATTATTAATTTTCATAACGTAGCTATTCGCTCCGCTTTCAAAGAACGGAACGTAATCCACATGTGTTTCAGGATTATTGTGACAGAAAACGTCATGGTCGCGTTCCGTATTTTTTGTCTAATTTAGAACATTAGTTTTCGTTCTTCACCTTCTTACTAACACGTTAAGCCCTAAGTTTATCATATGTCGTATTGATATGATGCTCAATACATTTTTTTGTTGTTGGTGTTCGGTGAAATCGGTAGTGACAGGTGGTGTCATGGTGTGGTGAACAGCAGAAGCAGAAGCCGAAGTAGTAAATAACGTTGTGGTTATATTCTCTTATATATATATCTATAGTAAAAAGTACGTGAAATTGTGCTAGTTAGTTTTGTTTTATAAACAGATATACAGGTAAAAGATTTTATAAAAAAAAGCAGTGCCATGGTAGTAGCGAGAATCATGAAAAAGCCTGTCGTAAATGTATCAAGTAAGTATAAAGCATGTGCAATCTCATCATAAGTTTTCAAAGAAATTACTAACCGAAAGAGTTACACAAGTGTATGGAATAAGACATGGAAGGCAGTTACTACCATACCAAATACCCCAACTCCAATCCAATGACAATAAAATTATTAGCTTCCCGCGAAGACTGCCTTTATGCCCATCCTTGAAATGGTTCAACTGCTGAATATTATTCCAAATCATTGCCTTTAGCAATATTTATGTTTTGGTGCTGAGCTCCATACATTAGACAAAAAGAAAACTATGTAAACTTACATGTAATATTATTTCTGAACATGGACATTTAATTTGCAACACTCTCTTTTAAAAGCTCAACAATGCAATTTGCATTTATTAAATACTTTTTTGTCAATGTTTTACAGTGGATTCAGAGTCAGAAGAAGATTCTACAAGTGCAGATGAATCTGTGGAGCAAGAAAATGAAGAAGAAGAAGTTAATGATGGGGAGGAGGATGAAGCTGAAAATAACGCCAGTTCTGGTGATGAAGATGATGATAATAATAACCCCAGTTCTGGTGATGATGATGATGGGAATAATGCCAGTTCTGGTGATGAAGATGATGATGGAAATAATGCCAGTGCTAGTGGTGATGATGATGATGATGGCGAAGATGCTAATGCTGAAAGTGTTGATTCAAATGATGACAATAAAGACACACTTATGACAAATGAAGGTTGGGCAGATTCAATTGCAAAAATTTTAGGCTCAAACAAACCTAAAAACAAGAAGACATTAGTACTATCAAGAGCCAAGAAACATTCAGAAATTGTGAAGGCAGTAAAAGATGAAAAACCTGCATTTGAAGTAATTGGAGATGAAGCAGACCAAAAACCTATATTGAAAAAGGAGGACCCGGACACTTCTGAACCACCTGCTAAAAAAGTGGTAAGGTTTCGTAATACTCATGAACTACCTGAAATACAATTGTGAAGTTTTAAAATTACTTTTAATACTTTTATAATCTGTGCTAAATGATTTAATTATTTTGTGTGAATGTAATTTTCTCTAAATTTAGGTGTAATTTATGCTATTGAATAACTCCCTTTTTCAGAAACATGAAAAACCCTCATTACGAGTAAAACCAAACATACTAGAAAAAGATAGGGAAAGATTACTATCAAAAATAGCCACAAAAGGTGTAGTACAATTATTTAATGCTGTTAGAAACCAACAGAAAACTTTAGAGAAAGACTTGGACAGAAATGATCTCTCTGAAAGTAAAAAAGAGAAAATCTTGAAGAAATTTGATAAGAGAGCCTTCTTAGACACATTGATGGGACAAAGCAAGTCGATAATAGTTGATGAAGAAACAAAGGCTGCTAAAAAAGAGTTAAAAGATGAGGATAAACCTAAATGGAGTGCTTTGAGGTAAGGACTTTGATTATTATTACAAATTACTTTCCTCTAGTGACTGGAATTTTACACTCCACCTGAGAAATCAACTCTTTAAATCTTAGAATATTAATAAAATCTAGATTTTATTGGATTATTGAAATTTAATATGTCACAATCTTTATAAATTTTAACAAATTCCAGTAAACTGAAGTTTGTCTTAGTGCAGCCTGTATTCTGAATGGTTTATACAATGAAAAGTAAGAGCAAGGCAAATTTTTTAATGTTGCTGTCCTTTAAAATTCGGTCTTATAATAAAATTATTGGTATTGCTAGAGAAACATCTTTGATTTTGTAAATCATGTACAAGATTGTATTGTCGCCAGTTTTAAAAAGACTAAAATTTGAAACAAATTGCACATTCAACTCTTAGAAAATGTTTCATATATTATTATCTATTTGGATAATATTTGTATTTTTCTTTTCAGAGATGATTTTATGATGGGTGCCAAAATGAAAGATTGGGATAAAGAATCAGTAGATGAATGAAACATACCAATGTTAAATATTCATTTAATAAATAATTGTAAATACCACTTTCATTATATTTTTTTCATTATTTTCCTGCATTGAGAAATATACCAGAACTTAACCATATTAAATTTACATAAAACATTATACACAATATGTATTATCCTTTCTTAACCCAACACTCACATTAATATTCATACAACAATAGTCATAATTTCAACTTCATATCCAGTTGATGAAAAATTTATAACCACATTTTTGGCTCACTGTACACTAGCCATTGTCTAGACAATGAAGTTAAGAAATTATTGATAAAATTTATTTACAATACTAAAAATAGAGATATTCTTTATATTACAATTAATTACTCATCTCTCTACTCATTTTATAAACAAAGTGTAAGCATCATTGCCTACAGAATGTTGTGTGATTTGCTTGGGCAATGTGGAGTATATTTTGACAGGTAGATTCCACACCATAGTCTCTATGGGCACATTCAATGGAGCATTCCAGTCTTTATCTTCTGGACTGGGCAGTAGTTTCTCATTTGTAGTCACAAACTCAAAGTGAAGTCGCCAACTCAATGATACTGAAATATAAAAATTTAATTGTTATATTTTTGTTAGTGATATTAATTCTCTTATTGATATGAAAGTGCAGAATGATGTCTGATAGAGATAACTTCACAATAAGTAATGGTTTTTGTTGACAAATTAATGTTCCTGTTGTTGTGTCAATGTTTACAATGATCTAAGAAGATTAGATAAGGTATCTATAATGTTTATAGGAACAGAAATAGAATGGAAATAGAAATGGAATATAATAAGTAATATTTACCATCATCAACTTCAAAAGCAGGTGTGATGTGCAATGGTATTGGCAGTATGAGCTGTGACTGTGTCAGTCCCAGGGTCACTTCATGGTATCTGGCTACTGTCATAGATCTGCTGCTAGTGTCCTTGTTCATATTCTTACTTGGGGACTTGGATTTTATCACTTCTTCTGGTTGTAGTGATACAGACACCTGAAATTACATTCTCTAATTATCATATTTTCAATATATTAATAATAGATTCCAAATATAAATTATAAAGGAAAACTAAAAAGTTCTCAATATAATAAATCAGACATTTTTTTTATTCTTTTGGAGTAACATTTTAAAATAAATAAACATAAGTTTTATCTCTGCATATTTAAGTTAATGGTTATAAGATTAGAGAATTACAGGAAGTATTTTACCTGCATACATGTAACTGTTCCAACAGAGAAATCAAAGGTACCAACAATGTCCTCTCCGAGTTTGTAAGCAGCCTTGAACAAGCAGAACCTGCCCACCTTTCCTCTTGTGTTTGTAATCATATAGGAGTTTGGACTTCGCCTAGCTGTTAGATTCTGAAAAGAATTGGGATCCATAAATTATACTACATTAATTAGGGATGTAAGTAATATAATTCAAAATTTGCAATGACTAATATGGGAAAAAAATATAAATAATGGTTGTAGTAAATGTCAGACTAAAGATATACTTATAAAAGAGATATATATGCACATTGTTAATAACACAAACTTAACTGAAGGCTTTGCAACTAAAGATGTTAGTACCAAATAGTAATTTCTTAACACATTAGTTCTTTTATTACATTGCTTTCCTTTTACTCAGAAAAATAATATTGCTCTTCAATCTTACCTGTAAAACTTGTAGAGCCATTGTCAATGGTGTTTCAACTTTTCTCTCCTCAGAGAATGGGTTAGTTGGTTGCAGTTCCTCAGTAGTCTCATTGCCACACAGTGCTGCCAAGTCTTGCATGTTCATTATAGGACTGATAGGGAGCACTCTGAATGGAATCCGCACCATCTTGATGTGTGAGCCAACCTTCTGGGTGGCTATTGAGATCTTGTAGGAGTACTTCACTGAAGTGCCTCTGTAGGAGGGTGGTGCTTCAATTGGTAGAGATTCTCTATACCAGACTAAAAAATATAAAAGATTAGAATGAACAACATATTTGAAAAAGTCTAACAGAAATAATACCTAATAGTCACTCAATTTTAATGCAATTACTTACATGTCTTTGTTTCACCTAATGGTATTGTCAAATCACAGAATAATATTTTTGGTTTTGTATAAAATATAACATCTCCAACATCACTAGATGTTACTTCCAAAGCGGTTGTTCTACCAATAGTTGGTGTCTTATCACCTGTGTTCTTTGATGTTGAGTAAAAGCAATGGATTTGGGCTGATGCCCATGCTAAATTCTCCAGGGCATCGCTGAAAACAATTATAAATCATTATTAGTATATATCACTAACTACAAATAAATTAGTACATTAAGAAATAGTTGACAGTGTTGAATTACACTATTTTCCAGCTGCACTACAGCCAGTACAAAATATAATAAATATTGGCGTCCAAAGTGGGGTGGGTTATTGAATAAATGACAATAATTGTTGGTATTTTTACTTACCAGTGGCTTTGTGAGTTTCTGTGTTCTGGCTGTGTGGTGTAGCAAAAGGATATACAACATTCTAAGGCTTCACCAGCTAAATATACAGTGCCAGTCGTCAACTTTGCTGACAATTCAATCATCGTGTTATGATGCAAATGGCCCAGATTTTGATATCACCTATGCTTTATAGAAAGCTAAAAATGAAGATACTAATGATTTGTCATCAGAAACAGATTATTTAACGAGTAATTAAAACTTTTGCCTGTATTATAACAACATAACATCAACATTCAATTTAGTGACGACCAGGTATAATATATTAGTCTATGGTGACGACAATGTCGACAATGACACATTTGACACAATATTTGACAATGACAACTCGTACACAATGGCCCGTGATGGGCCACTGCAGGCCACCGCCATTGTGTACACGGGGTTATGGTATACAGTGGCGGGCAATGGTCAATGGTGCGCGCAATCGGAAAGTTGTCGGTTTTTGGGCACACTTCAAAGGACTCGTGGCGTAGCGTGGCCTGTGGTGTTCACACGATGGCCCATTGTTTAGTTCGTCACCGACCACAGACCGCGATAGTACACTTTTTGTTTTATGTCATCTGTATATATAAAATACTTGCGTTACTGACTGACTGACAGACAAGCTACAGCCGGAACTACTCGGCGCAAGAAGCTGAAATTTGGCATGTATGTTTCATGGTCTTCTAGGGACCGTAGGGGTGCACTAAGACGGGATTTCCCGAAATTCCCACGGAATCGGGCAAAACGGGAAATTCGAAAATATGTGCGTGCGAAGCCGCTGGCGTCGACAAGTATATCATAATATTATATCATGTATGTAATGTATAATACTTGTATGCAGTATATAAATAAACTAGATGAGCCCGCAGTTACACCCGCGTTATTTTAAGACTTTCTCCGCTCCCGTGGCTCATAGCGTAATATTTTATAGTCTATAGCCTTCCTCGATAAATGAGCTATGTAACAGAGAAAGAATTTTTCAAATCGGACCAGTAGTTCTTGAGATTTGTTCTTTATATATAAGTATTAGATAGCCCCGGCACGGTGGATCGATCCCATACATTTGGTTGGCCATTTTGTGGAATTATCGTATATCAAAGTTCTTAAAACGAATATGCTTCTCAGATTCAAGACATTATGAACCTTCAGAATTCATAATTTTGAGCCATTAAACTTAAAGTCGTGTAGTAGCGTATGTTCGAATTTACACACCTATTTACTTTTCTTTATATAACGGCAGTCTGATATGTAATCAAAGTATAAAAATATTATCGAGAAATTTTATAAAATTTGACTTTTGTTAAAAACCCTGTCGAACCCCGTTCTGAGGTAACTTGCATATGAAACTTTGAAATAATCTAAATTTTTGCCCAGACCATTATGCATTATCTCGTACCCCTTTCGAAGAAAAATGGAATTGAATTTATTTAATATCTAAAGCGCCTGATATATTTACTTGAGCAATTTTTTTGAACAATGAATATTGTGTATTCTTATTTGTGATACTGCGCTAGAATTAATTGAAAGATGAATAATGTTATAAAGACACTTAAGTTATATCATTTAAATAATTAACAGTTAGGTAATTTCATTAAAACATAAAAGCGCCTGAAAAAATATTGTGAGCAAAGTATAGATTTAGAATTTTGGTTTCAGGAGGCGATATTTTAATAATATATTTTTAGTAAGACTATTTTGAATTATACCTAAAGGGGTTATTTAAAGTATGTTTTATGACATAAATAACCATAATAAAATCGAATTGAGGCGTAATTTTCGTTTATTTTAAAATAAGTTCCTTCGAAATACTGTCGTTTTCCCGATTGTTTTTTTTTTCAAAATATAGCTATAAAATAAAATACCATTTAAGTAAAAACTGTTGGGTTATACATTCAACGTTTTACATTCGTAGTCAAGTCTGTATCTTCACAGAATTCAGTGTAATCGACAAATCATTGAAACAGGTAGTAATGTAACAGCGTTTCTATGAGGCCGTTCACTGTGCGCGGCCGTAATTACTTCCACGTCCATCGCAAGTGATTCGCCAGACAACAATGAGCCATTCAGCAATGCGCCATTGTGTGAACACCAAGTGATCGTGACCTACAGTGGTGCATTGAAAAGCATGGCCCATCAAGGGCCATTGTGTACTGGGCCCTTAAATCATTGCTACCATACATTGCCACACTTTCTTTTTAATTTTAAATGAATCGTAGGTAGATATAGTTTTGGATATAGTAGATACCAAGTAGATACTCAAAAACATGAACAAAAGATAAATAAAAATAAATAAACCAATAAAATTGAAGAGTTCGCGTATACATACATAGGTCATTCGAACGGATAAGGGAAATTTGTCGCCCTAGAAGTGAAACTTTTTGGATATTGCGGAGGGAATTGTTACACCCAAGCTCTCTTTTTTTGCCTACACGAAGTAGGCCGAGCTAGAGGCCGAGGGTACAGTACCTACAGAATAAGACTCACGATATCACGTAGTCTCTTTTTTCCATTGGTTGGCCAATTTTAAAAACACGCTACTTTTTAAACACAGCTTATAAACTTAGTTTAAATTGTCTTTCGGGATATATACCACGTACCTTTGCCATGTTCACGGATGGACTGAGTCTGAGGGCATTGCGGGTGGATGAATGATTGTTACGGGCAAGTATAACGGTATATCCCTTTTCTTACTCGTTTTTTGCGTACAACACCACTGCCATTGTTTGCACCACAGAGTACTTTTTATATGGTTTGTGTGTATACACCTCTGCCTACCCCTTCGGGGGTAAAAGGCGTGAAGTTATGTTATGTTATGTTTTCACTATCACTCTGTACCCGATCAGGACATACTACGTCAGCTCGTGGTTTGAGTTTTTTTCGTTTCACGGGTTTTACATAGACGCACCACCGGATGCCAGATACTCGACACTCGACAGTTGAAACCCATCCTCTCTATTGAAATTGTTGAACTTTTTAATTTCAATGGCCTGGCTAATTTCTCATTCGAGGTATGTAGTGGCGTTCTGTCAAAGCACCTGAGGGTTGTGTAACTCAATCCAGTGGTCGGTACCCGAGTCTAAGAGGTGTTGAGCTATGGCTGACTTATATGGCACGTTATTTTTGACTGCCCTGATGTGTTCCTTATTCCGGCAAGAAATGGCGCGTTTCGTTTGTCCTATATAGATTGATATGACACACCATAAGTGCCGAACTAACGCTCGTGCTACGAACTACGCTTGTGCTCTACTACTAGAAACTTACGCCCGACCGAAGTAAGCTGAACGCTATAACGCAACGTAACTTCGGTATAATGTGTCATGTCGAACTTCGGTCGCGTACCTTCAGCATAGTGCGTTTAGACCTAAGATTTAGACCCTGTTTAGTGTTTAGACCATTAAAGCCTCGTATTTATTAGGGGACATTTGTCTCGCGACCTTGTCGCCCGACACGAATTCTACGTGTTGAGCGACGTCGCGGGGGACATCGCCCGACATCGCAGGCGACATCTACGTGTCGGAGAACAAGTCGCTTGTCGACGGTCCAATAGCGTCGACCTTGCGCGACTTCGTGCCCCTTGACAGCTTCCGACGGCATTTGACTTGTGAGGACGTCTGTTGCTATTTGTTCCGCGACTACCAGCGATTATAGCACACATCGTTGGTCCACACTACCAACGAAACTGTGTTAACACTTAGGCGACATCTTGATCACAATGCCGGTATGTGGACGAGCGAAATGACGGTCAACATTGTCGCGGGACAGTCATGTCCTGCGACTGTTCGCGATAAGTCGCGCGACTTTGTCCCCTAGTGAATACATGGCTTGAGCCTCGTATTCTTTAGACGCTGTCGACACTGTCGCCGGACAGTCGCACGTAAATGTCCTGCGACTGTTCGCGATAAATCGAACGACTTTGTCCCCTAGTGAATACATGGCTTTAGACACTTTGTTACCGAACGAAAAAATTACGTTCCAATTTACAAAATATTATTCGGCATCGCCTTGAGAATTGCAAACTACAACGTTGTAATATCACCTAAAATTATTAATTCGTTTATCAGCAAAGTTAATATATTTTATAATTTAGCTAAATGTTTTGATGTTAATATTGAATTTATAATCTATTTTTGATTCCGGCATTGAGAGAAAATGTTTCACATCACCGTGTAACGAAACGACAAAAATAACGAATTTACGGATGGCGGATTTCAAAACTCGCTGAAGTTGTATCACGAATTAGCAATTAAGAAAATAAACAAAATGTTAATATCAGATGGAATAAATCATGGTAAACTGCAATCAATAATAGTTGGTGAACTAAAAAAAGCTGGTTTAAAACACAGGCTAAAGAAGATAATTTTAAAAAGTGTAAAAGTAAGTGATCCCGTTTGTCACTTTTTGTGAATGTAATTAAATGATATTCGAATGAATAATATGTGTTATTTGTTTCAAGGATCACAAGACTGTATTTGGAGCACCATTAGCGAAAGTACCATCGTGTAGTGTTATTTGTTGTGGCAGTACATTGAGTGTTCCCATAATTGTGACAGAAATGTCTTCTGTGCTGCGGTCTAACGCCCAGGTTGAAGGGCTGTTTCGTAAAGCTGGCTCACAAAACCGCCAAAAAGATATAAAGGTAACTTGTAACAAACTTATAATAGGTGAAACAGCTCGCTATGTTTACGAAGTCCGTGTGTCAGCAAATAATTTATTCTTGCTTTATTTTTGTGGGTTGATATCATATTAGAATAGTTCAAAGGAAGCGTTTGTTACAGTAGTTTGTTTGAAAGTGCATTCTGAACTGTTAATCAGCTTGCTTGTTTTACAGAGGTTACTAGATGCCGGTGGTTGTGTATCAGAAGGGCATCATCCCATAGACGTGGCGAGCGTATTAAAACTGTACCTGAGATGTCTACCTGAACCTCTGATCAGTGCAGAAGTGCAAGATTTATTGCTACGATGTAGACTAACTGCTGGGGAAGACGCACTGAAACCTATCTTACATACATTATTATTACTACCAGTATTACATGTTCATCTTTTACATTATATCATGGAGGTAAGATGCTTTAATTACTTAAATTTCTAATGAAATTGGAACTTAGGATGATTTTATCAATATTTGCATAAAAAACAAATTCTAGTTGCTAAGTTTATTACCCAATTGACACAAAGGAAGTATGTTGAGTATAAGTTCTTGGAAACTATTTAGAAGATCTTAGAAGTAATAAATGTGTGCTTAAAGATTTTTTCCTTTTAAGTTTTGATTGGGCTGTAAGTTTGTAATACGCATGTATTATCTTAATATATAAAATCCTTGCATTACTGACTGACTGACAGACACACTACAGCCGAAACTATTGGGGGCAGGAAGCTGAAATTTGGCATGTATGTTCCTTGGGGACCGTAGGGGTGCACTAAGAAGGGATTTCCCGAAATTCCCACAGGATCTGCCAAAACAGGTAAATTTAAAAAAATCGCAGGCGTAGCTGCTGGTGTCCTCTAGTACAACATAAATTGTAAACTAGATACATCATTTAATTTATTCCAGTACTAGTTACTTTGCTATATCATCTCTTTCAATGCTTGCCACAGATACTTGTTGAAACCGTAATATAATGCTATTTTCTAGAAATGATTTTCCCAACTTTAATTATAAAATACTTTGCTACCTTAGTAAATAATTATCCAAATGATTGATGTTAAAATATAATAAAATGTTAAGAATTGTGTTAGTCATTATTACTAGATATAAAATCTTAAACATTTAAAAGCAGTTAAGTGAAATCATTGTACCAAAATTTTGTATCACTTCCTTATTTCATTTACTTCAAATTAGACAGTTGACTATAGGAGTCATCATATATTATAGTCATAAATATTGAATTCTATTGTAAAAGCTGTTGCCTGTAGCTTTACCAGCTTTAAATATGATTTATGCATGACATAGTATTAAAATTTATAGATATAATTATATATTTTATAGATTATTTATATGGCTAGAACCAAGATTAAGCCAGCAAATATAATTCCAAGATTTGTATATAAATACTCATACACTTACATCATCATCAGCTTGGTATACTTATAAACTATGCTCTGCAATATAATATGTTGCAAGCCATTGATTCGAAACTGATGTCCTCTACATAGCAATCTGACAGTCTTTTCTCTAGGGTATTATTCTAGCATATGCCTAATAAATAACATGATGATGTTATATAAGAATAACAAATAAAAACATTTTATCGAATTAGGCATGTAGCCCGCAAGAGGGTATGGTAATAGATAAAAGACTTCAGTTTGATGATAATGAATTTTGATTCTTATTTCATAGAGTATTAAGTAAGTTTCTTTTTTTTTTGCTGCCTCCATGGTCCAGTCGATAGCGTATACTGCTTATTGGAGGTCCCGGGTTCGATTCCCGGGAAGGGCAAAAGTGTTACTGGGTGTTTTCGAATTCTCAGTAGCAGCACGGAGTTTGGTGATGTGTCCAGTAACGGCAATGGGGTCGCCCCCTATTACTTGGGACTTAAAAGTTCATGGCGAAATGTGGGTGTAATATTACACCTCTGCAGTGGCGTAGGAAGGGGTGGGAGCGGCGAGGGCGGTCCGCCCCTGGTGCCACCCTTTTTGGGGTTCCACTCATCCAAAACAAGGGATGAAACCCAAAAACTCAACTTTAAGAACAATGTACAAAAATATAAATCAACATAGACACTAGCTCAGCACTACGAGAGTTAGCCCGGTGCCACCCAAGCTAGCTACGCCACTGCACCTCTGCCTACCTCTTCGGGGATAAAGGTGTGAGTCAATAAAAAGAAAAAATTGTAAGTTTGCGGATTGGATCTTGTTGGGATAGCAGGGAGCGGTTGGATGCAATTGGCTGTAGCTTGGTCCTTCTGGAGAGCTTTGGGGGAGGCCCATGTCCAGCAGTCGATGTCTTTCGGCTGATATGATGATGATTGGGAGGGAATTCCACTCTATTTCGCATTACCAAGTCATTAAATGTAATATATTTTTTCGTTTCAGTTATTAAACTTCTTAGCATCCAAACACAAAGACAACCTGATGGACTCGTCAAACTTAGCGATAGTAATGGCTCCCAGTATTATGCCTCTGCCAGCGGCAGCGTCTGCACAGAGGCTGGAACACCATGTTGCACTTGTTAAGGTAACCACTATTAACGATCGTAAGCTGGTTTTACGGTCCGTTCACGAACTAAAGCGGCGGGCAGCAGCGATTTCAATGTACATATCGCACTTGATTCCTCTTTAGCCGATGTCGCGTCAGAGTGGAACGCGCCATGGATATTGAAATCGCTGTCGCTGTTGTTTGTGAACCTCTGAGAAAAACGAAGTTATTTATGCCTGAAATTAATCAGTAAATGCGATTAAAACCCAGTTTCATAATCGTATAATAAATAAATTACCATTTGAATTTGGCTTCACTTTTGTTCACCTGCATTTGCTAATATTAAACTATAGGAACAATTTGTTTATACAGATGTTCATAGAAAACTCAAAACATATTGGTTTACTGACTGAAGACCTGATGATTAAACTAGATGATGATTCTGATGTCCATCTTGCAAGGCGGAAGAAAAGACGGAGTGGCTCACTTAATCGTAAGTTATTGTGCAATACTGTTTGTTTTTATCTTAAGGCAGCGATAGCCTAGTGGAGATACAAATGGACTGCCATGCAGAGGGTATCGGGTTCGAAACCACGGCGCGCACCACTGACTTTTCGGAGTTATGTGCGTATTGAATTATTAATTATCGCTTGTCTCGTGCCTCGGAGAGCACGTTAAGCCGTCGGACTTCGGTCCCGGCTGTCATGAAGATCTTTGACAGTCATTATAGGGCGTCAGTACCTCTAAAATAAACTGACACTAGTCTAAACCAAGGTATATTGCTATCCCTTCGGATTGCGAAGGTCAGACAGGCAGTCGCTCCGTGGAAAAGCTAATATTACGCCAAATCCGGTTAGACTAGAAAGTGGACCCCAGGTTGAGACTGGGATAACGCTAGTAGGATGATTACTGTTTGTTTTTATCTTAACCACTGATTTAGGATGTACAAGATAAACAGTTTTTATGTACTCCCTACAACTCTACAACATGCTCATGCGCGAGAGACGAATGAGCCTGGCTTTCGCCAGCCTTGCCGCTGGCTTGTGCTCTGAGCAAAATCAGGACAATGTCATTGGTGAAGAGTGTGAAGACCTGCCCATAGTCCTCTCGGTTCAAACTAGTTCAAAGTAATTCAAGTGAGAAATCAAAAGAAGGTTTCAATAGGTCTGGTAGGGGTAGAAGTATAGATCAGTGGTGCATGCTGTGGATTAAAAACAGAGACCTTCGAGAATTTGACTGCACGGTTGGCGTAGTGGTTTAAGCGGCCGCCTCGCCGCTTGACACTCGCCGACTGTTGTGGGTTCGATTCCCACACGAAGCAACACTTTGTGTAATTCACAAATTGTTGTTTCGAGTCTGGGTGTTCATTGTGTCCGCTAGTTGTATGTTTGTAAAGTTCCCCGACGAAGACACAGGATTTAGTTCTAATGCGGGAGTTGTCTTTTTAAAAAGAAAAAAGAAAATATAAAACCTTCAGGGAGACACATAGTGTATGTAATATCTAGTCGACTTATAGCTTGTTCATTCCAGGTGTACTAAATGGCCTGCGCAAAATGGTGTCCGGCAGTGTGAACACGCCCGCAACAGTCAACGAAAACGGTAAAACTCCAGTCCTGAGCAAATCTGCAGCCAAACGGAAGTTTGACACATATGAAGGACTTTCCGCTAAAACTAGGTGAGCATTGGTTTAGTTTCCTTTACGTTCACGAAGCGCAGCGGCGCTCGAAAGCGATTTCGATTTATTCTGGACCTAAAGCCTATTTTATTTAACTTTACAGTAGCACTGTGGGACAATTGGAGCATTTTTGGCCGATTGTACCATGCTGCCTAGGCGAGTTAAGGTCTTACACGACTCGCCTCACACCCAACCAAAAGAATTTGATTCAAATATGAGCTTTAAGTATTTAGCATACAGTGCGCTATCTGCTAATTTAGATGCCAATGTAAAAAATAACTAAAGGGCAATACTTAAAGCTCATATTTGAATCATATTCTTTTGGTTGGGTGTGAGGCGAGTCGTGTTAGTGCTCTCTAAGACATTTAGATGTCGAGTCTCTTCGCAAAGATAGTGTCTGCTTCGTGTATTTTCCTCGCATGGCCCCACTGAATTAAATGTGTTACCTAGTAGACATAATGTATTCATAATCCGTCATACACGGCCAATATTTGAAATTTTAAAGCCTTATGCTTTTTTATTACAGGAAAGAAATTAAGAAAACACTTCCACAGAAAGAGCTATCCTTTACGCCAATGAAGGTGTAAGTATTTATTTTATTTTTGAGTAGAGAAACCCAAATTTATCAAATTAATACGTCTATACTAATATCTATACATATATTTTAGTAGTAAAGTATTTATAATAAAGGGGAACAATTTGTATTTTATATGTTTGTAACCAATAAACTCAAAAACGAATGGACCGATTTCGAAAACTATTTCATCAACTAATTTCAAAACACATTCCTATTTATGTAATTTCAGGGGTCTGGAAAGAAAAAGGTTACGGCTTAGTCTGATGGATGCAAGAAGTACGCCCATTATAAACAGAGACTTCAGTTCACACAAAAACTCTGAAACAAGTATTAGTAGTGAAGATTTGCTCACTTCCTCTGAACATTTGTTCAGTGCTCACGACACAATCGACTTGTCTCCCGATATGAAACAATCTGACAAAGATTACGTCAGAATCTCTAAACAGGAATATGAAGAGATTAAAAGTAGAGTATCAGCGATAGAGAACAGACTGTCTAGAGAATTTACCGACGTCATACCGAGAGTACAGCCGCTACAACAAGTACAGAATGTCTACGAACAAACATTAGAAGAAGTAGCTATGTTGAACTGCCCCACATCCGACCATCTAGCGCGCCGACTAAGTAAAGAACTGAAAATACGGCCAACCGAAGAAGCCAAAATAATTCGGTCGCCGAGTGCAAGGAAAATTGGCACGATACGCCGTCGGTCAAAAGAAAACATCACTAAAATTGTTAGGCATAAGTCTTGGAATGTGTCCTCCCAGTCGCAATCTAGTCATAATGCGGATAGGTTTTATCCGTATGTAAGTATGAATCGTAGAGAACGAACCAGCACTGCGAAGCCTGAGTCAGAAGCACAGAAGCTACAGACGTCAATAGTAAACGAATGGGATGGTTCCATGTCTGAGAATTCCATCAACAACGTGTCCGACTCGAGTCACAAGTATCGTGCACGGAAACGAATGAGTCTGATACCAGATTACAGCGCAGAGAAACCCATTAGCAGAATACCGGCACGCAGATCGTTAAATATTACCATCAACAATAGTTGGGATAACACAGTTTCAGAAAACTCAATGAACAACACGTTCAATTCTAGTGGGAAATCTAATAACTCAGAAAGAGCTAGATGCTACCAAAATATTCCGAACAGAAGTTCTAATAAACAGAGTCCGCTCCAGTCGCAACAGAAGTGGCGAAATGCAGCGGCTTTCTTTATGGATAAGACTGGGGAGGTGGAGAATACTAGTCAAACTGGAAGACCGTCAGTGAACAAACTGCGCCGACAGAACGCTGGTGCCGTGCTCGCTAAAGCGAAGCTGTTCGAGTCCAGCTCCGACAAATCATCCGAAAGAAACGATAAAGCGAATCACATTGGTTTTGCAAGAAGACCGAGACTGAGTGGTCAACCAATTAAACAGCAAAAGAATGTCGCACACGTGAAACCTAAAATTCATATAAACGACAATTCGTCACACAATATTCCATTCAGAGTTGCCAGGAATGTAGAAGTTGCATCGAACATGCAATCTAAATTGTATCGCACGACTACACCGAGTAGACAAGATATTGAATCTTGGCGCAACGTTAAGAAAACGACGCCTCCCGCGAAGAATGTTGTCTCCCCACAGAATATGATGATGAAGACTCCACAAATACCAGCATTGAAAAAGCCTTTGTGTACACCTAAGAGCTCTCGACTGCCAGCATTAAATCATGATCTCAGAAAGACTAATACACCACTAAAAGCTGTTCATATATCGCCCAGAAGACGATCTCCACGGCAGAAACAGCGTGTATGAGACGCAACTTAATCAAAATTATTGTATTATTAATATACGTATTTATGTACCTATGCAGTATGCGTAACTTGATTTTGTATGTTATTAGAACACTCGATTAGATATAATTTTACTGTAACAAGTGGCCATGTGTAAATACAAATCTAATTTTATTAGTCATTATATTAAATCATCACAATTGTTTTTTTTTTATTTCAACATTAATCTAAATACGTAATAAGTTATACATAAATAAAAAACAAAACCGTCTAGGATTTACCTTCTAGGTACACAGAGTGGATATACCTCCTATCTGACAAAGTGGTGACTAGACTGTGAGGTGAGCTAGGAAAATAACTATCTGACATTTTTAATTGAAATCACACATATTCCACAAAATATAATATCTCAAAAGGTTCTGAATAGAACCTACATAACGGGGCACCAACATCATGAACCTTAAACACTTCACCACATCAGCCTATTGCAGTCTACTGCTAGACACAGGCAACTCCCATGGCACACCACAAGACCTGATCTCCCATTTTCGCCCTCCAGCCACTATCGTAGGTGTTTAATAGATGTATTGTAGGGCCGTGCTGATTTACGTTTAAGTTAGAACCTACTACCCTCTAACAGTAAATTGACGTAAAGTAACCGTATCTATACTGTCTCGTTTTCTTCGATGAGAAAGAGAGAACGGACCCATTCCTTGTTTCCTTCACCCTATTCTTTTTTCGGCAATGCACTTGTGACTCTGGTGTTGCGGTTTTCCATGGGCGGTGATAAAAGCTTACAGTCAGGCGATCCGTCTGTACGTTTGCCACCTATTACATAAACAAAATCCACGGTCCTCAAGTCATCGGCTCATCAAGCCGTGTCCAACACTACGCTAGTCAAGTGGCCTGCGTTCGAGAACCTGTTTACTACACCGCCTATCAGTTCTGCGACTTAAAATATATACTGTCACTTTACAAGGGCTACACTGGACTTGGGAATAAGCCGTATTGAGACTGCACAGCATTTTCTGCGAGTCTTGCAGCAACTCTCTCATCAGCAATACCTGCAGAGATGCATGATTGTTGCCCATACCATCCCACTGCAGAGTTTTTATAGATATCCTTGAGCGTTGGTGACAAGTAGTAGAAAACGCCGCTTTTTGATAGAGACCCCTCAGCATCTCCACAATGGCCAATCGACATGGCAGCCCTGTGAGGAACAGCCTAGGTTTCGATGCAGCGAGCTCTCGAGGGCTTTTTCGTAGGTATATAACACAAAACACAGACACAGCGGCTGGTTATATTAGATAATATAATATTCGCACATCAGACTTCTGTATAACCTGCCGAACAGTATGGACCAAGGCCAGTCTGTTCAGTTGGCAGGAAGGCGTCAGGGATGTAGGCCGCTATTCGTAGTCCTAGGATTCTTAGCACCCTACTGTATTTTTTTATGTAATAGGCGACAAACGCTTTTGGCTCAGGCTTAGGCTGGCCAGGAACGAGGGTGCTTTTTCTACTTTTCAATTGATTTTTGCTCATAGGCACCACGCTCATTTTACAGGCATATTGGCAACCCAGTATGGTGATCCTGTACCTACACAGGAGAGGCCATTGCGTATACGCCTAGAAAATGTCTTAGTCGCCTCATACGTCTATCCTCGGCAAAAAAGGCGCAAGCACTAATTGGCCAGTATAAAATTACAGGGTGGCTTTTCTCTTTTATTGTTATAACATCTACCTAAGTGACTGCCTCCGTGATCCAGTGGACAGCGTATGCGACTGCTGATCGGAGGTCCCGGGTCGGGCAAGTGTTATGGCCGGCGCTCACTGACGTCGCGGCATGGCAAAGGATTTTATTACAGATCAAGTCATTTTTATTCTTAATTCAATCAGTTTAGAATTCATATTACTTTGTTTCGATACAATCGTACCGCAGCCCGCCGCGGCACGTCGCGGCATGCCGCGGGACGCTGCGGCGCGTCGCGGCATGCCACGGCGTCCCACAGTGTGCCACGACGTAATCAGTAGGTAAATAAGTTCCTGAATTCATCGTTAGTAAATCTTGTTCTCATAAATCTGATGGGAGTGAATGAAGCAAAAAAGATATGTCAGGATCGTTGCAAATGGCGTTCCGTAGTCTCTGCCTACCCCTCCGGGCAACAGGCGTGAGTCTATGTACCTATGTATGTTCTCATAAATAATGTATCCAGAATTGTTTTCTCATCGACATATCAGTTTGTATTTATTTTGTCGTTCTTCATCTTCAGCAAGAAGTGCTATTGATACTAAATTCCAGTCAATTGGACGCCTCGGCATGCCAAAGCGTCCTTCGGGCTGCCGATACATGCCGTGCCGTGCCGCGACGTCAGTGCGCGCCGGCCTTTACTGGGTTTTTTTTCAAAATCTCAGTAACAACACGGAGTCTGGTAATGTGCCCGGTAACAGCAATAGGCTCGCCCCCTATTACGTGAGACCTAAAAATTCATGCGAAATGTGGGTGTAATGTTACACCACTGCCTACCTCTTAGGGGGTTATGGGTTGATTACACCTAACGAGTACAGTGGCGAGTCAGTAAATGCGCTCTCGGCCGAGAGAGTCGCCGAACCGAGTGGGTGGTCACACGTATTTACTATAGTGGCGAGACAGTTTAGTTTTGATCACGCTTACGTCTGCAATGGATCGCAAAAAAAAGAATTTAAAAAAGTTTTTAACCAGCTGTTACCAAACATTATAATAAACGAATTGTGGGATTTATTAGAAGATGAAGACTGAAGAATTTGGACTAAAACATGGATGTTAAGGCGAAATGCCCTTGGAGCAACAAATTGCCTTTTTAATGAATTGCAGTCAGAAGATACCAAAGAATTCAAGGCACTTTTGAGAATGACTGTAGAAAAATTCCACAAACATTCATGTATTTTGAAACACTGAATGAATTTTATTGTTGTTTCCATGCTCCATTTGTTATTAACGGACATTTTAATTGAGATTAGGATAATTTGAAAACAAAAACATAAACAATCATTGCGAACGAACGAGTGGCGAGTGGCCGAGTGACAATCGAGAGCGTGTTCATACGTGCCGAGCGGTATACCGAGTCGCTGCGGGGGTAGAAAAATGATGCGGGGAGGTACTCGGCCTAGTAAACAGATTGGGATTCTAGTGACTCTCTCGCCTCTTTGCTCGGCCGAGCACTCGGCCGAGCACTCGTTAAAGTGTTTATACCAACCGAGTACTCGGCCGAGGACACTGACTCGCCACTGTACTCGTTAGGTGTAATCAACCCATTACAGGCGAGAGTCTATAAAAAATAATCTACCTACACAAAGTAGTAAAATGTGTCCCGGGTGTCTCTCCGACACATGTTAACAGCCACTTTTAAGGTAAAAAAAAATATTTAGCTGATTATATCGCTTATTGTCAGCGATATATTATCAATTTCCCTGACTTATTCTAGTCAGAAAAGTTAGAAATAGTTATTTGTGCAACAAGAGAGCAAAGTTGTTTTTTGTTTCGAGTGCTGATTTTGAGTCCCGAGCAAGCGAAGGATTCTATGATTGATTCACGAGCGTAGCGAGTGAATCAAAGTTAGAATCCTGAGCTTAGAGAGGGACTCAACAGCACGAGATACAAAAAACTTTGCTCTCGTGTAGCACACATAATTTTTCACCACAGCAGTGAGAACACATATTACCTAAGAGACATAGAAATGAACAGGAATAGATTGAATTCTGTATGAATCACTTGTTGATTTAACTCTTCTGGTGTTAAAGTGCAGTCATCATCGCTGGTTTCACTCATCTTTTTAGATTATTTTATATATTAATATAATTTAACACGTTACGCTATACTGTATCAGCATCAGCGAAATTTTTATTCCCGCTACTTTTTTAAATCGCGTTTTAATACCGCGTCCCTGATGTTTATTTTTCAATTAATGTATCATTCATGTGGTATCATTGTTGTAATTCCAAATAAAAATGTATTGGTTAAATACTTAGAGTTATTTTTATTAAAATCCAATAATAAATTAAACATATATACCATTACATATAAAAAAAGTAAATATCTTTTTTTTATTTGCGTTTCCGAAGGTGTTTTCTTTGAGGTCGAATTCCAAAATCGAATTTCGAATTCGAAGGAGTTTGTTTTTCACTCACTTTTTATATGCATGTGAAAGAGACAGAGCACAGTAAAATTCGAATGTTTCAAATTTATGGCTGAACAATGTCAATTCGGGACACTGAAGAGTGTAAAATTAAAAAGCTACTTTTACTCACGCTCGAATCAAAATCGCATTTTGTTCACTGTTGTCTCGCAGCAAAAGCGGTATGTTTGAGCTGCTGTGGTGAAAAAAATTGAATTGCATAGCTCGCCCGCACAGTTGGGTACGAGTATACGCCCCAACACACGCTGTAGGACCCAAGCCAACCTCAGCTGCAGAAAACAACCGATGCTCTGGCGCTATCTATTGCCATAAGGTTAAGAGGTCAGACAACCAACAGTCACTGCCGTAAATGGTGAAACCGCCATATACAGGATGTAAAAAGACCCTTAACGAAAATAGAAATCCCATGTTGTACCAATCACTATGAACATTTTTTACTTCAGCACCATACCTGGGAAATTACTGGTTCAGGAGATATTGGGGCTCTAAGTTAGTATGGAATTTTTCTAATTAGGTACAAAATCGATGCATTTACCCCGCCAATATGTTCTTTAGATGCCCAATAACCCCATGGATAAGTAGGTATTTCGAGCATTGCACGCGCGCGCTTTTAATTGCGGTTTAAAAATGTGAAAACTCAAAAAAATAATTCGTTTCTCAGGTATTATCTTTGGTTAGTATGACTTGGCATGATGTCCACAACGAGTAGACTTCGGCTTGGTGATGGGTCTTGTGACACCCTGTATATTGAGAAACATGGTAATGTGTGTGGGGTAATAGGACGCGTACCAGCGTCAAATGTGGTGAAAGTGGGCAAGGGCTATCGTTTCGGGTGTAGACACAGTCGAGTCAACCCCAAAGCGGTGCTAGACTCTTTGTTGGTGGAAACATTATAAGTAAGTAGTTTACTCTTGGGAGGAAACTTGAGAGGCTCTCGGTGGAAACCAGGCTATCAATGTATTGCATTTTACCTACTACTTTTTTCGAAATCATAACAAATTGTAAAACACTGTACGGTAATTTGTAATTTTTTTTTGCTTCCTTAGGGCAGGGATTGAAAACCGGTTCCAAATAGCGGTACGGTTCCACTTTTCGGTACATCATTAAGGTTCCATTTATCGGTACGGTTCCGGTTCCTGTTCCATTACGGTTCTGGTGAACCGGTTCCAAATACCGGTCCCAGCATACCGATTGCATGTCACCAGATTAAGAGATGGATAGATACGGAGTATCTATCCATATCCGACACATAGCTGCGTAACCTTTTCGTAATCGTAACATTGCCGCAGTATATTACTATATACTGCTAGTAATTAAATAAGTAAGCAAGTATTTGTTAGGTGAATAATATTAGTTTCTATTCTACATTTAATATTGAAATGGACAACGGTGAAATTTATTGTATTTTATCATTAATTTCAGCCGTTATAAGCGAATGATTATAGAATTATGTTTAGTGTTTTCTGTTTAAACATTATTTGCGATTTAAGACATACCTACATGTAATTATTTTCCTAACTTTATTTCCTGTAACAACTGTTGGTGAACCAACGTAAACAAAATTAGAAAAATAAAAATAAGGCGGACTTAAGACGCTGACAACAGCTAAATTAGCCAAATTAGGCTTGACTCAAACAATTTTTTTAGGAAATTTACATTGTTTTTTTTTAAATTTATCTTTTACTAATATATAAATCTGAAAATTTTGATTGTTTCGTTGAACGCGCTAATCTAAAGAGCTGCACCGATTTCAAAAATTCTTTCAGTGTTAGATAGCCCATTTATTGAGAAAAGCCATAAGCTATAATTATAACATCACGCTATGAGCTATCTAGATTTTTATATTTTTTGAATAATTATTAATTTTCTTTACAGTAAAAAGAGACGTTTGGCGAACAGTTCAGAAGGAGGTGAATCTTCGGAAATTATTTTTCACCAGTAAGAATATTGAATTTACATAGACCTATGACTATCTTAGAACTGGACTTATAGGAAAATACTCGTAGCTTTGTCCATTGTTTCTTGCCCACTCTATAAAAAACATTGTGTGAGCTTTGGTATTTTTTACCGACTTCAAAAAGGAGGAGTATATCAATCCGGATGTTTGTTTTTTTTTTTTTAAATTTTTGTATGTTGGGGCATAACTCCGTCCGTCATATATAGATGGATTTACAAAATTATGTTTTTGTTCGAAATGAGTTGGTTCCATTTATAAAGCTGACGGGTTTGTATGTTTGAACACGCTAATCTCAGGAACTACTGGTTCAAATTGAATCATCTTTAAGTGTTGGATTGTTGATTTATGGGTAAGGTTATAGGATATATAACATCACGCTACGACTAAGACAAACCGAGCAGCGGGGGTGAAACCGCGGGGAACAGCTAGTTTCATATAGATCTGATAATGAGTTTTGAGGACAGACAAGAGAACTCTTAAAAAAAAAACAAAGCCTAAAACCTTCCTTGTAAAAAAAATATAAGACAAAAGCTAAGTTTAGTGCTGAATAAAAATCTGGCAAGTTTTAATGTTTTATATTTTTCCAGATTAGAAAATTTGCCAGTTGCAGTTACATCAGAAAGTGATATTATAGTTACCCCTGAAAATGATACTACGTAAGTACCCAGAATCAGATGTGTACAATTTTCCCAAGTATTATGAAACTTTCTGCTGATCGTTCTTATACTTTTTTTCATAACAGGTTTAAAGAATGCGAGGTGTTAAGAAATATTATTGATCAAGACTCAAATTTATCTGAAACAGTCCAATCCACCGATAACCTTCCTGAACTTGAGGTAAATATGTAATTATCATGTAGGTACTTGGCCAGATATTGGTTGTCGAGGATAAAATTCAGCAGTTTTTATTTAGTTACTTACGCTATCAACTGTTAAATATTTGTTTTTTTTTTAGATTACTGCGAGTCGCTCTCCAGAACATGAAATCCACATTGGACGACGAATTATAAGCCTAACACATTTTTTTAAAAATCTTCAGAAGATTTCTGAACACGGGCCCTTTGGTTGTAATTTGAGTCATATTGATTTGGTGGGAGAAAAGATGAATGGATTTTCGTCGAAATTCACTCTTTTGTGTAGGATGTGCAAGTTAAAATTTTTCATTGAAAGTGACTCTAATGACGAAAATTACTTACCAGTCAATTATTGTGCTGTAGCAGGTATGTTATCAATTGGCGGTGGACATTCAAACTTGGAAGAACTTTCTTCAGCGCTAAATTTACCTATTATGTCAAATAAAAAATACCAAAGCATACACGATGATCTATCTAACAAGTGGGAACAGGTTGCACAAGAAACAATGGAAAAAGCTGCTGAAAAGGAAAGAAAATTCGCTATTGCAGAGGGCAAAGTTAGTAAAAATGCTATCCCAATTATTGACGTTATTGTAGACGGATGCTACTCCAAGAGATCATATAGAACTAATTATTCCGCCTTATCAGGTGCTGGTACTATTATTGGAAGGAGAACCGGGGAAGTTTTGTACTATGGAGTTCGCAACAAATACTGTTATACCTGTGATCGGGCAGAAAAACAGAAATTGACCATAAAAGAACACAAATGTTTTAAAAACTACACGGGACCTTCGACTGGCATGGAGAGTGACATAATTGTTGAGGGATTTAAACAGTCTGTGAAATTTCACAATTTAATTTATGGACGTTTGATATCTGATGGTGACTCCAGCACTTATAGTAAAATTCTGCAATCACGACCTTATCAACATGAAGGTATCACAGTGGAAAAAATTGAATGTCGAAATCACTTACTGAGAAACTTTTGCAATAAACTGCAACAATTACAAACAGATACCAGATACCCAATCAGCCATCGAAAACTTGTATGCAAAAAAACAATAATGAGTATAAGGTCCGTGATTAAAAAATCTATTGCTAAAAATAAAGGCGATGAATGTCCAGAAATTCAACGTCTATTCGATGATATTATGCTGGTTCATTACCATGCCTTTGGAAACCACACTAGATGCAAACCATACTTCTGCCAGAAACAGGGCGAGCAAGAATACACTTCAAACGACTTCTTCTTGGGTTCACTATGGCAACGAATTTGTTTGCTGATTCAAAATATAGCAGGCCACGCTCGAAGTCTCATCCATGACGTGGACAGTAATCTTGTCGAGCGCTACCATAGCATAATAGCCAAATATGTTGGAGGAAAAAGAATTAATTTTTCCATGAAGAGATCATATGCTACGAGATGTACTGCGGCAACCGTTTCATTCAACACAAAGAAATCATTATCTCGACTGTATAAACACATCTTGGCAAAAAGTCCACAAGGGAAACTAAAGCTGTTAGAAGAAAGAAGACTGAAAAAGAGACTCTTAAACAGCAAGTACATGAAGAAAAAAAGACGTATCATGTTCACAAAAACAGATGAAAGTTATGGAGATCGGTGTAATAAACCAGATATGCCAGAAGATATCCTTAACAAAATGAAAGAAAATTTTATCCTATCGCTAAAAAAAACTGACGAAGAACGTAGTTTGATAGAAAAAAAAAACGATTCTTCAAAAAGATAGTAGTGAGTGGATGGAACTTCGGAGGTCGCTGCTGACAGCCTCCAATTTCGGCCGTGTTATAAAGAAAAGACCAAATACTGGATGCGCCAATTTGATAAAAGACATATTATATAAAAAAAATATGGATCACATTTCCTCAATCAAACATGGCCAGCAAAACGAAAAAATAGCCATACTGCAACTGTCGAAACAAGAGAGTCTTGAAATTGCGCCTTGTGGGTTGTTTATAGACGCAGAGTTGCCTTATCTTGGAGCAACACCTGATGGTATCTGTGGCGAAGATGCCATAATTGAAATTAAATGCCCAATCACTGCGTACAAGTTAGGGCTGGATGAGGCTATCAGCAAAAAAAAAGTAAATTTTTGGGTAAAAGACAAAGAAGGGTCCCTAAAAATAAACACAAATCACAACTGGTATTATCAAATCCAGGGCCAGCTCCATATTACAAGAAGGAAGAAATGCTTGTTTGCAGTATGGTCTGGAGAAAAAGTTAAATTAAAGGTAGAAGTAATAGAAAAAGATGACCTATTTTGGGAACAGAAAATGAAACAAAAATTACAATCATTTTACCTAACTCACCTACTGCCTGAAATAGTAGACCCAAGACTCACACGGAACCTGCCTATAAGAGACAACATCAAGGTGCATGAAATAGTACATCAGACACCAATCGATCAACCCACATGTTCCAGATACCTCTGTAATACTGACTTGTGAATATTTAATCATATCATACAATTGACAAACCTATGTCAGTAAATTGAAAGCCTAAATATCACCTGTGGTCCTACCGATTTTCTCTACTGGTTTCCACCAGAGGGTCTAGTACGAGTTTGCACTCAATCGTCACGGTGGACGATAGCCTAGTCGGCGGGAACAATTTCCATACATTTTCTAAATGCGCCCCCTAGCGGTCTCTATCGATCGCTACTTTCCGTTCCGTCTGAGACCCTAAGTAGGACCAATCGGAGGATCACGGGTGCCGAAATACGTCTGTAAGGTCGGCAGTTTATGTATTTATTTTCATTACATTTATATTGTTTTTATATTCAGTATAAATAAAGTATCTTAAAATAAATAAACAAAATACATTCGTTTTTTTAATTGCCTTGTCTAATTTGTTATTAGCTCTTCATACAGAACAATAAATATATAAGAGCGCCATCTATTGTTTCCTTGTTAATTAATAATCTAATATATAAAATTCTCGTGTCACAGTTTTCGTTTCCATACTCCTCCGAAACGGCTTGAGTCGGCTTGACCGATTTTGATGAAATTTTTTGTGCTTATCCGGTATCTATGAGAATCGGCCAACATCTATTTAAAAAAAAAAAAAAAATTTTGCAAAACAATGTTTGCCGGGTCAGCTAGTAATAATATATAATATTCTACCACATTCACACAACACCGTCTAGTCTCAAACTAAGCAGAGCTTGTGCTATGGGTACTAGACAAAGGATAAACATACAAACATATATACTTTTTTTTGTAAATACATACATATTATACACAGAAATACCCAGAAAAAGACAAACATCCATGATCATGCACACAAATGTTTGACTTGAGCGGGAATCGAACCCGCAACTTTCGGCATTTCTATAATATACGGCGTGTATATAATACACTCCCACTGCGCCAATCGGTCGTCAAATTCCTTTGTTTCTTACTTGGTAGTTCGCTGTATCGCCGCCCTTTAAGAATGGCGCTAGGATACCGGAGAAATAGGGGGCGTGGCCAAAAATACCGAAACATCGCAACTCATTAGCGGTTGTCAGCGTCTTAATACCTTAGGCATTTCCTACCAGGCAACCTAGAATGGTGCAGAGATATGTGGTAGGTGTATTTTAGATTTTACTGCAGCGAAATTATTGTGTACCTATTACTAATAATTAGTTCAGATATATTTTTTGCAGAGGAGGTTATTTTATCATCGAATTTAAAGAAATTGATAAAAATATATCTACAAGATAAAAATGTGTCTAAGTAAATCCCTAATGTTTGTGGGAACGCTATGGGAACTGAAAATTATATTTCTCCATATGTTCGCAACCCATCACGTCTCGTTTCCCGCGAGGGCGAAAAGCGGCCTACGGAAAGCCGGTTTGCAACATTTAACGTTGGAGGAGGAATAGATGGCAAATTTAATGAAGTATGCCAGATGATGGATGATAGAAAGATTGATGTTCTTTGTGTGAATGAGACAAAAAGGAAAGGTTGTGGCCCCACTAAGCATGACAGCAACACGGCTTATTGGTCTGGGGTAGACAGTACCAGCAGAGCCTGCAAGGGAGTTGGTTTAATACTGTCTGCGCGAATGAATGAGTGCGTTAAGGAATTTGAATGTGTAAATGCTAGACTATTGTGGATGAGAATAAAAGTAGGACTTACTCGTCTCTTTATTGTAGGGGTTTACGCCCCGGTCGATATAGTAGCGGGTATGTCTCAGCGAGAACAAGACGAAAGGCAGGAGTTTTGGGAGAATTTAAGAGAGATTTTAAGGAAGTGTAAGGATAACGAAAGATTGATCTTGTTAGGATCACCTCGTTTTACTCCCACCCATCCATTGAAATCATTCAATGGATGGGTGGGAGTAAAACGAGATGGATTTGAAAGGGTTTTTGGTGGCTTTGGTGATGAGTGTGAATGAAAATGGAAAAGTGTTGCTTGAGGTTTCTTTAGAGTGGAACCTTTTGTGACAAACACCATGTTTGATCACAAAAGGATACACATGTATACGCGTGAGGCTAAAAATGTTACAAGAAATATGATTGATTTTGTAATTGAAGATGAACGTTTGAGGAAGAATGTGTTAGATACAAGGGTGTATCGAGGGATCGGCATCCACATAGACCACTTCTTGGTGATGAGCCGAATAAGCGGGCCCTTTAAAGGATGGCGACACCGAGAACATAATGAAAATAGGATATTAGAAAGAATAAAAGTAGAAAATCTGCAAGAGAAAGACGTGAAAGATGAGTATAAGCGAAGATTGATAGCAAGATTTGAGAGGTTCGATGGTATAAATGATATGGAAGAATTATGGCAATCTTTTAAAGGAGAGGTAGTATGTGTAGCGTCTGAAGTATGTGGTGTGATCAAGAGAAGAAAAATACGAAAGGTTAAGAATACATGGTGGTACAAGGATGTACAATTAGCAGTGTCGGAGAAGAAAAAAGCTTGGTTAGATTGATTGGCTGCCAGAGCAAATGAAAGAACGGGAAAGGCAACGAGTGATGACATTGATGAAGCAAGAAAGGAGTTTGTTAGGTCAAAAAGAATAGTGAAATAAATTGTTAAAAGGAATAAAGAGGAAAAGAAAGATGAGTTTGATAGCAGACTATCTGAAGATTTCCGGAGAAACATTAAGTTTTTCTGGAAATCCGTTCGTGCAGTTCGAGGAAGAACTCAATCCTCAGAATACACGTCAATCAGAGACAAGAATGGAAAGATACTGAATGGTGAATCATGCGTGCTGAACAGATGGAAGGAGTATTTTGAAGGTTTATTTTAAAGAACGGCGATAGAGACATCGATCGACGAAATGAATGGTAATAATAGCAATGATGAAAGCGACATTGATGTGGATGAGATTGTGAAAGCGCTGGAAAGTATGAAATTAGGTAAGGCTGCAGGATATGATAGGATTACAGTCGAAATGCTGAAGGCTGGACAGGGCATCATAGTTGGTCAGCTGCAGCGCTCATTTAATTTGTGCTGGAGCACCGGCCGAGTACCTTATGACTGGGCCAAAGCGTAGGCTGTTTATAAGGGAAAAGGCTCGCACCAAGACTGCAAGAACTATAGAGGCATAAGCCTTCTTAGCATTTTTGGCTAATTGTATGCGAAGGTACTGATTGAAAGAGTTATGTAAGTAACCGACAAGAAATACAAGCAGGATTACGAAATGGGGTGATTCCTCCTTTCAAAGGAGAGGCCTAGTCCAGCAGTGGACTGTTAAAGGCTGATGATGATGATGGGGTGCACGGATCAAGTATTTTCCTTACGGTGCATAGCCGAAAATTCTTGGCCAAAGGTCAAAAAGTCTACTGCGCATTCGTGGATTTGGAAAAGGCTTACGATAAAGTGGCGAGGAATGAAATGTGGTCGGTGCTGTCAATGTATGGGGTGAACAGCAGCCTCATACGAGCTCTGAAATCCCTTTATGAAGATTCTTGAGCTTGTGTGAGGATAAATGGGTCGTACACTGATTGGTTTGTGTACGTTACCCTAGCAGGAAAGTATCTCCTGGAGAGACATGAGTGGTACGTATAATTAGAGCACAATCTGCTGATGATGTGCGCGAAATAAAAAAATTAGTGCGGGTTATAGTTTTGGAAAAAAATGAAAAAATTCATTCCTGCTGGGGTAACGTTCTTCCAGCAGGAAGATTCTAAACGAATTATCGGAGAGAGAAACATTGTACATGGGCAGATAGCTTATATTAGTGGGACAATGTGCGCCGAAAATAAAATTAGTGCGGCTTCAGGTTTTCGAGATATTGGAATTCCTGCTAGGGTAACGTTTTGCAGAATCGTGTATCTCTAAAACGGTTGCATGTGCGGTTATAAAATAAACATACACGAGTTGCTCTTAATTTGTGCGAATTGGTGAAATAATAAAATTTAAGAAAATACATGTAATTTTCAAGTAATTGGCCTTCTTTGAAAACCCAAAAAAACATCGCAGCGTCAAAATAAGAAAACGTATAGTCTCACTGAAAACTGTTTTCGGTTCTTTTTGACACATAGATTAACCATAAAAAGTTTCAAAAGTATTCATACATGCGTTAATGAGATATACTTATTACTAAAAGTCATAACGACAAAGTCGTAACTTTGAGGACAACGCACAAGAAACCGGCTCAACCCAAGGTGTGTAGGAGTAAACTAGCAATTAGAGCGATAGTCCAGTAATATATAGTGAAATTATCCAGCTTGGAATGTCTCGCATGTAATAAATAATTAACAAAAACTAAAACATCAAACAACGATTGGTTATCCGACCAAATTCGAATGACTACAAAAAAGCGACGGATTCATACATATCAATGACCATCTTAACTTGACCCTCTAATCGGTTAAAACGTGTTGTGTCCGAGTACACTGAAGCAGAAAAGTAACAAAATAAACTTGTTCTACTAGCAATTTTCGTGAATTATTGAGATATGATTTTTAAACAAATAAAATCCTTGAATTTTATTTTAGGTATTAAAATAATACATAAATTATTAAATATTTGTGTGTACTCGTACACAGTGACTTTTTAGTCGTCTTACAACGGCAACCAACTTCATGTATATTATAATAATTTGCATACAAATAATAGGTATTTATGAGATAAGAATAATTTAAAAATAAAAATATTATAGAGTAGTAAGAAGAAACATCCTGTTGCGAGTGCGGTGCCAGTTAAGATATTCATTGAGCGGATGAAAGGCGTCGCACGCCACGCTATATTATATTGTCATTGGATGACTATTTATGTTTCTTTGTGCAATAGGTTTGTAAAAAAAATCTCTACCACATATATTTTATGTTGAATACATATAAGTACTTAGTAGACTAGCCGTTACCCGCGTCCAGAGGGAACTACCTCGCGTACCCGTAAAACTCAAATATCTTACGGACCACTATTTTTTCTAAAATAAAATATAGCCTATGTTACTCGCAGATAATGTAGCTTTTTAATGGTGAAAGAATTTTAAAATCGGTCTAGTAGTTTTTGAGTTTTTCATTACAAACAAACAAAAATACAAATATTTCCTCTTTATAATATTAGTGTAGACAACCTTTCTAAGACTGCTAAAAAGTTACAGACTTAGGTTTAATTACTCTGTGATTATGCGATTTTACTGTTTGTATTTTAGTAATGAAAACTGATCTGTGATTTTGATGCCATTATATTTTAAGAGTCGAAATGAAGAGAATAAAAATAATAATTTACACGTCAACAAGTTCTTTTATTTCAAATAGTAAAAAAAAACATTATAGTTGCCGACAAACGCTTTTTGCGCGACTGTACGAACAACAGCATGGGTATAATACGATTAAAAAAGTAGGACGTCGGTATGTATAAGTCCGTCGCTTTTTTGTAGTCATTCGAATTTGGTCGGATAACCAATCATTGTTTGATGTTTTAGTTTTTGTTAATTATTTATTACATGCGAGACATTCCAAGCTGGATAATTTCATTATATATTACTGGACAATCGCTCTAATTGCTAGTTTACTCCTACACACCTTGGGTTGAACCGGTTTCTTGTGCGTTGTCCTCAAAGTTACGACTTCGTCGTTATGACTTTTAGTAATATATCTCATTAACGCATGTATGTATAGTTTTGAAACTTTTTATGGTTAAACTATGTGTCAAGAAGACCCGAAAACAGTTTTCAGTGAGCCTATACGTTTTCTTATTTTGACGCTGCGATGTTTTTTTGGGTTTTCAAAGAAGGCCAATTACTTGAAAATTACATGTATTTTCTAAAATTTTATTATTTCACCAATTCGCACAAATTAAGAGCAACTCGTGTATGTTTATTTTATAACCGCACGTGCAACCGTTTTAGAGATACACGATTCTGCAAAACGTTACCCTAGCAGGAATTCCAATATCTCGAAAACCTGAAGCCGCACTAATTTTATTTTCGGCGCACATTGTCCCACTAATATAAGCTATCTGCCCATGTACAATGTTTCTCTCTCCGATAATTCGTTTAGAATCTTCCTGCTGGAAGAACGTTACCCCAGCAGGAATGAATTTTTTCATTTTTTTCCAAAACTCTAACCCGCACTAATTTTTAATTTCGCGCACATCATCAGCAGATTGCGCTTCCACTCATGTATCTCCAGGAGACACTTTCCTGCTAGGGTAACGTACACGATTGGTTTACCATCGAGACAGGTGTTAGACAGCGATGTGTAGCGTCGCCGTGGCTGTTCAACCTCTTCATGGACAGTTGTTTGCAAGAATTGAAAAATAGTGACTGTGGATTAAGGATGAATGAGTTACTTGTCAAATGCCTCCTTTAGGCTGATGATCAGGTAATACTTGCGTCTTCAGCGGAGGAGTTGCAGGAGATGGTGGCAATCATGCATGGTGCTTTAGGGAGGAAAGAAATGAAATTGAATGTGAGCAAGACGAAAGTTATGGTTTTTGAAAAGGAGGAATGTGTTACGGCTTGTAATGTTATAATCGATGGACAACGTGTGGAGCAAGTGAATGATTTTGTATATTTAGGTACGCTGTTTACTAGGAATGGTAAGAATGAAGAAGATATTGAAAGAAGAGTTATTGCCAGTAATAGGGTGAATGGAGCTTTGAAGGCTTTTATGAACAGTCAAAACGTGTCCAAAAACGCACGTTTGGCTGTGCATAGAGGGGTGTTAGTACCTACACTTATGTATGGTAGTGAAAGTTGGGTATGGCAGAATAGACATGAAAGTAGAATAAATGCCGTAGAAATGAGAGCACTGAGAAGTATGTGTTTTTGTCTTTGAACGACAGAGTAAAAAATTGTGATCCGAGAGTTTTGTGGGGTAAAAGAAGATGTAGTGACAACCATTGAGAAAGGTACCTATGCTAAGATGGTTTGGACCCATGGAGAGGATGGATGACGAAAGATTGACCAAGAAGTTATAATTATAAGTCAAGCGTGAATGGGACAGGAGGAAGGGGAAGACCTAGACGTACGTTCTCTGACCAGATTGAAGACATCCTAAAACAAGGGCAGGTTAGAAGTACCCTTAACCGAAGAGCATGCATGAGAAATTTGATGGGAGTGAATGAAGCAAGAGAGATATGTCAGGATCCTTGCAAATGGCGTTCCGTAGTCTCTGCCTACCCCTCCGGGAAACAGGCGTGAGTCTATGTATGTATGCATGTATTAAGTTTTACACTACAATAAGTACCATTAGAATAAAAAAAAAATATCATAATGCAAATGTCAGAGTAGAGGAATGTGACAGCAAGCGGCAGAATCGATGAGGCAATAACGTTCCCGCGTCCTTTCTTGTTGCTTTAAATAACGTTAGGTACTAAGTGTTAGAAAAGGATAGAAGCATAGAAAATGTACGTTGCCGTTGCAATATTTGCAGTTAAGCTTCAAGCGAGCGGTACATCCGTTATCGTCCTGTCACGAGCGGCGAGCCGGCGAGCTTTGCATCATTTCAAACGTGTTCAAACGCGCTTCACTCAAGAACCGGTAAAATAAAGGTTCTTAAAGGTTCTCATTTAGGTTCCGGTTCCGGTTTCGGTGCGCGTACCAGAACCGTTAAATACCGGTACCATACCGGTATTTTGGAACCCTTTTCAATCCCTGCCTTAGGGTTCTCTGGTTGACTTTGTTAAGTTACTAAGGATTGCGCAAAATACCAATGGCGGCACAACCGCATTGTTAGTCAGTAACCACAACTACATAACTGACTGTTATCAGTTGCTTACACTAAGGGTTATAAAATAAAATTCCAATTATAATATTATATGATGTATATCACGGATTTTACAGTGGTATTTTCGTGTATAAACAAAATATCCCGATTTCAATTCAATAAATTAAGGACTTACAATTCAATAAATAACAATTTTCACATTCAAATATATAAAGCATGGGAGCCACGATAAATTTCCTGTTATTATATTTGACAATAAAAATTGAATAAACCATTTTGAATTCGTTTGGACAATAATAACATAAGTCATATTCATTCTGTATGGGGTTCAACTAAAATATTTTCACTTATACATGTAGCGATGATCACAGATTTGAGGATTATAAAAAAGCAGATTCAGAACATACCGTGCTATGGAGAGACGATTTAACAATTCGAAACTTGCAATAGTGATTACTGAGTAATTTAGGTTTCATTATAGCTTATTGGCTAACTTATCACTATCAGCACTCTGGCCGTTCACGCACGGCTCATCCAGTTCCTAACATTGCTTCTCGATCGATATCAATACCAAATTTAAATTAACAATATAATAAAATATCAATTGTACCTAAGATCTTTTCCAATTAAATACGCACATTCGTTCTTAATTTGCATCTTAATATACACTAACGGGCCGCCACGGCGCGGCGGCTAATGATATCTTCGGACTATCTACTGGCTCGCGGGCGATGTGCCCCGTGTCTCCGTCCGTCCGCGTCCGACCGTAAACGTACGTAACTCCATAATTAAACATACATGTTGTGATCAATAATAAAAATATAATGATACAAATACATTAATTACTACATTTTCGATTATTGTGTGACATAAATATTTACAAAGCGCATAAGGAGCGCCAGAATAGTTAGGCGAGGCAGACTCCTACACGAGAGATTACACACGCGCGACGTCGGCGCTCAGCGCTCGCCTGTCCGCTCCACCAACTAACTCGCGAGTACAACTATCTTTATTAACTAAAACATCTGACACATTTACTTTATTGTCAGGAGAGCTAAGGAATAAATGCCCCAAAATAAAATCAAATCGTATAGTCAAGTGTTAAAATTATATGGATTCATTATATTACAAAGTTGTCCTGACTGTCACAGTCGCTGGATCGACGATTATTACATAACTAAATATTAAACTTTTTTTTGAGAAACAAAAATTAATTTACTTCCCCATGATTATGAAACTAGTAGATACTATAATACATAAGCTACTACCAGTACATCTTATAAAACGAATAACATTATTCTAAATATCAATGTGATCTCTCGATATTATGGTTTACGATTACAATTTGGGAATGCATGATACTACTCGACAAAATACAATAATTATTAAGTACCGATGATTAAAAAAACTCCCTACATATACAGATAGCGTAACAACGTCCGAAATATGATTAGTTGCGTCAACTATAAAGTACAAAGATGAAAATACGTCGTATCGGCCTGTGCCCCTCGGGGGGGACGGGAGCGGCGCTCGGCGGTGGCTCCCTACGGCGATACACAATACCAAGTTTTAGATAATAAAAATAATTGAACTAGAGGCGGTCGAGCCGCGACACGAAACTCTACATACAATGTTGCTCGGCGGCGAGTAACACCTAAAAATAAATAAAAAGATATATATGTATCCGACGAATACTGATATCCTCGGCGTGTGGCGGGCGACGGCGGGGCGCGGGGCGCGGGGCGGGCGGGCGCGCTCAGTTGACCATGAGCGTGTGCGACTCCATGGGCGCGGCCGAGTCGTACAGCGTGTCCGTGTCCTGCGTGGGCTCGCCCTGCAGCTGGCACTGGTTCGACAGCGTCCCCGCGCCGCAGTCGCAGAAGAATCTACACAAACAACACAAACCGTCAGTCACATTACATTCATACTCACATACCGTCTATAAGTATTATCATCACTATAGAAATGTTAGCCGTGTGGTGGACGGCATAGAATACAAGTGTCACCACCCCCTATCTTCCCGTGGGTGTCGTAAGAGGCGACTAAGGGATAACACGATGCAAATACCATCTTAGCGTAGAGACGGAAACCTCGACATCAAACCCTATACGACTGCCTCGTTGGTCTTGCGGCATAAATGTGCGCGTGGGATCGGGAGGTCCCGGGTTCGATTCCTGGGTCGGGCAGTGTTATTGGGTTTTTCTGTCACGAAATTCTCAGTAGCAGCACGGGCCACGGAGTCTGGAAATGTGCCCGGTACGGCAATAGGCTCGCCCCTTATTACGTGGGACTAAAGTATATCTGGCGAAAAGTGGGTGTAGAAGTACACCTCTGCCTACCCCTTCGGGGATAAAAGGCGTGACGATATGTATGTATGTATAGAAATGTTTAGTTACCTGTCATGGCGAATAAATTCTACGTCGTGTCCGGAATGGCACGTTTTGATGCAATTGACACAGATTGCATTACGGTCTGTCGTGTTGCAGGTCTGGCACCTAGAAAGGAATACCATCGGTTAAACTTAAGCTGTAAAACGACTCAATTTCACTTGTTACTTTGTCAATTTTGTTACGTTACTTACCTATAAAAATCGTGCATCGGAAACGATGTGTATGATGAGATTTTATAAAGGCACTGGCCTCCACCGACCGCCTTCTCCACAGCATCTTGATTACTGAATATTTTGTTACCCCGCACTAGCGGCGATACACCGGACGCTAGACATAGACCTGTAAACAAATTAATATTCTCTCTTTATATAATTATATTTCCCATAAAATATAATGTTGCGCCCCTGTTTTATTTTCAAAGGAGAACATTACTTATTGGAAAAACGTCGGTCATTTAGGTTTTAAACTCTATCTTATAGTGAGCATGGGTTTTACCATCAACTGGGCATGATACCTATGTGTTGCACTTGGAAGCTTACGGATAGTAAACACTGACTTATCCAGAAATTGCATAAATACCGTGCGCCTAAACGTAAGTCTAGCACGGGATAATACATATTAGATGAATGCATAAAATGTACATGTTATTATAACCTCCCTCATCTTACATCCCGAGTATTATTAAGGTAATCCCCTTATGGGTTTGCAATGACCTTTATTTTCCCTCCTAAATTGACTTACTTTTGACATATATTTTTTTGTATTTCGCCTGAATGATGTGTGGCTATAGTTGCAAGTGGTAGGTGGTGCCTTCGTGGCATTTCGTCTGATGAAAGAACTGCCTGGCTACCAGATTCACTAGTATGACAATAAATAGAATAATTTAAATATGAGTGTGGAAATCGTATTTTAATGATATTGATACCGGTTCGAAAAGAGAAAGATAATAATTTAGATATTTTCTTGAAGTAAGATTAACAGATCCATATGAGTTATGGTAGACTGAGATCTTGACTATTACTTTAATATCAAAATAACCCGAACCTATTATAATTTGTATCTACTACAAGGAAGGAAAAGTATTTGTTAGGTTACCACAGGTTCTTTGAGCGAAGGGTAGTAATTAACAGACACAGAAACAATACTTATGTGTATCATTATAATGAATCATCTTGATACCAAATACAGAGGTACAGAGTTGTATAAAGTCCAATGATTGAGCACTTCTGTTACAACTTTGTTTTATTTACATTTTACATAATTATAATGAATAGTTAGATGATGGCACTATAATATCTCCATACGCAGTTGATACAGTACTCAAATAAACACGCGAATACTAAACAATTCTATGCTTGTAATCAAGTGGAACATAATTCCTGGAGAGAGATTGGGTGTAAACTCGATGTAAGGTGTTTTTCTCAGCACGGTGGTATAACACCGCCAATTGCCTGCACTTCCTGATTACCAATCTGCTATGGGACAGGTTTTTACAGAATACACATGAAGGTGTTTTGCAACAGCACTACTAGAGTTCTAAGTTTTTTGCAACCTGTGACTGCTTGTGAGCACGACTAATGTAATTTAGCAGAAATGTCAAAGTTAACAACCGCACAAGACTGCATTAAGTGCTATAAGGACTATTTTCAGTCTATGCATACCCAGGTATGAGCAGAAGTCTGTGCCTCGCTCGAATCACAGTGGGTGTGGACATAAAGCGTATAGTATATAAATGCGTGTGGTACACGTGTCCATATGGAATGATTTGAAGCATATCCGTAAGACTATGAGTGGTAACAATTTTCATTGGTAGATGTGGCCCGAATACAGGGTACAGGGAGTTTAAATTTAAGCTTGGCATGTCATAGGATGCTTGTGGTAACTGTTTTTATTATTTTAATTTTCTTCATTATACATTACATCATTGCAGTTGTTTTTGAAGAGCGGGACTGATTAGAAGTGCTTGCTAAGCATGACGACTTTAGTAAACTGAATCTCTGCATCGATCAAATTGATCGCTTGCTTTACACCAACTGATCAGTTTTAAGGAATACAATGTAAAGGCACCAACTGAGACATTGGTGGTTTACCGTTGTTTTTATTCTGCATTTGTTATCCTATAATGACCAAGTTAGCTAAGGAAAATGAGCCTGTATAGGGGCTGAGCCCGCACTTGCTGACAAGTAAGTGTGGTAGGAAAGGAGCCCACTTTATCCAGCCCATTTTTATTCTACTCATTTGCCTGTTTTCCGATCATCCATCCATCCATCATCCATCCTTACACAGTTCATACTTCTCCTTGGCCTCTCTCGGTTTTCGTCCTAATTTCATATTTTTCGCTTTTTGTACCTGCATAGTAAATTGTCTAGTATGGTAGAAGCTAGGCATGGGTGTTTGCAGATTTTTACGCAAACCGATAAAAATCCGATTTCAGATTTAGAAATCGATTTCAAAAACCGATTTCAGAAATCGATTTCAGTAGCGGATGTTGGAGCGTAGCGTACGACAAACGCAAACAATCGAAATCTTATTGTATTTTAGGCATGAGACAATCAAGTCAAATAAAACTCTCCAAACATAAATTCCTAATAACTACCTGCAATTTTCAAAATAAACATTAAATAGTTGCAATCTGAATTAGATATTATCGCCTCGATATTTAGTTTTATTTTTTCTATTCATCTGCAATTCATAAAACCGCCTAAATCCAAAACGATTCGCTTGCTTGGCGACAATTCGCTCTATCTCTTTCGCTCTTTCGACGTATTACTAACGCCACCCGACCGCAACCGCAGTCGCTTTCAGTGTGGTATCTTGATATCTTCCACATGAATACGAGTAATTAGACCCACCGTACTCCCGTCCCGACCCGCGCCCGACACGCACCCTCGTTCTGTGTGAATTGCGCTTAAGTTAGTAAGAAAAAGAATGAAATTCGCTCTCTCTCATTCTAACTAGTCGTTGGTTTTTTTTATAGTATAAGGCGGCAAACGAGCAGACGGATTGCCTGATGGTAAGCAATTACCGCCGCCCATGGACACAAGCAACACCACAGGAGACACAAGTGCGTTGCCGCCCCTTGGGGTTGGGAAAAGGGATAGGATAAGGAGTGGGATGAGGAGAAGGAATAGGGGATAGGGCCTCCGGCACTCTCACTCACCGAACGAAACGCAACAGTTTAGATTCTGTTACTTTACGTCGATTTTCTGTGAAAGGGTAGTACTTCCCAGGTCGAGCCGGCCCATTCATGCTGAAATCAGCAGGCTCTATTACCTAGAAAAATAGGGTAGTGTGAAAGAGAACGAATGAATATGAAAACTATCGAAAACGTAAGCTTTAGATTTACTTTGTAGTTTGGTTGCACTATCACCGTTTGGTTCGGATTACATTGTTTGCGTTATCGTAATATTGTTTCGAGTTTTCTAAATTCGGTTCGAATATCGATACGATACGATTTCTGACTGCAATCGGATTTCAGATTTGTTTTGATATATTATCGGTCTCATGCCTAGCAGAAGCGTCCTAACGAGTATAAACGTAGCGACACACCTGCTGAGAGTTCGGCGACGAACCTTTAGCGACTGAATCGGTCGTAGCTATTGGCTTGACACACCAAACATGAGTAACAATCAGAATTATTTCACGGCAGCGGCTAACATTTGTTGGCGCTTCGTTTTATGCGACGCTTGGCGTCAAGCGCGACGTAATTTCGGCCGATATGTCATGGGTATTTGAGAACCCTACGAGCGTGTCCAACCGAACGTTTGACGCGGTATATGAAACAGATGTGTACCGATAGTAATACGAGTAGAGCACGAGCACTGACCTCCAAATCTGTTGTTGAATATCTGGTTGTGTTCGAGCGTGGCGGTGGCGTTGTTGGTGATCTCGACGCCGGCGGCGAGCCCGTCGAAGATCCTGTTGCGGCGCAGCACGGGGTGGCTCTGCGTCGAGATCAGCACGCCCGCCTGCGCGTTGCGGAATATGTCGTTCTCCTCTAGCACTCCCTGGCGAACAAACGTTACACACCACTATAAAAACTATAAAGTAAATTCTCTACAAGATAAATACTTGAAATTGTTAGTAACCATTTCCAATAATACATTTGCAATTCCTCGGAAGAAAAAAAAACCGACTCGTACTACGTCCGATCCGAACCCGTGAAATACAATCTCGGGTAGTGAAATGATTATTTGCAACCCTCCCATCTTATGCTAGTCTCTTACTTTAAAAGTGAGTTTGTGGCAGAACAACTAGTGAGAATTAATCAAGGTTCGTCTATTGCGTGTTCCTATGTGTATAGTCAAAGTATAACCGTCGGTTCTAAGTAGTGATGTTCCGGATATCCGTATCCGCTGATATCCGAGGAAGAAGAAGGATCCGTATTCGTATCCGTTACTATTCTCGCGGATCGTTTACGGATCTTTCACCTTATTAATTTTCAATTAATAGGATGAAATGCCATAGGTGGTTAGGTAGATTTAAAAACCTAGTAAATTCCATTCAGAGTATTTTATTTTTATTTATTTATAGTCACACACCTGTATCCCCGAAGGGGATAAATATTACACCCACATTTTTTTTTCGTTAGCATTCAGAGTATTTTTAATATAATTTCAATACAAGTCGAAACATGATCTGTCTATTGTTCCGCCGGGCGTGCGTGACGTCAACTATCGTTTCAAAGTCGTGCGCAACGACATGGATTCAGTAAGAACATAAAGATCCGTATCCGTATCCGCGGATCTTGGCACCAAAGATCCGTATGCAGATCCGTATCCTATATACATAACATACTAATATACATTTTTAACGATCCGGCACATCACTAGTTCTAAGTTACTAACTGATAATTGAATTACTTTAGAAGTGCCAGTAAATTCTTTGCTGTAGTGCAAAGATGAGGTCTTTGAGGGTTTATTACAAGACTTAACATTAACTAAACAACTTCTGGAAGGGCAGAAAATCCCACAATCCTTATTGCTTATCTTAGTATAATTGAATACTAAATCTAATAAATAAAAGTCGACAACTCACCTTTCCACCATTAAAAATACAAATTCCTCCATCACGCCCATCGAATATCTTATTTCGCTTGAGCGTTGGGTTGGAGTCAGTCTTAATCCATACACCGGCCATGGCGTTATCAAAAATCTCGTTTTGTTCTAGGAGCCCTAGGCCTCCATTGTAAACGAGAACACCTCCGTTCTGTCCTCCCCATATCTTGTTACCCCTGATGACGGGATTGCTACCCGTCCGTATTTGCACGCCGGAGTACAAGTGATTGAATATGTCGTTGTCTTCTAATTTCCCATGGCCATTATCGTAAAAATAAACTCCAACCTGTGAAAGAAAGATTAGGTCATGTTACAAGAATGTAGATGTGGATATTAGACAGGACCAAATGTATATAATGTCATGTCTGTCTGTGTGGTGACGGATTAAGAATACGGATTGTCACCACCCCATATCATCCCATGGGTATCGTAAGAGCCGAAAGAGGGAGCATATTATGCAGAGAACATCACTGTAAGAGAAGGAAAACTTGATACAAACCCTATACCAACCCGTTTGGCCAGCGTGGTATAGTAGGCCAATTCCTCCTTTCAAAGGAGAGGCCTAGTCCAGCAGTGGACTGTTAAAGGCTGGGCTGATGATGAAATGTATATAATAAAGTAAAATGCTGTAAACAAGGGACTTTACGCAATTACAGGTCTTGGGACCATGTTGATAACTGTTGATAATATATTTATTTTGTTTAAGACGACATCTCGATCTTGGGTCTCTAATAATTGATTTTGTATTTAGTATTCTCTTATAAGAGTTATAAGACACACTTACTATATAAAGTAATACGCCCGCGATTAAACTCGCGTAATTATTAGACCCGTGGCTCATAGCCTTATGTTATATAGTCCATAGGTTTCCTCAATAAATAGGTCCAGAGATAAGGATGTTCTATATAATGACATTTTGAGGACACTACATCTACCTAAATTTACCTAAATTAAACTTTTATACATTTAGTGCAAAAATGTTCGCATGCTAGGAAAGTTAGCATCCTCATAGTGAGGTGCACCATAGGGGCATACGATTTGCTATGCGCTCGTAAAGTGCGGGACTGGCATATATGACCAGGCCCGTTCGTGCAGAGCGCTTGAAGTACATTCTCTTTATAATTGTTTCAAAAGTATTATGTGATTTAAAGGGTATATTTTGACTCAATAAATAAACTAACCAACGCGAATATCCCGTACTCAATGAGATATGCGCGTATAACCAATCAAACACCCAGCTTCTTAATTCATCACTTATACATATAATAATGCTGAAGAGTTTGTTTGGATGAAAGAAACTACTTGTGCAATTTGGATTATTTTGTTTCAGATAGCCCATTCATCGAAGAAGGCTAATATTATAAATGCGAAAATGTGTTTGTTCGTTTTACTTTCACGTATATATTTCTTGCGTACTGAGAGACATAGGACAGCCGAAATTATCGGGCGCAAGAAGCTGAAATTTGGTATATATAGCAGAGCACTAGGAGCAGATTGCCAAAAGTTCCCACTGGATTGGGAAGAAACGAGTAATTAGCGAGCGTAGGCAGTGGCTTGTTGCGTGTGTTTACATGATCGAAGTCCACGAGCAGCAGTCACCATTTACATCAGATGGGCCGTTAGCTCGTCTGCCACCAGTCGCCATAAAAACATAGGTAGATAAGTGCGTACCTGTTTCCCCGAATGTATGCGGTTGCGCCTGAGCACGGGCGTGGAGCCGGTGGTGATCCAGACGCCGGCGAGCGTGTTGGCGTACACCTCGTTCTCCTCGATGAGCCCCTGGCCCTTCTCGTGCACGTAGATAGTAGATAAGTGCGTACCTGTTTCCCCGAATGTATGCGGTTGCGCCTGAGCACGGGCGTGGAGCCGGTGGTGATCCAGACGCCGGCGAGCGTGTTGGCGTACACCTCGTTCTCCTCGATGAGCCCCTGGCCCTTCTCGTGCACGTAGATAGTAGATAAGTGCGTACCTGTTTCCCCGAATGTATGCGGTTGCGCCTGAGCACGGGCGTGGAGCCGGTGGTGATCCAGACGCCGGCGAGCGTGTTGGCGTACACCTCGTTCTCCTCGATGAGCCCCTGGCCCTTCTCGTGCACGTAGATAGTAGATAAGTGCGTACCTGTTTCCCCGAATGTATGCGGTTGCGCCTGAGCACGGGCGTGGAGCCGGTGGTGATCCAGACGCCGGCGAGCGTGTTGGCGTACACCTCGTTCTCCTCGATGAGCCCCTGGCCCTTCTCGTGCACGTAGATAGTAGATAAGTGTGTACCTGTTTCCCCGAATGTATGCGGTTGCGCCTGAGCACGGGCGTGGAGCCGGTGGTGATCCAGACGCCGGCGAGCGTGTTGGCGTACACCTCGTTCTCCTCGATGAGCCCCTGGCCCTTCTCGTGCACGTAGATAGTAGATAAGTGCGTACCTGTTTCCCCGAATGTATGCGGTTGCGCCTGAGCACGGGCGTGGAGCCGGTGGTGATCCAGACGCCGGCGAGCGTGTTGGCGTACACCTCGTTCTCCTCGATGAGCCCCTGGCCCTTCTCGTGCACGTAGATAGTAGATAAGTGCGTACCTGTTTCCCCGAATGTATGCGGTTGCGCCTGAGCACGGGCGTGGAGCCGGTGGTGATCCAGACGCCGGCGAGCGTGTTGGCGTACACCTCGTTCTCCTCGATGAGCCCCTGGCCCTTCTCGTGCACGTAGATAGTAGATAAGTGCGTACCTGTTTCCCCGAATGTATGCGGTTGCGCCTGAGCACGGGCGTGGAGCCGGTGGTGATCCAGACGCCGGCGAGCGTGTTGGCGTACACCTCGTTCTCCTCGATGAGCCCCTGGCCCTTCTCGTGCACGTAGATAGTAGATAAGTGCGTACCTGTTTCCCCGAATGTATGCGGTTGCGCCTGAGCACGGGCGTGGAGCCGGTGGTGATCCAGACGCCGGCGAGCGTGTTGGCGTACACCTCGTTCTCCTCGATGAGCCCCTGGCCCTTCTCGTGCACGTAGATAGTAGATAAGTGCGTACCTGTTTCCCCGAATGTATGCGGTTGCGCCTGAGCACGGGCGTGGAGCCGGTGGTGATCCAGACGCCGGCGAGCGTGTTGGCGTACACCTCGTTCTCCTCGATGAGCCCCTGGCCCTTCTCGTGCACGTAGATAGTAGATAAGTGCGTACCTGTTTCCCCGAATGTATGCGGTTGCGCCTGAGCACGGGCGTGGAGCCGGTGGTGATCCAGACGCCGGCGAGCGTGTTGGCGTACACCTCGTTCTCCTCGATGAGCCCCTGGCCCTTCTCGTGCACGTAGATAGTAGATAAGTGCGTACCTGTTTCCCCGAATGTATGCGGTTGCGCCTGAGCACGGGCGTGGAGCCGGTGGTGATCCAGACGCCGGCGAGCGTGTTGGCGTACACCTCGTTCTCCTCGATGAGCCCCTGGCCCTTCTCGTGCACGTAGATGCCGCCGTGCTGGCCGTGGTGGATCTTGTTGTGTCGCACGATCGGGTCACTGTTCGTGCGGATCTGGAATACAAACATTATCATTACGTAGTGATACCTTTAGAAACCTTAAATATACAGTCACACACGTAAACTTATAAGCACAAAATGTCATCATCATCATTCTAGAGTTATGCATCCAAGGCTTTATGGGACTTTCACTGCAAAAAAGAGGACTTTGTATGCAAGAGGTATTTTATTTGATGCTCGATTATGTAAATATGCATTTATATGTATTTAGTTTTTTCTTATATTATCATCTAAGAATTTCTGACATGTCGAAAAATTTTTTGACATTTTTCTGGTGCCGTTGTCGTGATAACGAAAATAACGCGGGTAATTGCTAGTAAATATAATATTTCGATGGACACAATTGCGGGATCCTGCCTTTTCGCCGAATATTGTTTGGCCGATTATGACTTACCAACCAACGTTTCGCCTATTTTTCACTTTGACGACTAACGATTGTCAAATTTTTGTATGACAACGTTTCATTTGGTAGAATTATTGTTAAGCTGATTATTGTAATGACAAAAAACGTTTGGGGCATTTATCTTTTGTCAAATTATTAGGCCAGACAACTTATAGACGAATAACGTTTCGTCTGTTCAGGAGATGTTTCGGGAAGTTCAGGTGAAATCGAAAGGAATCGGTTAGGTTAGGTTAGTATGCTGATAAACAATGCACGTCAACTGAAACAATGACTGGTTAGGTTAAATTAGAACTGCAACTACAACGCACGAGCCGAGCGAGCGAAGCGAGCGTGCCGCAGCAGCGGCCGGCGAAGTGCCAGAACCAAATCGCTTTTATTTCACTACACAGGGCATTTAAATATGCTACATCGGTTAGGTTAGAACTGCGACAATAAAAGGAAGACCAAAAGTAAAGTTGGCAACTGTGAGGTTGGAAAAAAAAAACAAAATTATATCACAAGTTGGCAAATGATTATTCTGCGAAATAAAATTCTGCGAAACGTTAGTTGGCAAGTGATAATCGGCTGAACAATTTTCTGCGAAAAGGCAGAGATCCCACAATTGCACTTATTTCCAGATTACATTCGTTTTCAATAAAATCTTTAGTGCAAACATGTTCGCATGCTAGGAAAGTGAGCATCCTCATAGTGAGGAGCACCATAGGGGCATATGATTTGCTATGCGCTCGTAAAGTGCGGGACTGGTATAGAAAAGCAGGCCCGTTCGTGCAGAGCGATTGAAGAATATTTTCTTCATTATAGTTACAAAAACATGCAATTATTTTTCTACAATAGTCTTCTATTTACCATAACGGTCTCACTTATAGTTATATACACTATAATTTAATCCAATGTAGAACATATGTTACTTTCCAGTGTAAGCACAATGGTTGGGTAGACACGCTCTAGCAGAGCGCATCCTGTGTTACCTATTTATTAACCAGGTACGTTGGACACGGCTTTTTACTAAGAAGACGTACTTTTCCATTAGTTTTACTAGTGTATCTAAAATAAATACTAAAAAGCGTGAATCTTATAGTACTAATTTTAAAGCAACTATGTTTGTAATAATTTAGTTTTTTGCATGAGGGTCACATTGGCACTACAAATACTTCGCAATCGTAAAATCGAAAGCAGCATTAAAACAGAGCAGAAAAACACAATAGACTTTACTAGTCCTAACAATGTAAGAGTAATTCTCCCATAAATGCAATATGTAGCAGTTCTTAGTCAGCACTATTACGCCGCGGAATCGATCGTGCTGACGCGTTCCCTCTCTCTTTCTCGCTCTAGTAAATGACGGTCCTAAGTGACAGAAAAGGATAGAAGCATAGGAAAGTGCGATGCGGTGCTGAGAGGTGTAGCTCAACCCTAAAATAGTCGAATTTATACGGCATACGTCGACACCAATAACTGACGGTTAGGAATTCACATGTCATCAACATTTGTTAACTTTACTTTCTCGTGTGAGTGTGTGGCCAACTCTGGTGTCGGACTTTTCAGCCTGCCCAAAAGCCTCCGACATGGCTTAACGTTTCTTGTCTTGAGATAAGAATCGGGACCGACAGCTTTACGTGCCCTCCAAAGCATGGTAGAACTCTCATATAATACCACACTCACCTATCCAAGAGGCGACCTGTGCATGCGTTGCTTAACTTTGCCGACCTATTACAAACGGCAAGCCATATCACGCTACAAGCACTACAATTTGAAGAATATTAGAAAAGTTATACAATAGAAAGCTTACCTGTATACCAGCTAATGCATTCCCATAAATATTATTGTGCTCGATGAGTCCCCGTCCTTCGCCGAATATATACACGCCTCCTTGATGTCCGTTGTATATTTCATTACGCCTAATGGTGGGGTTGCTGTTGGAGGTGATCCATACTCCGGCGAAGTTGTTCGAGTGTATCTTGTTATCTATAAACTGTCCTAGACCAGACTCGTGGACGTATATGCCTCCTGTCTGGCCGTGGTGAATCTCACAATGTACTACGGTGGGGTTTGCGCCGGCTTTCACTTCAAAACCGGCAATTCTGTTGTTGTGGATGTCATTTGCTTCAAAATAGCCCTGTGGAACAATGGGGTAAGTTTTAGCTTGTGTTAATTCTTCTTGCATATACAATGCAGTATGTAGACTCTGTGAAAAGTGCTGAGCATAGATATAATCAAATTTCGTAGCGAGAAGAAAAATTACAATGATACATCAACAACAATTTATAGTTACGATGTTTCATTTATATGTAGTATAGTAACAGTTGTGCTACGTGCCTGAGGAAAGATTGTAATGCTTTATAGTTGAAAGTAATGCACATATTTACCGACTTCTAAACCCGACAAGTCATTTTTAATATTTGCATAGTTAAAACCTGTCTTAGGGGGTTATTGTACTCGCTATTATAAGTAACTTTTGTGTTTTGACTTCGCCGAAATCGAGAAGAAATTCAGCTATTCCAAATCCTTTGTGGAGGTTTAAGTTCAATATTTTGTATTAAACAGCAGACTTTCCATTCACTACACTTTAAATTGTATAGTTTTTGTGTTCACTGTTTTGGAGAGAAATAAATAAGGCTGAAACTACAGGTAATAAGTGAGTATTTACCAAGCCATTTTCAAAGGTGAATATGCCGACGTCCCTGCCGTGGTGTATGTGGTTGCGGCGCATGATGGGGTTGGCGAAGTTCTTGACCCAGATGCCGGCGAGCGCGTTGCGCGAGATCTCGTTGTCCTGGTAGGCGCCCTGCGCGTAGTCCGTCACGTACAGGCCCACGTTCTCGCAGTCGCTGATGTCGCAGTGCTTGATCACGGGGTTCGCGCCCGCGCCCGACACGCACACCGCCGCGCCCACTGTACACACAAACATCTAACATTACTATCTATATCACTAAAGGTTATGGCACATTGTGCTGGCATGGTTACCCATCCGAGGTGGCCACTGTGAATGTTGCTTAACCTCTTTTCATTTTGAGAAAGTTCGACCATAGTCTATGTCTTTCGAGAGTTCTATAGAGAGATTTAGAGAAAAGAAGAGCTACTGTCAGCACACCCGTTGAAAGTTCCACGTCGAACATTCAGCGACTGAATACCAGTCGTAGTATTCGGTGGTCACACCGAAAGAGCTAATAGTGACGGTGGCGATTAACACTCGATCGCGTAAAGTTCTGCGCGGTGTGACTCTCGACGGAAAGTTGGCCGGCGCCGAATGCGACGTAATTTCGACTGATGTGTCATAGACAAGTTTAACAACACTGAGACCATATTCAACTGAACGTTCGGCAATAGCTTCCGCACATCAGTCGCGATATTAAACCAGTGATGTGAATACTGACCCACGCTAGCGCTCCGTATGATACAATGGTCGACGGTGGGTGAACAGTTGTCGGACACTTCGAGGCAGTAATGCTTGTGGTGCTGCATGGTGCTGGTGGCGTCGGGCGAGAACTTCAGCGTCATGTGGCCGGCGTACGCGCGACTGGCGCCCTCTGCGAACGTTAGCGTCGACTCCGCCTCGCGTTCCAACACCACTGATTCTGCTACGTTGCCAGTCGCACAACCTGGTGGAAAATAATTAATTGTTTTAGTATGATTGGTGGCCGGGTGACCACTGGCGCGACGATAATTCGACCGACAACTAGCAACCACTTCAACGTTCTATTTGTCAATTCTAATTCTAATTTGTAAAATGGTTTATTGCACTTTGTTTACCTGGGCAATATGAACCGGCCACCTGGTGCATAAAGTAGACCTTTAAATCTTTGTCTGTACCTCCATGAATTTTACCTATGTGATATGTTTCTGGCGAAATAATTCGACGCAAGTGAAGAAGGCCTTTGTTCACCTGGGAACTGATTCACCCAGATTAAACAATCTTTTTATTTTAATCACATCTCTGCCTACTTACTATAAAAGGCGTGAAGTTAAACGCGGCGACTTTTGTCACACATATAAAGCGTCTAATAAATGCTTTTAAATGAATTTTGACTTGACCACAAAACAATCTGATATGCCCTGGCGCTATGACGTTGTAGTCGGATTTCAGGTTCCTCCTCTACTCTTCGTATACCGTATATTGGAGCTCCGCCTCGCCATAATTGGGCGATCACCAAGAAACTATACTTTTGCCGTTTGCATATCATAATGATTTGTTAGGAAAACGAAACATTCATAATAAGTATCAATAGCAACATTTCTCAGCGGTGGATACTACAGTCACTCGTCCTACACACAATCAAGCCAAGTAACTCTGTAACTCGATGGGTCGGCGAGTCGAGTAGTTGAACAGCTGGGGGAGTACATTCAGTGAGCGTGCAGGAGAAACACAGCACAGTGTGTGGTGTGGTGCATACAAACACATCTAATCTCACCAATGAGCTGCACGTCAGTGTCGATGGCGAGGCACTCCTCCTGGTAGAGGCCGGCGTGCACGAACACGAGCGCGGGCGCGTGCGCGGGCGAGCACGCGGGCGCGCGGCGGCACGAGCACGCGGCGGCGCCGCACGCGCATGCGCCCGCCGCGCCGCACGCCGCCGCCGCCGGCCCGCCCGCCGCGCCGACACTCGCCACGCCGCCGCCGCCGCCGCCGCCGCTGGCCCCCGACGTCGTCGCCGCGCCGCCGCCGCCACGCTCCTCCACGTACTCGAGAGCCGCCTGCACAGACCACCGACAACCTTAACGACTACTACACTTAACGCGACCAGTATACATATTTACCATCTCATTTTCCTTTCATTATTAAATATAACATCATATGCTATAAAATCGTGTTATAACTACACTTTGAAAATCGGCCTATGTATTGCTTCAATGAAGAACCACATTGACACAAAAAAAAAAGTTGTTCGAAAAACATTATTGCTTGTAAAAACGTGTGAAATACACAAAAACAAGTAAAATTGTTTAGATAGTTATGTCTGACTCACCCTAATTGTATTAAAGTGTTTTATGCGCGAGTCCTTCTTCGGACGGTAGTTAGGTCGCACGTGTATTCCATAATAGAGCTGCCTGAAGCTTTCTTTCCACGGATTGTCTGCGTCGCATTCGTCCGGAGCCACGAACTCGAACTGGCACGGCGCCGGGTGCATCAGTGGCATGTCGTACTCGAATACCGACTGATATAAACTTTTCCTGAAGCCCAAACACATATACATAAAGAAAACCGAATTATGAGTACAAATATTCAAAGTACTTATAACACTTTCCATCATGACTTTCAAATTCATACACTAGCCTACTTTTTACAAGTGTGTAATATTAAAAGTAATAATGCGTATTACAATAATGATCTTACCATAGTTCGGTGTCATTAGCAATGGTATTAAACCTCTTGCAGACTTGTGCGACGCGACATAAGTCTCGTTCCGTGAGGTGTGATAAAATACACAATAATACTTCGTCAGGCAGCTCATACTGCAGGTACTGTGATACATTGCACACATCCACACCTTGAGATAACGATCTGTATGGACAAAACATTACATTATAGGTTTGACATTCAGTTTATACCTGCTCCAATCCTTAGCATTTTTAAACCTTACTTAGAATGCAGATGTTTTCTTTTTTATTTGGGTAGCTAATGACATGACGCGAAGTTTCATCATCACGTTTTACCTGCTATTATTGGGTATAGAATTAACAATAGGTTTATTTGGAAATATTTCTTGATTTCATATTTATAATTTGACCAAGTTTTGATATTTTGACAATATAATATCATCTGGTTAGATAAGTTTAAAGCGAGGGTAACTGAGGTAGCGTGAGGGCGACTTTTGGCGACTGCGGGCGAGCATCGTTTCACGTCTTTCACACCGCGAATTACATAGTTAAGCTACGTCACCAACTAAACTATATATCTTGTGCCTTCAGCACTATCCTTTGGTTCGCCAAAGCATCGCTTACCTCGCGTCGTTTCTCGTCAGCTAAGCCCGCCCGCACGCTATCGATGTGAATTTCGGTTTACTGTTATGCTTGTAGGTGCCCGTGTGCGGGTTCACCCTCAAGCAGTAGAGGCACATGTGTATGCCGTATCTTTAAAGTTATCCCTATTGCTTCTGATAGGTTCTATACAGAAAAGCTTATATGAAACTATAGGTAAGGATAAACTGCATGCAATTAGTTTTGGGTGATATGTATGTAAACACTAGATCTAATAGATGGCGTCATACTTTTAGAGATACATTTAAGTGCATTAGTAATTGCTGATCATTCCTGAATGATAAATATGTATTGTTTATTTCGCCACATATCCAGTATGGGACTGAAGTCTTTTTATACAAGATGTAGTTTATTTTAACAGGGCTGACTGCCCACCTTTCTTCTTAAAAAGAATATAGGTGGCTTGTGAAAGCAGAGAACTTATGTGCCTGTAGGTATAGAAAGTTTTACAGATATATTTTAGAGATGGTTTATCTTCAACAAATACACAAGGTACTTACGTTCTGGGCCTTTTCCTGGCTGGTAGAGAGCAAGCGCCTGAGGGGCCGGGCAGGCCGTCGTGGTAGGCCGGCGGCGACTTACGGCGCAGGTCGTACGGGCTGTGGTGGCCGGCGGTGGTGGCGGGCGCTGCCGCGGGCACCGGGGGCGAGCCGCCGCCGCCACCGCTACCGCTCGCACCGGCACACGCCGCGGTCGCCGCCATCGCGCTCCCCGTCACGTTGTTGTTCGGAATAGGGACTGATTCACATGGCTCACCTGAAACATCACACATCCATCTACATCAGCCATCGTGTTTAGCTATAAGACGGGAGATCACACTTACTGACAACTGCAAAACCCTCTTAGTAGAAGGTTGCACTGTGGAAATAGAGCAAGGTGGATAAACTGTACACATAGAAATAAGACATTTCATATGATCAAGTCCATTTGGACAGGAGTATTCTGTAACTATGAAAGTTCATTGTATTTATATAATAAATGGATGCTCAATAAAACAAGGGATTAATAGACTTTCCTTTAAAAATTAAACAACTTGTTATACAAACTTATCATGAAGTAGCATTTATTGTATTGTGGTAATTAAGGTAGAAGACCTATGTGGAAATCAATAAGTGTTTTGACTATCTTGTGTAATCTTAAGTATCATTGCCAAGTTGAAAGTTATGTTTACAAAAAACAACTTAGTAGGTTCTAAGAGCAGACCGATTTATTTGTAAACATTGACCAGATGATTTCCTAATTGCCTACTGATAAGGATGTTTTGGTTCAATTCTATTGACTGTTAGCATAAATAACAAAACAAAAAACATGTTAGGTATATTGACAATAGGCAAGTTGCTGTAATATTTGTAAATTATGCTGACTTTTTTTAATTAATGCATATATTTTACATTTTTGAATACCTATGTCAGTACTCAGTACTGCTTTGTAACAGATATGTTTTAGAAAGTAGTCTAAGTAGTTTTGATGTGTTGCCAAACTTGTGACCCATTTAAGATATAAATGTTTAAATATAGGTGTGCAAATTTACTATCTTAAATGTAGATATAAAATATATTTTGATATATCTTAGAGAATTGAATGAATGTAGTTCAAATGAGTCACTCTCATCAATGAATATATCCATTGAAACTGAAACAAACAATACATAAAATAAGGAGAATTAAGATATGACTAATATTTTACCTCAGCCATGTGTCAATGGCTGTTCTTAATTATTTATTTTCTTTAAGTGCTCATTGATAATATCTTTATAAATATTTAGAAGAATAGTGTTAGTTCCTTTTATGCCTAAATACATAAACAGTATACTGTTTTATATTCTGATTTTTACAAAGAAAGTATTACAGAAGTAAGTTAATACATCCCTATTTCAAATAACAGAAAACATTTTGCTAAAGTATCAGATAGAATAATTTTTAGCTGATGGTCAAATAAGGCCAGCGATCTTGAGTATATTTACTATACATCTTTATATCAATTCTTGAATAAGTTTAGGCTTTTACTTTGTAATTAACTATGTTCAAAGTTTGATGTATTCGTAAAGTTGGCATAGGTAAGGTTTGTGTGTTATCTTGTCATGCAAGATAATTAAAATTGCATCAAGTGTCATAACTTATTTATAGCATACCCACATTTGTCAATAAACATTTTAGCCTCAGCAAGTATAATAGTTAAAATCTGAAAATAAAAGCTGAAATTAATAAATATGGTTTCATCAACTCACACATTTCTCTCCCATCATTACCTGCTATGTGTTGAGGGATATGCATACATTTTCGTAACATTTTATAAACAAAGGTTCATAGTATTATTCTAAAAAAATAATTACTTTGAAAGTGAAAAACGGATAAAGACCAAGATCTTGAAAACATTGTCAAATAAGATAAAATACCACTCACAATTCATTTGGTATGTTTTATATGCATGACAAAGGCTTGATAAACTATACTTGGGATCTTATGCTATCAGGAAGTAAATGTCATAAAAACCAGAAACACATAAGGAAGTACAAATATTTGTGGACAAAATAAATCCATACAATTAAAATAAATGTCATATTATATTTAAATAAATTAAGACTTTTCTTAATAACTCCTTCAATGTTATGTAGGTGTTTCATATTGATTTACAGTTAAATCGAAAGGGATATCGAAATTATACTTATAAACCATACTAAATCATAAAAACCATGTGAGACTAAAAAAAAACAAAGGAGCATAATAAGCTAACACCAATGTGTGCGAACTGAAATGAAAAAAGTTTCGTAACTGCATACAAATACACCTCGGTTATTCGGGCTTGTATCAGAACAGCTGTTTCGTCATTCAGTGTAAAATAAGTTTTCATCTAGCAAATCGATACCCATATTGCGCAAAATGTCACCGAAATGCGCTATCCAATACCATCATGAATCGTTAAAATGTAACGAAATAAGAATTTACATGTCAATCAACGTTCGAGGAACAATGATCGACGAATTCAAAATTCAATAGCAAACTCAACATTTTCATCCAAAATGGGGATGTCAAATCTATCATTCAGCTGCATAAATTAGCCATTGCCATGTCACTATACAGCTTCAAAATGAAATTACGTGTAGATGAAATTTATTTGATCATGGAATTACGAAAAACTGTGCATTTATAAAGACTAGGGCGACTTCTGCCGACCCGGATTACTTACTCGATTGTGTCCTAGAAGGTAGTGGTATTCTATGTCCGCCTTTTCTCCGCGATCTACGGACGTAAGAACGCGAAGAGGAAAACGAGGCACTAGGCATTATTTCTTTTAACACTTATTTTCACTAGAATTCAGCCCTAAACAAAGGAGACACCCGCACCAACACCGTCGGCCATTTTCTGTTTAGATTAGATTGGACAGGCAAAACGGGAAACCGAGAATATACCACATTAGATATTCCTAGGTGGGAGTTAAACTATTTTACAAATATCACACTGATCACTGACACTAAAATTATGATATTAAACTGATAATAATCATTATCTGAATAAATTATGATGAAAAATCCACACTACCCTATAAAACGACGGGCGACTCTCAGCAGCAAATATGGCGGATTTGAGAAACATGGCGACGGCGATCGCAGCGCCACCTACAAAAAAACACACTTTTTTTTTATATAATACTGCGTTCGAATTTATATCATTATACTGGCTTTATCGCATCAGGTTTTTTGCAATGTTGTTGAATTAAGCCGAAGAAGGTAATGGTAAACACAAGTGTTAAAAGCATTTTTTTGCAAATTCAACTATCACCAGGCACCTGATAAGTTTCACAGTTCTCTGCACAGGTGCTCTGGCAAAAAGCACCATAATATGTAACAGGCATTTTACATAGACTTAATCATGTGTTCGTACCTAATCAGTTTCCTTAACTGTTCAATCTCTATCTACATCCTTTTATTGAGAGTTCGTCATTCTCGTGGTGCTGTTAAGTTCTAAGAGTTATTTGTCGTGCTAATAGGGAAGATTACTGCCAAGTTAAACCACCAGATGGCGGTATCACCGACTACAGTAAACAATGAATTTTGGCAAGTATGACATTTGAGTGTCAACTTGACAAGTCGTTTAGACTTCAAACTTTGGATGCGCGATCTCATCATCTCATCGCAAACAAGTCGCTAAAACAGAAACATTGTACCATTTTTATTATTATTGATAATTACAACTGTTGTAACTGTTTTGCCTATATAAATAAGTATAAATATATTGTTGCCTTGTTGATGACAGTATTTGAAAAGCGCGCTACAATAGTTTGTTTACTGTAGTTGCTTGTGCTGCCATCTGCGTCGAGCTTTGCGTAATGTTCCCTATTACCATTTTAGTTTTACCTTGGTGACCAATCTCCTCTATTCTAGTTTACTAGTGCACCTCCTTATTTCTATTCGAATATCGTAAGGAACATCCGATCATAATATATCGTCCTGAGCTGATGATATATTTTTATTAGGGTGGAGGTTCAGAACTGGGTGCATGTGTCAGTAACTAACTAGGAGTTTAGTAAAATAATATGATAAACTTAGAGGCGCTGTCTCCACGAGCGAGAGACCCTCGAGATCCTCGGGGACCAAATCCCCGATTAAAAATTAGCATAAAACCTGGTTTGTACTATACATATATGTACTAATTGTACCTGAAACGAGACATTTGTGTCTTTGAAGGCGTGGGAAATAGATCTGGATGTCCCTGGACCCGCCACTTTGACAGTCAAAGTGGTGGGTCCAGATATAAATAAAGATCAAAATTTTGGGTATTTTAAATGTATCAATTTCAAAGATTCAATTGTACAATTTAAAATCTATCACAACACAGGGTTTGTATTACATAAATGTATGTAGGTACTCTTTGTATCCATATCGAGACATTTGTACCTCTAAAGGTGAAGGGAGTACGTCAAGATGTCCCTGGTCACAGAATAGATATGCCCTGGTCCAAGATAATGATGAATGACAGATAACTTCTGATGTAGGTACTTAGTTTATGAATGTGAAAATTACTCACGTTCATGTACATACGACTTACTACTGTTCTACATTTCGCTAGTTTGGATGAACAGGGTATTAACTCAAAATTTACGATTTTAACCTAAAATACAGTCCTACTAAAAATCATGCGATCTTTCTGACGAACGTGGTTATATAACGATATTACGTCTAATTGGTGAGGGTGCAGGGTAGTACTTATCTCCCGCCCGCGGGATCTCCACCTTGTCGTGGTGGGGGGGCTCAGTAGCCGTAGCTTCGAACCCCGCGGTGAAGCTAAGAGGGATCCCTGGAGGGGACGCTCCGCGTGGGCTTGGCAGTGGGCCTGCGCAGGATGCGTCCAACGGTGCGGGTGTGGGGGACAGTTCTGTCTGTCCCTCGCAGTCGGGCGTGGTCGCTGGAGGAGGGGCGTGTCGGTGTTGCGTTGCCGCGCGCCCTATCTTCCGCGACCAAATGGTATCATCGTTGCGTCGCGGTGGGGCCGCAGAGGAAGAGGAGATGCGGTGTTGCGTTGCCGTCCTCCCTATCCTCTGCGGCCGCTAGTTGTTTTGGCGGCGGAGCCCAACACCTTCATCCGCCGCCACGGCGGTTTCGTTCGGGGCCCGCTTTACCATCTGCCGGGCCAATACCCGTCGGGGGGTAGCGAGGAATGCTTCCGTGAAACCATACCCTCCGACACATGGGTACATGAGGAGCACGGGTTGGTTTTTAGTCAGTAAGAGTCTGACAGTCCCCTTCGTCCTTCCCCCTAGGGCGGAGGGACTCTATGAGGATTTTCCAACCCGACAAAAAAAGAAGGGTAGCACTTATCTCTCAGAAATAGCAAAATTAACAAACTCGTCATCATCATCATCAGCCTTTAACAGTCCACTGCTTTTTTTTTTTTTTTTGTTTTACGAGGTGGAAAATCCCTTCGGATCTCCGACTCTTGGGGGAAATAAGAGCCGGAGTATGTGGTGTTTCCACTAAAAACCACCTCGACTGCCGCCATGTACCCGTGTGTCGGAGGGTGGGGCATCACCTAAGCACTCGTCGCCACCCTCCGACGGGTATTGGCCCGCCAGATGGTCAGGCGGGCCCCGAACAAACCCCCCTTGGCGACGGATTAAGCTGTTGGACTCCGCCGCCAAAACGCCCAGCGGCCGCAGAGGATAGGGAGGACGGCAACGCAACACCGCATCTCCTCTTCCTCTGCGGCCCCACCGCGACGCATCGGATGGTGCGCCCCCATTTGGTCGCGGGAGATAGGGCGCGCGGCAACGCAACACCGACACGCCTCTCCTCCCGCGACCGCACCCGACTGCGAGGGACAGACAGAACTGTCCCCCGCACCCGCACCGTTGGACGCATCCTGCGCAGGCCCCTCCAAGCCCACGCGGAGCGTCCCCTCCTGGATCCCTCTTAGCTTCACCGCGGGTGACAAATCCACGGTTACTGAGCCCCCCCACCACGACAAGGTGGAGATCCCACGGGGGGGAACAGTCCACTGCTGGAGTAGGCCTCTCCTTTGAAAGGAGGAATTGGCCTACTATACCACGCTGGCCAAACGGGTCGCTATATGGTTTGTAATTTTGTATTAAGTTTTCCTTCTCTGGCAGTGCTGTTCTCTGCATAATATGTTCCCTCTGTCGGCTCTTACGACACCCATAGGATGATATGGGGTGGTGACATTCCATATTCTTAATCCGTCACCACACGGAGAAACTCGTGAAGTGCACAAAAGCGTTATCAATAGTTGTTAGCAAAACGCAGTTATTGCATGAGATTATTTTTTGTTTCGGTTTTCGTATAACAAAATACCATTAGAAATAAGATTAACTGAAGATATAATTGGGTTTAAACGTCATCTGCACAAATTGCTGGTGGAGAAATGTTATTACTCACTAAAGGAATATTTAAAAGATATTGTGATTTATTGATTGATTGTAATTAATGGAAAGGTTTCTGTGTATTTTATTTTAATGATATGGTTGTGGTTAATATTTCCAATATATACTTAATCTGGCATGAATGTATCCCATTTGCTACCGTATTTCAATAATTGTCAATGTTATTAATGTACATCTATATAACTTATATCATCATGTCAGCCTAGAGACGTCCACTGCTGGACATAGGCCTCCTCCAACGGTCTGTGTGGAGAACCACACAGACCTATTATGAGCCGCCCGCGTCCAACCGCTTCCCGTGATCTTAACCAGAGCGTCGGTCCACCTTACGGGAGGCCTACCCCTGCTGCGTCGTCCGGCACGTGGTCGCCACTCCAGAACCCGCCTGCCCCAACGGCCATCGGTTCTTCGCGCTATGTGCCCTGCCCATTGCCACTTCAGCCTGGCTATTCGGAGAACTATATCGGTGACTTTGGTTCATGATCTCCTCATTTCTGATTCCTGAAACTCCGAGCATAGCTCTCTCCATCGCCCTCTGAGTGACTTGAGCTTTCGGATAAGGTCCATAGTTAGCGACCACGTCTCAGCGCCATAGATCATCACTGGCAACACACACTGGTGAAAGACTTTCGTCTTGAGACACTGCGGGATATCGGACGTCAAGATATGCCGTAACTTCCCGAACGCCGCACAACCGAGTTGAATTCGACGAAGGACCTCTTTCTCGAAGTTGGACCTATCCAATTGGATCATTTGTCCCGGGTAGACGTACTTCTCGACAACTTCGAGTGTAGAGTTCCCAACCTGGATAGGAGCAGGTACGACATGGACGTTAGATGATTGATTGATGATGATTGATGATTTTTGTCTTGTCCATGTTCATCTTAAGATCTAATTGTTGGGAGACTCTACAGAGGCCATCGAGCATTGTACTGAGGTCTTCCATGGTCTCAGCCATGACTACGATACCATCAGCAAATAGAAGGTGAGTGATGTACTCGCCGTTGATGTTGATGCCGAGTCCTTCCCAGTCCAGAAGCTTGAAAACGTCTTCCAGCGCAGCGGTGAAGAGTTTCGGAGATATAACATCTCCCTGCCTCACCCCTCGCTGTAATCGAATAGGTTTTGAGCTCCGGTCCTGAAGGTGGACTGACATATATGGTGGCGTTTTCGTACAAACACTTCAGCACTTCGACATATCGATAGTCAATTTGGCACATATAACTTATATACATACATACATACATACATATATAGACTCACGCCTGTTTCCCGGAGGGGTAGGCAGAGACTACGGAACACTATTTGCAACGATCTTGACATATCTCTCTTGTTTCATACACTCCCATCAAATTCCTCCTGCATGTTCTTCTGTTCAGGGTACTTCTAACCTTTCCTGTTTTAAGGATGTCTCCGATCTGGTCAGAGAACGTCCGTCTTGGTCTTCCTCTTCGTGCTGTCCCATTCATACTTGCCTTATATATCTGCTTTGTCAGCCTTTCGTCATCCATCCTCTCCATGTGCCCAAACCACCTTAGCATTCCTTTCTCGATGCTTGTCACTACATCTTCTTTTACACCACAACACTCTCTATTCACCCTATTACCTGCATTAACTCTTCTTTCAATATATTCTTCACTCTTACCCAATTTTTACCATTCCTAGTGTAAGGTAGGGTCTGTAGCTGCTGGTGAAGGTGCAGAATGATAAGTCCGATCTTGTAGTTGTATAAAGAGAATATATTTACAAAATAAACTCAGCCTAAATATAATATGTACAATATAAGATTTACAAAGAATGGTAGCTTAAACTACGACACTATTCGCGTGAGCCAATCAGGGTGTGACGTCGTGCCTCCGCACTTGCGAGCCCCACTACGATGACGCACTGGAGTGGGGACCCTTACCCGCTTGCCGACGACATATATACCGGCGACACACGTGGTTGGCTTTGCTTTTTCTTCGGCTGGGACACGTGAAAGCTGAGTATCCATCCGTGGACCTGTGGAGTGTTAACTTACGACCTACGCCCTGGATAACTATCTAGCCGGTTAACCCCTAGTGTCGGTTCTTTTATTAATCAAAATTGTGAATCTGGAATATAACGCGAGTTTAATCTGTCCTGGTGATATTTTTATTTATTTCCCGTAAGACAACCTAAGCATCTCTTTTTATTGCTCGGCGAGTGATCGATCCCGGCTATCCCGTGAAAATCGATCACCCGTGCGACATTGGCGCCCAACGTGGGGCACGAGTGATCGATTATGATTAATTACAAAGAATAATAAAAGCATAAACACAACAATGTAAGACGCATATCTACACTAAGTTATAATTACCTACATAATCATTTGTGAAGGCCAACAATGGTTCTTATGTTTTCGAGTCGAAGCCCACAAGATAATGTATTGTGTTGTGTTAATGATTTATGTAAACAGGCTAACATAAAATGAATAAATGTTTCAGTTATAAATGGTAACAAAGTTTATTACATGTAATATTGTTACAAAGAATCTGTTGTTTATCTAACTATCAGTTATGGCTCAATGGTTAAAAAGTCGTTGTAGGATCGGTCTAGTGTTCGATTCTCGCATGTGTATTTTCTATAAATGCATATTGATTGGCGTGTTGTTTTTCGCTGTGCCTTGTTCTGAAGTTCTGTTGTTATTCTTAATTCTGTATAAATTCCATAATCAATTGTTATTATAGGTACCTTATAAACATTCAGAGTAATTAACCGTGCGTCGCGAGCTCGGAATAGTCGAATCGTACCTACCTAGTTGTCGTTATGACGCACGCGCGTTCACTCAGCGACGCGCCGATAAATAAATGCCTAACTAATGATTCACCATTGTTTACATTCAAAAGGTGTTTACTGGTCGTGTTGTAGTATTAATTAGAGCAAAATATTTATTAAATTCTTTCCTTTGACATTGAGCGGTCCGGTCGTGTCTGAGGCTTATATTACTTTTGTTCATCGTTACGAAAAATTTGTTGTTACACCTAACTATATTCAAAAAGTTTACTTATCTAGTGGCAAAGGCCGAACCCAAGATTTTTAAGTCGTAGGGCTAGATCAAGTTCTTATATCTACAAACCATTATTACCTAATAATTACCCTAAGCGCTTCTCCATAGATTGTTATCTTTGCTATTGGGCCATTACACTGGCCTTGGCATTTACTTGTAGGTATGTGTGATGAATTATGAATGATAAATGTTTATGTTCAAGTTCAGACTGCCGTTGTACGCGTGAAGAATGCAAGCGTGGGTCATTATTATTTAGGTATACTAATTAGCGTATAGGGTTGTCACTTGTTCAAGGTACTCATGCCCCTGTTTTCTCTAATTCCAGGGAGTATCTTCAGGGCTGCTACGCCCGTTGGGCTAGGGAATTTTCCTTAGGGAAAATCCCGGCCTAACGGGGGGGGTGTGTGACGTCGTGCCTCCGCACTTGCGAGCCCCACTACGATGACGCACTGGAGTGGGGACCCTTACCCGCTTGCCGACGACATATATACCGGCGACACACGTGGTTGGCTTTGCTTTTTCTTCGGCTGGGACACGTGAAAGCTGAGTATCCATCCGTGGACCTGTGGAGTGTTAACTTACGACCTACGCCCTGGATAACTATCTAGCCGGTTAACCCCTAGTGTCGGTTCTTTTATTAATCAAAATTGTGAATCTGGAATATAACGCGAGTTTAATCTGTCCTGGTGATATTTTTATTTATTTCCCGTAAGACAACCTAAGCATCTCTTTTTATTGCTCGGCGAGTGATCGATCCCGGCTATCCCGTGAAAATCGATCACCCGTGCGACAAGGGCAAAGTACAAAAATATTGTAGTTACTCGTGCGAGCGCTTACACGTGGAGAAGAGCGGCGCGCACTTGATAGTGCGGCGTACAACTAGCGGCCGGCGGGGTTTTGCCGCTGACGACGCTGACGTGTTTCACTCGCCATTTCGCTGTCTGGCTCCGTGGCGCGTGGATGTATATGAGATTTATGTTTTGCAGCTACACTAGTAAACAGCGTACCTAAATATACAAAATCATTCACTTGCTCCACTCGTTGTCCAACGATCATAACATTACAAGCCGTAACACATTCCTCCTTTTCAAAAACCATAACTTATACATATATTATCTATACCAATATAATAAAGCGGAAGAGTTTGTACAGTTGTTTGTTTGAACGCACTAATCTCAGGAACTACCGGTCGGATCTGAAAAGTTCTTTTTGTGTACGATAGCCCAGTTATTCCGGAAGGCTATAGGCTATATAACATAACGCTTCGACCCTTTGGGGCCGGGCAAAAGACTAAAAAGGCTAAAAGATCATGTCGGCTAATCTCAGGAACTAGCTGTCGGATTTTAAAAAATTGTTATTGCCCATGATAGCCCAATTATTCCAAAAGACTATAGGCTATATTAAATTACGCCACAACTTTTAGGGGCCAGACAAAAATAATAAAATGGTCAAACGAGAAGGGGGAGGCTTGGGTCAAAGGCAAAAAAAGGCTAAACGAATAGGATACAATCTTATAGGTATCGTTTTCGAGATTTTCGGGACGCTGATTAACAAAGAAATATAACCTAAGGCAAAGAAGTAACACTAAATAACAACAGCGGTTGCTATGATTGATATCTTCTTTCTAATGGCACATGCAGTATGATAGAAAGAGCTGTCGATAGGTTTAGCAGCACGCTCTTATAGCAGTCTCGTGGTAGGCAAACAGTAGACAAAACATAGAGTTAGGAAACCGAGTGTTGTTCGTAACAGTGATGATTTATCGATAAATATTTTTGGTCAAATGTCTAACTTTAGTATGTGTCGATATATTTAAGCCGTAGAAGTAAACAAAAAAATTTTGAAATTGTAGTTTTTGCTGTTGACGGCGGACAGTGCTTTGCAAAGACTTGCCAGACAGACAGTATTAAAAAAATCACGTGTTTAATTGTTCGTTTTAGCCATAAAATCTATTGACAAAAAGTATTCATAAACTAATGAGCAATGCGTTGCGATGCGATGCTAAGAAACTGTCACTTAGATTATGTATTGTACGAATTATACCAGATTGGCTAATGCGGCACGGCAGGCTTTGGCAATTTGTTTGCGTCGCATCATATCAGGTTGCTTGCTATCGCTAACGTTGGACACTGCTCGATTTTTTTAGAGTTGTAGGTAATCCGACTGCCACGCCGAAGCTTGCCGGTTTGATTCCCGCTCAATTCAAACATTTGTGTGCATGAATATGGATGTTTGTCTTGGTCTGGATGGTACTATGTATAATTATGTAATATATTTACAGAAAAGTATATATGCATGTTTATCGATTGTCTAGTACTCGCAGTACAAGATATGCTTAGTTTGGGACCAGATAATGTTGTGTGAATGTGAAAGAATATTATATTTTATGGTAGAATATTATGTAGCGGACTACAAGGCAAGACGTCTTTGATCAGTCAGGATAGCACTAATATGATAAATAATATAGAAGTAGGTAGATTAATTAAAATCGTTGTAATTATTATATTTTATTAATATGTTCAAAATAAAATTACACACTTTTTGTTTAGCTTTGGATAAATAATTATACCGGGTGTGCAATGTCCGGGCATAAATGTAATGTAGGCACAGCTTTCGGTTTTAAACGACGCCAGGTGCTTTCTGTCTTTAAAAACAGTCTTTCTCAAAATGACGTGAACAAATACGGTGGTACTTCTGCTAAATCAAACTAGGCCGTCCAACGGCATGTATCCAAAGTTTTCTTGTGACATCATTAATAGGCAACCTGTAATAAAAAACACCTTCTTAATAATAAAAAATGCTACTCACATCCCTAATCCATCTACTATTTTATAGATGCAAAAATGTAAGCCTACACACACGCGCGTACACTGGAACCCTTGGCTTTAGGTTAATAGACGCTACTTTTAAGGTAGGTATCTAAGTAAATTATGTACATTAAACTGCGCTTACTATCAAACGCGCGATAGAAAATCAGACCGCTGGACGTCTTTGTTTATGGCCAACTTAGCAACCGCGGCTACCCGCTGTCGCTTCCAGCTACAGTTTTACATTCATGTCCGATAGTTAGTTTCCGTATTTATCCCTCATTCAAAATCATCGATATCTCCTTTCATTGTCAAATCCCATCACTAAGGCTATTAAATCAATAAATGTACAAAATAACAATTTGTGAGTTAAATTCATAACACATACGTATGCAAGCTGTTCCTTTGATTTGCAATACAATGATATTGTGTAAACTTAACACTCATTATAGCATTAATACGAGAAAAGTAAATAAATTTGTTGGAAAATTCCGACTCACTGCTAGAAGATAAAGTTTCTCCTGTTATTTCCGTTCCGAGAATAGCGGCATCCACATCCCGATATCACATACTCGATGTGTATTAATTAATGAGTACACTATTTAATTATTATAAGCTTACTCACTATTTAAATGCAAAAAAGTTATTAAAAATGTAAACACAAACGTCCAACAAATTTTACACTGATGACAGATCACAGCACGGCTATTTAGAGAATGTAGTCAAAGATATGAGTATGTAAACTGTAAAGAGTCTATCTAAAGAGTCTCTTTAAATGAGAAGCGTAATTTGACGTTATGATTAACCAACTATTATACAATAAGACCAACTGACATTACATGTTGCACGTTTGGTACTCTATGGTTCGGTATAAGGAAATTTATAGGGCATATTCTCTCTAGTCTAAACGTCCAACCTCTCTGCTGATTAATAATATGAAATTTATTTAGTGATCCAAGATGGCGGATTGGAAATCAAAGATGGCGGATGAGAAAATTTTAAAAATCAATATGGGTATCGCCTTCGATATTTTAAGGGCTGGGGAATCGAAATCCAACATCTGTTTCGTGATCAAAGATGGCGGATGGAAAATCAAAAATGGCGGATGGGAAGATTTATAAAAATCAATATTGGCATCGTCTGCGATGTTAACAGGGATGGAGAATCCAAATACAACATCTGTTTCGTGATTCAAGATGGTGGATGGGGAAAAAAAAGATGGCGGATGGAAAAAGTTTAAAAAATCAATATGGGTATCGCCTCTGATGGTTTAAGGGATGGAGAATCCAAATACAACATCTTTTTCGTGATCAAAGATGGCGGATAGGAAATCGAAGATGGCGGACGGGATTTTTTTTAAAGTCGGTATAGGTATCGTCTCCGCTCTTTTAAGGAATGGGGAATTAAAAAACAACATCTTTTTCGTGATCAAAGATGGCGGATGGGATTTCTTTTTAAATCAATATGGGTATCGTCTCCGATGTTTAAAGGCATGGGGAATCCAAATCCAACATCTATTTCGTGATCAAAGATGGCGGATGGGAATCAAAGATGGCGGATGGGAAAGTTTTAAAAGGCAGAGACAACAGAACGCCACTTGCTTCTGTCCTTACGCGCTTACTTATCCTGTAATTCTTTTACTTAAATGAGTTTAATAGGTACTTTAAATTACGTATTGTATGATAGTTTTCATAATTACTTATAATAATTGCGCGGGCGAAGCCGCGAGCACTGCTAGTGATAGAATAAATGTACCTAATTTATTATTGTATGCCTAAATGGCGAGACATAGCATGTTAAAATAACCAAACATTCCAACTTATGTACCTATGTTACACAATAAACATTTATGAATTTGAAATTTGAGAATTTGAATTTAAAGTAGGTTTACAAAATATTTAGGTGAGGTTAACCAATTATTAACGGACTAGGAAATATACGGATTTGAATACTTCAAACCGCTCTCCTGAAAAATCGGCTTTTTTGAGTTAATACCCTGTTCATATGGACCAACGATTTGATTTTGCACGATTTCTAACCTTTTTCATATAAATTCAGCCATAAAATAAATCGTCAAATTGGCGGGACCAATGTTTTAATCACACAACTTTAATATTGCACTCCCAATTGTATTGAAAATTTAATAAAAACACGTACATAAGGATTACTAAGTCCTCTGGTGTGAATTGCCTGGCCCTGTGTCACGGTTTCAGATGATCCCGCCACTGTGACAGTCAAAATGGCGGGTCCAGAGAAATCTTAATGTATTTCCTTCACCTTCAGAGTTACAAATGTCTCGTTTTGGGTACAGTTAGTACATATGTAGTACAAACCCGTTATTGTGCAAAATTTTAAATCGGGGGCTTGGTCCTGCCATCTTGACGCACACCAACTGCTGGTGTATGTGCACATCTAGATATATTAAATAAGGAGATGTGCCCTGTAGACGAAAATGTATCAGGTACCTGTGTTGCCAGTTTGCACCTTCCACTCGGCTACTACTACACATGAAGTTCAGTAAAAGAAATAGAAACGCAGTCGCGCAGACATCCACATTTTTTTAAATCAGGGCTCACAACAAAATCAATAATAAACCTTATTATGTAGAATATAGCATGTATTTACCAAGCAACGTTCAACTTCCTCACACAAAAAGATCGACCGATCGATTTTAATTTTAAAATTGACGTTCATAAGCGTCACCTTGTGACCTAGATGAATAAATGATTTTGACTTGACTTGACTTGACCACTATCGTTATGCTGTGCAAAAGCAATTTACTTACATTCGTTGCAAGAAGCAGCGGCCGTACTACGCGATGCATTCCCTTAATAAAGTATCGTTATGTAATGTTTACATTACTTGTCCAGTTACTTCGCGACAAATTTAGGCAGCGGTTAAAGAGCAATGTATTTATTGAAACATGGTACAGTCTTTGTGATATTGGAAAACAATAATAACATAATAACAGCAAGAAATATTTTATGATTTGTTGTTTTACATGATTTCAAAGACAAATGTAGTAAATTAAAGAAATAAAAGAAAAAATGTTTTGGTTTGTGCTTCTATTTTTACAAGAAACCACTGAACAAGAAGTTTTTCTTATAATGTGTCACGATCACGGTCGAAAGTGTACTAATTCTTGGAAACGACCATTTGCTTACGATATGACCACTTTGAGCATATCGCGCGGACACTGGCATGCCCCCTTGGCACTTCTCCTTTGTTCATATTTCTATGGTGCACATAGTGCCTATAGTATAGGTATATGTATAAAGTGTGTGGTTGTTTACCAATTCAATTTTGCACAATACCTATGCGCGGGTACCATGCGGGACGCCACCAATATTTCGTGGGACCAATTCACAAATAATAAAGCGAGATTTCATCTGTACACCGGGACGGTCTCGCGTAGGCACTGGGCAAAATAAGTAAACAACACGGGACGACTCCGCAGAATAGTGATTTTTGACATTTTTAGTACCCTACCGACGTATGCGTCATCTATAATATCAAAAGTAATGCAGTACGCGTTACTTTACTAGAACGCACGTACCCGTATTATTCATATTAATATCTATGAACGCATATATATGAACGCACGTTAAGTCAATTGACGTTTAACGTCATTTTCAGTCCAGACATGACACTGTGACACTGTCAAAACTGTCAAAAGTGAAGTTTGTTTTGTACTGTCTGAGTCTGATTATGCCTGTTGAAATGCAGAGCTGTTTTGTAAAACAATATTAGTATCATAGACTAATATATTATACCTGGAAAATTAGTATTTTTTCCTCTTACCATTCTGCCCACTGAGAGTGATTTCTTAGAACTATAGCTATAAAATAATATTTCAGCAATGAATATAATGGAATATATGGACGGCTATAAATGTAGCCTGTCAGTAGTTGCTTGTATTTTTCTTACATTTTCATATGTCTCAAGCTTGTATGTATGGAGATCTAAATTAAGCAGGTAAATACTGGTTGAATTTCAATTTGTATACTTAAAAATGTCACAAATTTAATCGCCACATTTCTTTCAGGGATCATCCAACTACAATCAAAAGAAGATTTTTTAGTGTCTTAGTTATGATGCTATTAGCGCCAATATTTGTTCAGTTCTTTTTCACGAAGGAAACTTTAGATAAAGGTGACTTGTTTACACAGATGGGATTACGATGGTCGGGTATAATACTAGCTACATTTGGACCTCTGTTTTTGACAGCAGTACTATTTCTGGGACCATTGACTATGCAGTTTTATTCTGGCATATGGAGACTCTATGCAGGTACTAGTGGAGGTATAGTTAGAATTGTTTGTTACTCCTGTCTGCATGTTTTGATGATGCTGATATATTTGAAAGATTTTTATGATGTAAATAAGGGATAATCTTCTATGTTACTTAAAATAAAACAAGCATGGAGGAAATAACATTTGTTATGATAAGATCTAAATTTACAAGCCAGCTGGCTTAGCAAGAAATATTATTTTTATGTTTTCTCTTGCACACAGAACCACTATATTGGTTTTCAAGCTGGCAAGACCTTGTGTGGGTGAGGAATCACGTTATGGCACCACTTAGTGAAGAGTGGGTGTTCCGAGCTTGTATGACGCCCCTATTGCTGCAGTGTCTTGATCCAATGACGGCTGTATTTGTTGGACCCTTACTCTTTGGAATTGGTAAGTGTAGCTATTATTATGTTTTGTAGCTTGATTACCACTCACCAAATTCATATTTGTATATATAAAATGCTTGGGATACTGACTGACTGACAGACAAGCTACAGCAAAAACTGTTGGGCGCAAGAAGCTGAAATTGGGCATGTATGTTCCTTGGGGACCGTAGGGGTGCACTAAGAAGTGATTTCCCGAAATTCCCATAGGATCGGGTAAAACGGGCAAATTGAAAAAAATGTGGCGTAGCCGCGTGTATCCTTTAGTTTCTTTATGTAATCTACATTCTAGGCATATTTTATTTTGATTCAAATTCAAACAAAGTGTTACTAAAATCCTCTGTAAAAGGTTATATCCACTGATGTATATCATGGGGTAGTAAATTCAAGTGAAAGTTTAAATCAGTTGATTGTATGGTTACACTATTAAAAAACATTATTAGTGTGATCTAAGTTTGTTAATTTGTGGCAATACACATAATTATAAAGGTACTTATGATAAATGGTGCAGCTTACACAATATACATACTATTGTTCTTCAAGCCATCCAATATTTTCAAGCTTAAGACAGTATAACTAGACCTTTGTTTAAGACCTTGTCATGTGTGTGATTTGCATTCATACTTGGTTGTCTTTGTACAAATAATACTATTGTTCTGTCATGCTTACATAGATTTTCAGTCCACGTAATTGTTTCTTTATATTACAAAGACAGAATCGGTTCATACATACATACATAGACTCACGCCTGTTTCCCCGAAGGGGTAGGCAGAGGCATATTAACACCCACTTTTCGCCAGTGTTTTGATCCCACGTAAGTGGTGGTGAGCCTATTGCCGCTTATCGGGATATTTTGTTTGCCAGAGCCTCGTCTGCTGATCGGCAGGTGCACAACCTGCAGGTGAGGTTGGCTTGGGACCCTAAGTTATTGGTGGGAACCCTATGCACCCCCAGAATCGGTTCAAATGACTTATATTAATTGTAAAAAATATGTCTATGTTATAATCATTTTTAGTTTGATTAGGATAACAATCCAATCCTAAATGTACTTAATTGTGTTCTAATCTACTTACATGACAATAATTATGCTGAAATTATTAAAAACTATTTTAAAAGACTTAGGCCCACTTGCGTAACGTTTGATTTAAGTCACTCCTTAATTTAAATTTATTGAACAGAATTAACAGCATAAAATAATTTAAGTTAAAAGTATTTAGCGTCCTCTTGCACAACGACAACAACGCTTAGATTTAGTTAAACATTTTATGAGGTCGGTAAAGTAGTTTCTACGTTTTGTTTCATGGCATGAAGCCTTTTTGTTACGATTTTAACGATGTTATGCGTATGGTTTCGCATAAAACCTTAGACTATATATACTTTGAGCATAAAACAAAACGCATTGTCGTCGCCTAGCAACGAAATGACAATTGACAAATAATAACTAGAAACTTTGAGCATTAACCCTAGAACCCTACATGGGGTGCAGGTGCACCCCACACCGATTTGTTTTCTAAATATCTCAATTTCTTTAATATCCACGAATTCGCGCGTCGGTGTATTTTAGTTTGGCGTCAACCACTCGCGTTATTAGAGAGAGTATTTTGAACGCTTACCAGTTTGTGACCGGCTTGTCCATATATTATGTGGCAAGGTTGTTCACAACACTTGGTTGATGTGGAAATATAAGAGAAATAATATAAATACGATGCACTAGTTTGCTTTATTGTTATTCACTCGCGAAAGGCCTTTTTAACGATAATATTATACGAATTTGGACGATTATTTATAATATTTTACGAAAACAATTTCGACAATTTGATTTATTTTTATTGACAAGACAAAGTCAGCAGTAGGTAGTTCCACGCACAATATATTTAAAACTTAACTTTTTCTTTTAATGGCCAGTAACTACACTACTCTAACACGCGTTATGTCAATACCGTGACGAGGGACCGCGTTGTGTGGTCGCCTGTATAAGTGCTGTGGGGTACGCCAGTACCCCAGTGTAGTAAAATCGTACGATTATTTAATTATTACGATTGATGCATTTATATGTAATAAGTTTTTAAATTTGATTATTTATTAAAACAATAGTCTTATATGAATTAAATACAGATATTTTTAGATATTATGAAGGTAAAATTCAATGAAGTTTATTTATTTTGTTTCGGATGGCTGTCAGAGTTTTGAAGTACGAAGAAATAAGCTCTATTCTAGACCACAAATCTGGCGAGCAAGAAATAGAAGTTGGGACCAGTTGTAATTCCTGGGTTCTTTACAAGTGTTCAAGATCAAATAATAAGCCAAATATAAAGTTTCAGCAGACAGTTTTGAAATTAGGTTTGGAACTGATACATGAACATTTGGAGGACCGTCACCGGATGCCAACTTAGTCCATTGCAGTGATCCTCAAAAAAGGACCAAATCCTACAAGCGCTGTTGCTCAAACTACATTTAACTTTGTGTAATAAGGCTGATTTGTGATCTCAAGTTACCGATTATGTTTCATTAAACGTATTTTCATGAATTGTTTTTTTTATTTTAAGGATTACGTCATTTTAGTATGGGGTGTTTCAGCACCCCAGTGTAGGAATAACATGTGCGTCAAATAGTGTAGGATTCTAGGGTTAACAATAACACAAGTAGGTACATTGTTATCAGTTATATCATCATCATCATCATGTCAGCCTAGGGACGTCCACTGCTGGACATAGGCCTCCCGTTGCTGCGTCGTCCGGTCCAGTTATATAATTATTGATAATTTTCGTCGCTAATGACAAGATCCCAACATCAGTGTGACAGTTCTTAAATGAAATTAGCCACTAAACAGCCGATTTTCGGTAATTAATTTTGACAGTTCTTAAATCATATTACCCGACAAATTTTTCGTTGTGCAAGACGCTAGTGGTGTTTAATATTTTTTGTCTCGTTAAATACATCTTAATTCAATTTAAGAATCGTTGTGCAAGTGGGCCTTATTATCTTCTAATAAGCAATACCAAATGCCAATATTTACTTATTTTACATCACTTCTCAAGATTTAATCATTACAAATTATAATAGTACCAATGCTATGACCTGGCTTTTTGGGTTTGATTTTCAAATGCACCATCTGCTGGTCCTGGCTGAAATAAAGATTTATCACTGCATTTGATACAGGATGTCTCAAATGTCACGATCCTGGTATAACTATAGGATATTGCTACCCTTTGCTTGTGCCTAGTGGCTTCATTGCAAAATCCAATATTCTAGGACCCTGTAAGGATATAAAAAATACTGTAGTAAAAATACTAGTATTTTTACTACAGTATTTTTTATATCCTGATGCTAGCATCATAAAGTCAAAGTCAAAATCCTTTATTCATTTAGATCACAATGTGACACTTATGAACGTCAAATTTAAAACATTATTACTGTATGCTTCTACATTTACTGCCACGTTCGCAAAGCAAGGGCGTAGAACCATGAGAAAGAACGGGCAATAAAACTAACGGTCACTCTTTTTCATCACCAGGTTTTTAATAATACATAACAACATATTATAGCTCCTATTTTGCTGAGATTTGTCAACTGTTGCTCCATATACATAGTTTCTCTTTTGTCATGACAATGCTAGTCACTGCATTGAATAGTGGATGTAGAGCATAAAATACACTTTGACATTGATTCAACCCTGATTTATCTTTATAGCAACTTAAGCAAACAATGATTGTTTCACCCAGTTTTTAATGCAAGAACAATGAAAGCAATTGTTTTATCAGATTCATGAATTTTCTACTTTAGCATTTACAAGGAAATATGTTAAAAGTGTTTATTACTTTTCAGCTCATTTTCATCACATGCTGGAGCAAATGAAAGCGGGATACGCGTTCAAAAATGCTTTATTCATATCAAGTAAGTTACCTATCGAATTTTTACGACAATTTTCACAATAAGATTAAAGCCTGTGTAGCACAATCTGTATATATAAAATCCTTGCGTTACTGACTGACAGACACGCTACAGCCAAAACTATTAGGCGTAGGAAGCTGAAATTTGGCATGTATGTTCCTTGGGGACCGTAGAGGTGCACTAAGACGGGATTTCCCGAAATTCCCACGGGAATCTGTATATATAAAATCCTTGCGTTACTGACTGACAGACACGCTACAGCCAAAACTATTAGGTGTAGGAAGCTGAAATTTGGCATGTATGTTCCTTGGAGACCGTAGAGGTGCACTAAGACGGGATTTCCCGAAATTCCCACGGGAACGGGCAGAAACTTTTAAATTTAAAAAATGTGCGAGCGTAGCTGCGCGCGTCATTTAGTCAATGAATAAAGAGAACACCTAAAGCAGAAAAAAATTTGTAGATCATTCAGTCAGTGTTGCGTAAAGACTGAACCTAGTTTTATGGCCAGACATGCATATCTAACTTAAGTAGTCATATCAAAATCTAACTAACTGTGCTATGGACAACAGCTATCAACCATGGATCTGACAAATTCTACGGTCAAATAATAATAATTATGTTGTAATATAATTGTTGTGTAACATAATGATGTAACTTCGGCACGTTACCATCGCCTTCAAATATGACATGTTTTATTAACACCGCGTATAATTTTATCATATAAAACATCGATCGCGATATAATGTTGGCAAAGACTTCGGTATTCGGTGCCAATTGATAGGGCAAAATAAAAATGGTAGCCACTTCTTTGATTCCTGATTACCCTGATTATGTCAGTTGGCGTAAAAATATATTTAAAATAGACGACCTTCTTATAAGCACTACCTAGGATACATTATTTATTGGATGAAAGGTATAGACGCCAGCAAACTTCTTGAACACTACCATACACCAATAGAGCTGCGCAGTAGCAATTTTGCGTCCAAAAATGTCTCCTGCGCATGCGTAGGTATTGGTCTATGGTAGTGTTCAAGAAGTTTGCCGGCATTTATATCAAGGCTCAGATCTCGATTTGACGTCAATACAAAACGTATTCTATGATTGCCACCCCTACAAGCTGCACCAGTATGTAATAGGATTTTAACTAGTTTGCACTCGATCGAGACCTCGCTCTCAAAAGCGCGTTCTAGCTACGGATGCAACATCATTTTTAAACTCATCGATGTTCGCATGACAAACATCGATGTTACCATGACAAACATCGATGTAAATAAGCATCGGTGAAAATAACGATACATTGCTGTTTTACCGATGTGTTTTCTTCGTCTTGAATATCTAAGGATTTGGAATAAAAACTGCTAAGTTTTAGTATAAAATATAATAAAGTTATAGTATATCAAGTTATCGAATAAATCAAGGTATCGGCGATGTATCGATCTTCAAAACATCGATACTTATGAGCGACTAGACGATGCCCACAGCTACGCACGCACATTTTATTTTAATCATATCTACCTGATTCTGCAGGCGTTTCGAACATAGGTACAGTCGAACGACTTCCCGTTAGAACACCTTAAGGGTGAGAATCGCTCAGCAAGACATCGTCGCTTCCAGTGCTACTTTACACACACATTGACAGTCGTATACAAAACGAGTTTCTAGTGTGTCTCGAATCTATGAGCGAGCCAAGGGATTTTTTTCAAACTGGTCCACCGCCGACTTGTTTCATTGTACACGCGGCGCCAAGTCAAGCTAAACAGTTGCAGTACGATTTTGATACTTATTCGTTACGCCATAAGAACGGTACAAAGGTCAAAGTGGTCAAAGCTTGACCAGTAGCCGTGTGTATATGCAAAATAGATTCTTACGCCCAATAGTTTTGTCTGTCAGCCAGTCAGCAACGCAAGGATTACATCGATGTATCGTTTGCATCCCTACCTTAGCGGTCACTACTGCCTGTTACTATCAATTTAAAAAATGTGAGGAAGTTGACGTTGACGATCGACTCAAATCAAGTGCAAACTTGGACTAGGCCCTCTGAATAAACAATTAGTTATTAGAATGTCGTGTTCAGCTTATAGGGTATTCTAATGTTGTATCTATTTATTTGCTATCTGTAAATTAAAGACGGTGTTTTATTTTTCAGCATTCCAGTTTATGTACACAAGTCTGTTCGGCGCTTATTCAGCTTATTTGTTTCTTAGGACAGGTAATTGATTATTTATTCGTTTTCTTTTCTTATCCATACATATTTAGATGGTTAACACTTCTGCGCTATATTACAATCAGCTGGGTTGCCATTACCTAATAAAATATATTACTCCACTTCGTTGTCAAACATCTTGTAAGAATTGAATGTAGTAATGAAATTCAATTTCAATTTCCAGGTCATTTCGTGGCACCCCTAGTCGTCCACATGTTCTGTAACCATATGGGTTTCCCCAACTTCGGGGAGATCGGCGAGTTCCCTCCAATGCAGCGGTTAGTTATCGCCTGCAGTTTCCTATTGGGACTTGGTTTGTGGTGTCTCTTGCTCGTACCTTTGACAAGTCCAGAAATATATGACAACAGATTACACTGGGAAACTTGAATGAGTAATTATTTGTAATATTGTGACTCCGAAAACTAAAGATTCTACTACTAAAATAAATAACGGTTACCAATCGAGCTTTTTGTACTTCGCTGTTGTATGTTTTGGTAAAAGAATCTTTGCTTTTTTATAAGATATGTGTTTAATGGACTATGCCTAGGGTTTTATTGGACACTGTTTGATTAATTGGTTCTGTAATTAATTTGTACATGTGTAAGTTTGTGTATAGTAGGTATTTCATTTAAATAGTTGGAGCATTAATGATAAAAGATTATGTTCATTTATCAGCAGTGGTCGGAATTAAATAATATGAAACAAAGCTAGAATAGAATGTCACCATGTTAAAAACACATTACTTTGCTGTAAAGGGTGATTCATACTGGTCTTCAAAATTGTATTTTGGCAATTATTCTCAGCAAGCTAAAAGGGACTATAAATAAAATGATTTATGAACTTACAATGATTTCTTATAGAACAAAAGAATAAGGTGTTCATTCCCCAAACCCGGGACTGTTTTGTATCCTATTACCCTAGCGGCATAGTATGATATTCGCCATTTGCGCGGTTCCGCCACTATGGGGCGTCGATGAACATCGGCGATTTTTAATGGATTCTCTTCGAACATTAAGAAACAAAGCAAACCTTGCTACATACATCACACTACCTACTTCCGACCACTGCTTATTTATGATGCAATTATACCGATTACAGAAGCGTTGTGTTTATGGGACCTCATGTAATTTATCTATCTAATATACCAATGTAATCAATTATTTTTTAACTCTTATGAATAGTTTCAGTCTAAGGGCGGTTTCAGATTAGCGTATTTTTCTGCGCGTACACGGTCGTTTTCGCGCTACATTACGCGCTTCAGATAACCGGACTCGCGTAAACGGGCATACTTCGGCGTGTTCGCTCGAAACGGTAGTGACATCTTGTCAGGGTCAACATGGATTCTGACGGCTAAGCGCGTCATTGCTCGTACGAGTTGTGCGTGTGCCAAAAGGCGCGCATATTCGCGCATACATGCGCTTCCAAAAACGAGCTTATACACGCGTATAAAACGCTAATATGCGCCCTAAAATAACTACTAAGTACCTACTACACCATTATTGGCATGTTGACGCGTATGCTAAGGCGTAATATTCCGTGTTTACTGTCATTCAAACTTCAGTTAGGCCAATCTAAAAAAACGACAATAGTATGCGTCTAAGGCCTTATGGCTCAGTTGGTTCCTATTTTCAAAAACGAATTACATCCATCTGCTTATTCGGTGTAAAACTTTGAATCCCTATGTACTGTGTAAATAGCATGACAGTATTACTCAACAATAATATTAAACACGTAATATACCTCTGAAATCTAATCACAATATAAGTTAACAATATTTTTAGTATAATGTCTGACTAATACATGTTTTAGAAGTAAGACGAATTAATGTTATACATATGTTTAGGATACACCACAGCATAACCTAATATAAGGTCGCGCATGGATATGAGATGGCATAGGAGCGGCTTATATAGCATATTCTCAAATCAAAGACAAACTATTATGAACATGTCTCGCTTGGCGCTTCAAGGCTAATTACCAGTTTGAATAGTGCGAGTACAGGTGATCAATGCGGGAGCATAGTGATTAGCACTAATCATATGTGGCTAGCAACTGATTAGTGAGTGAGCACTATATATTAGATCTAGTCAAGTAATCACTCACAATAATCACTAATTGCTCTGCACTCATCAAAGTGGAAATTTGCCTTATGTTAGGTGCGACTTGTACTGTTATCTCCACCATATACTATAAGAGTATCGACAGAAATAAAACTTTCTTTTGTTGTTGGAATATCATTCAAATAAAAGAAGGAAAAAAGGAAAATCATGAAATGGTTTACGCATGTGATATTCATTTAAGGGCCGATTTTTCAATTCTCAGTTAAACAACCAGATTGTATTTATTCTAAAGATAGCGTAAAATTGCGTTTTTCAATGGTCAGATAGGGTTTACTCGTCGAATAACTCACCTAACTAAGGAATAAATTTAACAGTCCGATCCTCGGTCAGATAACCGCTTATTTGACTGTTAACTTCAAGTTGACGTAGTATATATTAGAAAATATGGAAAAGATGGTCATTTTTAATATTTTGACGACGCAGCAATCGAAGAGGAGGCTACTATAAACGAATAGGTACCTATATTAATCGACCTATAAAGAGATAAAGAATTGTAAGACCGCGGGCCGATCATTTTAATACCTATATTGGATTCAATGGAGAGCTGATATTATGAAATAGTGCAAGAAATCAGATATCATGTATTTCAAACATTTAATATACTACACACACTTATGGCATAAAAAACACAGACTTATATTTTAAAAAAACGAATTACAACAGAAATACCTACTGATTCACTAAAGACTAATAAAATTTACAATTATTCAACTACCAAAATTCACATCGTAAACAGTAACGTAGGTACTATTACGTTCATAAGTCTTGAATGGTACTTTAATGTAAAGGTGTTCTGTTATGTTGGAACAGATGCCCAATATTTTTCCTCAACATTGGTCATGCTGGGAGCGTTGGCTCGTCTTTGATGAGACGATTTCTTTTGGTATTATTTTTAAGACTCTCGTATTTAAGCTTTAATTTTTGTCACTAACGGTTATTTGAAGATACACCGCATGAATTTGAAGCACTTTCTATATTTTCCACGCACATTCCTCGTCCTTATTAGTTACCGCATCAGTCGTTTTAATTTCTATAATATCCTTGTATTTTTCTATTCAACTTACTAGTAGTTGAATCTCTTTAAACTCGCATTAAAATTTGAAGAACGCTTTAATTGCAATGTTATTATAATATATTTTTGATTGAAAACGAACAGCACTAAACTTACAAATTCCGCGAAAATACCAAAGTCCACAAACATACATAAACAAACGTAGGTCCTGTAACTAGGTAACCCCGAAATAATGACAACCATCATTGTGACAGTTAGAGCAGGACAGGACATAAAGCTTGTATTTCCTGTCCTGCTCTAATTTCCTGCCCCGCTCTAACATGCACTTTTCTGATATATTTGTTCCACCTCTCTGAAGTTAGTGACGGGTACGTTGCTGTTATTCGGACAGATAGTTGCCGACGGAATAAAAGACTATTGAAAAATTGACACAAGTTTAATGGACTGTTAAACAGCCTAATAAATTTATCAGTGGAATAGTTATTCGTCTCTTTATCTGAGGATTGAAAAATCGGCCCTAAATCAAGTAGGTACCTACTTTGTTTCATATTCGTAAAGATAAAGATAGATTTATTTGTTTCAAAACATGTGAACAGATGGTGTTGTCAGATTAAACAAAAGTTTCAACATGCCGTGCCGTATTATAGACATACAAATATAATAATGATAGAATATAATATGTCAAGCAAAATTAATGTCATTTTATAGATCCAATTATATTAATTCAAATTATTACAATATTATGTCAAGGTTATTAATAAGTATTAGAAATTTATTTGAATAGGTACAGGTTTTAGGTCATTACAATAACAAATCATTTACAGTTATTACATTAATAATAATTTTAAACATTGGCATTGTTACAGGTCACGATCATTGAGAAAATCTTTTATATTATAATAACACTTATCCAGTAACAGACTACTTAGTTTTTGCTTAAATAAGTTTAGGTTCAAATCTTTAAGTTTAGTTGGTATTCTATTAAAGATTCTAGGGACCATACAGAAGATGCTGTTCCCTAATAATGCAGTCCTTGCAGTATGCATGCACAATCTTTTTTCGTCTCTTCGGCTACGTACTGAGACATCCGACAAACAGGGAAAGAATTGAGGATTGGCTTTAACAAAAACAGCTGTTTCTAGTATATACAGTGAGGGGAGTGTCATAATTTTATATTTAATAAAATATGGTTTACAGCTATCTATTACCTGCAGACCAAACATGGACCTAATACAGCGTTTCTGCTGTTTAAACGCCACTTCTTTATCGACTGAGTTGCCCCAAAATATAATCCCATATCTCAGTATCGAAGCAACCAGCCCATGATACGCTTTAAGTAGTGTGCTAGTATCGACTACAGGCGCAAGTTTATACCGGACAAATGAACCGCTACTAATTCTCTTACAAAGTTGTTGTATATGTGCTTTCCAGCCTTTCATCAATTGTTAACCCAAGAAATTTTGTTTCTTCGACCTCGCTGATTTTAATATTTCCATATTTTATATTTAATTCTTGAGTTAATGTAATACGTTGTCTAAAATGCATTGTGTGCGTTTTACTAAGATTAATTTTTAGGTTATTGTTGCTTAACCAAGATATAACTAGAGAGAGGGAATCATTAATATCGTTCTCATATATTGCCGATAACTCACATGGCACTGTAATCGTACTGTCATCGGCAAATAGGGTCATAGGCTGTTTAATACATTTAGGCAGGTCATTTATGTAGGCTATAAATAGTAAGGGGCCTAGTACGCTTCCCTGCGGAACTCCATATTTTACAACACGGGCGCTTGATGTATAGATTTCCTCTCTTGGATTTTTGATTGAGTTTTGATATAGCTGTGACCTGTTTCCGATTTGACAAGTAGGATAATATTAAATCGAGTACGTTACCTCTTATACCATATTATCGTGGTCAACATAATCAAACGCCTGTGTCATGTCACAGTACAACGCACAAACAAGGTTTCTCTTATTTACGTTATCATTGTTTTATGTAAAAAGTCGAATATCGCCATGTTTATTGTTTTATTCTGTCTGAATCCATTTTGTTCCATGCAAATTATTTTGTTTACCTCAAGTAATTATATAGTTCCTTGTATATATATATTTCAAAGATTTTTGAAAAGATTGGGATTAGTGCAATCGGCGTATAATTTGACATTATCTCTCTACTTTCCTTTTAAAAAACAGGTTTTATAATTGCTATTTTTAAGCCATCTGGAAACTCGCCTGACGTAATGCAGAGATTAAGCAAATAACTTAGATGGCCACAAATCAGGTAACACACTGACTTAATTATTCTTGTTGAGACACCGTCCCATCCAACGCTATTCGTATTTTTTAGATTCATTATTATGACTTATATCCTGTGGTAAGCTTGGAAACATAAACATAGAGTTCGTTTTACTCGTTATGGTAGCTGTTACACTTTTTCCGTTATTGGAAATTGGTACTACTTTGTCAACAAAGTAGTTACTAAAGCTATTTGCAAAGATTTTTGGATCTGTGATAGCTTCATTGTTTATAAAAAGTTTTTGAATAACATTTAAGGGAGTAGTAAACTTCGATTTATTTATTATTCGCCAAGCCGTGTAAAAGATTTCTATATTTCTGCTATGCCTTCTATATTTATCTCCATTAATAATTTTATGATAAATTATATCGTGTTATTGATAATTTTAAAGTATTATATTTATTGATGTATGCTTAAGTTTATTGTATTTATTGTTACACTGTGTTTTTCCGCTCTTACCTAGATGTGGGTAGGATATCTTAAAAAGTTTGGGATAGACTACATTGGTTTATACATATTGGCCACCTAAGTACTAGCGGTGTCGAGAGTTGGCTGGTTTGATAAATATCTACACAGGAACAAGAAATGTGTGACCTACAAATGAAAGGTTTCGACTCTGTGATTTCGATGTTCCAAGTGAATAAAATCACCTATTACGTATTTTGACGCAGTTAATTCTAATTTTAGTTCACAACGGGAAACCACAGCTATTAGCTAAATACTTTTCTGTAAAAAATAATAGCCTGAAACATTTCAATATAATTATATCAATTTGCACGAAAAACGTTATTTCTGTTTAACATTCGTTGTGCAGATTGTTCAATAATTATATAAATATTATGCTATTTTCTTATAATTATTATGTATAACTCCATATCTCTGTCCATTTACAGTAGTGGTTAAGTGCATCACTGACTATCACAGTAACTGAAATATTTATTGTATTTATGGTTCGAATTAATTAATTAATCATTATAATCACGTATAAACTTAATTATAATGCTGGACTAGTCTTAAGACAAAAACAGAATTACACACTGCTTAGTTTTTAACCCTTGTGAAACAGTTGCGTTTTCAATTAGAGATGGGTGATTGTGATTAAAGATAGATAAACGATTAAGAGTCAATTACTGTTTCAGCTAGTGATTGTAAAAAATATTTGCTTAACCTTCCGTCTTTTCGACCCGCAATCTTATTGTGGTAAAAATTAACTCATAAAAGTGCTAAACGGCAAATGTCCTAACTTTTTGTCTCCAATCACTGTTTTCCAAATATAGTTGAAGTATTTTTTTGCTATAACATAGCGTCCATTCAATTTGTTAAATAAATAAAAGCACCTGGTGCCGAACGGGTTAGTCCCGATGGCCACCACCTAACTGGTGACAAATGAAACTTAAAAAAATATTATCCCAGTCGCTTCCCCCGGTAATAACTGCGTTGAGTTTAATCTTAGTCCTCACCCTCAGCATGTGCTAGTTGTACACAGCGTTGTTCTTTTTTCCTATCTTTCTTATTGTCTTCGCATATTGTTGTTCTTTATTTGTTTGTCTGTGCGCTTGTCGCGAGCGACATTTGGGGTGTGGATAGACGTGAGAATCTGAGAAGGCACATTAGTAATATGAAGTTATGAAAAATAATTTCGGTGCGTATAGTAGTTAACGATACATACCTACAGGTACATGCCTAAATCGTATTGCTTTTACTCTGATAACCTTTGACAAAGTTCAGGTGTAAGGCCAGGTATTAAATAATACACAGTAGAAATCACACACCACTTAGTCTGATACCGCATTTACAAATGCGTGTTCGTCATTCGCCTCGACACTCCACGAATATTCGTCGAAACATTCGTACACGAATGCTGTCGCGAACTACTGTTCACACATTCGTGAGTGAATCATTTGAAATTCGCACACGAACATGGAGGACGTGAAAATAATCGCAGCGTGCGCGCTACATTTAATGAAATTATATAATTATTTAGATATCCTGCGTAAAAAAGTAAAAAAAGCCATCGCCACAGACGATTTCTTTTTTGAACATGTAAATTATTAAATTACTTTTAGAATTACTCATATAAATAATTCATTTTTTATTTTTATTTATAGACTCACGCCTGTATCCCGAAGGGGTAGGCAGAGGTGTAATATTACACCCACATTTCGCCATAAATTTTTAGGTCCCACGTAATAGGGGGCGAGCCTATTGCCGTACCGAGCACATTACCAGACTCCATGCTGCTACTGAGAATTTCCTAACGGAAAAATCCAATAACACTTTGCCAGACCCGGGAATCGAACCCGAGACCTCCCAATCCCACGCGCACATTTTTGCCGCGAGACCAACGAGGGAGTCATATCTTTTACTATGTTTGTTGACAATCAATTTTGTTTTAGCCAAAGTATGATTTTTGTCTGTTTAATGTGCTTAATGACAACCCATAACTAGCAGACATACGGTTCCAAGCACCGTTTATCTTTCTGATGTTTAGGGTTCCAAATGAGCTCTTCTTTTTGAAATATTTCAAGGAACTCTATAATTCGCGCTTCACTCCACTTCATTTTGACAACACGTCCGGTTGGGTCGGGTGCTAGCTGTCAACTGAATGCAGACGAATGTGTAAACAGTAAGTTCGTGTTCGCCTTTCGTGCCCTTTGATTCGTGTCCGAAAACCCGCTCTCAACGCGAACACGCGAATCACGAATCGAATCACGAGGCGAATAGCGAATGTAGTGTTTACACATGCGTGTTCGTTATTCGCCTCGTCATTCGCCTCGTTATTCGCGCGAATGTGTAAATGCGGCATGATGTCTGACCTATGATAAAAACCCACTCCGTATCAACAGTTCGTTACTTTTATTTGATATTTAATATATAAGTATTGATATGAATTTAACCCTAGTTTTATTGTGTTTAAACATATTTTTATGTCCACCTACCGTATGTCCCGTTTATGTATGATGAACAAATCAAAAGAATTATTTATTTTTAAGTTTAGTGTCTAAAATATTTTGTGCAATTATTTTTCGTGCAAGCAAATACAGTGAATCAAATTATTTCTATTGTTGTTATGTTTGTGCCATAGTTTTGACTTAAGTGTTATAATATATTTGTGTCAGGGTTTGCACGCGTGGGTACATTGCAACAAAACGCCTCACTAGTCAATCGATGTATCTATTGTTTTTATTTTTTATTACTTACTAATTATAATGACTTGTGTGTGTTTGTAAAACAACAATATTACTGTCATTAAATAAACTGACTTGTACAATGGATTGGCTGTTTCTTTTATTTTACCTTTTAACCACGGACTATGCAGGTGTTGTTATGAAAAGGAGTTACATCGTACTGTTAGGAGGCCGTCCCTGTTTGTCTTTAAAAAAAAAACTAATTTTTAGACTGCACTGATATTTATTGTTCAAGGCAACACTTTACAGATACAGTTCTACTGGTACCGATTTCCGAGTTCCGGGAGCGAACCGCTTTTCGCGACGGACAGAATCTAACTAACTTTCAATAAGAAATAAATCATACAAGTAAATGAAAATGCTGACCAAGTAGAAACAATAGAATGGAAATGTACTAGAATACGTGAAATGCTGATATAGCGTTATTAAGGAACTATCTCGGGTTATAACATCTCCCCCCTTAAGATGAAGCTTTATCAATTTTAAGATGAAGCGAAATTAAAGAAAATATAAAATATGGAAATCGATTGGAAGCTTGGAAATCGGTTTACATTAAAATTATAGTAAAATATAGTTTTAAAACATAGAAATTAAACATAGTACATTATGGAGTATATTAAATTCATACCCAAAATTATACAAGACAATTTCAGCTTATCAAATACTTTATCTTATTATTATTTAAGATAAACAACATAGTAAATTTATATAATATTAACGACTTACATACTTAAAGCATAGTAAAATAGAAGACAGTTTAACGTAACTTAAAAGTTTAAGTTTCGTTTACTAGAATTGTAAAAATCGACTTTACGAATAGCGTCATAAGAGTTATGATGCTGTAAAGCTGGTAAAGATTTGACTGATTTCTTATCATCTTCTGACGACGTAGAGATATCGGACATCTCTATGGAATTGGAAACTTTTGACTTATGTTTAACTGACTTCTTATTATGACATTGGTTAAAAATTTGTATACAGCATCCGGAACCGTGATTACGATTTTTAAAACAATTGTATAGTTTGTAAAATAAAAACAGAAATATAGACACAATTAAAATATAAGTAAAAGTGGAATAATAGGTTCCGTATTTAATAAAATGAGATTGGTTTGACAAATTATTGATCTCATTTTCTAAATCATCCATCTGATGAGATGCGTATTTTAATGAATCTAAATTAATTTTACTTAAAGATATAGGAGACAAATAAGGCAAGGTTTTATTAACTTTTCTTCTGTCACAACAATCATCTAATGTAATATCAAAAGGAATATCTAAAGGTGACTTAATTTGAAAGGATTTAACACTAGTAGGAGTTAACTGAATAGTTTTAGAGTAACCGACACAATTTTCGGTTAACTTTACAGAACCAGTGCCAACAATAGAATAATCGACAATATCTTCATCACATTTTATAGTTAATTTAATAATATTGGATTGGACAAAAATCCATTCATTATTTCGCAACTTTTGCCAAATATCAATATCGCCAAATAATAATTTAGCGTTACACTCAGTGGGTAGTGACAAGGTCACTTCCGTTAGTAATCTAGATTCACAATTAGGATTTAGTATACACGAATATATTGTTTGCATTTCACAAATAGAATATTGGTTATTAATTACTTTACACTTATCTAAGTTATCAAACATAGTATAGTGCATTCTATCGTCACTTAAAGCAGTGTAGGCATTGGAAGGTTGAATGAGCGCGAATGTTTTGATATTAGATCCGTTATGGGGAGTCTGTAAAGGTATATTCTTATAGATAACGAACTTGTCGTCACTTATTAGTGGAATTCGCAACACGAAAACGATTTTATTATTATAGTAATAAGAGCTTAATTGCGAAACATCTATAATAGAATGAATATTATTAATACTTAATTGTACTGGGAAGTCTAGCCTCTTATTAATATGACCACTTTGTTTGCGTAGTTCATCGTAAAGGCTAATAGGACTTATAATACTAGGGTGTAGAACGTTTACCTTAGAAAATAAAATAGAGTTTAAGGTAGTATCTAATAGGTTAGAAATAGTAAGCAAAGAGCTTTCTATTATATTTAATAAGCTATTTACACGCGAAATATTGTATAACAAGTTATCCGTCTTAGTAACTTGGGATAAGATGTCATTCATAACATCTATTTGAGAGTTTAACTTAATCTCGTTTTGATTTAGTTTATATATAGTAGAATTAAAATTATTTATTTTAGACTTAACGATATGTATATTATCTTTCATGAGCCGATATAGTTCGGACTCACTCTTTTGGCAAGATTCGATGGCGGCGTCGTATTTTCTGGCGTCGCGCGTCGTCAGCATCTAATGTACCGAAAAAGAATTTTAAAATTTCACCACCGAATTCTAAGGACCTCTTGACCTTGGTCGGTGTTTGATTTATAGTTAAATGAGATAACGATTGTACTTTAAGAAGGTTAGACTGAATTAGTATTTTAATAGGGCTAGAATAATCCTTACATTGCATAATATCTTGTGATTGTATCTTACTACAGATATTTTGAGTTTTACGTAATAATGATTCGATATTAGTTAAGTAGGGTTCTAGTGATACAATATCAATATGAGTTACGACATTCCAGTAGTCATTATAGAAACGAATATTAGTAACAGGTTCGAAGTAGATGCCGGGACTATGAGTTATCGGCGTTATCTTCGATTCGGCGAGGCAGCCATAGCACAAGGCTCTGAAAATAAGATAGTTCAAGATACAGCGGGTTTGATTTCATTTGTATGGTATTTGATATGCTTGCGGCCCACCTGTAACGTGACGTTATGTTTATTATGTACTTTAATTATCTTGTAAGGGCCTTTCCAAACAGGGGACAGTGCTTTTCTTAGCCTGTGATGATGTTTAAGATACACCATATCGCCTGTTTTATAAGTAACATCGCGTGATTTAGAATCATAGTATTGCTTTGACCGTTCTTTATTATTTATAATATTTTGTATAGCTTTCTCTCGGCTAAGCCGCATTCGATATTGCAATGCGCGAATGTATTCATTATAGGTAGAACTGTTAGAAGTATCATATAAAGAATTAGGAATAGTAGGTTTGTAACCATATAAAAGTTCGTAAGGGGTAAATTCAGTTGTACAGTGAGGGGTAGTATTGTTACGAATTGAAAATAACGCCATCTATCCGTGAATGGGAGAACTACATGAGATTAGATGTATCGGGTTTAAGGCTGTTTCATCTATCCTCTAATAGATGGCGTAGGTGTAAATAGAACATTTACGCAATTCTAGAAACACCTTACACGTTTCCAGAAATATCGTGAGTCGTCTCGAAAAGCCTAGTGATGTTATCCGGCCAGTATAAATAGAGCGGGAGCGAACGGACCGGACAGTAACAATTGAATACGGAAAGCGATCAACATCAAGCGAAGGAAGTAATTCGGAAGTGTTTAGTGGTGTTTTATTAGTGTTGTTCTAGTGGTGTGAATAGTGTGTTTTACTAGTGAAGTGAAAATTAAGTGTGTGTATCTAGCGTTATACTTAGTGTTTGTGTTAGTGAATAAAGTTCAGTTTAAGTGGCATAGTGTATATAATTTATCACGAACCCCAGCTCGTAACAAATTGGTGTCAGAAGAAAGGGATAAATTATGCCGGTTATGCCGAAAGAAGAAACTGAAGGAGTGCGCACCAGGAACCAGCGCCAGCAAGACCTGGACCAGAGACGCTTCGGAGACGTTCCTTCTCCATCGTCTGGTGGATCAGGTGACTCCGCGGCTGCAGTGGAGCCTGCAAGCGCACACTCCATGGCGGTGCCCGACATCGCGGCTCTGATGGCGTTCATGCAGGAGCAGGCGCGCCGCCTGGAGGAACAGCTTCAGCGCGACAAGGAGGAGCAGGCTCGCCGTCAAGAGGAGCACGCGCGCCGTCAGGAGGAGCATGCGCGCCGCCTGGAGGAACAGCTTCAGCGCGACAAGGAGGAGCAGGCTCGCCGTCAAGAGGAGCACGCGCGCCGCCTAGAACAACAGCTCCAGCGTGACAAGGAGGAGCACGCGCGCCGCCTAGAAGAGCAGGTGGTGCTTATGAAGGACCTCAGCGCCGCTGTAGGGAAGGACTTGAAGGCGGTCAAGGAGGAACTTCAGCAGCACGAGGCCCGTATGAGCGACATTGAGAAGCGCGTACATGACCACCACGAGACCTGTATTGCCGAATTGGAGAAGAAATTGTGTAGGCTCGGGTCCTGCGACATTACACCTGCAGCTGTGGCGCCCTCGCCTCGTTGGTTTAAGGTTCCACCCTTTGACGGCTCGTCATCGTGGGTTGCATACAAGGTTCAGTTTGAGGCCGTAATGCGAGCGAATAGGTGGGACAAAGAACAGGCCTTCACCGCCCTAACCTTGGGCCTTCGTGATCAGGCCTTGACGGTGTTGGAGGTGCTTGGGCAAGACGTCTCCTATGAAAAGCTGATGGAGGCGTTGGAGGCGAGGTACGGAGACGCACACCTCGAACATGTGTATCGTGCTCAGCTGAAGGACAGGACACAACGCACCGGAGAAACTCTGCAGCAGTGGGCTCTAGAGGTGGAAAGGCTGGTCAGGAAGGCATACCAGTCGTCGCTTGTGCTCATTGACGGGAACCTCGTACAAGCGTTTACGGATGGGATCCGGGACCTGGAGGTAAGAGCAGCAGTGAGGCTGGGGCACTTCAAGTCCCTGAAGGCAGCCTTAGCCTACGCTCTGGAGGTGGAAGCAGCGCGACACGAGGATCGAACTTACCGTATCAGGGAAGTTGTTTCTTCACCACGGTGCTACAACTGCGGGGAAAGAGGCCATATCCGCTTGAGCTGCCCAAAGCGTAAGCGGCACGTTGATACCCTCTCTCCACCGAAGGGGTCACCTGATGTACCTGTCTGGCGGCAAGAGCAACGTAGCGCAGATGCTCTGACGTGTAGGCCTTACCCCGACCAACGCAAACACTGTGCAAGACAGGAAGTGAAGCCGCCAGCGCTAGTGAGAATGTTGAAGACGGATCTGAGTGACAGATGGAAAGAAGCTCTGCAGAGTGCCCAGCAAGAAGACAAGGACGTACAGCCGATTCTCGAATGGAAGAAATCAGGCGCTCCTAGGCCCAAATGGAGTGATATCGCAGCAATGAGCCCTGTCACCAAAGGTTATTGGGCACAGTGGGAAAGCTTGGTTGTCCAGGATGGAGTTCTGTGCCGCAAATGGGAAAACGCTCGAGGTAACCAATGCCATCTGCAAATGGTAGTGCCCAAGACTAAGGTGCCGGAAGTACTGCGGCTCTATCACAATGGTGCTTCGGGAGGTCACATGGGTGTTAAGAAGACGCTTACTAAGGTCCGAGAGCGGTTTTATTGGCTCCACTGTCGGAATGACGTCGAGGATTGGTGCCGCAAATGCACAAGTTGTGCGGCTGTGAAGGGGCCACATACTCGAAGCAGAGGTGCATTAAAGGTGTACAATGTGGGAGCTCCATGGGAGCGCATAGCGTTGGATGTCGCTGGGCCGTTTCCTGAGAGCCAGGACGGAAACAAATACTTCTTGGTTGTGATGGATTACTTCACGAAGTGGCCTGAAGTGTTTGCAATCCCAAATCAAGAAGCTACCACAGTGGCTGATAAGCTGGTGCATGAAGTCTTTTGTCGGTTCGGGGTGCCCTTGGAAATCCACAGCGATCAAGGCCGGAACTTCGAATCTGAGGTGTTCAAGGAGACTTGTCGCGTAATGGGTGCACATAAAACCAGGACCACGGCTTATCATCCGCAATCAGATGGCATGGTTGAACGGTTTAACCAATCACTGGAAAGGTACCTGGCGAAGGTCGTGGAGAGCAAACAAAGAGATTGGGACAAGCACATCCAACCATTTCTCCTGTCATATCGCAGTGCGGTCCACGAAACTACAGGAGTAACACCAGCTTTTGCCAATTTCGGTAGAGAGCTCCGTTTACCTGCAGACCTTATCACCGGTATTCCACCAGAATCTCCACGCAATATAACGGATTACGCAACCGAGCTACGCAACAGGATGAACGACGTATACGAGCACATCAGGGAATCTGGACAACAGATGTCTGAGAAGATGAAGACTCGCTACGACCGGAAGGCAAACAACAAAGGCTTCGATGAGGGATCATTGGTGTGGCTTCATAACCCAGTACGAAGCAAAGGAAAATCGCCTAAGTTACAAGCCAGATGGGACGGGCCATATCGCATAATTACCAGGATGAACGACGTCACCTATCGAATCCAGAAGGGGTCGCGAGGTGCACCGAAGATAGTTCATGTGGACCGGTTGGCTCGTTACTATGGGTCTAACGATGTTCGAGACGAACACGTTTAAGAGGGAGGCCGTGTTACGAATTGAAAATAACGCCATCTATCCGTGAATGGGAGAACTACATGAGATTAGATGTATCGGGTTTAAGGCTGTTTCATCTATCCTCTAATAGATGGCGTAGGTGTAAATAGAACATTTACGCAATTCTAGAAACACCTTACACGTTTCCAGAAATATCGTGAGTCGTCTCGAAAAGCCTAGTGATGTTATCCGGCCAGTATAAATAGAGCGGGAGCGAACGGACCGGACAGTAACAATTGAATACGGAAAGCGATCAACATCAAGCGAAGGAAGTAATTCGGAAGTGTTTAGTGGTGTTTTATTAGTGTTGTTCTAGTGGTGTGAATAGTGTGTTTTACTAGTGAAGTGAAAATTAAGTGTGTGTATCTAGCGTTATACTTAGTGTTTGTGTTAGTGAATAAAGTTCAGTTTAAGTGGCATAGTGTATATAATTTATCACGAACCCCAGCTCGTAACAGTATTATAGGCTAATATAGCAGTAAATAAGTAACAATGCCAATCATTTTGATTGTCATTAACGAAGGACTTTAAGTACTCCTTAAGAGTAGCATGTGACCTTTCTAATGCACCATTCGTTTGCGGATGGTAAGGAGTAGTAAAAAGAGATTTTATCTTAAGGATTTCGGTAAGTTGTTTAAATAGATCTGAAGTAAAGCATGTACCAAGGTCGGTTAAAATAGTTTTAGGAAACCCAAACAACGACATAAAGTGTACAAGATTTCGAGCTATCTCTTCACTTGTAGCGGAAACCATAGGATAAGCACTTGAAAATTTAGTTAAGTCATCTTGTAGAGTTAAGATGTACTTAAAATTTTGGAAACCAGCATCGGGTAATGGACCAACGATGTCTAGAGCTAAACGTTCAAATGGTTTAGTAGATGTAGAAGTTATCTCCATAGGAGCTTTATTTGAATGCCTTAATGGCTTATTTATTTGGCAAAACTTACACTGTTTGACATACCGTTCAATATCGGCACGCATGCCTTTCCAGTAATATGCGGCCTTGATTCGATTGTACATACGGCGCGCACCTGGATGACCAGCAATAGTAGAGTCATGATTTTCCTTCAAAATTGTAGGGACCTCGGCAGGAGTTGGGTAAATTAATTGATTTTTATATATATGTACTTTAATATTTGTGTTATGAAAAACGTAAGATATCATGTTATATAATTTAGTATATACAATTTTAGAAAAAGGATCTGTAAAATCAGATATAGCAAGATCAGTTATGTTATCTAATAAGAGCATATCTCTTAATTTAATTAATAAATTGTAAATATCTTTGTATTTTGTTTCTTCATAATGATGTACTTTAGAATATAGAAAATAATATATCTTGTGTTTATTAATAACTTTATGTACTGTAAACGGCTCGCGTTCCGTATTAAGCAATTCAGCAGAATTCTCGAGCTGCGATAGTATTTCTTCGCAGTGAGGCATAGAGTTATCAAAGTCTAAAGAGACTGGACAAGCGATTGATTTTATTTTAGATAAATGTAGAGCCTGACTACACTCTTCGATAATAGTATTAGAAGTAGGTAACTTATTTGTAAATTGGTTCTTAAAATATTTTTCGTAGGTAGAATTATTAAGACGATTTGAGTCTATGACATTTACTGGATGTCGAGATAACGCATCTGCGTTTGAATTAAGACGACCTTGCTTATACACCGCTATTTTTTAATTAGTACAAAAAATTTAACAGAGCACTAAGTATCTTTAACTGATCATATTTATGTAGTTAAAAAATAAAAACACTAAGTCCCAAAACTGTCTCAAAACTGTCCACAAAAATACGTGATAATTGGTAAATGCATAACTAATACTATGACCGACCGATATTCTATCATAGTAAAATGACCCATTGATAAATTAAACCCCCCCCCCCTCGCCCCTCTGCGCCTGCGCCACGCCCCGACGATGCGACAAACAAAATAATATCGAAAGTGAGTATATCTAATTTCGTTGTAAAAGTTCATTGTTTGTCTACGTTTGCCCGACGCGATGGGCTATCATATCAGTTCATATCGCGGGAGTGCGTAGCTATGCTTCGTGCGTACTTTTTGAGTGGAAAAATCGCGAGTGCAGCTGTGTACCCATGGACATCTTATTGTGAGTGTACAAAAGTGAGCCGGTCAGTGTCAAACAATTAAACAGTGCATATTGGATGCTTTTGACAACGGTGGTGGACATTTCGAAGGACAATGGAAATACTTGTAAGTTTAGTAAATAATACGTACTTGAGTAAATAATAATTTGATGCGGGGGCTCAAAATCAGTCTGTGTTCTACACACACCTTGAGGAAGGCCTATGTCCAGCAGTGGACGTCTCTAGGCTGACATGATGATGATAAAATAATATTTGTGAATAGCAGATGATTCTAACTTCATAAATACGCCAAAATTACTCGTTTCTTTTAGTCCTGAACACCTTCTTTTATTTTGATATTTGTTTGCTTTCTAATTACATACCTCCGTATTAAATTACTTGTTAAACGATAAATTTTACCGGTCCTAAGCCCGAATGAAGTATGAAGGAGAGGGTAGAATTAACAAAATTAAAAAATAACTACCTACATGCATTATTTTTCTTCATTTAATTTTCTATGGCTACCTACATCATAAGTGCGACAGAGAGAATGCGAATGAGCAGGATGGAATATTATCAATGAATTAGTGAATGGATTGTAAAATATGACTATGATTTAAGTGAGATTTTCTACAATAAACAAATGATAATAACTTTGCTCTTTATTGATATTATGAAATTCTTACGTCACATATATGATAATAATATCTTCGCTAATCTGTCCTTAAAGTTTTTGTACTAATTAAAAAATAGCGGTGTATACAATTTCGTAGTCGTACTCCTCAAGCTTTAAGCGCCATCGGATGAGTCGACTGCCTGGATCTTTATTACTAAAAAGCCAAACTAAAGGTCGATGATCTGTAACGATCTTAAATTTGCGCCCAAATATATAAGGGCGGCAGGTTTTCACTGCAAAAATAATGGCAAGGAGTTCTTTCTCCGTTGTCGAATAATTACCTTCGGCTTTGTTAAGCGTTCTAGAGGCGTAGGCTATGGGTTTATCCTTGCCTATATCGCCTTGAGACAACACAGCGCCTACGGCGTAGTTTGAGGCGTCTGTTGTGATTATAAACGGAGCACTAAAATCGGGGTACTGTAATAAAGGAGCCGTGGTAAGTTTATTTTTTAAGATATTGAAAGCTGTTTCCTGTTCGACAGTCCAATTAAAAGTGACGTCCTTTTTCAACAAGGATGTGAGAGGCTTGGTTAACTTCGAAAAGTTTTCAATAAATCGCCTATAATAGCCAACAAGGCCTAGAAAAGATTTTATTTGTTTGACATTAGTAGGGGTTGGGAATTCGCTAACGGCCTTGACCTTATCAGGGTTCGGCGATACACCTTTGTCGGTGATAATGTGGCCAAGATAAGCAACCTCGCGACGTATAAACTCGCACTTATCTGGCTGTAATTTAAGATTAAATTTTCGCATTCTGTCAAAAACTAATTTAAGCTTTTTAATATGGTCAAGCAAGTTTTGCGAGTAAATAATACAGTCATCCAAGTAAACGTAAGTGTGGAGACCTTGAAGTCCTGAGAGAGCCGTATTCATAAGCCTTTGGAATGTTGTGGGAGCATTTTTCAAGTCAAATGGCATCCTAGTAAATTCATAATGCCCGGAAGTGCTAGAATTAGTGTTAACGGTGAATCCGGTTTTCGGCGCGTCCCGCGTCCTTGGAACTCATTTTAATTTGATGAAAACCGCTAGATAGGTCTAAAGTACTAAAATATTTGGAATGACCCAATTGGTCTAAGACTTTGAGAAAAGAATATAATATGGAGTGGACAAATAATACATATGGATACTTTACGTTATAGAAATATATATGAAATCGACATAAAGCCACCAAACATAGTGTTGTCTCGTTTTTACTTAGCGATATCTCTGTTAGAAAAAAGAGATAGCCATAGGTTACTGAATACACTGATCATAGTGATTTTTTATCAGAAATGTCAATCGTGCCAGTGTCGCCATATTGCTTGCCAAGTGTTTTTGGTACATCTGCTGTCAAATCGTTGTGTATCGAACATAATAATTTTGATTTTGTGCATAAATATGTCTAAAAACCAGATGAATCAGAGCTTCAGGCTTTCCTAGAGATCGTAAAATCATGCCTAAGTGTTGATTTGAACTGTGCAGTGCAAGATAAAGCTATAATCAACACAAATGTACTCTTCACAAGTAAGTAACAAGTCATGATTTATATTGTTGAAAAGGATTAGTATATGTACGAAATATTGTTACAAGAGGTTCTTTTTATAGTTAATTTAACAGGTTTTAGCTTCGTTATGGCCTAAATGTTGTTATTTTCGTAGTTTGGAATTTTCCATATTTACGTATTAGAGGTTAGTAGTGATGTTACTGCTAATGTCGATATGGGTTATCGATATATAGATAATGTATAGAGACTTCCACAAACGATAACATTGTTAAAACTATCTCGTGTCTGTAAATGGAAATAAATTAAACATTGAACCAATTTTGTCTGTACCTAGTAAAGGAAAAGCGATATTTGTCAAACTTACTTAGACCTGATTACATAAAACCCAAAACCGCTGCATCCTGCTCTATGTTGAGGAAAATAAGCAGTTAAAATAATGATATTATGTTTTTTGCCAACAGATAACATGAACAGCAACTGTATGCGAGAATTCCTGGCAATAAAACGTTGAAGAAAATAATTTTATTTATAAACATGAGGACGCCCGCTGCTACACCTGCACATTTTTTCAACTGTTTCTGTCCGATCCCGTGGGAATTTCAAGAAAGTCCTTAGTGCACTCCTGCGATTCCCAAAGAACATTCATGCCAAATTTCAGCTTCCTGCACCTTATAATTTTGGCTGTAGCTTATCTGTCAGGCAATCAGTAACGCAAGGATTTTATATATTATACAGATAAAAAACAAATAAATAACATGTATTAATCAATTATGATTTTTCTTACCCCCTTATGATATTTGAGTGTAGCTGTGTGTTTCATTACGGTATGTATGGTGCAAATCAGAAATCGCCGACATAAGGCCGGCGCGCACTGACGTCGCGGCATGGCAAAGGATTTTATTACTGATCAAGTCATTTTCATTCTTATTTCAATGAGTTTAGAATTCATATTACTTTATTTCGATACAATCGTATCGCAGCCCGCCGTGGCATGCCGCGGGACGTTTGGGGCGCGTCGCGGCACGTCGCGACGTCGGCGGCACACTTGGACACGGCGGCATGCCATGGCGTCTTGCTGTGTGCCACGACGTAATCAGTAGGTAAATAAATTCCTGAATTCATTCATGTTAGTAAATCTTGTTCTCATAAATAATGTATCCAGAATTGTTTTCTCTTCGACAGATCAGTTTGTATTTGTCGTTCTTCATCTTCAGCAAGAAGTGCTATTGATACTAAATTCCAGTCAATTGGACGCCTCGGTATGACGCGGCATGCTGCGAGGTGCCGAAGCGTCTTTCGGGCTAACGAAACACGTTCCGCGCCGTGCCATGCCATGCCGTCAGTCGGCGCCGGCCATTAGCTATCCGGATAGCCAAGCTGAAGGGGCAGTGGCCAGAGGACATAGCTCGAAGAAGCGATGGCCGTTGGGCAGAAAGGTTCTGGAATGGCGGCCTCGTACCGGACGACGCAGCAGAGGTAGGCCTCCCGCAAGGTGGACCGACGATCTAGTCAAGATCGCGGGAGGCAGTTGGATGCGGGCGGTTCAAGACCGGTCTGTGTGGAGAACCTTGGGGGAGGCCTATGTCCAGCAGTGGACATCGTTTGGCTGATATGATGATGATGATGATGTATGGTGCCATTCATGTCCGGTACTTTCATTCACAGCGACACAGTATCGATATTGGCTACCAGAGAATATTTTGTTATATGATACAAGGGACATTTTCCGCTTTACCATGTTCGCCCGCATTTGCATTATGGAATAAACTAATTTGGCAAAAAATCTAAAGTAACTTACTACAAAATATCAATTTATTCTAAATCTACAGTAATGTATTATTTACCTCTAACCGGCTCAATGTCGATATCGATTATATTCTGGAGTCCAACCCATAGAGATATAAAGGATAGAGTGGCAGAACAGAACCTAACTCAATACTGTGTCGTGTCCGTCGGTGCGAGAGAGAACGCTACAGGTTATAGGCCCCCTGCATCTCTCTCTAACAGTACATGCACAACATCAACATTGCGCAATGGCGTGCTACCTGTAACTATTATTTCTATCAGTTTATCAGTAATCAATAGTTTAAAAATGGAGTGCCCCTGTATGGGTATACAGGGGCACTCCATGGTGAAATAGAAGGGTGAATAATATTTTGGTTTAACATTTTTCTGATTTGGGAATCGACTTCCTCCTTGTGGCATTCGGGGAAGCGATATGATTTAACGTGGATAGGCGGCGTATCACCAGAGTTAATTGAATGCTCAACGGCATTAGTAAAAGATAAGGGCTCGCCTTCCATGTGGAAAATATCGGTATATTCCGATCAACACTCTAATAAAGCTTTTTGCTCTTCCGAATTTAAATGAGAGCAACGAATAAGGTCTAAAACCTTTCGAACACGATCAGATTTGGAAATAGAATTAGGATAAGTATTTAGGCATGATTCAGAGTTCAGATTGTTTTGTTCGAGTGGTGTCAACTCTGCGTAATAATCTTTGATCTCAACGTCAGAGTCCGTCGTGTTTAGAACCGTAATATTAATTCTTTTATTCGACTTGATTGAGACAATGCAATTTGCGACATAAACACCACTACATACGGTATGATCTAGAACAAGGGCTTCGTTATGAGAATAAAGTTCAGGATTGTAATTAGATATCGCGCATTCAATTACTGCTTCGGATCGCGCGGGAATAATGTAAGTTGGTTGAATGTAGTTTATAGGTAAGATATGACCACAAATATTTAATGATTTAGAATCGTAGTTAATGTTAGTTTTAAAATAACCAAGAAAATCGCTACCGAGTAAGCCGTCATACTCGAGATTTACTTGCTCATTGATCATATGAAATTTGTAACCGAATTGATCATTAGATATAGTAAAATCCATTTGAAATGTGCCCAATGTTTGAGAACAACTTTCTACACTATTAATGCCTTTTAATTTCACGACTTCGCGAGACAATTCGGGTGATTTACATAGTACTGCCTGTTTCACGAGGCTAATAGCGGCACCCGTGTCGATAAGCATCTTTAAAGGCTCTTTAGAATAACTAGAAACTAAATAAACATATGGCAAAGATATTTTCTTGATTTTTATACTAGTTTCATAAATTGGAGTAGATTTAATAACATCACAAGATTTAGTAGGTATATAATTAGAGTTAGAAATTGGGATGCCTAATTTATTTTTCAGGTTAGCATCATTTTGGTAAGTATTATTTTGGTAAGTATTATTTTGGTGAGTATTATTTTGGTGAGTATTATTTTGGTAAGTATTAGTAGGATTTAGCATTATTGAATTAGAATAAGATGTAGTATTTTGATGACTCGAGATGTCGTCTCGAGATGTAATCTTAGAGTTAGTATAGTTATAAGATTTAGAATGACTCAGGTTTACCTGAGATGTAGGCTTAGTAGGACTCAGTTGATTCGACTGAGGTGTAGATTTAGTATAAGATTTGGAAGGACTCAGTTGATTTAACTGAGATGTAGATTTGGTAATAGATTTAGTATGACTCAGTTGATTTAACTGAGATGTAGATTTAGTAAACGATTTAGTAGGACTCAGTTGCTTTGACTGAGATGTAGATTTAGTAAATGATTTAGTATGACTCAGTTGATTTAACTGAGATGTAGGTTTAGTAAAAGATTTAGGATAAAAAGGTTTCGTGTCCTTTGCGCTAGTCGATTTCGGGAGACACGACACCGAAATCTTATTTAGTTTAAATTTTCGTCGCGGGAATCGAACCCGGACTCGTCGGTTTCGCAGAATTTAACTGCGCGACCGTTGTTATCGCGCGGCGGTTGATCATGTTGCGCCTGGTTCGCGTTCTCACGGCGTTGCATATTGTACTGGCGTTTGCGACATTGGTCTATCGTGTGACCTATATTTTTACAGTAACTACACCGTATATTATTAGGATAGTTAGTATTAGAATAGTTATTATAAGGATAGTTATTAGAAGGAATATAGAAAGATTTTTGATAGTTATTACGATTTGAACTAGAAGGTTTTTTATTCCTATAGCACTCTGAAGCATTATGCCCAGGTTTATTACACGTGCTGCAGATACGCTGAAATTTAGGATTAGATTTAGAATTAGATAAATTATATAATTTTTCCTCTTCGATTGCGTGCTGGACCGCCTCGTTCAATGTCGAGGGATTCCTACACCTAACAACATTACTTATTGAGTTATTTAACCCTAACATAAATGTATTTAAGGCTAAATCTTCCATAGCAGCTATTCTGCCTGGTAGTTCCTTTTCATCTTTACAGCTATAGTGAATGTCGGATAATATTCGGGTTAAAATTTGCTCGATACGCAAAGAGTACTTCGTGACATCTTCGCTAATAATTTGCTTACAATTTTGCAAATCCACTAGTAAATGAGTCGCGTGCTTTTTCTCGCCGAATGTAGATGTTAAAAATGCCTTTATCTCGTCCCATGTGGAAAACGATTTTAGACTACAAGCCACTTGGGCTTTACCTTCAAGTTGCGATACTATATATTTACAGAGCACATTTTGTTGATCTGCTGTACATAACGACATCGCGTTATCACAGTTTGTGAGGAACGCGGGGAGAGAGTCCCGGTCCCCATTATAAGGTTTAATGAATTTGGTAAGTACTGAAAGTGTTATTTTTTCAGCCATTTCAGGTTTTGCCTTAGATTCTGTTTTAAGTGACATATAGCAGAAAATATAGCTATAAAATAGACACACAAAAATATGGTAAGTATACAGTAACGACACACAAAAATATGATGCGGAATAGAAAATTATAGTTCACGAAAATTGTAGAAACAGTGGAAATGGTAACGTTGACGAAAAATAGTAGATACGGTGAAAATATGGTAAGTAATTTAAAAGACTCACATAAACACGATCACTGCACAAACCATCACTCGTGGGAACAGGATCTGACACGCTCGGATAGCGCGGCAGGGCGACCGCGTGCTCGACGACAGGTGAGGGCGGCGCTGGCGTTCACGTGCTGGTGATGCTGGGCGAGGTGGAAGTGTTTCGGAGATAACGAGTGCTCTATTCGTTAAGTTGATGTTGGTGAGTTAGATCTGCTGCTACCCGGACGGTGCGGGCTCTCACGTTGCGGTGGAGGCTGACCGTCGACCAATCTTGGTTTTACGGTGACCAGTATGGTGCGGGCTCTGGCTGCTGCACAGAGTCTTACCGTCGACCTTGAAGTGTGACGCGGGCACAACCTTGGGTTCTGTCTCTCCGTCGATCACGCAAACTGGGGGTCTCTGGGATTCGGATCTCTAGGTATCAACGGACACCATTTACGAGATCCCACTTCTGACACCAAAATTGTTAGGAGGCCGTCCCTGTTTGTCTTTAAAAAAAAAAACTAATTTTTAGACTGCACTGATATTTATTGTTCAAGGCAACACTTTACAGATACAGTTCTACTGGTACCGATTTCCGAGTTCCGGGAGCGAACCGCTTTTCGCGACGGACAGAATCTAACTAACTTTCAATAAGAAATAAATCACACAAGTAAATGAAAATGCTGACCAAGTAGAAACAATAGAATGGAAATGTACTAGAATACGTGAAATGCTGATATAGCGTTATTAAGGAACTATCTCGGGTTATAACAGTACGTCGCCTATTTTCAAAAGTTTTTTTTTTAATACAAATCGTCGTATAGTGTCCATCCTCCGCCTCTTAGGGCAGACAGAGCGGATGTGTACGATCCTCCTCTATAGACGTTCTGAGCCTACATAGTATCTCGTAGCAGCGGAGCCTCGCGAAGCGCGATAAACATACTTCTAACCCGCATCCACCTGCCGAACGTAGTAGAATCCTTATCAAATCAGTCTGAACGCCAAAGAAACACCAAACGAAAAGAAACACAGACTATATGTAAATAATATTTTATTTACTTCATATATACATAATTTTGTATCATCTAGAAACAACTCTAATTTCCATCTAATTTACATTATAAATAGCATACACTCGTTTGAAGATGCACAAATATAAAAAATTGGTAGAGACAAAAATCTACTTCACTTCCAACTAAGTATTATGCAATAAGAAAATATATTTTATATTCTTTGCATTTCACCTTAAAAAGCCACTCCTCATAGCCTTTCAATGTATTGAACGGTCTACAAGCATTATTCCTAAGATTTTTACTATACATTGATATGACATCGTATTAGCCAATTATGTAAAATGTTTTCAAAAATAGACATTTAATTTTAAAGTTAAACATTAACAATTAAAGTGAGAAGAAGTTTTAGTAACGATTGCAGGTCCAAATTCCTTGAATTAATTTATGAGAAAGTTTTTCCAGAAAAGGTACGACCATATTTTAGAGAAATTGAATTTTATTTTGCTTGTAAAGTTGAAGTAGAATAGATATTTGTCTATATACATACAACGTTAACACCACATCAATAAATGCATTTTATATATACATACGCGTCGTCTTAATTAACAAAATATAATTACATAAATCCATCACATCTAATTTAATTCCATTTAACATAATTATGCATACACACATCTATAACGTTAAATTATTATACTTAATTATAAAATATTATATTTCAAAAATAAATTATTCAAAGTAATCAGATTGAATATTTTGAAAGTGATTGAGCTCTCGAATCAAATCAGTCTTTATGCCATGATCTTTGCACTTGGCTTGGATGAAACATAAACTTACTTTATTTTGCACAATTGAATAAAAAATTGAAGTGAAAATATAAATTCAGATCATGTATATAACTATATTTTTATGATCTTCGAACAGAACCCTGTATACCTGCATAACGTGTTTTATAAAATCTGAGTTGGTTCGCATACTCAAATAAGTTGATTGGATACGATTGTTTTGCTATTAGCGGTTTCTCAAGTACGCAGGTGAAACAAGTGGCAAGAAATTCTTGAATACTGCTGGAATTATTCACAAATTGAATTAAGTTACCGTGCAATAGTGATTAACTTGTTAATTAGGCGGACATTACAACTAGATCAACTGCATTTTAAAATAGTGCAATAAAACAAATCCGATTAATTTCTTCATATTCCGAGCGTATAAGGCAAAAATTGGCAATATATTAAGATATTCATTTCTATAGTCGCTACACAATCTAGCCGCCGAATCGATATATTTTCGTATTTACAATTTACATACAGTAGCAAGCGTCAATTTCATACAAGTACGTTTTTTTAACGATACGAAACAACACTGAAAGCACAATCAAAGACATCTAGTTTTCAGTATGGAAAACCTAGAGTTCTATCATAAATAGATTGTATTTAAATCTGATATATTTTTGATTTATTACATCGTTATAGTAACATTAATTATTACCTGTACCAGTGCCTTCAGTACAAATTCTCAAAGTTTAATACGTTGTACATTTTTCTAGCAGAAACTTTGATGAAGTAAAATATGAGTAAAATCAACAATAAAAATGTATACTAAGTCCTCAGTTCAACATGAATCCTATATCAGATATTCAGGCACGCTGAAACAGATAAGTCATTTATTTAGGGGCTAATTTTGTTCTGGGGTGGAGCTTATTTGTATTTGAAGAGGAGGCGGTCTTGTACCTGATGAACGCAGCTTTTATCACTAAGAGACGCCCATTTGATTCTGGAAGAAAACACATGCTATTTCGGGTTCTTAGTCCCTTGGATGTGCCACTGCTCATCATTTTACAAGTGCATTGTATGACACGATGGTGTTTCGTAGCGCATGTATCAGGTGGTTAAGCGACGGCGACATGGTACACCTGCCGTTTTCATGTCATGAGATGACTGAACGATCTAGCGAGTGACGTGTTTATCCGTTGACAAGTGCGTTGTAGAGCGCGCGTATACCGGCGCAGAGCGAGTGGTTTCATGGCGCATGCGCGGGGCGGTTGGGCGACGGCGGCAGCGCGGGGGGCGCAGGCGCCGCGTCCAGGTCGCACGCCGACAGCAGGCGTACTAACTCGTCCGGGGTCGGGCCGCCGTCCGGCGCTGGGGAGTCCTCGCCTTCGCCTGGACACAGAGTATGCTATTGAAGACTTTTATAGAGTGATGATGACCTGATGGTGTAGCTGGAGTGTAATTGACAGCTACGCCAAGAGTTAGGTACAAGTAAAAATATTATAGGTAAGATCCTTTCCCGAGATTTCGTCCAAGCAACGAGCGGATAGTACCTACACACCCTACACAACAACACAATACACACCGGGTCCGCTGGGCTGCACGCTGGCGGGCGCGAGCTTGCCGGCGCGGTCGATGTGCGCGGTGAGGTCCCACATCTGCGCGGCGCCGGAGCGGTGGCCGCACAGCAGCAGGCGGCGCGGCCGCAGCGCGCCCTCGCACTCCGCCACCACGAAGCACGACACCGCCGAACCGTCCACCGAGTGGATCGTGCACACCCTGCACAACAATACAATACAATAACCATCGGGTCCAAATCGTGTGATCTGGCGTGATCGAGCAAGTCACACTGTCACTTGGGGCGAACAAAAGGACGGAGACTCATAAGCGTATACAGCAGGGCAGCTAGGTGGGCTGGGCCCACCACTAAATTCCAGCAACTTCTGTGAGAAGGACATAGGGGCTGCAAAGCTGATTATATGTATACAGATCACTAAATAAATGTGGCCAGATGATGTCTCGCAGGCGCGGCGGGACAAAGAAAATTCGGCAAGACATTATCACGCTGCTGAAGGAGACCGAGATTATCTGTTTATTTTCATACTAGCTGTCGCCCGCGGCTCCGCCCGCGTGGATGTCGGTTATCGCGATAAAAACTATCCTATGTCCTTCCTCGGGTCCTTTATTGATCGAAGAATTATATATATTGATCTCAACAAAAAATCCACATGATACTGGACAACTACTGCTTAGCCGTCAAGTCTGTATATGGAATAGTGCAGATGCGCTCTTCTAGTTCCTCATCAGATGTTTCAGATCTTTGATTTTTATAACTCAACATAAGATGCTCATCAGACTGCACAACTTTTTCTTAGACGTCAAGTCTGTATATGTTATATATAGTGTAGCTGGGCTCCTAGAGTTCCACGTCAGATGTTCGAGATCTTCAAATTTTAATCTCTCATCAGAAAATGCTCAGGCGTAATATTTTTTGCCAAACCGCATCTTTATGTCTTATATTTTCGCTGGGATTTTGTGGTTCTGCATCAGGTGTTTCCACTTTCCAAAATCAATTATAGCCTATATGTTGCCCAGATCTAATAGCAATATTACAAAAAAAGTTTCTTTCAAATCCGTCCAGTAACTTCGGAGATTAGCGTGTACAAACACAAACAGACACACAGACAGAATTTGATTTTAGATTCTTGCTCCCTTACTGATTCTTAGCCCGAGTATTTTTTATTTGTAAATATATTCCATGTATAGAAATATTTTTTTACTGTTTTATTATATGTATGCGTAGATGTGGACGAGTACAGTAACGGGTTCGTGGATGCTGTCCATACAACAGGCGCTAAATTCTTTAAGCCCCAGAAAAGCAAGAGAACCAGCAAGATCTCGGGTCCGACCCTCGAGCTGTTAGAGGAAAGGTGCAAGATGGTTCTGCTATACTCCGACGTTAATGCCGGAATATCGGCACTTCAACAGATAGATCTCTAAGTCTCTGACTCGCGATCTCCGCCAATACAACACAAAATGTGTTCGTGAGGCGATCGAGCAGAATAAGGGATCCAAAGTGTTCCAGACGGATCTGTCTGTTGGGCAGAGTCAGCTGACAAAGCTGAAGACGGAAGATGGCAGAATCGTATCGTCCAAGCCTGAGCTCTTGGAGAGGAGATCGAAAGGTTCTATGGACAGCTATACACGACAACGCAACAACCCGTGTGTTAAATCAAATTGCTTGTTAAACTACAAAGTATTTGATTTAAACGTAAGGTTATTTGAAAAGTACTATTAAAATGCTAACAAGAAATATGACTGTCGGGGCCGAAAGCGTCAAAACAAAAAAGGGTCCTGCTGGCATGATAAAAGTTTTGCAGGCGCTTTCCTCATAAACTAATAATTATATTAAAATGAAACCAAGGTATTTTAAAGGTACTAATACATCGCTAAACGGTGACATATACTATTGGTCTGAAAACCTTCAAACAGCGGAGGGTCCTGCTGGGTAATAATTCAAGATTTCGCTGTAGCAATGAAGGTACTATTTTTTTACTTATACAATTCGAAAAGTACTAAATACCACGCACGTAAAAAGTTAACTTTCAATCGAATTAAACGTAGGGTCCTGCTGCGTATACGGACACCAACAACCCGCAAGTACTCCAGCGTCAGACCCTAGAGCTGGATTGACCCGACACTATACCGAAGATATCCCGGACGTCAACGTGCACGAGATTAGAGTGGCTCTCAAACAGCTCAAAAATAACAAGGCGCCGCGTGATGACGGAATTACGAGCGAGCTCCTGAAGGCCGGCGGTACACTCGCTAGAGAAGCCCTTCGGAAGCTATTTAATTTCGTCATTCTCGAGGGTAAAACGCCACAGGCGTGGCACAGAGGTGTGGTGGTGCTTTTCTTTAAGAAAGGGGATAAAACCCTCCTAAAGAACTACAGACCCATCACACTTCTGAGCCACGTCTACAAGCTGTTTTCGAGGGTCATCACGAATCGTCTCGAGAGCAAGCTAGACGACTTCTAGCCTCCCGAACAAGCCGGTTTCCGTAAAGGCTATAGTACCATAGACCACATACATACGCTGCGGCAGGTTATACAGAAGTCCGAGGAGTATAACCAGCCCCTATGCTTGGCGTTTGTGGACTATGAGAAAGCCTTCGATTCGACCGAAACCTGGGCGGTGCTACAGTCTCTCCAACGGTGCCGGATTGACTAACGATATATCGAAGTGCTGAAGTGTTTGTATGAAAACGCCACTATGTCAGTCCGCCTCCAGGACCAGAGTTCGAAACCTATTCAACTCCAGCGAGGGGTGATAGACCAGGGTATATAATTTTTGAAACGATAAAACATTACAGTAGGATGAAACCCATTGGAAAAGAAAGAGAATATAGCAAAAATTTAAGGCAAAATAAATTACGGGCGATCCGAGGTCGGGAAGTGGATGGGGTTGCGATTTTAAGGGTAAAAAAGGGTAAAGGGTAATTCTCGATTGCCAGAAAAACTACAAGTCCTACGGGAAAAATGTCAAAGGCAAAGTTGTAGGTAATAAAAAGATCTACAACTTTTGTATTTACACTTTATGCACACAACGCCATAATTTATGTGAAACATTGAAATAACCAAGTTTTTCGTTTTTTATTTTTAACTTTTACAATAGTTTTTTTCTTTTACACGAAATTTGGTGAAAACTTGCCTTTTTATGTTCCAAACACACTGTTAATGTTTTTAATTTAAAATATTTATTTTTACGCCTTATTTTGACTTAATATCGAAATAAAACCCTAATTTTCAATTGAAAATTCTCACGTCAATATATCAGCTTTTTTTTTAAACTGTTCGACGTTTTGTTCGTTGAAATCTCTACTTTTTGATGGTGTAAATAAAATATACATTACAAGGGTAAACGTTTTCAGAAAATGCAAAGAAATGAAACAACCTCGAGACCGATTTTTTTATCATAATGTACAATTTTGAGCGATTTATTAAAATTAACACTTTAAGTACTCGAAAAATGTAAGATTCCATGCTACATTGATAAAAAAGAACTTGCAAATCGAAATATACAACTAAAATTAACAACCAAATACGTTAATATTTAATAAGACATCTACAATATTTAGAGAAAGTAATAGAATCTTCTTTAAATTATAGCGTAGACTTCTATTTATATTTTAAGATAATGTATATACCTGAGTGACCCACAGAAAATTTTAGCCCATCATTAGTTATTATATAAACAAAAGGGGAAGGAAGGGCTAGGTGGATCTGGGCCTTACTGCCTTTTATTTCGTATCAGCTGTAAAAACAGTTAGTCAGTATTCGAAATACAGAACAGTGAACAACATTAGTAATGAAAATACATGTCAGGCTGGGATCAACCTAGCCCTTCCCCACTTCCCTATAAAATAACTATTGATGGGCTGATATTGTCTATGGGTCACTCAGGTATATACATTATCTTAAAATAGCAATAAATAGGAGTCTACGCTATAATTTAAAGAAGATTCTATAACTTTCTCAAAACATTGTAGATGTCTTATTAAATATTAACTTATTTGGTTGTTAATGTTAGTTGTATATATCGATTTTTAAGTTCTTATTTATCAATGTAGCATGGAATCTTACGTTTTTAGAGTAATTAAAGTGTTAATTTAAATAAATATCTCAAAATTGTACATTATGATTAAAAAAAGTCGTTCTCCAGGTCGTTTCATTTCTTTGCATTTTCTGGGAACGTTTGCCTTAGTAATGTATATTTTATTCACACCACCAGAAAGTAAAGATTTCAACGAACAAAACGCCGAACAATTAAAAAAAAAAAGCTGATATATTGACGTGAGAATTTTCAATTGAAAATTAGGGTTTTATTTCGATATTAAGTCAAAATAAGGCGTAAAAATTAATATTTAAAATAAAAAACAATAACAGTGTGTTTGGAACATAAAAAGGCAAGTTTTCACCAAATTTCGTGTAAAATAAAAAACTATTGTAAAAGTTAAAAATAAAAAACCAAAAACTTGGGTATTTCAATTTTTCACATAAATTATGACGTTGTGTGAATAAAGTGTAAATACAAAAGTTGTAGATCTTTTAATTACCTACAACTTTGCCATTGACGTTTTTCCCGTAGGACTTGTAGTTTTGCTGGCAATCGAGATAAACCCTTTTTTACCCTTAAAATCGCAACCCCATCCACTTCCCGACCTCAGATCGCCCGTAATTTATTTTTCCTTATGCCGCGTTTCCACGCTTGCCAAGCCTCGACAAGCTTCCACAAGCTTCAAGCGTCCACAAATCTCGCTTGGCGTTTGGGAGCCGTTTACACGCTTGTGAATGCGTCAGTATGCTACGTACATCCAAGCATGGCGGACACCGAACTTGTATCGACTATAACCTTTGGTTTAACCTACTTTTATTTGAAATACACTTAAAGAGAAGCAAAACCAATTATTTTGTATGATGTAGATTGCCAGGGCCTCTTCCTTACCCTCTACGGAAAACCTTACCTACATAGCCTCGAAATATTACTGGTGCCATATAGGTTACGGCATTAGGTATGTCAATACATCCCTCGTGACATTCCTCTGGGAGCGATATAGTGCATAATCATACAAACAAGCAAAAGAAGTTCGACCACTCATTTTGAGACAGAACTAGACGTGCGTTCGTTTCGAGATCACAGCGACTACTAAGCACGCGCCAACGTGTGAACGCGTCGCAAGCGCCCTTTGATCTGTGTCCAAAAACCGACACTAGACCGGATCCTGTACAAGCGTCCACAAGCTCACGCAAGCCAAGCCAAACGGCCTGTTTACACGCTTGTGCTTGTCGAGGCTTGGCAAGCGTGGAAACGCGGCATTAAATTTTTGCTATATTCTCTTTCTTTTCCAATGGGTTTCATCCTACTGTAATTTTTTTTTTACTTTTCACCGTTTTCTAACGTATCTGCACTGGTCTATAAGACAGGGGGATGTCATATCCCCGAAACTGTTTACCACTGCGCTGGAGGATGTTTTCAAGCTTTTGGACTGGAATGGACTCGGCATCAACATCAACGGCGAGTACATCACTCACCTTCGATTCGCAGACGATATCGTAGTCATAGCCGAGACCATGGTATACCCAGGCACAATGCTCGATGGCCTCTGTAGAGTCTCCCAACAAGTAGGTCTTAAGATGAACATGGATAAGACGAAAATCATGTCGAACGTCCATGTTGTACCTGCTCCTATTCAGGTTGGGAACTCAACGCTCGAAGTTGTCGACAAGCATATTAACGCCGCCGCCCCTTCCTACGCCATTGCGCCTGTGTGCGAAATCTGTGAGGCGCCTTTTTTGCCATCCTTTTTCGTAAAGAACTGTTATAATTAACGCGTATCTCGGCGCGCGGCGCCCCTGTCACCCTGGCGCCTGTGTGCGCCGCACACATTGCACATAGGGACGGTTCGGCCCTGGTCAATCGTCGAATCCAACTCGGTTGGGCAGCGTTCGGGAAGCTACGACATATCTTCTCGTCCGATATCCCGCAGTGTCTCAAGACGAAAGTCTTTAACCGGTGTGTGTTGCCAGTGATGACTTACGGATCAGAGACGTGGTCGCTCACTATGGGCCTTATCAGAAGGCTCAAGGTCACTCAGAGGGCGATGGAGAGAGCTATGCTTGGAGTTTCCCTGCTAATTGGATCGAATCAGAAATGAGGAGATCCGCAGTAGAACCAAAGTCGCCGACATAGCTCTCCGGATAGCCAAGTAGAAGTGGCAGTGGTCAGGGCACATAGCTCGAAGAACCGATGACCGTTGACGCAGAAAGGTTCATGAGTGGCGGCCACGTACCGGACGACGCAGCAGAGGTAGGCCCCCCGCAAGATGGACCGACGATCTAGTCAAGATCGCGGGAGGCGGTTGGATGCGGGCGGCTCAAGACCGGTCTGTGTGGAGAACCTTGGGGGAGGCCTATGTCCAGCAGTGGACGTCGTTTGGCTGATATGATGATGGTGATGATGATTATATGTATAGATTCATCCTATTTTTAACATTTTTAAATAGATAGACAGAATTTATTATTTTTTAAAGTTTTATAAGTACACTCTTAAAAATAAAAATGATATTTAAAAGTATGTAGAAAAAAAGATTTCCACCGACGATGGGAATAGGATCCAAGTCACCGGTGGTTAGGGCTCCAGAGATCCGCCCCCGTGGGATCTCCACCATGTCGTGGTGGGGGGGCTCAGTAACCGTGGGTTTGAGGTACACCCACGGTGAAGCTAAGCGGGATCCTGGGAGGGGACGCTCCACGTGGGCTTGCGTGAGGCCTGCGTAGGATGCGTCCCAAGATGCGGGTGCGGCGGACAGTTCTGTCTGTCCCTCGCAGTCGGGTGCTGGTCGCGGGAGGAGAGGCGTGTCGGTGTTGCTTTGCCGCGCGCCCTATCTCCCGCGACCAAATGGGTGCGCACCATCGTTGCGTCGCGGTGGGGCCGCAGAGGAAGAGGAGATGCGGTGTTACGTTGCCGTCCTCCCTATCCTCTGCGGCCCCTGGGTCTTTTGGCGGCGGAGCCCAACACCTTCATCCGCCGCCAAGGGGATTTCGTTCGGGGCCCGCCTGACCATCTGGCGGGCCAATACCCGTCGGGGGGCAGCGAGGAATGCTTCGGTGAAACCCTACCCTCCGACACATGGGTACATGAGGAGCACATAAAAAAAAAGTGCTCCAGAGATCGCAATTTCCTCACAATGCGAGCCGTTCACAGAAGAACTGCTTTTGCATCATTCTCGAGAACTAGCTCAGAGATGAACGTGTAAATGGCAATTCGACGTCGACAAGTCTGTATCTCAGAACCAGTTGCTGATGAATGATCCTGGCTACTTGGTTGTGTCTGTGCAAGTACTCGCAATAAGTAAGAACACCTGGAGACTTTATATATATAGTTTCCGGGTGTCCTCAGGCATATACCAGAGGGACTAACCAGGTCTGTTGCAAGCCAAACACAGGTCTAGTGTGTCGTCCCTCAGGATATAGCTTCGGTAATTTCTCGTCTTGATTACCTCATCTGCAACTGCACAGACAAAATCTTCGGTCTCCCGAAGAGATTACCGAAACGTAGCCAGGTCACAGAAGTAGATCTATATCAGGTCCGTGAAAGGCCCGGTAGAATCTACCATGCCGCTCTTTGCTCTGCCATACAAGCCTGCGCTCGTCGACGCCTAAAGCTACAGGCCTGCGCCATCAGTTCTCTTTCGCCAACAACTTCCCGCAACTTTTGTTTCATGTCAGTTTCGTTGATGCCCAAGGCTTGCGGCATACCCAAGTATTTATTGGTAACAGTTGCAAGGATCGATCTAAGCTGAAAGAAATCCGATAGATGTACTCAAACAGATTCCTCTACCCTGCCTTGTTTTACATGCATAACTGCACATTTGTCCACACCAAATTCTATTCTAATAGAACTAATGAAGTTTTCGGTGACCCTCAGCAGTGCTGTCAGTTGGGAATCACTGCAGGCAAATATTTTAGATCATCCATGTATAACAAGTGGGATATAGCTTGACAGTTCCTGCGCAACTTGTAACCTAGTCCTGAATCTCCCAGTAATATGCTTAGGGGATGCAAGGCTAGGCAAAACCACAAGGGACTCAGGTCGTCACTTTGAAAGCTACCCCGCTCTGTCTTAATAGAATCGCCGTTTCCAAGATCCTGTCGTCACCCTGTATAGTGAAGAACCGTTCTCTATTGCCCCATACATGAGACCTCATGAAGGCGCATAGATTTGTGGGTACCTACTTTATACAAAATCCAGCACCCTCAGAAACCATGAATGAGGTACAGAGTCGTAGGCCTTCTTGTTGTCTATTTTTTTTTTTTATAGTAATAGGCGGCAAACGAGCAGACGGATCGCCTGATGGTAAGCAATTACCGCCGCCCATAGACACAAGCAACACCGCAGGAGTCACAATGGCGTTGCCGCCCCTTGGGGTTGGGAAAGGGATAGGACAAGGAGTGGGATGAGGGAGAAGGAATAGGGGATAGGGCCTCCGGCACTCTCACTCACCGAACGAAACCCAACAGTTTAGGTACTGTTACTTTACGTCGATTTTCTGTGAGAGGGTAGTACTTCCCCGGTCGAGCCGGCCCATTCATGCTGAAATCAGCAAGGCTATAGCGAGCCTGTTAGCTAATGGCCATATCTATGAGAAGTAGCTCCTTAGTACCGAGGATTTTTACATACATTTTGACATAACGACATGATATACAGGGTGTCACAAGATCCATCACCAAGCTGAAGTCTACTCGTTCTGCACATCACGCCAAGTCATACTACGCGAAAATAATACCTGGGAAACGACATTTTTTTAAGCTTAAAAAAATAGGCCTATTTTATATGCCGCAATGAATAGCGCGCGAAATGCATCGAGACTACACCGGCCGTATCTACCTACAGCGTGAACGTCGGCTGGAACCTAAGGGCGGTTTCAGATTAGCGTATTTTTCTGCATTTGCTGAAACGACCGTATCGTTTCAGCATACGCGCTTACACGCGCGCTGCATTACACGCTTCAAAAAACCGAACTCGCGTAAACGGGCATATTTCGGCATGTTCGCTCGAAATGGTAGTGATTAGTGATGGCTAATATATTATTTAGCAATAATTATAACGTTATTTTCTTAAATAATTATAGTCATTATAATTAAGAAGAAACAAAGTTGCTAAAATTATAGTTATTTTCTATACGTAACTAGGAAAATTGCCATCTATCGTCAAATATGTCAACTTCGTGTGGTCAATCAATATAGTACAAACTACGAACGTAGTTCATTGCGATGCTAACAGATGGCAAGTGAACCTTTTTTTATTTTTTACGATGATTGATATGATTTCATTATTTATACACACGACGTTTCGATAAAAAATAGTCTAATTAGAAAATATACACCGCTATTTTTTAATTAGTACAAAAAATTTAACAGGGCACTAAGTATCTTTAACTGATCATAATTATGTAGTTGAAAAATAAAAACACTAAGTCCCAAAACTGTCTCAAAACTGTCCACAAAAATACGTGATAATTGGTAAATGCAATACTAATACTATGACCGACCCGTGTACTATCATACCATTGATAAATTAAACCCCCCCCCGCCCCTCTGCGCCTGCGCCACGCCCCGACAATGCGACAAACAGTACTAAATTACTAGCGAAAGTCAGCGTATCTAATTTCGTTGCAAAACTTAATTGTTTGTCTACGTTTGCCCGACGCGATGGCCTATCATATCAGTTCATATCACGGGAGTATGTAGCTATGCTTCGTGCGTACTTTTTGAGTGGAAAAATCGCGAGTGCAGCTGTGTACCCATGGACATCGTATTGTGAGTGTACAAAAGTGACCGGGTCAGTGTCAAACAATTAAAACAGTGCATATTGGATGCTTTTGACAATGGTGGTGGACATTTCGAAGGACAATGGAAATACTTGTAAGTTTAGTAAATAATACGTACTTAAGTAAATAATAATTTGATGCAGGCGCTTCAAAATCGGTCTGTGTTCTCCACACACCTTGAGGAAGGCCTATGTCCAACAGTGGAGTTCTCTAGGCTGACATGATGACGATAAATTAATTTGTAAATAGCAGATGATTCTAACTTCATAAATACGCCAAAATTACTCTTTTCTTTTAGTCCAGAACACCATCTTTTATTTTGATATTTGTTTGCTTTCTAATTACATACCTCCGTATTTAATTACTTGTTAAACGATAAATGTTACCGGTCCTACGCCCGAATGAAGTATGAAGGAGAGGGTAGAACTAACAAAATTAAAAAATAACTACCTACATTTATTATTTTTCTTCATTTTATTTTCTATTGCTACCTACATCATAAGTGCGACAGAGAGAATGCGAATGAGCAGGATGGAATATTATCAATGAATTAGTGAATGGATTGTAAAATATGACTATGATTTAAGTGAGATTTTCTACAATAAACAAATGATAATAACTTTACTCTTTATTGATATTATGAAATTCTTACGTCACATATATGATAATAATATCTTCGCTAATCTGTCTTTAAAGTTTTTGTACTAATTAAAAAATAGCGGTGTATAAATTAATATTTTTTTTTCGTATCATTAAAATTATTAGTGTATGATTGATATAATATCATGACAATCGTACAATAGAAAACCATAATTGATGGCTGTCTATCATTGGTTCATAAATAAATCCTTTTATGCAGTCGTGACTGTTGATTGGTAGAAATGGTACGACTTACATCGATGATTTTGTAACCAAAACCCAACAGTGTTTTGAAAATGTATCTCTATTGGTCAATTAGATTGTCGTTATAACGCATAGAAATAATTCAAACACGATTGGCCAATTATAAATAATGCAGCTAGAATCTGCGATCTGTGATTTATGTCATTGGTAATTATTTATAGCTAAACATTTTTTTTCGTTTTTCGTTGGTAAATATAATTTCTGTGAATCTGCGAAATATAGCAATGATGAATGATGGTTAATAATAAAATTGCTATTTGCTAATTTTGTGCTAGCTACCTGTTTGTTTTGTTTATGTTTACATTTCGCGAGTAGCGTTTTCGTGAGTAGGTACGTAATTCGTAATGCCGTTGTGTAAAAAAGTTTGCAGGTGTATAATAACAATATGTTTGAACTAAACTATCGGTGTGTATAATATAAACAATTGTTCTGACTTTTATAATTATTGACTAACAAATCTGGTGTATTAATAAGTCGTATCTATAAAAAGTTGTATTTTGAACTTTTTATAAATAAACTATGTCATTCATATGTACCTACATAAGTATAAAGGGAAGTTGATTGATCCTACTGTGTAGATATGAAAAAAATATGTACCTACCTAACGAATATGTTTTTTAAAACATAAATTTAAAATAGGTAGCTTCTTTTGACTATATTATCAAACCGCGCAACATGCTAACATTTTAAAGTGCTAATTAGTAATTCGCGTCCTTAATCACAAATTCGCAATGTCTACGTTATTTTCAATTTTACGAGACGTTATAATTATAGCAACTTTTATAGCACGCGAAAAAAAATTAGCATATAGCGATTCGCGCGCTATAATAAAATCGCAGATATTCACACTACTAGTAGTGATATCGTGTCAGTGTCAACATGGAATCTGACGGCTCATGCTTATACGGGCTTAGAAGCGCATCAACGCTCGTACAAGTTGCGCGTGTGCCAAAAAGCGCGCCCAAACGCTTCCAAAAACGAGCTTATACGCGCGTAGAAAACTCTAATCTGAAACCGGCCTAACGGCGGCAGTTTATGATCACGTGCTCGCGCGGCTGAGGGTAATGCCCCCCAGCTGATTGATAGTAGCGCATACACTGCGTGGAGGGCACTTTAAAGCCGTTTATTTTAGGGAAATATTGAAATTTTGCTTATGTTTATTAGGAGGAAAGGTTACATTTATCATTCAAAACGCGATTTTGGAATAATTAGAAAAAAATGACGTCACTTTGAGCCTCAATATCTCCTGAACCAGGAATTTCCCAGGTATGGTGCCGAAGTAAAAAATGTTCGTAATGATTGGTACAATATGGGGTTTCAGTTTTCGTTAAGGGTCTTTTACACCCTGTATTTTCAGATATGTGTAAATTAATAGATTGACACGACCAATGACGTGCTGTACTTCGTTAGTCGTGTTCTATTTAAGCTGTCTTATAGGTATTGTTACATAGTTGTTTAGTCAGCATTTACTATTAAAATACACTGGACGTAGAATACGTAGGAGGTTCAAGCATTTCAATGATCAACAAACCTGTTTCGACAACGAACTTCCTACAAAAGCAATGAATCTAAATGTATAGGTTGATTTAACCACCTGCTTTGATTCACTAAACCGCAGTGCACGTTGCACCTTCCCAGGGAACTAGCAGTAGAGCGTAACTGAGCTAAAGAGGGCACGTAAAGCTGTAAGTTCGGACGGAAATCCCTAGGCCACGTCGGAGGCCTCAGGGCGATTTAAAAGCCCTATCACCAGAGCCCACAAAAAGAAAAGGGAACTCGCGTTCATACTCGGAATCTGCTTAACTAAACCACTTAAAAATGATATGGTACTAAGATATAACGGAATTTAATCATTACCTTTTGCCATTTGACGCTAGTCGCACGTAGAGCGTGTCCGTGTCAGGTACAACTTTTTGTATAAATATCTGCTCCTCATCTTGTTCACCGTAAGGACCTGTGACGAGACAATTTGATGTAATCGTTACAAAACATACAAAATATTTATCATCACGACTTCAAATAAATAATATTGCAGGGAGATGCAGAAGTAGAGATGTAAAGAACTCGAGTCTTTGAGTCTTAATTCGATAGCCTCGGCTCAATTTTACAAGACTCGGTGTACTAACAAAACTCAGAGCCTTGAGTCGAGTCGAGCTCCAGTCCTTTCTCGAAAACTCGAGCGCCAAAATAGAACTCGTATTTCAAAAAGAGCTTGAGTCTTAAAAAGAAGCTCACGTCTCAAAAAGAACTCGAATCTTAAAAAGAGCTTGAGTGTATCGAGTCTTGAGCGTATCAAGGTTTATTTATTTAAACATACATAGACATAGTTCATGTGGCAATTACTTCTATTACTACTACTATTCTATTACTTCTATATTATTATTATTCTATATTATATTCTTCCTATATTATATTCCTATATTATTTTTATTCCGACTTATATTTTATTCCCTGTTTATTTATAAAGGAACTCCAAATGGAAAAGAACTTGAGCGCAACTCGTCACGTAAAACGACTCGAGCTCGAATCAAGACCTGAGCGCCGTGTTGCGCTCGAGTCTCTATGTAAACTTAAGTGTTCTAGTCTGGGGGTCTTGTTGTAACGAGTCGAGCTGTGCAATTTGTCAGCTGAGCCTAAAATTTAGGACTCAAAAGACTCGAGTTCTTTACATCTCTATGCAGAAGTCGTTATTGTACACACGGCGCCAAGTGAAACTTAACAGTTGCAGTACGATTTTGACACTTATTTCCGCATAAGAACATTACAAAGGTCAAAGTGTCTAGCTTGACGACACCTGACGCGTAGCCGTGTGTACACTTGCAACTTTCTCCCTTTACTTCTTTCTTTTTCTCGCTCCCCCTCCCTATTCTTTACTCAGACCACTCGTCTCCGTCTTTTACTCCTCTCATTTCTCCATCTCTGTCTCTTTCTCTCTCACCTCCGGCACTCATATTCTCTCAGTCTCGCGCACACATGATAAATACCTATAGTACGACCGAGTACTCACCACAATCATTATGAGGCTGTGCAGTAGGCGCCTCTAGCGCCAAAACTTTGAAGGCGGCCTTGGGCGTGGTGCCGGGCTGCGTGGAGATCATGCCGCGGAACCGCGTCACGCGCCATGTTCGCACGTGGTTGTACTCACTGCATACTGAGATCAGGTAGTTTTCTGACAGAGATACCTGGAACAAAACAATTAAATAAATATTTTTGTACGATATAAAAGAATAGTCATCATTCGTGGCAATGACGTTGATGGAATTTGGTATACCTTATCTGATGGTTCCACTCGCGCCTTTTGCTTGATATACAGAAGAAAAAGCATGGGTACTAAAACGAATCCCTGTGGTACACCTGCATCGACACAGAAGATTCTGAATCGCGCTTGGAGTCATACTCTTTTAGTTCGCGGTCTTCCAGGAACGATAAACTGGTCAGAGCATCCTTCCTACACTTTCAGAAACAGTCCAAACCCTTCCTCAAAAATCTATAAAAGTTGTGTATGAAAAGGAATCAAATGCTCACCTTAGTAATAGGACTCTGATGTACTGTGAACGTCTGGAATAGCTGCGGCCCGTGTCCCACCGTCTCTGGGTGCTGCACTATGACGCGCACCGAGCCACATCTAGTGCCGTACGCTATCTCGATCCAGTTGCCGCACAAATCTGGTCATATTGTTACAACAATCATTGATAAATGGCAGAAATGGACATTATTTTCGATTTTTGATTGGTTTAGGTTTGTATACGGCTGGGTAGAGTTCAATCTCACAGAAAAGTTGCGTTTTAGGGTTTTATACATTAAAAGCTAATATTAAACTCAAGTAGAATATTTTTTAGAGGTCCGTTTATCTATCAAAGCCTTTCAGGGCTTTGTAGCTGTATGGCCGTTTGTCTATGTATTATCAAGTAAGCGTAAAGATGATGACTTTTTTTTTCTTTTACAATCAATATCTATACGCCCTTCTAATCAAAAATCATGTAATGTATTTGTATAAATTGTGGTTTTTTGAATTAATTAATGGACTAGTTTTATTTTTTTATTTTTATTTGTACTGTATACTTCATGCATGTTTGATGTTATTGAAATGAAATTTTAGGTGTTCCTGTGCAGGGTCTGTAAATTTCAATGTTTATATTTTGTATAAATAATTTGAATGCTCGCTTTTGTATTTTGTGGAAGCGGTCTGCACCTATAATTGCAATGGCATTTACTATGTTTCAGTTATGTTGAATGTTGTAACTATGTGATTAATGTACATTGTGTTGGTGTTCATTATAAATAAATGATACAAAAGTGAACGGTCCCTTGGAGGTGTAAAAATATCTCGTTTCTATGCCATACAACATAAATAGGTATTTTACGGCATTTTTGCACTGATATGATGCATAATTTTAGTAAATAATTGATGGAATTAATTACTAACAGTAAAATACTTACTAGTTTTCGGAGTGAGGTATACAGATATAGCGGTGATCGGCTCTTGGTTCGGATCCTTATACAGTTGTGTCACCAGAAGATCGTTGTCTTTCATTCGCAACGGAAATTTCTGCATATCTGAGAACAAAACGTAACTTAGTAATTATGATGTTGTTTCATTACTATTAATGTGTGATTTTGGGGAATCATGAAGTAGCATTCAATCGCCATGCAAGGCTGTGGTGAACATTATCACCCAGATTTCGAATAGAACCTTTACGATGTTATCCACTATGTTACTTATACGTGAGTTATTACAGCAAAGTAACAAAGAATTTAAAGCAACAAAGACCGGGACAATAAAGACAGTCTTTTTGTTAGCATGTTGATGCTTTCGTTGCAAGTTTATGTAGGTAACCAATACTACTACACGTTCGCACGCACAGGATCTGCATCTAGGAGATGCAGATCCTGAAAACGATGAATTGACAATACAGATGAATTCGACAAGAATTGGCTCAACTTGAAACAGATACTCTTGTATGAGTATTTGGGAGACCGTTGCTAAGCAGTGGGATAGTGTAGATTAATAATAAATTAAATATTATGAGAGCCACGTCAGGGTACCGTAAGCTTAAATTGAAACTGATTCAACAATCAGCAGCTCCATAACTGGGCTTCTTATGCACCCGATGCGAGCTTCAAAAACTGCGTGCGTGGAAATGTTTGTACTTATGTAATAAGTGGGAAAATACGAGCCTGTACAGAGTCTGCGCTCTGTGTAAGAGTAGGAGTTACAAAATGAAGGTATACATTCTATAACATCAATTCCCCCGACCGCGTCTATCTGTAGTTTTTGAGTTTATCGCGTGACAATCTCAATAACTACCGAAATGATTTTGGTATGGTTTCAGCAATAGTCCAATTTTGATTTCTGTGGAATGTTTAGCTTAGGCTAGTCTCACCAATATAATTGATGGCTCCTGTAGCAGTGCCCAGCAGTAGGAAGGAGCCGGCGGTGTCGTAGGTAGTGAGGTGCGCGACGTCCTGCGTCTGCCAGTGCTGCGTGCTGAATGTACCAGACACACATAGAAACTTACCAATATAATTGATGGCTCCTGTAGCAGTGCCCAGCAGCAGGAAAGAGCCGGCGGTGTCGTAGGTAGTGAGGTGCGCGACGTCCTGCGTCTGCCAGTGCTGCGTGCTGAATGTACCAGACACACATAGAACCTTACCAATATAATTGATGGCTCCTGTAGCAGTGCCCAGCAGCAGGAAGGAGCCGGCGGCGTCGTAGGTAGTGAGGTGCGCGACGTCCTGCGTCTGCCAGTGCTGCGTGCTGAATGTACCAGACACACATAGAAACTTACCAATATAATTGATGGCTCCTGTAGCAGTGCCCAGCAGCAGGAAAGAGCCGGCGGTGTCGTAGGTAGTGAGGTGCGCGACGTCCTGCGTCTGCCAGTGCTGCGTGCTGAATGTACCAGACACACATAGAACCTTACCAATATAATTGATGGCTCCTGTAGCAGTGCCCAGCAGCAGGAAAGAGCCGGCGGTGTCGTAGGTAGTGAGGTGCGCGACGTCCTGCGTCTGCCAGTGCTGCGTGCTGAATGTACCAGACACACATAGAACCTTACCAATATAATTGATGGCTCCTGTAGCAGTGCCCAGCAGCAGGAAGGAGCCGGCGGCGTCGTAGGTAGTGAGGTGCGCGACGTCCTGCGTCTGCCAGTGCTGCGTGCTGAATGTACCAGACACACATAGAAACTTACCAATATAATTGATGGCTCCTGTAGCAGTGCCCAGCAGCAGGAAAGAGCCGGCGGTGTCGTAGGTAGTGAGGTGCGCGACGTCCTGCGTCTGCCAGTGCTGCGTGCTGAATGTACCAGACACACATAGAACCTTACCAATATAATTGATGGCTCCTGTAGCAGTGCCCAGCAGCAGGAAGGAGCCGGCGGTGTCGTAGGTAGTGAGGTGCGCGACGTCCTGCGTCTGCCAGTGCTGCGTGCTGAATGTACCAGACACACATAGAACCTTACCAATATAATTGATGGCTCCTGTAGCAGTGCCCAGCAGCAGGAAAGAGCCGGCGGTGTCGTAGGTAGTGAGGTGCGCGACGTCCTGCGTCTGCCAGTGCTGCGTGCTGAATGTACCAGACACACATAGAACCTTACCAATATAATTGATGGCTCCTGTAGCAGTGCCCAGCAGCAGGAAGGAGCCGGCGGTGTCGTAGGTAGTGAGGTGCGCGACGTCCTGCGTCTGCCAGTGCTGCGTGCTGAATGTACCAGACACACATAGAACCTTACCAATATAATTGATGGCTCCTGTAGCAGTGCCCAGCAGCAGGAAGGAGCCGGCGGTGTCGTAGGTAGTGAGGTGCGCGACGTCCTGCGTCTGCCAGTGCTGCGTGCTGAATGTACCAGACACACATAGAACCTTACCAATATAATTGATGGCTCCTGTAGCAGTGCCCAGCAGCAGGAAAGAGCCGGCGGTGTCGTAGGTAGTGAGGTGCGCGACGTCCTGCGTCTGCCAGTGCTGCGTGCTGAATGTACCAGACACACATAGAACCTTACCAATATAATTGATGGCTCCTGTAGCAGTGCCCAGCAGCAGGAAAGAGCCGGCGGTGTCGTAGGTAGTGAGGTGCGCGACGTCCTGCGTCTGCCAGTGCTGCGTGCTGAATGTACCAGACACACATAGAACCTTACCAATATAATTGATGGCTCCTGTAGCAGTGCCCAGCAGCAGGAAGGAGCCGGCGGCGTCGTAGGTAGTGAGGTGCGCGACGTCCTGCGTCTGCCAGTGCTGCGTGCTGAATGTACCAGACACACATAGAAACTTACCAATATAATTGATGGCTCCTGTAGCAGTGCCCAGCAGCAGGAAGGAGCCGGCGGTGTCGTAGGTAGTGAGGTGCGCGACGTCCTGCGTCTGCCAGTGCTGCGTGCTGAATGTACCAGACACACATAGAACCTTACCAATATAATTGATGGCTTCTGTAGCAGTGCCCAGCAGCAGGAAGGAGCCGGCGGTGTCGTAGGTAGTGAGGTGCGCGACGTCCTGCGTCTGCCAGTGCTGCGTGCTGAATGTACCAGACACACATAGAACCTTACCAATATAATTGATGGCTCCTGTAGCAGTGCCCAGCAGCAGGAAGGAGCCGGCGGTGTCGTAGGTAGTGAGGTGCGCGACGTCCTGCGTCTGCCAGTGCTGCGTGCTGAATGTACCAGACACACATAGAACCTTACCAATATAATTGATGGCTCCTGTAGCAGTGCCCAGCAGCAGGAAGGAGCCGGCGGTGTCGTAGGTAGTGAGGTGCGCGACGTCCTGCGTCTGCCAGTGCTGCGTGCTGAATGTACCAGACACACATAGAACCTTACCAATATAATTGATGGCTCCTGTAGCAGTGCCCAGCAGCAGGAAGGAGCCGGCGGTGTCGTAGGTAGTGAGGTGCGCGACGTCCTGCGTCTGCCAGTGCTGCGTGCTGAATGTACCAGACACACATAGAACCTTACCAATATAATTGATGGCTCCTGTAGCAGTGCCCAGCAGCAGGAAGGAGCCGGCGGTGTCGTAGGTAGTGAGGTGCGCGACGTCCTGCGTCTGCCAGTGCTGCGTGCTGAATGTACCAGACACACATAGAACCTTACCAATATAATTGATGGCTCCTGTAGCAGTGCCCAGCAGCAGGAAGGAGCCGGCGGTGTCGTAGGTAGTGAGGTGCGCGACGTCCTGCGTCTGCCAGTGCTGCGTGCTGAATGTACCAGACACACATAGAACCTTACCAATATAATTGATGGCTCCTGTAGCAGTGCCCAGCAGCAGGAAGGAGCCGGCGGTGTCGTAGGTAGTGAGGTGCGCGACGTCCTGCGTCTGCCAGTGCTGCGTGCTGAATGTACCAGACACACATAGAACCTTACCAATATAATTGATGGCTCCTGTAGCAGTGCCCAGCAGCAGGAAGGAGCCGGCGGTGTCGTAGGTAGTGAGGTGCGCGACGTCCTGCGTCTGCCAGTGCTGCGTGCTGGTGTGCCACACGCCCGCCTTGCTGCGGCTGCCGGCGCCGCTCAGCGCCACTAGCTGCGGGCCCACGAACAACAGGTGCTCCACCCGCACGCCCAGGTTGAATGTGCCTGACATCAAACAATATAAACTCGTTATACAGCACGATATAAGGTAAAGGTTAACAGACAGCGATAGCCTAGTAGAGACTGACAGATTGCTATCTTGCATTAGAATTCACGGTTTTTCGACGTATTAAATTGTACATGATCGCTTGCCCTGTGCCTCGGAGGGCAGGTTAAGCCTCCATTGGTATTGGAGAGTCCAGTTGTTATCCAGTTAGCGATACGCCTACTGCTTTGTTTATTTGGGTGTATACAGACGAAAAATATTTATTAAATCATTGGGGATTTCATAAATATTTTTCGTTTGTATTGTATACTATCATCATTTGAAATAGTATTTCTTGGGTTTACGCTTAAAATCCGTTTGTAGTAACGTTACTACAGATGGATTTTACTGGGCTTACATTATACCACATGATCTAAAATCGATTTTTTTATAAGATTACGACGTTTCGGCACTTTACTATAAATTTATGTTGCTTAGTACTTACCAATAAGAGTTCTTCTAACAGGCTCACTATGCGTAGAGAAAGCCCATAGCCTGACATAAGCGCCGCTAGCAATGCCGAGCATGACGTCAGTTCCGGTGGAGTTATTCCCACCGGAAGTGCCTCCGCCGCCGCCGCCCGTCTTAGCGTTTAAAGCTATCCGTTCTATCACCGTCTCTTGTACTGGAGATTGGAATACTACGTACCAGCCGCATGAATCTGTTAATCTGTAACGAGCGTATTGAAGATAATTTATATTGTGCACCCAGGGGCGTCGTCGGGGGGAGGGGCAAAGTCGCCCGCCGGTGGCCTAGAGGGGGGCAAAGTCGCCCGCCGGTGGCCTAAGGGGGGGGGGGCCAAGTCGCCCGCCGGTGGCCTAGGGGGGGGCAAAGTCGCCCGCCGGTGGCCTAGGGGGGGGCAAAGTCGCCCACCGGTGGCCTAGGAGGGGCAAAGTCGCCCGCCGGTGGCCTAGGGGGGGGCAAAGTCGCCCGCCGGTGGCCTAGGGGGGGGGCAAAGTCGCCCGCCGGTGGCCTAGGGGGGAAGCAAGTTGATATGGAAAATGAGAAAAGTACTGAGAAAAGTGGCGACGTGGCCTTTGGCGACGCCCTTGTGTGTACCTATTACCAAATTTGACAAAATTTTCAATGCGCGCAAAATTGTCTTGTGGACTATTTTTGTGTCCTTTAATATGCCGTTTATACTCAGTTTACATGTTTGGCAAGTCTCGATAAGGGCCACAAATAAGCTTGTGAATGGCTTGGGTTGCGTGAGCTTGTCGCTGAGCCAGGCTAGTCAGTTTGTGAACACAGATCAAAGGAAACTTGCGCCAAGCGCTTGCGACGTATGGACTCGTTGGCGCGCTTCCTTTTATTTTGCTACTGCAGTTTGCGGCAAGTAGCAAGCGCCTGGACGCGGTATTAGATTATATCACGTGGAAAAAGTATCGAATTTCTACATGTACATACCGATATCCAGTTACAAAATGAGTGTAGGCGACTGCGATCCAATTGTGGTGCGCTTTGATAATTTGAACTTTCATACTGTCGGCCCACGAATTCACTGCAAAAGAACGAATCATTGTATAATCTGTCTATCAGAGCTCTTTTTGCAAAGCTTCAAGAAAGTGATCCTGCACAAAATCGGCAATACAGTACACTTACGTATGGGCTCACTTCGGTGCTTGTTTGTTTCAAGCGGTGTCTGTCTGTCCAATGCTATTTGACAATCAAAATTTATATTGGACAAACAGTTTTTATGTACATTTCATTGACCAATTTAAAAATTATGTTTAAATATAATAATACAATAATTGAAGAAGTTGTAAGTACAAAATTTCTGGGTATAAAGTTGGATCAGAATTGCAACTGGAAATCACACGTAGATTACGTTTGTGACAAACTCGACCGCTTTGTTTATGCTATAAAAAGATTAAGAGTCACAGTATCCACAGAAGCTGCTTTGTGTGCATATCACGGATACGTTTCGTCCGTACTCTCATATGGTCTTTTACTGTGGGGAAATTCAGTGGATATTATAAAAGCATTTAGAGTGCAAAAAAAATGTGTGGTATACAGACAGTTGTAAACACTTGTTCAAAAAGTACAACATTTTGCCATTACCTTGTATGTACATGAAAGAATTATGCATATTTGTACAACGACATCCGGAATTATTTATTAAGATTAAAGATGTAACGAAAAGAAATGTAGCTCCCAGAAATAAGCATAAATTATGTTTACCGCAATGCAAGCTCGAATTGTATAAAAGGAACTCGTACGTAAATGCCATAAAGGTATATAACAAATTACCCAATATCTTTAAAGATTTGCCTTTGACCAAGTGTAAAAAAAAGTTGACGCAGTGGTTGAAAGAAAGCTGTTTTTATGATCTAAACGAACATATGTCATATCACGGAGAAGAAAATTAATGAATAACATTGGTATATACCTTATGATTATAATTAAAATGTAAGCTTAAATGTGTTAATAAAAGCTTTGACATTTAAAAATATAATTGTGGACTAATATAATTATCTATTTATTATTATAATTTCTTTATCTTGAACTGACATACATATTATATTAAAATTATATTTTTTTCTTTCGAACTGACATACGTATTATTACTTTGACATTGTTAATTAATTAGTATCACAATTATTATCATTTACGGGAGTTCAGATTAATTTGTTGTTTTAATTAAGGTTTTAAAATAATTAACATAAAATATCACTTGTGTTTGTCTACTAATACAAATATTTGCATACCATATGTAATGGTAGAATGTAAATGGGCCATTTTATATTATAAGATCATACTCTGTATACCTACATTCTGGCAAATAAAGAACTTTGACTTTGACTTTGACAAGCCATAAGCCACTTAATTCTACATAGTTTGGGCTGCCATCACCTAAATTGCCGACACCGGATAAACACAGCAAAAATCCCGGACATTTGGGCGAAATATGGTTTTTGGACACCTTTAAAAAAGTACCATTTATCGCTTATCTATAAAAAAACTAGAGGATGGTGGGCATCCTCTAGTTTACCGGCTACGCCCTATTTTTTTAATTTACCCGTTTTACCCGATCCCGTGGGTATTTCGGAAAATCCCTTCTTAGTGCTCTCCTACGGTCCCCAAGGAACATACATGCCAAATTTCAGCTTTTTGTGGCCAATAGTTTTTGCTGTAGCTTGTCTGTCAGTCAGTCAGTAACGCAAGGATTTTATATATAAAGATTTAATTTCCCCTGACAACAAAAGTGTATAACCCGGACACTTTCAAAAACCCCGACAGGATGGCCCCCGGACGCCCTTCAAACTAGGACAAAGCCGGAAAAATCCGGACGGATGGCAGCCCTATACACAGTGAAACTTCTAGTACACCGTATCTGGCGAGTTTCATTGCACAATATTTGACTAAAGCTATAAAATTCATTGCGCTAATAACGATAAAAAATACTGGCAAATTTAACAATATCCATTATGTTAAATCAGCATAGTTTTGACTGATCAATAGATTTTGGGTAACACTATAGAATCATAACAATGCTGTTCAGACGTACAATAGTCTTTATAAATAACTCTTAGGTACATTCATAATAGATACTTACTATCTGGCGGTCGATGTCCTTTGTGACTGTCTGCGTTGCCTAATGAAGCTGCCCTTGAGTGACCCCTACCACAACGGCTGCAAATAATAAAATAGTGATTGATACTAAATATTTGTGATATTTCTTGAGCACAGACAAATTACTTATCAATACTTTGTTAACATATAAAATTACTATTTACTCTTTAATTTAAAAGTCAGAGTAATCTAACAACCGTCGCCTGTTTGAGCTTTAATGTATATTTAAGATAGAGACATTTGGCAAATGGTAGTGCGCAAAATATTTTTTATTACTGCATGTGAATTACTTGTCTACAATTCATAGCTTTAGAATACTAAAACATTATTTATATTAAACCATTGGAAGATATTTCAAAACCTTAAGTTAACTTGTCACACACACTCTTGGTTCACTAACTGGTAAAAAAATCTGCACGCAAGTTGAATGAGGTCTATTTCCATATTCTGGCACTTCCTTCCCTCATCTATTATGGCGAGTAATATATTAAATTTTTTTTAATACCTAAAAATCCTCTCCATCCAAAAAAACATCTCAATCCTCTACACTTGAGTATTCCCATTCCGATAAAGAAGAATAATTTAGGTTGGTTCATTAGCAATGCAAAGCTGTGCAATATTATCTATTAGAAAAATATTGAAATGAGAACCTTAGGTTTAGTAACTTTTTTAAAATAAATATATTTATATCTCACGAAAAGCATTAGGAATAAATCCTGTGTCGAAGGGAAGAAACAATTTACAGATCTCGCAAGTGTTGTTACATGAGGGAATCAAACCTAAGACAGTGCTAATTGGCGTGGCTAATTATGGTAAGGCAATGCCTGGCAGTTTAAGCCACTCTGCCATACAAGCAGTTAATTACGTAGCTGCTAATGTAGGCAGTAAAGTCTCAACTTGATAGAATATTATTCCATACCTCAGCTGATCTTGCGATGGTATCCTGCCAACAGTGCGTAGATCTAGTGAAGAGTTCCTAGAGTGTGTTCTGTTCACGGCTACTTCTGTACTTGAAGCTGAGGAGTTCTTACGTGAACAACTGTTGCCACTTCTCCCATTACTGTTATTTGGCACAGATGTGCTCACTGCAAATAAAATTGTCATAAGAAATAATAATAATTTGTAATCATTAAATTATAGAATTTAATGTATTAAAGTCAACTAAACTAATATTACACTAGACTAGAGTTTGCCTGCAGCCTGCTTAGTTGATTTTAATTTAACCATTTCTTCCCGATACCCTGAAAGTTTCGGGAAATCCATTCTTAATGCCCTACTACAGTCCCCAAGGAACTTACATGCCAAATTGCAGCTTCTAGCACCCAATAGTTTTGGCTGTGCATTGTCTGTCAGTCAGTCAGCAATGCAGGAATTTATACAGTTAATTAATAATATTAGTAGGCGGACGTACCTACGCCGACCAAATAGGTGACATATTAAAAAAGGGCCAAATTAAAAGTACCCATAACCGACGCGCATGCATGATGAGGTTAATGAATGTTGAGGAAGCGAAAGAGGTATGTTTGAACCGAAGCATGTGGCGTTCCATAGTCTCTGCCTACCCCAATGGGAGACAGGCGTGACAATATAGATAGATAGGTACTGATATATAAGTGATTAATAAATGCTTTTGATTCATATATAATTGACCACAACAAGTCATTATAACAATATTATCTAAGATAGTATACACATAATAATCATAGTCATAAGTAATAGATGACTCACTCAGTATTTATGTACAAGTTGATGAGTCATTGTTGTATTGCTAGTTGCTACTTAAGTACTTACTAAACTATAACTTAGATATTGTGAATTTGTGATAGGAATCAATGAGTTATGTGATTTTATTGCATTTATAGATCTTTGCAAATAAAGTGTAAATACCTATGTTAAAAATAACTGCAACACCGTTACACTAGACTATTTAATCCTATAAATGCAAGTTATCTTTTAGCTTTTATGCATATGAGTTGCAAAGAGCTTACAGTTAAAACCTATTATTCTAAATGTAATAATTAAAATAAGTACTTACATGGTGGTGGTAGATATCCATAAAACAGGACATCCCCACAAGAAGAATGGTTCATCTCATCACAAAGTGCCAGCCTCCTGCTCAATGGAGTTATGCCAAAATAGTCACATTCATGTCTTAAAGCCCTTATGTTCACATTATTGAGATCTATATCCCGAGTTCTGAGAAAGTTGAGAATGAGACCAAAGAGATTTGGATCCCTGTCTATGAATATTGCTCCAGTCTCATCCCGCACCGTGGGTATTCTGCCACTGAGGAGAGCAGTGAAGAATGTCTCTGGTACCCATGTCAGTGTCTGCCATGATGTTGAGAATCTAAAAGCATATAATATTATGCCTCATTAATTTTTTCTTATTCAATAAAATTACAGTTGTAATTAGATTACTAAAAATTGCAGACAATTCCAGATCTAAGATAAAGGTGTGAAATGATGAATCATAGATACTTTACAGTGTCTTCTTTTGAGAAGTAAGTTAACTGTATGATGCTCAAAATCTAATTGATAAAAATATTATGAAATAACAATGTCTTTAATAACAACGATGCTGCTAGTGATAGATAACAAATGACAGGCCGTGCGGTATAGCTGTAAAATATAATTAGATTATAATATGTATTACCTAGAACAACATATTGACTGAAACGACATTGAACCACGCAAGCATTTAAACAATGCATCTTGCTTATGTAGTTCATTATAATCTACATAGTCAGAATAGAGGATACTACGCTAATTTAATAAATAATGCAGTGTAAAAAATAAATCCCACACTTTCCATTTCATTCTACACTCACCTTGTGCCACCTACGTTTAAATTCACAATTTCTTGGTAATTGGACATTTGGTTTAACTAAATTGATACACTTTCATTCGAAAAGTAGTAAACTGTAATAATTAATCATAAATTAAAAATGTATTTACGTCCGACGACACGGATGGCAAAATGTCAACGTCAACAAACAGCTGTAAAAAATATACAAAATACACAACAGTGTTGCTCATATTAAATAATAGGGTATTACACCATTTTTTTAAAAGTGTCTCAAGATGATCCTATGACTTTAAGAAAGTAGTAGAAAAATTACAAAAAATATATTTAATTGATAAGTAGTTTTTAAACAACTTTTAAATTTACATTTTAAATGTTCGCGGTTTATCAGACAAAAACGTTGGAAGCCATCTTGCTTACGCAAACATATTAGTAAACAACGTTTATTGCTTCCATTTTTGACAGTCACGTGGTTTAGTTGTTTAAAATTCTACTAAGTTTATGACGTCATTTGACGTTAATGACATTCGTCATGGCGGCTGCCGTTTTGCGTGATTAAATCACAGATACTAAAACGGAATTCTTTAAAATGGTTTTAAAATTCTATTTATTCATTTTATGAGCTGTAACTAATATATTCCGTATGTTTTCCGGTAATACTATCTTAAATAGAAGTTATTATATTTTTTTTCACATGGGGTAAAATACCCTATTGGTGGCTCATCTAACCATAATAACTACATACCCTTTGCATACACTAGCGGTTAAAATCGGGTCGAATAAGATTCGTGCTTGACTGCTTTTATTTTTTTGACTTGGCAACTTTATTTGTAAGAGAGACGTGTCCGTACGTCAGTCATCCAAAAAGTCAATTTTCTTCTAAATCGAATTGTTGGGACTGATGTATGAAAATAGTATTGTTGTAATTTATTAGGATAGTTTATAGTGTTACTAGCTACTAAGATGCCGCAGACCGCAACTGCGAGGTCGGGCAATGGCCGCAATAAAGGAATATTCAATAATACTGCCGGCTTGAGTACTCTGATTACTGTTACGGTATTGTCATTGGCTTGGTTGGCCGGTTTCGCATCCCGGCTCTTCGCTGTTATACGATTTGAGAGCATTATTCACGAGTTTGACCCATGGTGAGTGTGAAAAAATGTCATATTGTAAATAACCTGTTAATGTTTGGGTTCCCTCCATTTATTGCATACGTGTTCTAGGTTCAACTACCGCTCGACGGCGTACATGGTACAGCATGGGTTCTACAACTTTTTGAACTGGTTCGACGAGCGTGCTTGGTACCCGCTGGGACGAATCGTGGGAGGCACTGTGTACCCAGGTCTTATGATCACATCAGGCACAATACACTGGATTCTTCACACACTTAACATACCCATACACATAAGAGATATTTGTGTGTTCCTCGCACCTGTGTTCAGGTAAATAGTGTTTGGATATTCAGTTGCACTTATAAGTTGATTCTAAGGAACAAATTACAATATATTTTCCTTGTTTTAGTATCTTTAAGAGCCTGATAACATTTTGTATATTTTAATGCCACTCTTTTACTAGCAGTGTAATTGAACATTAGAAGTGCAAATTAAATTCACAAATAAAATTCATAAATGCATATTCTCAAGTATTGTGCCTTGATGATTTATTTCATGAGTGAACTCTATGTTTTAGTGGGCTGACAGCCATAGCAACATATCTACTGACATCAGAGCTATGGTCTCGAGGTGCTGGCCTATTTGCCGCATGTTTCATAGCCATAGTGCCTGGCTACAGCAGTAGGTCTGTGGCAGGAAGTTACGACAATGAAGGCATTGCAATCTTTGCACTGCAATTCACCTACTATTTGTGGCTGAAAAGTGTCAAGAGTGGATCTGTGTTTTGGTCCATATGTACAGCTCTTTCTTACTTCTACATGGTAAGTGAATACAGAATAATATAATATATTTTATAATACTGACATTCTAGAATTTATTTCACCATAGTATGTTTTGGGCATATGTAGAATGTTGTATCAGAACAGTATGGTGGATGGTACATAGCTCAATATGTGAATATGAAGTAGGACATACAGTACTCTCATATTTTGTTTACCTCAAGAGATAAACAAGGGTACTATACTCATAACACATTAGTTACCTTAATGTTTGTTTTATTTCTCTGGTTAAACAAGTCTGCCATTATTTGCCATCATGAGGCACACAATGCCATGACCTTTCATGAGTGACCCAGTAAAACAAATGAAATAAGCATTTCTATGTATTACACTTCTTTCATGTTTATAATACACAAGAGGATACAGCACACCTGCATATTTGTATATTTTATTTTTTTATTTATCCATTTCTTGCCCAATTTGTGGGAAAATTATAGCAAAAAACATGCCAGTACAAAGTTCGCTGGGTCAGCTAGTATGATTTAAAAATATCAGCTTCCATTAGTTCCATTATTATTTGGCGTAAGGTCACAAGACTAATAAACAAAATTTGGAAAATCTAGTGTGTCAAATATAATCTAGTAATATTTTTTTTTTTTTAAATTATTGACAGTCAGTAAATGTGATATTATGTACATTTAATATAGAATACTTGCCACAATATTAATTACTAGTACTCTTAAATTCTACTCTAAAAAAAAAATAATAAACTCTTAAATTCAATATACTGCAAGTGGTCTGAGTCAGGGAATATGTCTATCCCTTTGGGGTGTAGAGGTCAGTCAACAGTCCCTTAGTGGAAAAGCTAATTTGCTGTCAAAGCTGGCTAGTTAGAAGCAAACCCTGGGCTTCAATGGAATAAAGTTTTGGATATATCTGAGATACAGACCAGATGATTAATAGGGTATTTGACTAAAAAAATCGAATTAGTCCGTCAGTTAGATTATCGAAAAATATTGGACACATATATTTTCTTTAGTCACGTAAACCAAAAATTAAGACGACAAACTTCGCTGAAAACTCGTGTGACATCACTTGCCAGTACGCTTTTTACTGGCAAGTGACGTTACAAGCCCCCGCTCTTAGGCGTTTCTCCATCTTTGATGCGTTTTATCTTCGTAATTTTTTACTGATTTGATAATACAAAGTAATACGTATCCAATATTTTTCGATAATCTAACTGACGGACTAATTAGATTTTTTTAGTCAAATACCCTAGTAATTATTGATGCCCGTAATGTAGACTGTAAGTGCTAGGCATTGATAATAATATGATTGATAAAAATATACCAATATTTTTAAGTCTTAAGTCTAGATAATAATTATTATTAATTTATGTACATGATCAGCTTGCAACACAGTCAGATAGGAGTCAACCTTTGCATGTCAGATTTTGTATGATGAATTCACTTCATGTATTTAGTCAGAAAACAGTAGGTACATAAATTTAGTCCTAGCATATATTTGCCCCATATCGTGAATGTATGCCCATTATGTTTAATGACTGAGTTTTAAGTACCCATATGTCATTTAAAGACCAATAATGTACATTTATTTTGCAACGCTAATATGCCTAGCCATATGGGTTGTTTAATTAATGACTACCTATTTCTTAAAATCACACACTTAGATTTGGAACATTTATATGAGTGAGTTGAGTGGGTGGATGCATACAGTTCAGACAGGTTCAATTCTAACACTTCAATAAGTGTTATAAGTGCCGCCAGATCCACAAACTAATCCATTATTTATCTACCTTGTACATTTGTCATTTATTAACCCTTAACTTGACGGCGTACATCCCACTGTACATACATTTAAGAAAAAAAAACTCCTTACTTATGGAAAACAAATTCGATCCGTTTTTAATAAATATATTTTCAAATATTCTAGAAATGGTAGAAAATTATTTCACTGTGACAACACTATAAAATACATGTCAAAATTAAAATGGTTGCATAGCAACAAGCTGTACGTGTGACACCAGTAAGTTTTTTATTTTTTATTAAAGTTTTTTACTCTAAACGTGTTAATATTTTATCTTTGTTTTTACGTAAAGAATATTCATTATTCAATAAGTGCATTTTTATATAGCTACCTACATACTAACTCATGCCTTTGACTGTTATAAATATATGTACATTGCACTGCACGTTGCCAATGACACGCTGAAGTACTCACCGTAAACTATGGTAACCACACTGTACATTGCCAGGTTTACGAAGTATTTCTGTTATGTTATTTTTGTTATGTTTTGGTCGTATGGTGTCTGTTTCAGCTTTTTTCTCTGTTTGCCTGCAGAATTTAAATCTAATTCGCTCGCATAAGACTTTGGCTTTGGTTCCTACAAAAAATGCATGCTCTGAGGATAGTGCTACGTCCGATCAAGAAACAAATGTCTATATACCACCTTCTCCAGATACCTCTGATCCACCATCGCTAGCATCTTCGCTTGAAGCTCTCGATTTACTAGATAGTTGGCTAACTCCAACAAAGAACAGAATGAAGTCTCTTTATGTGTACCTACCACTAACTCCAACATTCAATGAAGTTTTTCCATCACCGAATACGACCAACTACAACATTGTACCTACGTTGAACTCTATACAGTCTTTACCAACCCCTACCTTTGAACAACCATCTCCTCAGCCTGGTACCAGCCGACAGCAGCAGCCACTTACCAAACAAAGAATGCAGTGACCATTGACATTATATATTACTCAGTGACCAAAGAAGTAAAGTTTAGAAATTTGTTCTAGATTATCACTGGTCTAAAGCAGTATTTCGTCACTGCCGATATCGGACTGCTTCCATAGTCCAGTGGATTGCGTATGCGACTGCTGATCGGAGGTCCCGTGTTCGATTCCCGGGTCGGGCAAAAATGTTACTGGGTTTTTCCGAATTCTCAGTAGCAGCACGGAGTCTGGTGATGTACCCGGTAACGGCAATAGGCTCGCCCCCCTATTACTTGGGACCTAACAATTTATGGCGAAATGTGGGTGTAATGCTGCTAATGTTTCACCTCTGCCTACCCCTTCGGGAATACAGGCGTGAGACTGCAAATATATAATTAATTTTAAAAATGTATTTCATTATCAACCTAGCAATGTGCATCACAATGTACAAATAATACAATGTCAACATTTCGACATACTTGGCAGTGTGCATTGTGATGTACATAGGTTTTCTCGAAATCTAGGATATCTAGATTTTTTTAATAATTTTTTTCGTGTCCTTTAATCATAATTAAGGCCAAATATATCGATAAAGCACATATTTTTATGTTTTTTATATCCTGCCAAGTTAAGGGTTAAAATGCGTTCATGCTTTGTAAACTTCTAGGTTTACCAGTATTGAGACCATTAGGCTGCCAAATAGAGAGCCTCACATTGATTTTTCATAGCATGGTTTGTTCCAGTGGTCATGAATATTTTTCAGCCATTGTACAACAGAAACAATGTTAGGTTGAGGATATCCCTAAATTTGAATATGTGCAGCAAGCTAGTTACAGTCCTTGTCAAGCACCTAACGAAACGTAACAGCTGCTTCTTTGCATAAACTTTCTGTAAGATGCTAGGATCCCAGTCAAGCCAGCCTACTCATGTGCACCGATGTGGCTACATTACGAACTAAACAAAGATAAAACATTATCTATGTGGGTCACAATAAACATAACAGAAACACTAAAGGTACGAATGCGTAGCAGGCAGCATTAACAGCGTCGCCGCTTTATGACACAGTGCTAGCTGTGGAAGGTAGATACTGGCAGTTAAAAATAGTGGCCACGAGTTTAATTGCCCGTTCTTTCTCGTGGTTCTACCTATTGCATTGTGAACGTGGCAGTAAATGTAAATGTAGAATCATCTAGTAATTAACTTAAATTTTTGACATTCATAAGCATAATTTTGTGGCCTATAAATGAATAAATGATTTTGACTTGACTTTGGTATTTCATCTTATACTAATATATAAAGCTGAAGAGTTTGTTTGTTTGTTTGGTTGAACGCGCTAATCTCAGGAACTACTGGACCGATTTGCAAAATTATTTCAGTGTTAGCCCATTTATCGAGGAAAGCTATAGGCTATATAACATCACGCTATGAGCGACGGAAGCAGAGCAGTAGCCTTAAATAACGCGGGTGTAACCGCGGGCATCCTCTAGTAGAATATAAATACAGAGAGCATGCTTGCTGCTACTGTCTGCAGTCAGTAACAAACTCGTACCTTGCAGTGTAAGCCAAAATATGCTGCGTTATTCAAAAGCACGAAGTGTCTGTGAACTTTCGTATTACCTTCTTTAATGAAAAACAAAAACACCCATTGACTACTGAGTAGGTACTGTTCAATTCCTGCGACTGCACGGTAGGCGTAGTGGTTTAAGCGGCCGCCTCGCCGCTTGACACTGCGGCGAGGGTTGAGGGTTCGATCCCCACACGAGACAACACTTTGCGTGATTCATAAATTGTTGTTTCGAATCTGGGTGTTCATTGTGTCCGTTAGTTGTATGTTTGTAAAGTCCCCCGCGACACAGGATTTAGTCCTAGTACGGGAGGTGTCTTTTTAAACTAAAAAACGTTTTAAAATCATATTGTAATTTCATTAGGAAATCTCTGCCAATTAATTATTTTACATTACATAAATCTATATCGGTACCTACAAATCTGTTCATTCCACTTCTCCAATTTATATTGCGTTAATATACTTCTCGTTCATATAATATTAAATGAATAGTAAATAGCGTGAATTTATTAACGCGAAGACATCGATTTTACCTGAGACGTCTTTTTAATATTGCATGTGAAATGTGCAGGCCATCAACTATGAAGTACTAATGGCCTGCGCCTTGTCGCCACCTGTTTATTCCCATTTATAACTGCACTTGTTCTATAAATAAGACATATTTTTATTTTAAGCTTCTTCTCATACAATTTTATTGTTATTTATTTATTTATTTATAGACTCACGCCTGTACCCCCGAAGGGGTAGACAGAGGTGTAATATTACACCCACATCAATTGTACATACATACATAGTCTCACGCCTATAACCCCGAAGAGGTAGGCAGAGGTATATTTCTACACCCAGTTTTCGCCAGATATACTTTAGTCCCACGTAATAAGGGGCGAGCCTATTGCCGTACCGGGAAAATTTCCAGACTCCGTGCTGCTACTGAGAATTTCGTGACAGAAAAACACAATAACACTGCCCGACCCAGGAATCGAACCCGGGACCTCCCGGTCCCACGCGCACATTTATGCCGCGAGACCAACGAGGCAGTCGTATAGGGTATGATGTCGAGTTTTCCGTCTCTACGCAAAGATGGTATTTGCATCGTGTTATCCCTTAGTCGCCTCTTACGACACCCACGGGAAGATAGGGGGTGGTGACACTTGTATTCTATGCCGTCAACCACACGGCTACATCATACAATTGTGTCAGTTAAAAATATTTATTCACTAGCTGTGCTCGCGGTGATAGCTGCGTTATTTAGGGCTGAAGCAGTAGCAGTATTCGTAGCTCAAAGCGTGATGTCATAGAGCCTATAGCTTTCCTCAATAAATGGGCACAAGTAGAATAATTCAAATCGCACCTGTAGTTCCTGGAGATTAGAGCGTTCAACCAACCAAACAAACAAACTCTTCAGATTTATAATATTAGTATAGATTGGAATTAAACTACAGTTTACAGATTTTATCGCGATATATTGGTTTCACTGAGTTATTAACTTATTACATTTAAACCGAATGATCTTGAAACTACATTTTCATTTTAAATGTATTATTAGCCGACACGTTTACTTAGCCGACTAGCGTAGATTTTTATGTATTCCACTCGGCTACGGAATGTCGAAATTTGAAATGTCGACCTATGTTAGTTCTAAAGTACAGGATCTCGATGTACGCCAGTGCAAAAGTTCACTGAAGCGAAGTATGCAAGGCCGACGTATCGTTCATATGAAAAAGTCTCGTTAACTCGAGAAACTTAATAGGTTATGTTAGGTTTCCTTGTGACCCTTTATCCAAAAAGGAGCCCTGTAAAGCAGGGCTCCATCAAGCTAGTTTCTCGAGTTTCAGTAGCGTAGTCAGCGTTGTAAGTAAAGGTAATAAACTCCATTTAACCACGCAACCAACGCAACGCAGAAAAATTATCTGACAAATATGACATAAATTTCGTCTCTTAAGTAAATAATCTTTTAAATTTACTCAACCTTTAACTATGGGTGTAATTATTATTTATCTCTCTTATGCATGGACGGGTGTTCGCACAGACCGCTTTTTTGGAGATCTTGTTTATAAGGAAAAATACATCAGATAAAAGATTGAGCGATATCAATAAAATTATTTCAAGTAAATATTTATATATTTTCGTTAAGGCGTGTTCCTACTATGTCGTGACAACAGAATGTCGTGCCTAACGCCCGTTTTCAATATTCTAACAATCGATGGCCGTGGCTTGTGTATTTCAATTGAGGTGTTACACATGTGTATGTCGATATGATGATTTTTCAGTGATGATAGATTATTAAGTCAATGGAAACGACTGCCGTGCTGGCAGTTGTTAAAATGTCGTCTTCATCCTTATTACTCAGTATATGTAATAAGAAGGATACTTATGTGTTATACACACTATTGATCTTCAAAAGACCATAGATGTGACGGATTTGCAAACAACAAGGCGACTGCGGCGAACCGTAAAAATGTCGTCAAAATCCAATACTGACGAATGTCGTATGTAGCTACATACGCCAGTCGTTCTAAGCACAATAAAATATTCCGACTACACAGTCTCAGATTATAGAACAAGATTTCTAATAGGGTAAAACTTGGTAATACGCCCCGCTTTTTTTAAAAGTTTAATAAAACTCAAATAATAATATATATAATCATTTCTTTTATTTTAGAACGTTATTTGGTTAGTTGACAATAATACGACAAAAGCTAAATGTAATAGGAACGTTAGTTAAAGACTTATTTCTATATTTTTTTGACATGGAGCGGGGCGTTTTTTCAGGTACACATCACCTAATACGCCTCTCTTGTATTATAAAATGCCCCGGGTAATTTAAAATGCCCCAGTATTATCCATAATATCCAGTAATATCCATATATTAATTTAAACAAAACTCATGTAACCACCCTAAACAAGCAATCCAGTCAAAAGCAAAGAATCCAGTCTTCAGAAAAATTTGTTTTGTAGTAATTTTCTTTGCATTCCATGCATTTTTTTTTCATCCATATCCGAAAATTCTTCTTTAGAAAAGCAATTCTGTTACCGGTTTCATCATCTGTTTCAGAAGACGATGAATAAAATGCTTTTCAGTTTTTTGGATGAAATTTCCTCAGCTTTTTCTTTTCTATCGAAAATTTATCTATTTTACTTCTTTTGGTTTCTTCTTTTTCATTATTCTCCCTCTTTTCGTTTGCCGGTTTTTCTTCTTTGTATTTTCAACATGCCTATATTTCTCAGCTCGGTTATCATGTAAATTCTCATCTGAAGATGCATCCGTTCTATCTTTATCATCTTCTGAATCATTTTTATTGTCAGGTTTTCTCTTCATTACTATTTTCGATTTCTCATTGGGTTTTACTCGGTAATTTTTTGATATTTCACCTTCAGATACATCCATCAATTACAAATTATTGTCTTTTTTCTTAGGTTTTCTTTCACGTGCACGTTAATCGTTTATGATTTTCGTCTTCATCTGAAGCCGAGTTCTTATTTTTGTAATTCTTTCATTTCTCTTCTTTTTGTCATTTCTCGTCTTAGATATTATCTTCTTTGCTTTTTCAATTGTGTGTTCTCCCATGCCATTTTGTTTTCTTCTGCTAGCTTTCTGTGGATGTAAGAATGATAGCTTTTTGCTTTCTTTTTGATGACATTACACATGTTATTTGAATACTGGGACGTATTGTAAAATTTGCTTCTTAAAACGCCCCATCAAGGACAAAGCTGCAATCTCAAGGTTATAACGCTGAGTGTACGAGAATAATAAAGCGTATTTATATATATTTTTCACAGTTTAGATCAATTTAACTTAACTATAATGAGTATGAATATATAAAAAAAAGTTTGCAAATTGTCACAAATTGTATCTTCACCGAAAAACTAAATTTATCAGTAATATATATGTCAATGATTTATCAATATTTTTTAACCGAGCGTAATAAACCACGCGTGCACGTCAGCCATGTAGTTTGGCGACTGATGGCTTCTCGCAGCGCTATACGTGTGCTGTCTAGCTTTCTTAGTGTGCGTGCTAGGTGAGTGGGGCGTTTTGTCGACTGGGGCGTAATACCAAGTTTTACCCTAATCTGAGTACAGTGATATGATAATAAACAGTCGTTTAAATGACGACAGCTAGATGACAGTCGTCTAACGAGAAATTAATCGTCGAGACAGTGGACAAGCGCTCTAATGATCTGGTTGCCTAGAAACGTCTCATTATCGTTCATGTGTGTTTTCTGTTTGGCCTTGCCAAACAATAATCAAGACGGTTCCAGAGAAATCATATTAATGTCTACCAAATAAATACAGAGCTACCATCGCCATATGCTGTTATACGCAAATGCTGAGAACCCAGTTTCATCACACCTGGTTAGGCATTATCGTCCAGAAATTCACAATTGAATCGAAATTCGTTGATTGTCCTCATTTCAAGGTGCTCGTGAACTTCATTGTTGGTTATGTACCAAGGTACTTTTGCAATTGTTCTTAGGGCTCTATCAGACAGAGAGCAGTCACGCGGTCAAGCGTTCATGCGGTCAGTTTTGCGTTCTTTGTGTTATATTACATAGACCGCGTGTGACCGCTCTCTGTCTGATAGGACCCTATGTAACGTAATATAACACAATTCAAAGAACGCAAAACTGACCGCATGAACGCTCGACCGCGTGACCGCTCTCTGTCTGATAGAGCCCTCAGGATCAGAGTTATCTGGCAAATTAATTTAACAGGGACCTATCAAACAGTGGTGGAAGTGGCCATTAGTCTCGACTTGTTAAGTCAGGCTGGTAGTTCAAGTACAAACACTGTCAGTTGAAATGGAAATGTGAAATCTAACCGCTATTCAGTAAGAAGTAACAGTACGAACTTAAACCTACTTACTATGTTTATTGCCAATTCTATCAACCCGTTAGTCCGTCATGGCCGTGCCTTTAGAAATCGGTTAAACCTTATCGGACTGTAAACGTACGTTAAGTGCATTGGATAAGTGATTGATTTGCTATTTTATATAAACCGCAGAATTGTTTAGATTCCGGTCATCCATCATCGTGTCCATAATTTCAATGCTTTAAAAGTCAATGGAACAGAGTTAGTAATATTAGCAGAGCAAACTTGTGCAGATGGGGGTTCAGGGACCCCGACCTTGCCCAATGTGAATGTGGTGAGCTGGAGCAGACAATGGGTCACTTGCTGATATGTCATTCTTGCCTGAGCATCTGCACTGTGTCTGAGCTCTAGGAGGCCACTCCTAACGCAATAAGAATGACCAAATATTATGCAGGTGTCATATAGCTGAAACCATTGACACGAAGAAGAAGAAGTAATATTTGTGTAGTTACGACAATTCTGAATTATATGGGAATACTGTTCCCGCTTTTCTAGTGCTAAGAATGTAGCAATTCCTTCATATTAATTCGGTAACGCGCTTTTTGATATAGGTATCCAAGTCACAACAACTTTATGTAGAGTACAGATTGTTAGAGTTCAACATTTATAACATACATACATAGACTCACGGCTGTTTCCCCAAAGGGGTAGGCAGAGGCATATTAAACGCCCACTTTTCGCCAGTGTTTTAATCCCACGTAATAGTTGGGGAGCTTATTGCCGCTTATCGGGATATTTTGTTTGCCAGAGCCTCGTCCGTTGATCGGCAGGTGCACCACTTGCAGGTGAGGTTGGCTTCGGACCCTAAGTTCTTCATTTTATAACTAACAAATATTAAATGATACCATGTTTCTAAATGTTGTTCAGCATCAAGTAACTGCCATATGAATGCACAATTTAAGTCAACTTCCTCCTAGCGTTATCGTCTTCAGAAAAGTCAGTTACTTCTAAACACGAAAAGTTAATTGAAATTACTGTTCATTGAAGATACTACGAAAAGTTCACCATTTTAAGCAATCAACATATTAGATACTTGAAGAGCCCGAGGTGACACCCGCGTTATTTAGGGCCACTGTTGGTTCACAGCTGGTTTTATATAGCCTATTATGCAGGGTGTAAAAAGATCCTTAACGAAAACTGAAATCCCATGCTGTACCAATCACTACGAACATTTTTTTACTTCGGTACCATACCTGGAAGTTACTAGTTCAGGAGATATTGAGGCTCAAAGTTAGTATGGAATTTTTCTCATTAGGTAAAAAATCGATGCATTTATCCCGCCAATATGTTCTTTAGATACCCTATGACCCCATGGATAAGTAGGTATTTCGAGCATTGCGCGCGCGCGCTTTTAATTGCGGTTTAAAATATGTGAAAACTTAAAAATAAAATCGTTCCCAGGTATTCTTTTTGGTTAGTATGACTTGGCATGATGTCCACAACGAGTAGACTTCGGCTTGATGATGGGTCTTGTGACACCCTGTATATGTAGGCCTTCCTCGATAAATGTGCTATCCAACTCCAGAAATTAGCGTGACCAACCAAACTAACAAATTCTTCAGTTTTAGTATAGATAAAGTTTATCTAAATCGGTGAATGTTTTAGGTGTCAGCATGGGGCGGCTACGTGTTCATAATCAACCTGATCCCGCTGCACGTGTTCGTGCTGCTGATCATGGGCCGCTTCTCGCAGCGGCTGTTCGTTAGCTACTCCGTGTTCTACATCGTGGGCCTGCTCATGTCCATGCAGATACCCTTCGTCGGGTTCCAGCCGATCCGGACTAGCGAGCACATGGCTGCTTCAGGTGAGACTGATTGATTGTTATAGATATTTATTTTTCAAGGAAATGGTCCAGTTTCTCCAACTCTGTATAGGAATTACTTTCCAGATCAATTCAAAATTGAAACGTAATTTGAATGAGTTATCTGACACTGCTGTTTCCCTGCGAGATCGAATCAGAAATGATAAGATCCGCAGGAGAACCAAAGTTACCGGTCACTGACATAGCTCTCCGAGTAGCAGGTGGGTTCTGGAGTGGCAACCACGTACCGGAAGACGCAGCAGGGGTAGGCCTACCGCAAGGTGGACCGACGATCAGGGGCTCAATTCCGCTAAATAAATATAGTCGCGATACACGCGATATGATGTCAGTGTCATACTTACGTCACAAAAAGCGTATTCTTCTAAATTGTATGATATTTGAATGAAATTGTAACGAGATCGTATGTGTCAACGACGAACTGTTTATTTAAAATTATACGATAATGACATAAGGTTATCAGAATACCGCTTTTAAATCCATTCAAAATATGATATCAATGTCATATAAAAATAGCAGAATTGGCCCCCTGGTTAAGATCGCGGTTGGATGCGGGCGGCTCAAAATCGGTCTGTGAGGAGAACTTTGGGGGAAGCCTATGTCCAGCAGTGGACGTCTCTAGGCTGACATGATGATATGACAAGTTAATATAATAAGATAACGGTGACCCAGAATTTGTGATTTATTTCAAAAAGTAGTGATAAAACTAATTACCCAACAGTAACCTCTACGAAGCTTTGAGACAAACAAGAAAATGAAAGAGATCAATAAACTGTCAGGGACGAGGCGACAACTTAACATACCTGTATGTGAAAGTGAACCGTGACCGCGTTAGGGAAACCAGTGGTGTATTCATCATACAAAATAATTTAGCGGGTCTTAAACGCGTTAACTTATTTAAGTTAACGCGATGGTGTATTATTCAGCCATATTTTATGGGGGTTATCGATTCGACACGAAATACCAATCAAAAACCTTCTTACTGCAATATAAACAAGAAACTACTAAAATTATCCGTCTAAATCCAAAATATCTACAATATCAGACATAATCAAGCAGATTTTTTACGGCGCCCAGTTAAAGTGTGTTACCAATTCACACTAAATGGATCATAGATTACAATATGTACGCTTGTAACACGGTTCTTGAATCCTCGTCGCGTGCGGCAGACTGTAATTGTCTGGCTTGGCACTTGGAGGCGGTGTAAACCAGTTCACACATTGATATACCGCCCGTGTACCTGTCTGTGTCATGCACTTATCTTAATATATAAAATCCTTGCGTTACTGACTGACTGACAGACACGCTACAGCCGAAACTATTGGGCGCAGGAAGCTAAAATTTGGCATGTATGTTCCTTGGGGACCGTAGGGGTGCACTAAGAAGGGATTTCCCGAAATTCCCACGGGATCGGACAAAGCGGGTAAATTTAAAAAAAATGCAGGCGTAGCTGCGGGCGTAGCTGCGGGCGTCCTCTAGTTATTACTGAATAGTCACGTATGGCGCCAAATTATAAGTGGTCCTTTTAGTTTCTTTCTTTTGAATAAGGGACGCGTCATACTTCTACGCATACTTTGATTTAAAAGTTGAGAAAGTTAAAATAGACATTAGCAGGGCGTTCCGAAAATAGTTTTTACTTATTTACTATACCATTGTGAAGTGACTGCATGTACCCAAATGATTAACATGACCTGTTACTGTATCGCTCTGACGGACTGAACTAGGGAAGCAACAGTTTATAACTAACTAGGTTTTGGCCATCAGGTTCATCATTTAGGTTATTTATAGGCTGCCTCGTTGGTCTCGTGGCATAAATGTGCGCGTGGGATTGGGAGGTCTCGGGTTCGATTCCCGGGTCGGGCAAAGTGCTATTGGGTTTTCCGTTAGGAAATACTCAGTAGCAGCTCGGAGTCTGGTGATGTGCCTGGTAGGTACGGCAATATGCTCGCCCCCTATTACGTGGGACCTAAAAATTCATGGCGGAATGTGGGTGTAATATTACACCTCTGCCTACCCCTTCGGGGATACAGGTCCCCGTCCCGTCTATAATTTAATAAAGTTATTTATAGGGCTGTACTTATAAGTTGTAGTAGTAAACCAGGAATAGTGTAATTTTATTATTTTTACTAGCTTGTTGACCCTGATTGCAAAGAGGTCAATTTCCATGCAGGCCAAATTTTCTGTGAACAACTCGAGGATTTGTTTTAAAGTATGTTGATCAGTTGCTGGATAGATATAATACAAATCTGACTAATAAAATTTGGGATCAGATAGGCGTGGAGGGTTATATCGGGATATTATTATTGTAATATTTTATTAGTGTTCTTTGTGCACTTTTCAGATTAAAAACACAATAATACGTTGACATAATTATTTTGAGCAGCGACAGCCTGGTAGAGAAACCGACAGACTGCTGCGCAGAGGGTCCGGGTTCGAATCCACGGTACGCACCAATGACTTTTCGGAGTTATGTGCGTATTAAATTGTTTATTATCGAAAGACATGTGAAGTCTGCCAATCCGCACTAGGCCAGCGTGGTGGACTGTGGCCTTACCCTTCTCATAGTGAGAAGAGGCCCATGCCCAGCAGTGGGACAGTTTATATATAGGGCTGATGAAGGATGATGGATAATTATTTTATACTTTGCTTTTCAAAATCATAAGGATAGGTACTATCAGCCGATGGTCTTCCCATACATTGCAATCAGTCTGTGCCCTTAGAAATACATACATACATACATAGTCTCACGCCTATTACCCCGAAGAGGTAGGCAGAGGTGTATTTCTACACCCACTTTTCGCCAGATATACTTTAGTCTCACGTAATAAGGGGCGAGCCTATTGCCGTACCGGGCACATTTCCAGACTCCGTGCTGCTACTGAGAATTTCGTGACAGAAAAACCCAATAACACTGCCCGACCCAGGAATCGAACCCGGGACCTCCCGATCCCACGCGCACATTTATGCCGCGAGACCAACGAGGCAGTCGTATAGGGTTTGATGTCGAGTTTTCCATCTGTACGCAAAGATGGTATTTGCATCGTGTTATCCCGTAGTCGCCTCTTACGACACCCACGGGAAGATAGGGGGTGGTGACACTTGTATTCTATGCCGTCAACCACACGGCCGTGTTATTAGAAATACAATAAAATCTTTATGTTCACGCACTTTGACAGAACGTTGTCGTGTACGCATGTTCGATAACGTTTATTATGCTTTCATATAAGTAACATACATACATAACTGAGTTCAATTTGTTGCGTAATTGATTTTCCTTTGCTTACTTTAGCGAACAATAAATATTGCTGAAATGCTGTGTAAAACCATCATTATATTTTGTAGTTCAGTTCTGGTATTTATTAAAAGATAGTTATAAATATAGAATAATAGTATAAAGGAAACACTTTTGTACTACTTGCTTAGGCCTTTTTTTTGTTTTTTTTTTTGACTCATGGTGGAAACCAAACAATTTACGGGCTGACCCCCCTAGGCTGGGCCCCTAAAGGGGCTCAGTCTAGGGAGAGTGTGGTGACTCCCCGACGAGAAGCGCCGGGACTACCCACTAAAACCACCATGGTGTTCCTCTATCCGATCCCATTGAATGGCGGGGCCACGGGATCTACATTAGCATAACTGTCGCGACCCCGCCTGAGCTAGCCCGCCGAAGCAGGCCCCGTCCTACTACTTGCTTAGCCCGCAGTTACACCCGCGTTATTTGAATCATATATTATAGCCTATAGCCTAACCTGATAAATAGGCTATCCAACACAAAAATAATTATTCGAATCGGGCCAGTAGTTCCTGAGATTTGCGCGGTCAAACAAGCAAACCAACTAAACTCTTCAGCTGTATGAATATACATACATACATAGACTCACGCCTGTTTCCCCGAAGGGGTAGGCAGAGGCATATTAAACGCCCACCCTTCGCCAGTGTTTCGATCCCACGTAATAGGTGGCGAGCCTATTGCCGCTTATCGGGATATTTTGTTTGCCAGAGCCTCGTCCGTTGATCGGCAGGTGCACCACTTGCAGGTGAGGTTGGCTTGGGACCCTAAGTTCGTGGTGGGAACCCTATGCACCCTATGTATGAATATATCTTTTAAAAATGGCAGCAATGATATTTACGTTTATAGAATGTTCGAGACATGTATCGTTTACAATTCCAACTATCTATAAACAGCGGCTGAAGTGGTGGTGCGTGAAATTACACAGACAAATAAACATTTTTGGAATATTTACTGTTTCCTGTTGCAAACTCACATTGCGACGCGAGTGGATTATTATTGTAAATCAAACGTATTATTGTTATCTAATGAAATCTGGAACACAACATCTGAACTAGGGATATAAAATAACTTGTTCTTCCACAGAATTTTAATAACCAACAGTATAAGTTAATAATACAGTTGTTTAAATCAATTATACCTACAATTTCAAATGGCCAGCTTCTTAGTCGACCGGGATTGGGTTGGATGAAGAATTTTGCAGCTTAAGACTTACCCTCTTATACCTACGTCCCAAAATAGACTGTCTGGAAAGCTGTTTATAAGATCTACAATTATGTTACGATATGAGACATCGGCACTCAAGACAGCGATAGTCTATTGGTGATATCAACAAACTGCTATGCAGAGGGTAAAGAGTTCGAATCCAAGACGCGCACTACTGACTTTTCGGCATTATTCGCGTTGCCCGTGCCTCGGAGAGCACCGCCGTCGGTCCCGGCGGTCATGAAGATCTTTGACAGTCGTTATAGGGAGTCAGTACTTATGAATAAACTGTCAGTTAGTCAAAACCCATGAAATATCGTTATCCATTTGGATTACGGGGGTCAGACAGGCAGTCTGGAAAAAGCTAATAGGTATTCAGTTAAATTCGGTTAGACTAATTAGTAGATTGTACCTGGGATAACGTTAGGACGATCCTGATGAGACATCGGCACCCAATTATACATTACTTACTTACTTAAATACAAAAACAGATATTTACCACAGTTAGAATCTAACGATATAGGTACATATACATTATATCGTTACATGTGGAAATGTGCCCGGTACGGCAATAGGCTCGCCCCTTATTATGTGGGACTAAAGTATGTCTGGCGAAAAGTGGGTGTAGAAATACACCTCTGCCTACCTCTTCGGGGTTATAGGCGTGACACTATGTATGTATGTATGTATATCGATACATTGGGATATGATTTAGTTACATAAATTAACGTTGTGGACTTCAAGCGTAAAACACCTACATGTTCACCTAGTTATGTGGACTTATGACACATAAAACATAGTTACTGAGTCCCTCGACAGCCCAGTACATACACAATGTAAATACAGAGACAAATGCACAACTGTTCTGAATTATGAATAATATTATAGAACTTGTTGACATAAAATTTGCTATGGATATACCTATATAAGTATAGGTAATACCTACGTAGGTACATGTTATATGCATGTAGGCCATTGACAGTAATTTTTCTGTAACGTTGAACTGTAAGGGACACGAACGCGAATGCGGGCTGGCAATAGCCCAACTTTAACTTGTACTTACTGTCTCAGCGATAAACTTAAACTATTTATTATACCTGTGTGTGGCATGTGGAGTAATTTAGTTAGAAAACAATTCAATAACGCGTTTACAGCGTGACTAAATTAAATGGCATTATAGTAGAACGATAGTATTTCACGGCCTAATATTTACAGATGATATTTGGACAAATGATAATATTACGTGGAATAAAAATAATATCTTGGGACAACTCAGACAATCAGGCCACAAACTGAGTACAGCCTGTACTATAGAAAGTAGGCAACTGATAAACGTACTTAGAATAGAGAAGTTTCCTGCAAGTGAAATAAATTATACAAGTATTTTTTATCTAGTGAAATACGTCAAAATAATGGTAGTTTCATTCATCAATTAATGTTAAAACTTTATTTAGCATTTTTTATCGACAATTTATTGATAATAAGTATTCTATTTGACAGAAAAAAACTATGACGTCACTAGGTCTTATTTCATACAAACGCCGTAGCAAAGGTCGTTTTTAACATTTCATTAAAAGTGCTTGATTTGACTAGTTGGAAACAACCCTATTATATTCATAAATACATAATTATTGAACTACGATAAATTACACCGAAATAGAACCAGCAATCGTGCTCATCTCACAAAGATTCTGCGTGGGAAGCGAATCCTCTGGCTTTGCACTAAGTGGCATTGCTACTAGACAATAACTAGGCTAGTAAAGAAATCAATAACGCTTTTATGCTTGTCCGGGTAAAAGAGCTGCAATGGAGTGAGTGTATACCTAATTCTCTTCTTCTTTCTCTTAGCGTTATCCCAGTTCCAATCTGGGGTCCGCTTACTAGTCTAACCGGATTTGGTTGAATATTAGCTTTTCCACAGAGCGACTGCCTGTCTGACCTCCGCAACCCGAAGGGATAGCGATATCCCATGGTTTAGTAGTCTAGTGTCAGTTTATTTAGAAGGTACTGACGACTGTCAAAGATCTTCATGACAACCGGGACCGACGGCTTAACGGGCTCTCTGAGGCACGGGACAACCGATAATTAACAATTCAATACGCACATAACTCCGAAAAGTCATTGGTGCGCGCCGTGGATTCGAACCCGATACTCTCTGCATGGCAGTCTGTTGGTATATCCACTCGGCTATCGCTGCATACCTAATTCTCTTCTAATACAAATAATACTGTGAAACTCGTAGTCAGCCTGCAATACTCGGTGCATATTAAAATCGAGGCCGAACGACGACTCGTAGCCGTTCAACAGATGGTCTACCTACACGGCTGCATTGTTTCTACTACTATAGATATAAATGCAAACTGAAGACGGTATAGGGAAGTGATGCACTGAGAACCATCATCTTAATAACAAACTGAATCTAACCATGATCCATCAAAATCCGATTTGGGCTGGAGTAAAAACGACAAGCAGGTACTACATTTTGCAATTACCTCAATTGATTGAAGATTATTTATTCATTGGTAGCCATTAGATACCCACTGTCGTGAGAGACGCGTAAGATTCGTATTATTATCACGTATGTTACATTCAAAATCGAAAGCATATAGGTAAGTTTCACCTCGAAAAGGTTTCTTTCAGCTTGTTTTATAGTGATTCGCTAGCTTACAATAAAGAGTTCAAACCTATTGTATAGCAGGTAATACCAGTTCAATACCTTCCCGACCTCGCGCTGTCAAAGGTCGCAAAATATTGGAAATTTTAAACCTAAACAGAGGAAGGAGTACAGAGGTAGGTCATTGATCGGCAAATGAATACCTACATTATAGAATAACATTTTGAAAAGAGTAAAGTTCCATCAATCATCTTATAAAGCATATTTCAAGTAGTTTAACATAGGTAGGCATGTAATAGATATTATTATGTACAGGAATATAGGATCACTTTATATGTTTCTAAACTCATTCAGCGGAATTGACACATATTTTTAAATGTGTTATGAGGGTGGGATGGGCACATATTGGCATTTTAACAGTCATATTTGTGGTACTTTTTGAGAACGTACTATGACATAGGAAGGAGATGAATGTACCTATCCCACTCCCCATTATTCACGATAAATTCATGTAAGATTTCACAACTTGTATTCACTATCGATTATTTTTCATCGTCGTATCAGCCTAGAGACGTCCATTGCAGGGCTGTCCCCAAGGGTCTCCGCATAAACCGATCCGTGACCGCCCGCATCCAACCGCTACCAACGATCTTCACCAGTCTATCGGTATATGTTTATTTCGTAGATACTTATTTTAAAGGATATATATATTATATATAACTCATTTTGCTCCAACGTTTTGCAATCGGGGTAAAGCTCTTTCCGAAAGAAAGATTTCGATTATTATTTAGTTATTTTTAAAATTATGCTCGTTCAACAGGTGTATTCGCGTTGATAATGGCCATCGGCGCCCTGAAGTACCTGCACAGCCTGAACCCCAAGGGTCAGTGGAAGCAGCTGTTGATACTCGGAGGTCTGAGTGCCGCGGGACTTGTGTTCCTAGCAGTCGTGGGCCTCACGTACATGGGCGTTATTGCGCCTTGGAGTGGACGGTATGTATCACATTCACCAAGTGTTTTGCTTTAAGCCTCAATTGCCTTGAGGGACAAATAGTGCAACACCGACCCGCAACACAAGTTTGCGGAGCAAGCAACTTGTCCTGCGTCACGTCATGTATTGCAAAATGTTAAGAGGCATGTTGCAAGACACTGAGCAACATTGCATGTCACGACACGTAGATTTAGCATTGCGGGTCACGTTGTGGGACTTTTTGTCCCCAAGTATATCGCGGGCTTTATTTTATTCCAGTTTTGCCGGATGTGTTTTTCGGTACCAGTATACCGCATCCAACTAGCCAATTTTGCTAAAATGAAGTTTTGATAAAACTTTATCTACTGAGATACTTACAAACAATGAGAGTAGAAGTAGAAAGGAGTATTTTGTACACAGGCTTTATTTGCAGCTACGGCGAATATGAGCCTATCCATCATCGTTAGACTATCATAAAAATTGTTAATTATCGCTTGCTAAACGTTTAAGAAAAAGATCGTGAGGAAATCTGTATGTTTGAGTGTTCATCATAATATTCTCGAAAAACATGTCTTGTAATGTCCTCAAACTACTCATAGTGAGAAGAGGCCCCTGCCCAGCAGTGGGCCTCTATATAAACAGGACTGATAATGAGATTATCAATGCGGCTCGATCGAGGTCTGACCGGATTAAACGATACAGAAACGGGTCGGCGTGGTAAAGTGTTCGGCAAAAGACAAATTTATTGCTTTTTTATTTGGATTGTAACACACTCTTTGTTTTCAAACATTATTTTCTTCTCAATTGCACCTTTGAAAAATATAAGTCAACAAAGGTGTATGGTAATAGTGAAACTGGCACAAGGCGACCACATAATTATGTAAACATGATGCCAACAACCCATACACTTGTTTAAATATTGAATAATAACCATGTCCAATGTGCATGATATACGTAGCACAAGTTAATAATAAAACAGACCGAAAATAAAATGTGTTTAAGACTTGTTGTTTCCGCTAATAGGTAAATTATATTGTCTGCCGTATTGAGTTACCGTTAGAACTGATAAATTAACATAAATATTATATAGTGGCTGGTTTGTCAGTGCTGTTGATAGTTATCGCAATGCTTGGCTATATGAGTGCTTAGTGCATGGGAATACAGTCCAAAATTGATTAAACCGTATTAATGTGCGCGTACCCACGATGAATATCGGATGAATATTATAATGGCATGACTGACATCATACTGACGATCATGGCATGACGACCGGTTAGCGCCGCGGGAGTGCAAGCGACTGCTACGCCGAAGGTCGCGGGTTCGATTCCCGCTCAAGTCAAACATTTGTGTGCATGAACATGGATGTTTGTCTTGGTCTGGGTGTTTCTATGTATAATATGTATGTATTTACAAAAAAAAAAGTATATCCATTGTCTAGTACCCATAGTACAAGCTCTGCTTAGTTTGGGACTAGATGGTGATGTGTGGATGTGGTAGAATATTATTATTATTCACATACATCTTTAATATATTCTCATAATAAATAAGTACATTTTTAAATAAGTATATCAATTATAAAATACAAATATAAAAATAAAAATAAAATATACAGATTCCAACTGTTATTACTCCGAATTTTTGTATCAACAAGAAACAAACTGGCCCATTTACATATGTATATATTCCACATTTACAATGAGCCAAACATATACATTTTTTTGTTAAACTCCGTCTCTAGAAATAAGTCCTGTGTCGCGGACGGCTTTACTGAATTAACATTGAATGAACGGACACAAAGAACACCTAGACTCGAAACAACACTACATAACAATTTGTGGACTACACAAAGTGTTGTCTGGTGTTGGAATCGAACCTTCAACACTGTATGGCGTCGTCGCTTTAACCAATAAACGACCTTCGGTATTCGGATTTCAATATTCGATCTATCCATGAATTAGGCTATACGAGATTTTGTGTGGAGTTTATGTCAAATGTGTAACCAAATCCATTGATAGATCGGATATTGAAACCGTCGGTAAGTGCAGTCGGCATTTTGACTGCATCTCTTAATCTCATCAGCCTATTGCAGTTCACTACTGGAGATAAGATCTCTTAATGCTGTATTTGATTGCAGGTTCTACTCGCTATGGGACACAGCGTACGCGAAGATCCACATCCCGATCATCGCGTCGGTGTCGGAGCACCAGCCGACCACGTGGTCTTCGTTCTTCTTCGACCTGCACGTGCTCGTGTGCACCTTCCCCGTGGGGCTGTGGTACTGCATCAAGAATATCAACGACGAGAGAGTTTTTGGTAAGTATGACTTGCGATTTAATAGTCACCATCATCGTCTTGGCCGATAGATGTACACTGCTGGACGCAGGCCTTCCCAAGGTTCTTCACACTGACCGATATCAGACCAAAATCAGCAGATTTCCTGAAATCAACTCTCAAGGCCCATTTTACTTTCTCAGACTTTCGCTCTGAGGCCCGGACGAGATTTCCCAGGGTCGATATTTGATGGGTTATACCAGTGATGACATGTTCTAAAGTACAGATTTTCCGTGATGATTGTGGTCGATCTTTGTGACTGAGGGCTTACACAGACAAGCTTGAGATTTTCTGATCAAATTGTAAATTAGAAATTAATGAAGTAATATGGAGTAGTAACTTAACCTGACGTATTAGTGAATTCGTGCAGTATCGACTTTGCCACAGGTCTGTTTGTTTAAAGTCTTATTTTGCCATTTAACTTGAATCTCCAACATTATACTGCGTCGTTGGTCTCGCGGCATAAATGTGCGCGTGGGATTGGGAAGTCTCGGGTTCGATTCCCGGGTCGGGCAGTGTTATTGGGTTTTTCCGTTAGGAAATTCTCAGTAGCAGCACGGAGTCTAGTAATGTGCCCGGTATGGCAATAGGCTCGCCCCCTATTACGTGGGATCTAAAAATTCATAGCGAAATGTGGGTGTTATATCACACCTCTGCCTACCCCTTCGGGGATACAGGCGTGAGTCTCCAACATTATACAGGTCGTAACTGACCAGATATGAAATAAAGTGAGAGTTTGACAACAAATCTAGAACTTCATGGTTTCTGACAAATGGAAAAGTAGATAAACACCTACTTAACGTTACGCGATTTTACAGTTAATCGATCTGCATTTTACAGCACCATAACTAATGTAATGAAAAGATAGAAATCGGTGGCCGTAAAATAATTATGTCGATTATTTCTGCTTGCAATTTTGCTAAACAATCGTAGTTATTCCAATTAGTAATCAATGTTTACGACTCGAGAAAGTCTTTAATTAAAACTGATTTTGTGCGATGCCTGTGCCTGTGATTTTGTATAATATATTACGCCACGGTATATCCGTGTAGCACATTTTAATTCGACGATTATTGGATACGTTCAGCTACGCGTTTAAATATAATGTCATTATCATCCACCTAGCGTTATCCACTGTGATGAAAATCATGCGGAGTTTGAAGGACCCACACCGATGACGGTATCCTTTAGGTGTCCATGGTGTATAATATGATGTATCATATTCTAATTTTTGTGAATTTGACGACTGCACATTTTTTTATATTCCGGTAGGCTTTTATTGTACGCATACTCATCATCAGCCCTTAACAGTCCACTGCTGGACTAGGCCGCTCCTTTGAAAGGAGAAATTGGCCTACTATACCACGCTGGAAATAAACCAAACGGATTGGTATAGGGTTTGTATCAAGTTTTTCTTCTCTTACAGTGCTGTTCTCTGCATAATATGCTCCCTCTGTCGGCTCTTACGACACGCATGGGATGATATGGGGTGGTGACAATACGTATTCTTAATCCGTCACCGCACGGAAAACGCATACTGTCCCCCAGGAACTATAATACACGCCAATTTCAGCTTCTTGTGCCCAATAGTTTTGACTGTGTGTTTTCATCCAGTCTTTGATCTGACTTAAATATCATCGCACACCCCAAACCAATGCAGCTTAAACATAAATTTTGGACAGTGGGTTCTTTTATGACATAGGCCAAGGAAAGATTTTTTGATATACCATCCTTAGACGGAATAATAAAGGTTGAAAGTTTAGAGCAGGCGGGGCCGCCGGTGAGCGATTACTAGTTCTACATTTAAATACTGCTTTCCTGCCTTAATTCTAGGCTGTATTATACAAATAATGAATATGTATACTTAAGCACACCGAGGCCACATGCTACACGCATCGAACATTTACGTCGCCACAATCATTGCGCTACTATTCAGCTTACTACAAATGTATTGTATATGCGCACATTGGAAGCACAGTTGTAGCGTGGCACTGCTTTGAGAATGTCGACATCATCGTCTGATGACGACGATTTCTTGTTGTGGCAATTAATGAGAAAAAGAAAGACGTTATTGGGTTTATCCATTTAATCAAGATTGTACAATTTACGGGAATTTTAAAATTTCGCAAGAATTACAATCCGACGAAGAAAAGTTCCACTTACTTATATTATCGAATGTCTGAAAACACATACAAGCTATTATTAAGTTTAGTGAAATTAAGTTTAACAAAACAAAATATCCACTTCAGAGAGTGTATTTCGGCTGACCTAATACCTTACCTGTATATCTAACCCCACTACCAATCATATAAATCAAGGGAGACCGAATAACGATGCTACAGAAAATCGAGTATATTTGTGTAATTACTTTCTTAAAACCATACGGGCTGGTGTCATGGCAATGATTACACAGTGTAGTGTAGCACGTTTTTAAATGTACAAAGGTACTTACTCTTTTCATTGAATTTTTCGCCAATCTTAGTCCAAATAATGTATGTAATCCGTCTGTTACTATAATCATTGAGCTTACGATTGTATAATATAGGGTTTTTTTTCAACCTCTGCAATAAACTCAACGTGAAATTCAATGTTGTCTTTCATTTTTGCATACCAACGCGACACAAAAAACGAACGTGTTCGATCTTGGATTCGTGTAGCGCGGACAACGTCTCGCTACAAAGTGCGCCCGCTACAAATGTTTCCTCGGTGTGCGTGCTCACGAACAAATATATGCGGGCGTTAAATGTGTCGCGTTTCAAATGTGGCGCTACAATTATCGAGTTACAAATGTATGCCTGGTGTGCGGCCTGCTTTATGAGTTTGTATTTGTGTGTGTACAGTGGCACTGTACGCGCTGAGCGCGGTGTACTTCGCGGGCGTGATGGTGCGTCTGATGCTGACGCTGACGCCGGTGGTGTGCGTGCTGGCCGGCATCGCCTTCTCCATACTGCTGGAGCTGGTGCTCAGAGAAGATGAGCTGCCACCGCCTCCCGCTGACACTGATGACTCTAAGAACTTGTACGACAAGGTAAGCCGGAATATATTATCTTAGATCGGAATTTCAGACAAATCAATTCTTCTTCTTAGGTCAAGAGAGCAGAGTGGTCGTGGTTGTCACATCTACAGCTGTGGTCTGCTTCACAATTGGACAACACTCGTCACATATTTCCGCTCTTCTTGTGCATTCGTGTAGTGAGCGGTTGGCAGCGATCTATACATGGTCTGTCCACCTCATTGGTGACCTTCCGCGTGGTCTGATGCCATCTACTTTACCCTGAACTACTAGGCGTTCTATAAACTGGTCTCCGCGTCGTGATACACGTCCGAAAAAAGTGAGTATTCGAGTCCACGATATGCCGAGCATTCTTCTCCAGCATCTCATCTCGAGGGCGTTGATCTTTTGTTTTACACTTTCTCGAAGAGTACAAATCAATATCGCGATAATATCCGTAAACTGCAGTTTAATTTCATTGTGTTACATTTGCGTAAAATCAAGAAAATACTATATCTTTCTTATTCTACAGTAGCTGTGCCTGCGGTTGCTACTGCGTTTTAATTATTTATGCCTACAGCTCCATACCTGTGATGCTTTATAGCCTTAAGCCCTCTGCGATAAATGGACGATCCAACACTAACATATTTTTCCATTCGAACCAGTAGTTCCTAAGCGACTAGACTAAAGACTACATTCTGTCCGCTTTCTCTTTAATATTCCTATAAACTAGAGTCTACCCGCGGCTCCTCCTGCGAGTGTTAGTTATGTCTCCTTGCCTATATATAATAACCTCAATGTGTTTATGTTCTAGGCTGGTAAACTCAAGAAGCGTACGCCCGAGGTGGCGGCGCCTGCGGACAACGGGCTCGGCATGAACGTGCGCTCCGGCACTCTCATCGCGTTCATGATCCTGCTCATGCTGTTCTCCGTGCATTGTACCTGGGCCACGTCCAACGCCTACTCCAGCCCTAGTATCGTGCTGGCCAGCTATGGGAATGATGGGTAAGTTTGTTTCGTTTATGAAAAATGTCATTTGGTAATAGTGTAGAAAGAGGGATACCAAGTAGAAACAAACTTACAATCCTTGTTTAGAAGTAGGTTGTTCAAAACTGCGTAGAGCCTAAACGTGCATTGCATACATATTGAAGTACCTTGAATACCTGACTGAAGAAATATATAGTGTAACTGAATGTGATGTAATGATAGGAGATGAAAAAGTGGAGCAAGTGAATGAGTTTATGTATTTAGGGTCTTTGTTTACGAGAGAATGAAAATGTGAGGGAGATCTTGAATGGAGAGTGAAAGCAGGAAATAGTGTGAATGGCACCTTACAGTCGATCATCAGCAATGGTATTATCCCAAGGCAAGCTCGCCTTGCGATACTGCAAGGAGTTTTGTGCGCCAACATTGATGTATGGAAGGGAATCATGGGTATGGCAGAAGAAGCATGGAAGTAGGATTAATGCGGTAGAAATGAGAACTTTGAGAAGTATGTGCGGAGTAAGTATGATAGATAAAGTACGTAACAGTGTGATACGAGAAAAGTGTGGTTTAACCCTTGAGGTGCGATCAAACTAAAGGCAAAGTGCCACAAGTGCAAAGGGTCACGTTGCTGCAAATTTTCATTGGCATAGGTTACCGGAAAAAAAATAATTATGACACCTTAATATAATTATATCACATAAATTGCATATCATTGTGTTGGTTATAAAATCAGCTATGATAATAATAACATAAATTACTGCTAAATACTCACCTTTCCGGCAAAACAAGCTTACAAACTTAGAAGTTTGTTATTTTTCACTGGTTCGCACAAACATTTCATCACATATTAATGAATTTCATTACTTGTTTGGTTCATAAACACAAAAACATTATCACATATACCTTTAGGTTTTCACACAATACATTATTTATTTGTAACAAATGAATCTAACGCCACTAAAAAAATTATAATCCGAACGCGTAACAAAAAGTTCGCCGTGCCGGGCCGCCATGTTACTGTAGCGAACACTGTGGCTGTGAATTATTTACCATTTGAAACACGATAACAGTGAAAACGTACAACAATACTAGTATTTAATTGCTAAAATATGTTTTCAGATAAATAATCTGGGTACTTTTATGTCTTTCATAACTATTAAAAGAGTATTTATCATAAAAGTATTACGAAAATAGCAAGTTTCAAGAGTAGAAATAGCCCATCTTAAAAGTTTTTGCCTTTTATCACTGTATTTCTCGTCTCTGTCACGAATAATGTCACTTCACAATTAATATTTATTTATTTCTGAGTAAATCTATATAAGTATCTTTATAAAATATTCACCGGTTTCTTCCACAAGACAACTTTTATTATAAAGATCGCGGAACAAAACACAACAATGGCGGACGCTTTCGCAACTGAGACACAGATAATTATATTTCAATATTTTTTGGCACGTTTCGTTTCCCTCACCCTTCTCAAACGATTTAGTTGCATAGAATATGAACTATTCTAATAGTTACTACTTTCGTTTCTTGGTTTAAGTAAAACAAAACGTAAAAAATCCGCGACCAATAGGACGACTTTTTTAGAGCACGACCATGCGTGCTGTAAACACATGGGAGCACTTGAATTAGAGCACGACCGTGCGTGCTGTAATCACGTGGGGGGTTAAAAGAAGTTGTAGTGACAAACATTGGAAAAGGAATTTTGCGTTGGTTTGGACATTTAGAACGGATGGATGAAAGAAGAAGTATGAAAGAAGTGTATCGTGCGAGAATGAATGGAAATGTCGGTAGGGGACATCCTAGGCGGACATACGCCGACCAAATAGGTGACGTACTGAAAAAGGACCAAATTAAAAGTCCCCATAACCGACGCGCATGCATGTCGAGGAAGCGAAAGAGGTATGTTTGAACCGAAGCATGTGGCGTTCCATAGTCTCTGCTTACCCCAATGGGAGACATGCGTGACGATATTGAATCCAAGGCTTGAGCCCGAGGTCCGTGCACTAGTCTATTCAGATTTTATGGAATATTAGCTAGTAAACCGACTGCCTTCTGGCCTCCGCAACCCGAAGCGGTAACCATACTTCCCACAATTTCTGTCAAAGATCTTCATGACACTCAGAGGCAAAGGGCAAGTGATAGTTCTGTTAATAATCTAAACGCATTCAGATTTGACAAATCTGTGATGACTTCTGGTATCTCCACTAGGATGTCACTAAAATGAAAATGCTAACTGAACAGTGCAGTGTTTTCGCAAGCAAACAAATTAATATGTAATTATATCTTAGATCGCGGAAAATCTTGGACGACTTCAGAGAAGCTTACGGCTGGCTGTCACAGAACACCGCTGAAGATGCTAGAGTTATGTCATGGTGGGATTATGGATACCAGGTAATTTATTACAAAATGTTTGTACATTTTTAGGTTATATACATATACACAAACATAAAATGGACGTATATGAGAATTTAAGTTAACATATTATTAGTATCAAACTATGCGTAGTTACATATTATGAAATTGTGTTTTGTACATTTTCTCTCGTTGTGTGAATATTTTCTCGTTGGGCAGAACATGTTTTAGCAATTGCATAAAGCAAACAATCTGTGTTCCATGAACTAACTTAAGATTGTTTTTTCACATTCCAATAACATTGATATGCCACAATTGAGAAAATATTATAAAGATGGGATGATTTACTACTTCGACGTTTTGGTATGGCCGGTATGGGGATTCAGTCAGTGCAATTTATGACGAAACGGAGCAACATAGAAAGGTAAAGGTTTTTTTTTGGCTCGCCTCCTATTACATTGGGACCGAAACATAACTGGTTAAGTGTGGGTGTGTAATACACCTCTGCCTACCACTTCGGGGATAAAGGCGAGAAGTTATCTTAATATATAAAATCCTTGCGTTACTGTCTGACTGACAGACACGCTACAGCCGAAACTATTGGACGCAGGAAGCTGAAATGTGGCATGTATGTTCCTTGGGGACCGTAGGGGTGCACTAAGAGGGGATTTCCCGAAATTCCCACGGGATTGGCCAAAACGGGTAAATTTAAAAAAAAATGCAGTCGTAGCTGCTGGCGTCCTCTAGTGTTATTATTTTTTTTATGGCTGTGACCTGATTATTTTCTGCTCAGATCGCGGGCATGGGCAACCGCACAACCCTAGTGGACAACAACACGTGGAACAACTCCCACATCGCACTGGTGGGCAAGGCCATGGCCAGCAACGAGAGCGCCGCCTACGAGATCATGACGATGCTGGACGTGGACTACGTGCTTGTCATCTTTGGAGGCGCCATCGGATACTCGGGCGATGATATCAACAAGTTTATATGGATGGTGCGCATCGCGGAAGGAGAACATCCTAAAGATATTCATGTGAGTTCAAGAACATTTTTTATATTTATTTTAGTAAGGATATGTCCTTATGAGTAACACTTACGAACTAATTTTTACATCCAGATTCAGATGGATAGCAGTAAGAGAAGAAAATGTCCGAATTGTTTACCTTTGCCTTATTTACAAATTGTGTTAGCATATTCGCGAACGCTGTCCAAATACTTCGCACTATTGACCTAAACAAACTGAACTATCAAGAAAATAGTTCTAAAACGAGGTTACCTGATGCTGTGATGCGGACATGCTTATTTTGCCTTGATATTACGTGCAAATTACGGCTAGTAGTATTAGTAGTATTAAAATGACATTGTTTTTTTTTCAGGAAGCAGACTATTTCACGGAGAGAGGAGAATACAGAGTTGATAATGAAGCGTCGAAAACTATGTTGAATTGTCTAATGTATAAGCTCTCATATTATCGGTGAGTTAATATAAAATCATTCTATCAAACTACTTACTATTCTTCTATAAGCCTAACTAGGTGAATATATTAATAATAGTATATTTTGATTGTACTTATGCGATAAAATTAGTCTGTTGATACCGAGTTAACCAGTTGCCCCCACCACATTTCATTCTGTTCGCTTCGTAAAAGGTAACTAAGGTTTGCTTTTGTGTATTTCGTAAGCAAATAGTTTCTTTGGGCAGACATGGAAAACTCGACATTAACCTCTCGTATGCTGGGTTACCAGACATAATTATAAATCTATTGTGTCTCGTGCAGATCTGCTCTTAAGCATACGAAAGGTTAAACTCTATACCAACTCGTTTGGCCAATCTGGTATTGAAGGCCAAATCCTATTGACTCACACCCTTGGGATGTGACTAAATACAGGCCTATGTCCAACAGTGGACTACGGAATGCTGTATGATAACGCGATTGAATATTGTGTAGATACTCATAATATATGCTTATAGCGATAATGAGAGATCCTATGACACAGAGCCAGTGTAAAAACATTTGTTTTAATTTTTAGATACGACAGCGGCGGTAGTCCGCCGGGCTACGACAGAACGCGCGGGGCGCTACCCGGCAACCGCGGGTTCAAACTGACGTACCTCGAGGAGGCCTACACCACCGAGCACTGGCTTGTCAGGATATACAGGTACGGGTATAATACTCATGGGGAACAGAACCGCGGGCCGCACGGTAATATATACAGATAACAAGGACTTGTCACGGAAATATACAGAAAAAAGCGATGTCACCACAGACGATGGGCCATTTGCTTTCGTGCCCCGCAGGCCCGGGGTCGTGTACGCTTGACGACCTGTATGAGGCAAGGCCAAATGCCATTCGAGTGGCCGAGTTTTGGACCAAATCTATTTAATGTGTTAGCCATCGACACGATAAGTAAGTCAGTACAGAAAAAAGCAAGGGTAGTTTCCTCCTTTTTTCTATTTATTTACGTTGGTGCGTGTGATAGCACCGAAGGGCCTCAACAATATGATTCAAGAGTAATTTAGAGTGCTCGCGGACTAATATCTGCCGAGGCTCATTTTAAATAGCATACATACATACATACACAGACTCACGCCTGTTTCCCCGAAGGGGTAGGCAGAGGCATATTAAACGCCCACTTTTCGCCAGTGTTTTGATCCCACGTAATAGGTGGCGAGCCTATAATTGCCGCTTATCGGGATATTTTGTTTGCCAGAGCCTCGTCCGTTGACCAGCAGGTGCACCACGCGGCAGGTGAGGTTGGCGCAGGACCCTAAGTTCTTGGTGGGAACCCTATGCACAGCATGTTGCCTAAAACTAAAAGTAATTTTTTCTATTTCTCTTTCAGGGTTAAAAAGCCTGATGAGTTTAATCGTCCGCGCTTGCCGCTTGCGAAACGCACCGTCCCGACAAGTAACTCTATTTCTAAAAAGGTAAGATGAATATTTTTGATTGTAGTCAGTATAGCACATGAATATTACTAATTCCACTAAAAATATAATCAATTTGTATAACCCCATTGATAGAGTTATCTAATGTGAAATAGTCCTACCAAATCATGTGGATATTTATACCTTTTAGCAAGTCACTGAATGAGAGATTTAGTTTGTTAATTGGCATATTGAAACTAACTGTTTGAGTTTTGTGGACTAACGTTGTCAGGGTTTAGTTCATGTGACCCATTTACACAATGGCCTTTCACATACCTCATACTCATACCTCAAAGATCTTCAGTAATCTGTTAGATTCAGATTTAACAGACAACTTTGTCAAAAATAATAAATCATTGAAAACATTCGAATATTGATGAATATAATTAAACTGTGATTTGAGGCGATCTAGTATAATAGGGAAGTTTCCTGCAAATGAAATGAATTATACAAGTATTTTTATCCAGTGAAATATGTCAAATTAATGGTAGTTTCATTCATCAATTAATGTTAAAACTTTATTTAACATTTTTTATCGACAATTTATTGATAATAAGTATTCTATTTGACAGCAAAAAACTATGACGTCACTAGGTATTATCATAGAGCATAGATATTTATTTATAGAGATGTTTTTCTTATTGGCGCTTTTAAGACAAACTTTCTGCGACCCAAATTGCCGCTTGGCGGCGTAACAGTCGCGTGAGTGTCAGTGCAACAGCTGTCTATTTCTTACGCCAAAGCAATGCAAGACAGATGGCGAAAGCGCCGCCAACGGCGCCAACTACGAACTACACTTATGACAACCGTCAATACGCCAACTTTAATCGGCACATGACATCCTTAAGAAATAAGCTTCTTTAATGTAAATCATCTGTATTCATTGGTATTATTTCATACAAACGCCGTAGAAAAGGTCGTTTTTGACATTTCATTAAAAGTGCTTGATTTGACTAGTTGGAAACAACCCTATTATTATTATACTTCTATCATTTTACCAAGTAACATTAATGAACACCAAAGGCCAATTGGTACTTTCCGTAATAATATTTGTTACGATCCAGCAATTTTTAATCAGATTGGCCGATTAAGTATCTCTTTTATTTAAATGGAAAAAGACTCCCACTAACATTAATTGGTAGGACTATTACGTACTTAACATTATAATAAACTATTATACTAAAGGTGCGGGTATTGATAAAACCGTTTATGTTTGCAGCTCGCCCTAGCCGGCGGATCGACGGTATAGTAACATGTTGAGTTCTGTTGACGATGTATGTAGTTGTACGACGCGTCACGCGAGCTTGTGTGTGTCACGTCATGTTCACGCTTCATGTTGTGCTCAACGCATTGTATTGTCATGTGTCCTGTTTGATTTTAACGTCACTAGTATCTTTATCATACTCTATATTAGTAAAGTAGGCATTGAAAGATATGTATCGTTGATATTCTGTAGTCAAAATTATTTACTAAATGCAACAGAATTATTATTTGTCCTCGACTCCATGAGTATATAGTAGAATAAAGAAAATACACGAAGCAATTAGTATCTTTGTGATGGAATCATTGTCAGTCTGCCATAGGCCGCTGCTGGATAAAGACCCTCCATTGGCACGCCACTGACTCCGATTTTCGGCTTTTCGTGTCCTACCGCTTTTCCAGAGATTGAATACTCGACATAAAACTCTGTTGTAACTCGCCGCCGCTAACGTAATATAGCAGGCTAAATGATCATTTTCACTCACAATGGTATAGTGACGCAAATTTCAACCACTAGATACGTAAATACAGCAAGTTGCTGTTTCTCTTTAGGTATTTGTGCATACTACACCGAGTTGTATTTAATATTTATCTGAAGGGAAATTCGATGTGTCGGCCGTTTACACACTATTCTATTACTAATGTAGGAGTAGCGTGTACTATTAATATGGCCATATTTTTGTTGAGCAACTTATTTTTTATTTATTTAGTTGGGTTTATTTTTGTTATCTGATCAGTTGATAATTTAATTATTGCGTTTGCGCATGTAAATAACGAAATGCTATCGAAATTTACTATTGAAAGTGAATAATCTCAAATTGGATTATCTATCAGGGCTTTTTTGGTTGAGGTCTGTGCAATCTGGTTAGACATGTCAAGTTTTAAATAGTAACTATTTGCTGTTTTGTTGAAAGTCCATTTAATTTCATCTTATATGTTGCTGCAATTTCATAGTGTTTTGTCGCAAAAAAACTTAGTAAGTAATGTTATAATATAATCATTAGTTGCCGGCCGTCATCCCTAAGTTTGTTAAAAACATCGCACTTCATAACTTACTAAATCAGTGACCCACCCCTCATGTCGTCACAAAATAATATCTTATATTAAAGTTGTTGCAACTTCTACAAAATTTTTAAAAGAAATTTCCATTGTTTGATTTCACATTTTTTAAAGAAAATTAGTAAAGGGAATGTCAGTAAATAGCTCCATAAAATGTATTCTGGTTGACCGCTTGACTAGTCATATATTAGCTTAGGAATTGACAAAGGGCGATTTTTAGTTAGTCTTTTTCTTATAAATCAATCTTATTTTGACAGAAAATCGTAGACTTGGAATTAGAGACTCGAATTCTAAATCGATCTCCCAGATTCTTCATAAAGCTGTTTAAAGTTGATTACAATACATAGATTTCGACCCAAATGCTCGGTCGTCTGCTATTCCCTATAATTTTCACCCTGATCTTCATATTACCATAACTTTTCTTATTTGCAGTAAAATATTAATTAGTATGTTAGAACATGCCTCATAATCAACAAGAATTAATTTATTTTATTTGCTTATACTGACTCAATATAAAGATACTTAACAATATTTTGAAAGGCAAGCTTTCTATTTTTTAAATCACTCTAAACCGCACAAAGTAACACTCAACTGGCCATAAGAGGCGAGTCAATTATTTTTGCCTGCAAGTGAATGTCGTTTGTTGTTTTTTTAGCGATCATCGCATGTTTCAGTCGCGTATCATTTGAAAGAATGTGTCTGTTTGCTAAGCTTTTGGTTATACTCGTCGACATATAAAACTGAGTTGGTGTTTTTTTCTACAGACTTCAAAAAGGAGAAAAGGCATGATAAAGAACAAGCCGAGTATCGTGAAGGGTAAGAAGGCGGTGCGGCTGGAGTGACGGCGGCGCCGTGCGCCCTGTACACGCGCCTGTCATAGCTCATGATTGTATGCCTACTCTACTCGACATGCCCACTAAACACTCATTTCTACATTGATTAATGCAAGTATAGATGATTAGTGTATAAAATAACGAGGGTGATTCACTCAAATTTATAGGGCACTTGCACTAATCAGTAACTGTTTACACGTAAGTGCTAATCACTACGCATCTGCATTGCTCACCTACACTCGCACTAATCATAATAGAAATGAGCCTTAACCTACGATGAGGATAACTACACACAAACTGTTCATTTCTTCGCTGCATTTCTCTGAACTTAATTCTTGACGTGTGTTTTATGAAAGTACATATCATATTTTTCAAATGTGATTTTTAGCTTTGAGATTTTTTGCATTCTACCTCTTTATATTGTAATTACTTGTTAGAGTTGAACTGTATGCTACGTCTGAAAAGTTTTATAATTTTCGTGTGCTATCATCCTCTTGTAACGTGAAGGCCTAGTGTGCAACAATAGGTATTGAGTATTAATCTAAATGTATCTAAATTGTTCATATATTGCAGTGATTATTGTATTTCAGTATAACTATTACACACAGAATTATCAATTGGCCTACTTAATATGTATATACCTGTTTAAAATCACGACTAATATTCAATATTTTTGTGTAAAGTGTTTAGTGAACGAGTGTACGTCATACAATTATAATTTATAATAGGTAAAGTTGTATAACTATGTGTATGTGATTTTAGAATAACGAATACAAAACACCAGCCGCCACTGATGGACTATAAACTGATTGACTGACACCAATATTTATGTATTTTAGTCCATTAGATAAAAATGTTTCTAAAAATTTTATAATTTAGTTTATCGACTCTAGCACTGCGAATATTGGTGTTATATTAAGTGTTGGGTTGTACCCCGGCGGACACTTGGATGCAATAATTCATTAAAATTATAATTATTACAGAAATAATTAATATATTACTTTATGCACGTTCTAATGTCGGTTATGTAAATAAACGCTTCATTTACATTGTATATGAAATGATTTTCGTCTTATCCATCACTACGACATACTGTTGTACGCGTGTGTAATATAAACTTTAGTCCATTGGAATTATATGTATGTGTTTGTGTGTGGAATTTTTATTAACAAAGGTACTCTTCATCAGATAATAAAAGCAAATAGATAGAACAGTAATAAATAAGCAATATAGATCCATAACAAGTCAATGTAGATAGTTTCAATTTGATGTCATTACGGTTTTTCATTTTCAGTGTAATTAAGTAACAGTTATTGTACCCTACCTTACATAATTTCGTTGACAACAGTTTCTTTTCTAGGACTTGTAAGTGAGGCGACATGAGTCGTTACATTTGCTCAGTCTTCGACGAATGACGCGTATTCGCGCGCTTAACAAAATTTGTCTGAAGAGAATATTTGTAATCACTACGTCCATTTGTATAATAATTAAATTTATATTTAGTGCTATTTCTCCTAATCCGTATACATTGTTTTGATTTTAATTTATTACGTTTATTTGGTGGTTTCGCTTAGTCTCAGTACTTACCACAAGTTATTGTAACACATGCATCGTTGTGGGAATATCAGAAAGAATGCAATAATGTTTGATGTCTTGTTATATGTATCGTAATTTAAATCTAACCAAAGTGAATGCATATTTTGATAGGTGTCCATTAGTTAAATGTTACTGGTTATTGTGAGAGTTGAGTTCCAATGTGAATTTTTAAGAGTGGGTCTCTTTATGTATCAATGATTTTTATGGTGAGAACTTTTGACTTATAGAGTATACGTCACTCTTGGGTTTACGTTTTCCTATTAATTCGTATCCAATGGTCTTTTCTAGAGTTTCTCGATGACAATATTCATGCATATTACATACATATACTATGTATTTGCAGCCTACCATCGAAGAAGAAAATAATAATGCTTCTCACACTGACCTAGCTTCTATACTATAAAATATAATTTTATAAACAAAATACTTCTAACAATAAGTACAGATCGGTTCACGAAAGTTGACCACAAATGGCGGCCGTCGCGCATATGTACATTCATGCACCAATGGCGTTGCTCCATTCTTGACGCATTTAGGGACTGCGTCAAGAACGGAGCCACGCCATTGGCATTCCGCCCGCGCCTCACCCCGCACCTCCACGGGGACCTAAAAAATGATTTCTGCGCAGTGGTCATCTTTCATGAACCGACCTATACCTATTTATTCAGAAGAAACCTAAGACTATCAGCTAATAACCATTTATGGAAACTTAAAGAGACTGCGCTTAAAGTAGTGAACTCACAAACAAAAGGGTTTGAAAGTATTGTCAATATAAATATCTATATATAAATGATAAAGCAAGTGTTTGATGTAATTCCGTGGGTGTTATTGTGTTACGAATTTTTATTTTATTGTTGTCCATCAATTGTTTTGTCGTATGTAACAGAGTTTTATCTATCTGTAGATAAGATTCATTGTGCTCTACAATGTTCTTAATAAACGGATGGAGACGAAATTCATGGTTTTCTTTCAAGCGTACCCTTAGATTTAGCGCCGGCGCACATATGGCGAAGCGCTGCCGAGAGCATTTTCCATTACAATCGACATTATCCTCATTTAAATAATGTCCAAAATCAATTAACATAACAAAATAACTGAGCGGATCGAAGCGACTACTTGCATCCGCTCGCATGCTCTGCGCCGCATTTCGCTGTGTGCCGTCTCTTGATGTCCCTACAAAGGTAGGTTCTTTATTCATACATTTGCTGTAACTAGCGTGACTAGCATCTGCGGCAGCAACTGTTGACATCTCAGGCTTTTCTTGCGGGTGTCACCCAATATAGGCTGCCTCTCGAGCAGCGGAGTATGTTATTGGGTGTCATCCGTAAATGAACGATCGTGTCGGGCGTGATGGTTGTCACTACCCAAAAAACTGACATTCGTGGCAAATCCAAGACTACTGTTTATCTGTATATATATAATTATAATACCCTCTGAATTAGTCAAGAGTCAATGTACCTAAATGTTCTTTTATTTCAGCGATCGAATTCTATTAATCTGGACAATCTGGTGAAGAAAAGCAAGTCCAATATTAATTCAAACCCGCAATATTCGGCGTTTCGGCGATGTCTAATCTAGTAGGTAATGTATGTATCAAATAATCTCAAAGCGAGGGGTTCCCTATTTGATTCCCTCCCAAAGCGATAATTGTATCTTGGAGTGGCTGTAGGGTTGTAAAGTATGCCCTTCATGTAGTTTATAATACTATGGATAATAGTATGGACAGGCATAATATTATGGACGCTAGCAAGCCTTAAGTTTTATGTACTGAAAATAATAATATCAGCCCTGCTTATAACTTGTCCCATATCTGGATATAGGCCGCTAAATAGTATGTTATTTGCTGCTTCATGAATAGGTTCACAAAAAAAAGAAAATAGCGACTTTACAATTACCTACGGTAGTCTATCTATCTATCGTCACGCCTGTCTCCCATTGGGGAGACCTCTCATCTCAGCCTACCCATTGGCATTAACCTCATCATACATGCTCGCCGGTTATGGCTACTTTTAATTTGGCCCTTTTTTATTACGTCACTTATTTGGTCGGCGTACGTCCGTCTTGGGCGTCCCCTACTGACATCTCCATTCATTCTTACACGATACACTTCTTTCGTATTTCTTCTTTCATCCATCCGTTCCAAATGTCCAAACCATCGCAACATTCCTTTCTCAATCTTTATCACTATATCTTCTTTCAGACCACACTTCTGTCGTATCACACTGTTTTTCTCTTTATCTATCAGTCTTACTCCGCACATACTCCTCAAAGCTCTCATCTCCACAGCACTGATTCTACTTTCATGCTTCTTCTGCCATACCCATGATTTGCTACCATACATCAGTGTTGGCGCCAAAACTTCCTGCAGTACAGCAAGGCGAGCCTTACTTGGGACAATTTCGTTACTGATGATGGACAGGCGCCATTCACACTATTTCCTGCTTTCACTCTCCTTTCAACATCTCCCTCACATTTGCCATCTCTCGTAAACATAGACCCTAAATACACAAACTCATTCACTTGTTCCACTTTTTCATCTCCTATCATTATGTTACATTCAGTTATACTCTCTTCCCTCTCTATGACCATGACTTTAGTCTTGCTTACATTCACTTTCATGCCCTTCTTCTTATACGCCTCATTCATTACGGTGACCATCTGCTGTAAATCAGACGCTGACGACGCAAAAAGAACGTATAACAGGGTCTTAAACACAGATTCACCCATTCTTAATCCACATTCAGACTCTTTCAGATCGGTCAAACAACTGTCCATGAATGGATTGAACAGTCAAGGAGACGCTTTACATCCCTGTCTAACACCACGATCAATGTTAAACCAGTCCGTGTAGGCCCCGTTTATTCTGACACAGGCACTTGAATGCCTGTAGGTATAAGGATTCAAGTGCCCGTATCAGACTGCTGCTCACTCCATACACAGAAAGTGTTGACCAAAGTTCATCCCTCACCACTCGATCGTAAGCCTTTTCCAGGTCAATAAAGGCGCAGAAAACCTTCTGGTGTTTACTTAAAATTTTCTCTGAAATGCACCTTAAGGAAAAGTCTATAAGACCTACGGTAGATGGCGAACAAATAAGGCAACTGCATCTGCGATTTTTGCATGCGAGTACTCGAAAAAAATCATGTTTTTCGAGTACTCGCATTATGGATTAATCTCATGCAAGTTTCCTCATGATGACCATATACTTAAGCAAGTACGCATTTAATATCGAAAAGTTAGTGGTGTCGTGTGCACCTTGGCTTTGAACTCCAGATTCCTCTGCGTGTGTTATTAGTCTCCCTACTAGATTATCTCGAAACTCTTATCGCAAAAGAGCTGGTGGCGTGTGGGCTAAAGCTTATATATGTACCTAAAGGCCAATAGGTATCATTCTGTCACCGAGGTTCGACCACGTACTCGGTGCCAGTAATAAAGGCAGCGAAAGCCTATCTGAGATGTTAACAGACTTCCATATTGAGGATATTTGATTGAAACCCATGGCGTGCACCACTGGCTTTTCGAAGTTATGTGCGGGTAATAATGTAAATCATCGCTGCCCCCGTTCTTCGGAGGGCAGTCTGTCCCAGCTGTCGGGTTTTTCACTCATTATGGAGAGTCAGTATAGTTTGATCATGGATGCGCTATCCATTAGGAAATCAGATGTCAGACAGCAGTCGCCTCGTAGATTCTGTCAAATTTGCTTAGACTTGAAAGCGAACCCTGAAATCCAAGATCTTGGATGCAAGGAAGACAACGCTAGGTTGCGGCAACCCGATAATGATGACTCGGAGTGCGTTAATCAGTGTTCCGATGAATGATCGCAAATTAGTTAGTGGTTTAGATAAATTTGTGGTAAGACTACCTGTTTTTTATTACTTAGTTATTAATGTAATTTTATATAGTAATAATTAAAATTTATTTTATATGGTAATTTTATTAGTTGATAGAATGACGTGTAAAAAAAAGAATTGACTTTCATCATATATGAATGATAATATAATGTAATGATATAAGGAGTAATGTACCTAATGACCATGTGTTTAGTCGTTTAACTACTTAGGAGGCTTAGTCTGAGTTCAGCCACCGCATTTCTCACTATTAGATTCAAACCGCGCCGCGCAACGCGGCGTTTAGCGCACTGTTTAGCCTGCGTCAGGGTCACATCGTTGAAGCACTAGGTGAGACAATCAGTGCGTCAAATCAAGGTGAGACTCAGCAGGGCTGGCCCAAGCCTTGCTTTCCTTATATAACATAAAATAAACCGTAGGTGACTGAACTTGACACTTGACCTTGGTTTAAGTTACTAAGTGGACCGAAATGACCATTAACTGACGATTCTTTGACTGGCGAACCGGCAAACCTGTGCGTTTCCTTAACGCATGACATTTGAGCTCATGCTCGTTCATCCACCGATTCTCTGCATCGACAGAAGCTAGAATTATTTACCGGACACGGGATTGGCACCGCACCTGCAGGCGTCGACGCTTGTCACACGTTGGAGGTACACACGCGCTTGACAAATACTGTAAGAAGGGCTCCTAAACTGGAAGTGACCATCGCCTATATGCAAGGAATGCTGATCTAGCTGCCTTTATCATGCTGAAGGCTAAAGAGTAATCAATAAATCGTTAATGTTACAGTGCGACTCAACTTTACGTTAATATTGTTCGGTGCAATGATAGTTCGTAGGTAGTCAGCAAAAGCCAATACGCAACTTTGTATACCTAAGTAGAAACAGACACTTTACAAAAATTGGGCAAGTGCGAGTCGGACTCGCGCACGAAGGGTTCCGTACCATCATCTATAAAAGAAAATCACGTTCGTTGTATGTATACTTAAATACTTTTTAAGTTTCTACCTGTTTATTAAGATCGAGTAACAAATTGCTTATTTGTTTTACATATTCTGTGAAAATTTAAAGCGTCTACCTGTTACAGTTAGTAATTTTGAGCAAGAAATACGAAAAATAACACTTTTTTTGAATGGGACCCCCCCTTATACAGACGGACAGACAGACAGACAGCGGAAGATTAGTAATAGGGTCCCGTTTTTTACCTTTTAGGTACGGAACCCAAAAAAAAGTGCTCAGTCAGTAACAAACAGTAAAATAGGTAGGTATCTACAATAAGCCGCCGTGTAGATGTGTATCTTAGTGTGTGGTGAATGTAGAGTACTTAACTGCCCAGAAATATTTGAATAGACCGAGTGCACTGTGCACCTGCCATATGACCGTTAAGTAATCTTACTAAACTACTGTCTACGGGTGATATTTCAGAATTAAGTGTCCTCGAAGGCTTAGCTTTGAACGTAATCTGCATGGGACGTTACTAAGAGGGTGGCCGTTGGGACACCTTTGTCATTAGCAACTTGATAAATATTTAAACAGACTATGGTCCTCCTTGTGAGTTAAACGCATGATGTCTTTGGCTACTTTAAGTATCTGTAAATTGCCACATGGGTCCTGGCGAATGTACGAGTAGAGGTAGTGAAAATAAAGGAATTTAATCAAGCATTAAACTTAATCTTATTATATTTTAAACATAAAGTAGGTAGTATAAACACCAGCGTCTTGTTTTACGCCGGAAATGCATAATTATGAACGCCTTCGCACTTACTAAAAAAAAACAGGTAGGCACTTTTCGATGCTATACTTTCCCACATTAGTATTCAGCCACTACCTGCGATCAACAATCCATTATTACAGCTCCAATTACAGGGACTTGTGGCACCCCTATATGTTTATTTAATTTGAGCTTATCCTCTGTTTGTTCCATTGAAAGCGACTCTTTTACTGTCCACCTTAAACATACGATACTCGCTTAATTTCACCTATACAAGCCACTGGAACTTTGACCAGTCGAACTCAAAGAGAAATGCCTATCATCATCATCATCCTCTTAGCGTTATCCCAGTTTTAATCTGGGGTCCGCTTTCAAGTCTAACCGGATTTGGCTGAATATTAGCTTTTCCACAGAGCGACTAGGCAGTCGCTGACCTACGCAACCCGAAGGGATAGCGATATTCCATGGATTAGACTAGTGTCAGTTAATTTAGAAGGTACTGACGCCCTGTAACGATTGTCAAAGATCTTCATGACAACCGGGACCGACGGCTTAACGTGCTCTCCGAGGCACGCGACAAGCGATAATTAACAATTCAATACGCACATAACTCCGAATAGTCATTGGTGCGCGCCGTGGATTCGAACCCGATACCCTCTGCATGGCAGTCTGTTGGTATATATCCACTCGGCTATCGCTGCCTTAAATGACTCTTCTCTCTCAAAGAGAAATGCCTAATAGATCACACAGAGTAATATGTATTTCAGACAGTGTTCGCGTACATACTGTAAGTTTTTAGTTAGCCTGTAACTTTAGTGTTGGAGAACTAGTGACTTGTAATAGAAGTGTATCTTATGCTAAGCGTCGACTGATCGACATCGTACGCATCGGCCGCATCGCATTTTCTTTCATACTGCGTCCACTGTGTCGGCAGCGATCGGATTGCCGACGCAAGTATCAGTGATCGAACATGTACTTATTTGTGAGAATGGAAGAAAGCAAAGAGGAACAATTTGTCGTTATTGCTTGTTTGTTAGTAGAAGATGAAGAAAATGCAAACACATCTAAAAAAAGAAAACAAAATGTCTAGATACACGACATTCAGTATGACGTCATCGGCACGCATCGCAAAAGTTGCCTCTCGGAGCATCCGAGTCGGCATTGCCGATGTGCGACCCGTACGATGCCGATCAGTGGACGCACTTGTATGACTTTCTATACAAAGAATACTATGATCCGTAAAATGCGATGCGTCCGATGCGTACGATGCCGATCAGTGGACGCTTAGCTTTATAGTCACAGGCACTAGCGATCCAGTCATTAGAAACAGGGTTGACTGTGGTGTGAAATAACCTAAAATAATTATTCTTTTAGCAACACATGAATGTGTACCTATTTATTGTGAAATTGATATTTATTATTATGTGAAATAGTTATTTGTGCAACAAGAGAGCAAAGTTGTTTTTTGTTTCGAGTGCTGATTTTGAGTCCCGAGCAAGCGAAGGATTCTATGATTGATTCACGAGCGTAGCGAGTGAATCAAAGTTAGAATCCTGAGTGTAGTGAGGGACTCAACAGCACGAGATGCAAAAAACTTTGCTCTCGTGTAGTACACATAACTTTTCACCTCAGCAGTGAGAAAACGTCATATTACTTAGGAGACATACAAATTTACAGGAATAAATTGAAAACGAAATTCTGCATTAATCACTTGTTGTTTTAACTCTTCTGGTGTTAAAGTATAGTCAACATCGATAGTTTCACTCATCTTTTTAGATGAAGTATTTTATAATAATATAATTTAACACGTTACGCTATACCCTATCAGCATCAGCAAAATGTTTACCACAGACTATATGGATACATGTTTACTTTATTCCCGCTATTTTTTTTAAATCGCGTTCTGATACCGCGTCCCTGATGTTTATTTTTCAAATGTATCATTGTTGAAATTCCAAATAAAATTGTATTGGTTAAATACCAATTTTATACTATTATTTATACTTATTTTTATTATAATCTAATAATATTTTAAACATATAAACAATAACATTTAAAAACAACATAATTTCTTTATTTAAAAAGATATTTGTATATATTGAAATTTTAGGGTATAACGCGTTTCCGAACGTGTTTTCTTTGAGGTCGGATTCCAAAATCGAATTTCGATGGGTTTGTTTTTTTCATTCGCTTTTTTATATGCATGTGAAAGAGACAGAACACAGTAAAATTCGAATGTTTCAAATTTATGGCTGAACAATGTCAATTCGTGGCACTGAAGATTGAAAAATTAAAAAGCTACTTTGCCTCACGCTCGAATCAAAATCGCGTTTTGTTCACTGTTGTCTCGCAGCAAAAGCGGCATGTTTGAGCTGCTGTGGTGAAAATAATTATTACTATTTAGCGGGCAGAACAGTAGACTGCCATCAGGGGGCCAATTCAGCTATTTTTATATGACATTGATATCATATTTTGAATGGATTTAAAAGCGGTATTCTGATAACCTTATGTCATTATCGTATAATTTAAAATAAACAGTTCGTCGTTGACACGTACGATCTCGTTACAATTTCATTCAAATATCATATAATTTAGAAGAATACGCTTTTTGTGACGTAAGTATGACACTGACATCATATCGAGACTATATTTATGTAGCGGAATTGGGCCCCAGGTTTAAATCCTTTAGCCCCTCAATCCCCTCCTCTTGCTCCCTTGCCTGAACAACGGTATGTGCGAGGTTATAAGCGTATTACATTGTTATTAATCTGAGTTGTAGAGTTAGAGTAATTAATATAACCACCTGTAATGGCGATTTTGACAGTCTTTACGAGCAGTCACTAACTACCAGTACCATTGTGTCGTAGGATAAAAAACGGTTCTGCTCAATGAATAAATCGTCCTTAACTCATTAAGAATTTAGAACTAAGTACGCTTCTCGTTACGTAGAAGACAGAACGTATACAATTGTTATATTATACTATAGCCCAACAGATTGCCGTGCAGAGAGTAACGGGTTTGAATCCTCGGCGCGAACTACTGACTTCTCGAATTTATGAGCATATTGAATTCTTATTTATCGCATGCTCTGTGCCTCAGAGAGCACGTTAAGCCGCCGGTCCTGGTTGTCATGAAGATCTTGGGCAGTCGTCATAGGGAGTCAAAGACCTCTGAATAACCTGAAACTAGTCGAAATCTTCAAATGTTGCTATCGCTTTGGTTTGCAGATAGGCAGTCATTCGGTGAAAAAGCTAATATTTAGTAAAATCTGGTTAGGTTAGTAAGCGGGCCCTGGGTTGCAAGTGGGATTACGCTAGGAGGATGATGATAACATACTTACGAACTTTAAACACTGGTTAAGCTCTTTAAATTCTTTTATCGCAATGTGATGCGTACCGTGGTCTGAGCTGCTTCGGCTTGCCGCGGTTGTTGTAAAACTTGTAAAATGTCCGCTACGTTTCCGCGTAGCTTGCTACGGAAGTCTACGAAATGACTGAGTCTACGGTGGCGACTGCCCTTTGTACCTGTTTGGACGGTAGAGGATTCGTTGCAGTGAGCTTCTGAAAAAAAGCTGAATAACCAGTAGCCGAAACCAAAAGTATATTGTGTGGTGTCCGTGCCACCTATGTCACCTATGTGTCTTTTGTACTAGAATAAATACGAATAATTGCATGATTTCAAAATGACTATTATATTTGGTTCTGTTGTTCTTAGCGGCGTAACTATATACTTCATTGAGGGACTGTGTCCAGAGGTGAGTCTCAAAGCAGACAGTTAAGTGTGTGTTGGTGTAGAGTACGAGTAGTATGTGAAAGGAAGGGAGAACTCTCGCACAGTTTTGGTTGTCCTGCTGACTACGGACTCTCTGTTACGCAACTGGCTTTTATACTATGTTGGGTGTTGATACACCACATTATTTTATTATTCATCGAGGTAGCCTACTGGTAGTGTTGGGTAGACAAAAATAAAAACAAATTGACAAAACCTTCACCATATATTTATTAATAAAGACAATCTAAAAGATCACGTAATAGTCATTGTCTTAAAAAATTAGTTACCCTAATAAATTTATCAGTATATATAATAAAGATTAATTTTATTACTTATTGTTTCAAGGATATGCCGAAGTTGTGAATAGTCGCCCGGAGAGGAGGGGACAGGGTTTCAGTTAAGTCGTTGTTCTTTGAAAACATCACATCGTTAACAAACATTTATAATTATACTATTTATATATATCTCAATTATATATACTACATCATCTTTAGTCTAAATGCTTATTAAATTTTGGCCTAAAGTGTCTACGCGAAGAATTGTGCTAATCTAAAGAGGTGTCTAATTTTTCCATAGTATGTCAAAGACTTTTGTAATTTACAGAACGTTCAAAAATCACAACACAGAGTGTAATATCAATTATCGTGCATTTGGCACGTGTCGATTAATCGTCTACCGTTATATTACAAGTTAAGTACGTATTAGGTACGTTATGTACGGCGAGCGGCGCGCGCGAACAGCGCGCGGTCTGGCAGACCACGCACCGCACTCGCACTCGCACTCGCACTTACACTCATTACTAGATACAAAATTAGAAGAATATAATATCCATTTAGACTTACAAAATATTAATACTATAGTAACATTTTATGTGTTGACACAAATACAGAAGTACTTACATTTACACTATGTGCCATACCAGGACTACGAGTAGAAACAAGAATTGGATTACAAGAACATTTATAAGCGAACATAATTTCGGTATTTTACATTACACATATTATATATTACATAATTCATTAGCGCTGTATTCAACGGTCGATTCTTTAAGTTACAATATTTAATGGTAACTTTACACTTTCACATTATGATTAGCCTTTTAATAAGTACAATTGACTTTTAGTTATTGTTGTTTTATTTTGATGATGTATTTACTTCGGAACAATACTCTATAGACGTCTTTATATAAAACCAAATAATAATAGTGTCTATTACAGGTTTGATTATTACTGTTATTAGTAAACCCCTAATTTTATTTACTAGGATTATTTAAATGAAAGAAATTATAAAGCGATCCGCACATCTATTCTGACGAAGCAGAATGGAAAGTGGATCAATAAATGCAATTTCCAGTGCTTTTTGGTATTAAAAAATAAAATAAACTAAGAAATAGTATAAAAATTAAAATTGTAAGGCACTTCTATATTTTAGTTGAAATAAGTATGTTTAATCGTCAATCTTAAGTTCATTAATTTAATACTTATCGTTTGAGTGCATATTTCTATTAGAATACAGCGATATACCTACTAGTGAGCGCTAGTAGATGCGCTCGAGTTAGGGCGCTATCAACAAACTGGCGCTACGTTACGTTTGGTTAAAGTAATAAGGGCATCGCGATCGTCGTAAAGCTATACCCTGACTAGTATGAGTTGGCACGTGGAATGGGTTAGTGACGAGGACTACTGCTACCGACGGTTAATGAACAACGAACCAAACGAAACACTCATCTACACGCGGTTGTGCGGAACCAACGAGGACTTTACTGAATTTAGAGCATACCGTTCAGTCTTAATGGCTAAGAGTATTGTTAAAAATTATTTATCTCTGGAGGGACTGTCTTTAATAAATCGTATTACGACGTAGAGCTATCTCCGGCACGTTTGTTTTGAAAAAATATTCAGTATTTACACGATAGTTTTGTATGACTTAACATTTAGTTTATTTAAGAAAATAACTCTGTACGATGTAGTCGTGAAACGAGCGATAACGTCGGTCTATTCGATAGAGTCTAGTCTTGATTAATTGAAGTATTTAATTTACTAACAACGTAATAAATGGCACATCATTCGTAGTTGCATGTGATTCTCTTATTCTTTAGTTTTGGGGTTTCATCAAAGCCTCGCCTTACTCTAAACATGGCCTCTATTTTCTCTAAAATACCTGTGACTACTAATATTTCGATCTAATACGGCGAACCTACTTAAAAAAGTTATAATTAGCGATTTGGCAAAATATTGGCGTATCGAGTTAGAAAGTATAGAATAAACATTTTACCATTAGAAAAATTTCGTCTAAATTGTTAAACACAACCAAATAATCACACAAGTTAGTGATGTACCTACTAATATTTAGATGCGTTATATTGTAAATATTAACATCTAGTGCCGCGAGGTGCGGACGACTCACGACGTAGAACGCGGGGCGCGACGCGGCTTCTATTCAAATAAACTATCTTGATTGTTCGTGTTAGAAATTGTAGAAGACTTCAGGTACTCGTGTGGAAGGAAAACATACTTAATAAGTATCTTGCGCAGATATTAAAAAAATAATACATCTTTAATATTGTTCAATATACTGTTGCCATGTCGCACTGTGCTCTACACGCACTTGTTAATAGTTGTCTGCGCCTCCTCTGAACATATTTTCATTATTAATTCACTGAATAATGATAGACATTAATTTAAATTATTATTTTTTTTATAAATATTCATTATAGTATGAATTAGTATCGACTGTAATGTATAACGTGTTCGCAGGTCAACGCTATCTTCAGTGCGACATGGCAGTGGCCGGTTGTATGTACCTAAGATAATTCTGTCAATAAATATCTTTATTTTGATCTACAGTCATAATACTGTGAGCGTCGCACGCAATTTCATAGATAGTGTTAAACTTTAATCTAAAGAAGAACTTGTTAATAACAATGATTAAATAAAATTCAAGGTTAGTTGGTATAACATGTCTTTTAGGAGGAATTCTGCCCCAAAATTAATTTAGCCGTAGAAATATCGGAAGACAATAAACGAGTAGACTAATAAACATCACAACCACGAAATATTTGTTACTCGACAGATGAGCCGTTAATTTGGGAGCAGCGGACTCTAGGACCGCATGTCAGTCGGCTGACACACTCGCTAGGCATATACGTTGAGCAATCGTTCATTGCCCGATTTGTACCTTTCAAACAATAGACAGGACAGATGAAACTATTATATATAATATACATATATCACAACACTAAGGTACATGTAGACACATTCACATTACATCATTATAAAAAACAAAATGTACCTATACAACCATTCAAATAAATTAACTACTTATACATTTTCAAGTATCAAATAATGGCATATCAGAACAATCAACAAGTAACTTGGTAATAATATTAATAACATAAAATATAGATCATTTGAGCATTCAATAATATTTGTGTAAAAAAATATTATCCCTCCATTAGTTGAGAGCCGTGAACGTTTCGGAATCAAGTGGAAGAGCATAATTAATTAATATTAAAGTAGATATAATTTATGTCTAATTCATGACGGATATCAATTCATTGTTTAGTTAAGATTAGTTAAATACTTGTATGTTCAATGTTTCCACTTGATCGCGCGAGGTCACATGGTTGAGAGGTCTAAGTGGTGCTGAGTTAGCGTCGATATGTGACTAGTAGGCGCGGATGCTGGACTGAGCTCCGCTCTATTAACTAGTTTGTAACCTACAAGTCCTACAACAGATCATTCAACGAAATACACAGTGCATATAACAAAAATATGTCTAATACGACTAGAAAAATAAATAGAAATGATTAACTACAAAAATCAACAAGGAAATGAGCAAACAAGCGAATGTACCGAGCTGCGCTCGCTAACAAAACGAAACATTTGAATTTAAAGAAACGAGGTAGTGTAGTTACTACACGGCTTATATTATCACACGTATAATATCGTAGTAATACTTATATAGATCAATTATTTTACTTTCAGAATAGCTCGCGGCTGATGAAGTAGCATAACTACGAACTACTAGTTCTATTATTATGTACAACATCACATTGCAAGTCACAGAGTCTGTTATATAAAAAACTTTACGAAGATTTATCTATTTATGTGTCAATCGTTATACAAAATATTTTACGCGCTCTTTTCAAGCTTAAAATTTTGAAATAATTAGTGTAATTTCCATATATGTACTTAGTTTATTTATTTATTTACTAGCTACGTATTCCCTTTCTAAATCACGTTTAATTTAATCTAGATTATCTATTTTGTAATTATAATAAATGCTTTGACGGTTCAGCATTTTGTCCGAGTCCGAGCGAGCAGTGGTCGTATGTCGGGCGCGCATGCTCTGGGCGGGTTGCTAGTGCACGCGGGCACTCGCGACTCGCGAGGGACGATGACGCGGCCGGTCGGTACGTTTAGTTACGGTGGCGGTCATTAGTGGGAGCACAGAACGCGCGGTGGCAAAATGAGTGAGCAAGGAGTCGGTTACTGTACGGGCGGTTTGCTTTGGTATTCAGCTGTCGCATGGGATCTGTCATCGGATCTTTCGACCTTTTCATAAGGCTTTTCAAGTTTGGGCCGTTTCGGCTCGGCGTCGAGTGGCCGGTGTGACTTCATGTGTGCGCTACGACTTTTTACTTTGTTAAATACTCTGAAACATAACAGGGTACACTATTAGAAATGGCAACACAAAAAAATAAGAAGTAAGCGGAAAATTAAAAAAAGAAAAGATTAAAAACTTAAAAGCAGAACCTTAGACAAAGCAAAGCGTTAAGCGTTAGTATTAGTGAAAACTTATATACATACAACATTAATACACAAAACATTTTTAAATATATTATTTCTACGATAAGTACGATAAATAAATAAGGATATTACTATCAACCTCTTAAGCATGGACATAAATTCACTTGTCTTAATATTCCAATAAAAATACATTATAATAATAATATTTACATTAAACGCTGTTTTAAATGATAAAATCTATTCATTGTAGCATTAATATACATCTACGTTTTGCCTAAAGTTTGAATTTTGTATACTTTTCTAATTGCAGTTTAACGGCACATATGTACATTATAAATAGTATACAACACTTTTCTTGCTTTTGCTATTTTCAATCTAACAAAATATATTTCTTAATTTAGTTCAAGAATAGTGCTGTTGGTTTAGGCACCATTAATGCTTGGCACAGGGTGTTTTTTGGCAACATCAGCCCTTTAGTCGCTCTATAATGAATAGATATTACATAATTATACAAATGTTTAGCTTAGGCAAACACGAAATTTGGCAAGTAATGACGTGACATGTAATCAACATCTGTAACATTGATCGCGGGGGCAGACGGCCGACACGGGCGACGCTATGTAACATGTGTACGATTTAACAAAATTACTGTCATGTTAATTAGCATCTGTAAAATATTTTTTGACATATATTCGCCCATTGAGTTAGTAATTATAAAGCTGTAAATATTTCCTTAATACTTTAATGCATGCACAAAAGGCAATTTAGGTGAAACTTCACGTATTTAACTTTATTTGCAAGGTTTTAAGCTAATGCTTAAGACATTGCAAATAAATACAAAAGGAAAAGGTATACATAGGCATATGAATTTTGGCACGAATTGTAGTTTGTAAATGAGGTTCCACTTAAATTGCGTTTGCGCGATTTGGCTGTAAAATTGATTTAATATTTTTGGAAGCGAAGGTGACGTGCCCGTATCGGAACTTACTTCCCGCAAATCTTGCATGGGAACTCCTCGGTATCGTAGGACGATGGCGAGGAGGTGCACGACGTGGTGTTGTGCGCAGTGAACTGGCCTACAGAACCCTGAATGTAGATAAGTGGCGTGTATTAACATTCCGTCAAGCATTTGTCGCTCACTCGTCAGACAGTCTGAAGACAAAGTGATGAAGTCCAGGATTGTTGGCAGTGCTTACTTGTGTTGAGACATGCTGCTCCAGGCTCCAGCTTCGTAAATACAGTGTTTTGTAATCTTTGGTGAGTTTCTTCCAGAAGTAATAGAATTGTACACATTGTTTCGAGTCTTTTGTTCTTACCTGTGGAATAAAACGAAAAAGTTAAGCTATGATTTTTCATTTCACCTAAAATCTAATTTAAATATAAAGCAGAAAGTATCTTACCAGCTGCGAAATTCTGTAAAAATCTTTATCGTAATGTCCTAGTCCAGCTAAGAAGGCTTCGACTTCATCAGGTGCCCAGCGTGACTCGTGCTGCGTGGGTGCGGCGGGGCGCGACATGAGGCGAAGAGTCGCCGCCCTGATGTCACCGCCGCACTCGCCGAGGGTTTGGAGAGCGAATTCTCGCGTGTGTCCGCCCACTGGCATCGCTGCGCACATGGCTAGTTCCATGAACATTCTCACTGGAAATATCAATGGAATCAGGTAAGTAAAGATTGGAAATTCGTAAAGTTATTGATTTTGTTTATATGTGCGTGCTACGAGTTGTTTGCTCAGTGTACGAAAAATAAATTATATAATTCCGCATTATCTCGTTCACGGTATTAAATCATTATATATAATAAAACTATGTAAGCTGATGATACTATACGTGAAATAATATTGTATGTCTCATCGTTGTATTGTAAACAAGTGATTCATGTATAGAGGCAAAATTTCCTCACCTTCGTTATCATCTAGAGCGTCATTGATGCCGGGGTCCCATAACAGCTGTTCTGGCACGCGATGTAGATCTATACGATCATTACAAAGTTCTGGCAGATCAGCTTGGAAGTCGCGGCCTATGTTAATTTGTGGCAGTCGAGGCTCTTCCAGTTGTGCTAATACATCAGTTTCGGTTGAAGGTAGCCCTGTAAATGAAAGATAGAACATTATATAGCTATTGTACCACATAAAATTAATCATAAGATTTAGTTAGGAGAATAGTGCGCAATGAATAGATGCTATATCGGACTTTAGAAACATTAAATCATCAATTGACACAAAGAACACTGAGCCTTGATAACATTGCTGTATCGAACAACATTTCCTGGATCCCAAATTTTTATATCTCGTGAGGGATTCGAACCAACAACACTCAGTACCATGCGTAACGTTGGGGTAGCCACATAAACTAACTATGCTATTCGAGCAGTTATATTTCAAAAACTTTTAAAATACCTGATGTAAACTCTATTAGCAGACCGGCTCCTTCTCGATCTGGTGGCAGTATGGGGTGCGGTGTATAGTGACGGCTGATACGACGCATACGAGAACGATAAGGCCCGGCTGGGGATGCTCGACGTTTGCGTCTTTGCGGAGACGCTGGTACACTACTTGGGCTCAAAAATACTGCTGGGACTGTTTCTCTACCTTCCACGCATACCTAAAATATACATTATAAAAATCAGTAATCCGTTTCAAAACTAATTAAGTACACTTCAAATTTGGACTTGCGAACCTTACAAATTATATTTACCTGCAGAGACGTATCATGTTGCCACTGTTGTAAATGTGAAAGAGTGGATGTCACCATGCGGCTCTGGCGACGAAAGGGCCGCTGATGTGAAAAGTCACGTGGACTACTAGAGAGGAGTGGATCCTCAGAGTTAAGCATGATCCGTCTTGGTGTTGGTGACGGCTCCAGCGCGTACGCGTCCAGTGATCTACATTCTTCCGGCAATACTTCTTCAAGCGCTTCCTCCACCTACACAAAATAATAAAAATTACACTCAGTTCATGTTTCCAAAACAAACATTTCAATTGAACATTAATTACCTCTTCTTGACTAGACATTGTAGCTGTGAAGAAGGCCGCCGAAAGTGGCGATGACGCACGTGGTGCAGTATGAGCTGGTGAGTGAGCATCGTGTGACGCTGGTGGTGTTGGATACGCCAGTCCCGGCGATGGTTCTGGTTGATTTGAATAACTTCCGCCCGGCGAAGCAGCCGTGTAAGCCAAGCCTGGTGAGTCACCCGTAGAATACGAAAGTCCCGGTGAATTAGCTGTATAACCAATTCCAGGTGATGGTACTGGTGAACCTCCATGACATGCGCCAAAGTCTGCTAACGATTCTGGCAGTGGTGAATTAAGGACAGCAGCTAGACGCCTATTTGAAGGGAACGTGACAGGTGACCGTTCTCTGATCGATGCAGCCACAGTTGCATAATCTTCCAATGAGGCTAATTCTTCTAATTGTTCAGGGGTTGTTGTAAATTGAAAAGTATCTTCATTAAGCGCTGGCGAAAAGTAACCATCGTCTGAATTGAACGAAACTCCAAATAATTCTGGCCGAAAAGTAAAATCTTGTTGCTGTGGTGAATTGCCAGGATCCGATGCGGATCGTTTCACAACCTGCAACAAAAAATTAATGATTAAGTTCAGAAAAAGAACCAAAAATTACCAACAAAAGCTCTGATTCTTGCATTATTATTGTAGTTACCTTAGAATTTCCTTTTTTTAACAGCTCTATTAAAGTAGAGTCTCTTTGTGCTGCGCAGATATTTGTTGTATGGTTTGTGGCCACAGTGACTACCGGTGGTGCTCTTGGTGAGATGAATTGCGTCGAACTTGCGGCAGGTGAGGCAGGTGAAGTCACGGAGTTTCGAATGGTTGAGAGCGGCGGCGGCGCCGGTGCTACGAATCCGGTACGAGATACCACCGTGTCTGTAGTTGTGCCTGGCGGAAAGTAAATAAAACACTTTTAGGACACTATGCCAAAATTTTCAAAAATGATTATGCATATTAAGTTTATTGCAAAGTTTTCATAAGCACAGTTACAGTGTATGGCTTACCTATGGATGGCGTAGAAGTGGCAGTGGCACCTCGACGGCTTATTATCTTTTCTTCGATGAGTGCTCGAACAGAGACAGAAGCCGTTTGTAAAGGTGGTCCCGTCGATTCTTTCTTGTCTAATTTTTTGCTATCCGAATCCTTAAAAAATAATAGAAAGTAAGATTTTGTATTTAGAAAACTCATTTAAAGTAAGTAAATGTACAAAATGTTAGAAGGCATAAAAATATTACCTTTTTGAAGTATCCACCGTGAAGTCGCATGTGTCCATTGAGAGCAGGTATGTTTTTAAACTTGCGGTGGCACAGGTTGCACTCGACCGGTTTGACGTCGCTCGCGCGTGCGCTGCTCGCCCCGCTAGTCGCTCCGCTTGAGGCGCCGGTTGCACTCGCACCACTGCCGCATTTCTGACTGCCTTGCTGTGTCTGTAAATTTCACGATGACTTTTCAAAAGTTCAAAAGACTTTCGAACCTATTACGTACTTCGTAATTTCAAGGTATAAACTTTCGATCTTCAGTAGCTCGTTAATATTCTGAGTTAATTAATGGATTTTGATGGACTCTGCGTAATCCCTGACGTTTTAAAGAAAATTGGTAATTATAGGTCAATCCAAAGCCGTAAATAGCTTGCACAAAGTCTTACGTTAACGCTGGTTTGAACATTAACGGTGAAAAAAGTTCGGTTGAGTAATATTTAATTGTGAAAATGTTCGTACAAAGCGCAACGAGAGCGCAGTGCAGTTATTCATTCACATAGAATTTTAATTAGTTGCGGATTTCCGCGGCACCGCGCGATGGTGTCCCACGCGTCGCGCGGCCACTCGTAAATTATATCTGATAAAATGTTTTAACGTCGGAATAATTCTATTTATGTACATTAGTATTCGAGCTGGCCGTACACGCGCAGTTTGGATCGTAATTATGGAGATCATTTGGCTTAAATAAAATCGGTTCAACATTCCGCAGTGCTAATATTGTACATGGCGTAGATGGCTCAGCCATAAAAATCGATTGAAAATATGCATAAAATACGTAGCAATTTGTGAGAGCTACGAGGCAAAATAATTTCATGGCAACACTGTCAACGTCGGCAGTGTAAGTACTCATCCGAAACTTTCTGCCGTTATTGTCGTCTTGCAAGCAATAATACTTAAACGATACCCCAGGCGCTCGCACTTGTTGGGGCAGATGTATGACGATACTTGTTAAACGACTTATTCCCTTTAAACGTCTCTAGTGATTACTTATAGCGCTTAAACCGCTGCACATCAACTAAATGACATTTTGACGGTCGTGCGTTTCACTCAAATAGCGAATGATAAGTTTCAGACGCATTTAGTAAATGAACGGAGCACCTAGTTAAGAACTAGCTTTATAAAGAGGGCGAACATTGCGTTATTTTAATGAATATTACCCGCGAGGCTGCTCTATGAAGAGTGGCGTAGACGTTATCAGTCATTTATATACTTATCTTAAGGGCTTTTTAAGGGTTTTCACTTGGTTTGTGTCACTCTCGCCATATTTTAAGTAAACGCTCATCGGCAATAATATAATCGTTGCAATAATCCTAAGTTGTAGCTACTTTTCATGGAGGGCTCTGCGATGTTTTGCAATTCGGGAGATCCAGGTCCATTTACAGTTACGACTGAGAAGTAAATATAAGAAATAATGTTTTTTTTATGGAAACTTGTACAGCAATTCGGTAGTCGTTACCTATTTTTTTAGTTCTGAAGCATAGGGTTATTTTGTCAACCACTGAAGTCAGATAAGACCAGACAATAGATAGGTAGTTTATCTCGGACCAGTCACGGTCAATGTCATTGTTAAAAGGGGGTTTCTTGAAAATTCTGCGCAATTTAAATACCGCAGGGTGACATCACTAAGTTACAGCGTTGCCAACTTTCGTAAAATGTATTTAACTTCCGCGTAGCCTTAGTGCCGAACAGGGATTCTGCGTGTAAGAACCAAATTACCGACTTGAATTTAAACAATTAAAAGTTTATTAAAGTGTTATATCTAATTCTATACTAATATAATGAAGCTAAAGAGTTTGTTTGGTTGGTTGAACGCGCTTATCGCAAGAACTATCGGTTCGATTTAAATAATATGTTTTGTGTTGGGGATACATCGGGGAAGGCAAAAAGTGGCTCAAAGCGTGATGCTATATAATATAACGTTTTGACCAACGGGTGAGGAGTAGTAGCCCTTAACGTGGGTATAACCACAGCCTCAGCTAGTTTTATCTATACATCATGATCATCATCAGCCCTGTAATATACTGTCCCACTGCTGGGCACGGGCCTCTTCGCACTATGAGAAGGGTAAGGCCAGAGTCCACCACGCTGGCCAAGTGCGGGTTGACAGACTTCACATCTGTTTCGAGAATATTATGGAGAATTCTCAGACATGCAGGTTTTCTCACGATGTTTTCATTCACCGGTAACCAAGCGATAATTAGCAATCTAATACGCACATGACTTCGAAATGTCTGGTATTGGTGCGCGCCATGGATTCGAACCCGATACCCTCTGCGTAGCGGTCTCTCCACTGGACTATCGCTAGAGAAAACTTCAACGATTGCAAAATAGTCAAACTGATGCGTGTTTTTCTTTATGTCAAAAATACTCGAACAGTTTAAACACCGATGAGTGACATGCCTCACAGCAAAAATGTCGAACGCGACGCAATAATTTCCGAATTAATCCATAGAGACATCGCATAAATATAACGGAATGTCTTTTATTCGAATGGAAACGACAATTTTTGTTATTAGGGTAGACATAACAAAAATTAAAGCTGCGATAGACGATCGTAATGCTTGTAGGGTTGTACATGCCGCATGACTTAACGTATTTAATGGATGTTTATAAAAGTGAGCACCTAAATCAATAGACTTTATATTACGTCTATATGATGCCAAGAAATTATCTTTTGAGCTTTTAAGGAAAATTAAAAATAAAATATTAGACCGTCGCAGTGTTTTAGGTTAAAAATTATGGAAAGCAGGTGTTTCGAAGGCTTAATAGGGTCATTCGTATACTTCGTGCTTTATCGACGATTTCTGTGTCAACCTTGGAATACTTTTACCATTTTGGAAGGTGTATCTACTTAATCTTATCATTTTTAATTCATACTAATATTATAAATGCGAAAGCGTGTCTTTGTTTGCTTGTCATTCTTTCACGTCAACACGAAGCAATGTTATGGTATGTTTGTTTGTGTAGATGGTTATGATGCTGCAGAGTGACTTCAGCTACTTATTACCTTGAGAACTAATTCCTACGTGGGCAAGCCGTGGGCAAACTCTAGATTTATGATCAAATTGTTAAGTTCTTGACAGAATTGGGCCATGAAAACTGTGGGTGGGATCGAATATACGATATTGCGGTCAAAATTTTATGCTTTAATGACACCTATTTCTTAACTTATCACCATTTCTATCGTACGATAGAATGTGCAGCCAAGAATGTCACTAAGCGCTTCAAATACGTATGGTTTGTAATGCTTTAACTGTGTTATGTAAAAGGAGGCAAACGAGCAGATGGATCGCCTGATGATAAGTGATTACCGCTGCCTATAAACACCCGTGACACCAGAGGAGTCACAAGTGCTTTGCCGGCCTTTAAGAAAGAAAAAGAAATAGAAGGAGGAACTTCAGTATTGCGGGTTTTATGTCACGGAGTTAATGATAGTTATAGTACTTAATAAGTACCTATTGTATTGCAGCAATGTACTGTCTCATATTCGTCAGCATTTAGCAAGAGCTCCAATTTTTAAGCCGTTTATACTTTACCCGCAGATATATATACATATATAACTTGCACTAGTCGTTTAAGCAGCTTTAATGATCCCACACACAACTGTCATGGCAGATCTACCAAACAAACCGCTGTATTATGTCATCATTTGTACAGATAAACGTTTTTGACACGTGACTAATAACGGTACAGAGGACACATGTTAAAAGTGGGTCGTACGCGTAATTTATTTGATTTGAAGCTTTTTTCGCGGGCCAGCCCTAACGCGCCATTAGGGCAAGCTCGTTAGGTTAATGCGGAGGTGAGAGCAGATGTTCGTAGCTACGGAACGTTTTTGCTATACATCATCCGTACTGCAGTTGGCTCTAGTGTTGTGCTTTTTTGTTGGAACGTTTTCTTGTAGTAGCAAAATGGCTATTTGGGTTGTATTAACCGAGTGTTGGGCTTATCGTGGTGCTTAACTTCTTGAAATAAAATAGAGACGTTGTTGGCGCTGTGGAATACGAAAGTACAACAGTGAATACAACAATAACATGGCATTATCTGATAAAGTTTTAAGTTGATTTTATATAAACCATTGCCACGAGCCAACTAAAACAGAGTTCATCTCAATCTCATTTCAGTACCTACATCTTTACTTGAACATAAATTTAAATTTTGTAAGCACAATTCACTAGATCTATATAAATGGAATTTACATTCAACATTTAGCAAAGTTTTTGTTGATAATAAGATTAACATAAAAAAGGCGTTTACAAGAACTGCATCCCGTATGCTCATGAGAGAGTTAATAAAGTTGCTTTAGTCACATCTTAGGATGTGATACACAAATGTTTAACCAGAAGACCAATTGATGAGCAAGCATTAAGCTTGGTTGAAATCAATACGATGCGAAATACCACACTAACGACCACAGTTCAGAAATACTGATAGAAAACTTAAGATATAGTCCATAAACGCATTAGATAGAAAAATATGAAGCGAGCAAATGAAATGGTCCAGATTCACTACATCTTTGCTGTATACAACAGATGTGTGTAATCTTATCAAGATTAATAATAACGCAACTTTACGTAAATATGAACACGTAATTACAATAACTATGTATAGAGATTAGGTACGTATATATATACATCAATTGTTTGTTTAAATATATACTTAAGCTTAGATTTAATAAAATGCATCCATTACGAACGACGCTACTTAAAATAAAATAAATATTACTCTTATATCTAATATATAAAATTCTCGTGTCACAGTTTTCGTTCCCATACTCCTCCGAAACGGCTTGACCGATTTTGATGAAATTTTTTGTGCTTATCCGGTATGTATGAGAATCGGCCAAAATCTATTTTTCAAAAAAAAAAAAATTTGCAAAACAACGTTTGCCGGGTCAGCTAGTTTTATATAATAATTAATATTGCATACTCAAATCATACCTTTGGCTTATTAAATGTAGGCGTCTGAAAGAGTTCTGATATCCAATTGTCCATTTCTATCCACTGCACAAAAACTACGCTCTAGTAATAAAGTTAGTTCACAACAGCTGGCGATGTTCTACAGATGAACACAAAACAGTTCGCGGTCAGTGCGATGTTTATCTCACGGTCTTCGCACATAAAGTGACGATACAATGGATGGGAAAGATATCGAAAAGATGACCCCTCAATGAATTTTCGACCTCGCGAATCGCGAGATAACTGGCCAATGAACAACAAAAGGAACGAACTTTGTATGAGGATTAATTTGCATAGACTTTATACAAATATTATCTTGATTAAAACTTAAATACTTCTAGTGAGAATGCCATTTTTTATTCAATTGAGAACAGCCAAATAGAGAATTAAAATGGCACGTTAGTTTTATAGACGCTCTTTTATTTTTAAACGTACAGTTTATCCCAAGTATTTCGTTAAAAATTATGGCTTGTAAAATAAAAGTTAAATACAGGCCGACTAGTTCTGATAAAAGTTTTTATTTCTTGACAGTGAGTTCGAGATTAATTTTATGGAAAGAGCCTTTCTTTTCGAATAAAGTTAGATTTTAGGCTAAATTTATCTTTTAAAAGATTAATCACTCACGTTTTGCTAAAATATTTTGCATAATTGCGTCTAAAAGTATTTTGTCGTTGGATGTTTTACTGAATCTTGTTAAATTATATAATTAATATTATACCCGTTTTGCATTTGGAACACAAGTGTAATAAAAAATCTTTAAAACGTGGAGTGTGGCAGAATAACTCATATCTATTGTTAGAAGTCGTGTGAAAAATTAAAAATGCTGATTTTTGGAACGCAACAAATAGGGGTCAAGTAAAGAATGTCATGAACGTCGAGGGGCGAGGCGGCCACGTGGCGCGGGGTCGCGGGTCACTACGCGTTATGAAAGGTCAAAAGTCTTCACTTTTTAAAATAGGGTGTCTGCTTCGTTCGAGTGGTGCACTTTTTAATTAATTTTTTAATTGCTCGCCTTCGTTTTCTGGTGAGAGTGCCTGAACAGTGCTACCTAGCAACATTGCGCGAGACGTACGTCACTCTGTGGTTCAGTAACACGGATAAATATTATGTACTTGTAATATGTATTTAAGCAAGTCGAAAAGATTTCACGGGACATTTGATGTTCAGCATTTATTGGTAGAGCATTAGGTTTATTTACGAGCCAGAGGGAAGGCAATTTTATAGGTCGAGTGGGGCATTAGAAAATAATCCATTGCACGCGCTATTTCAGTCGATATTAGGAGATAGAGGGAGTCACGTAAGTGGTACGTTAGGTACACGTGTTCAATTATGTATCGAGACGTTTATCGGCGCGGCGGCGGCGGCAGCGTGTGCGGTAGGTACGTCGGGCCCGACACACCTGCGTCCTTGTCACACTACATTATTAATGGACCGAGGAGCGGGATCGCGCGACGTCGCCCTAAAACAATGACACTGTCTTTATAAACGATCCCTTTTCTAGCTAAAACTTCTGAATTATTGTTGGATTTCGCTCCTGAAGGGTTGCTACCGTTTTTAATCAACGTACGCGTGGTTTTGAGGATTATACTATGCATACGTAATGTCTTGTTAATTCTGATAGTTTGTGATGTGGAAGATCGACTGCTTGGATTACCGCGTGTACCAGAGATTATATTTTCACAAGTTCGTGTGTAGCACGCTCGGGATTTTGTTTTGTTGCAGAGTTCGCTATTTTGTGAATAGGTATCTACATTATATATGCTAGTTTAAAGCACAACCGCTTATTCATAGATGAGATGAACTCCTACTTAACCATGCTTACAATTGCTTGAAGATAACCATAATATCTACTTCTTTATACTTACAAGTAGATATGTACGAAGTTTCTACACGATCTTGATTAAATGGAAATGGAATTAATATATAAGTTAGGAAGGGCGAATGTTCATTCTATTTCAATATCGGCGATTGTATCTCGAGAAAGTTTGACATATTTCCTTGCAACAGAGGGGAAAAAATGAAAAGTCTGTGAAATATTCGAACAGATGGCAGCTGAGAAAGAATCGAATTTGGAGCGAAGTTCCTGTGAGTGGGTGGCTACGTAGAAAGACGTAAAATTTGATAAGAGACAGCTACAAATTCTTTCGGGACGTGGTGCGAGTTGAGGACACACTACACCACTCTTTGTTCTTTCAAACTATGTGCGGACCACAGCTGTTTAACAGTTGTTTACCATCTGATGATGTCAAGAGATCAATGGATTAAATCAAATGAATATTCATGCCACCACCTGCTGAGTGATTATGAATTATATCAATCGTTTTAGGCTAAAACAATATTTACAATCGGAACTATTTTTATTAATAACTCTGCCAACGAAATAGTTTCCTTAAAAGCATAAATATTAGCATTGATTAAATACTTAAAGGATATTTAAGTTTTATGTTAGTGAACTAAATTTAAAGATAAGAACTGATAGCAATTATTTTCAAAGTTTCAGCCGTCGTTATAGAAACTCTATCATCAGTATTTTACCTATTTTTTTTCATTAATAATTCGATAAAAAACCGTTTCAGTATTATTAATACAAATTATAATTATACATTCTTCTACCATAGGTTATTGATGTGATACGCTATAGTATTTCGTAACCTTTACATCTGCAAACTGGGTGTCAGTAAGAGTCTTGTATGCCGTCAAAACACCACCTATTAAACATAAAACTCTTGAAGTTTGAACGAAGCAGGAAAACTGCGACGGTTATTAAAATCCTTACATTTTATTAGGCTTGCTCGGTGATAAATCAACAATTTTCCTCAAACATGTTAAAGATGAAACAGAGAGAGACAAAGTACCACAAGACGCCGTGAAGGTTAATGACATCACGATGTTGCAAGATTATTTTGAAAATGGTAATGTTAAACATTAACTTACCGTAAGTGTAACAGTTTATTAGGAATTGCGTTTAAAACCTAGGTACCTACTGTTTCTGTACTGTTTTAGTATATTTACAAGGAACCTAATATCCTAATTTAACTATGTTGAGGTTATAATTATGTTTTTAGTTGATCTTCAAGTAAGCCGATTATGCATAATGTATGATGGTCTCGTAATTCAAACTGTGTGAGAGTGAAAACTTTTGTTTAAAAAGTGGTAGAGTCATGCAGGTGTCAGCATAATTAGGCTGATTTGACTACGGCATTATTCTTTGATAAAAGTAGAAATATATCTTTAACTTTTGTTTTGTGAGTGTGATCAAGGAAAGTCAACTCATATACCTACCTTATAGGGGGACGGGAGGGACAAAGACACGAGGAGAGAAAGAGGTTCTTACTTCTAAAGAGTCGACAAGGTGCGAATTTGTTATGTTACCTCAATGGTGCGAATGATGTCTGGTTGATATTGGCGTCCAGAGCCTTCTCTTAATATAATTATGTATATCGTTTGACGTCCTTACAGATTAAAAAAAAATATATAAACACGAAAAGTAGCATGATTACATGCCTGAGTTTAAATAACCCTACATCGTTTACAAGTGTGAAAAAACAATTAAAATGAAGTATTCTATCGGTACGCTAAACAAAAACATAATTTCATTTCGACTCAATACAAGTGGTCGTGAAAACTGAAAAGAAAACTAGGCAAAATATTTCTTAGTAAGTGCCACAGTTCCAGGTGTGTTCCCAACTCAGTGAGGTGAGAAAGTTGGCGTCGGTCCGTGGAGATGGCAAATGCAATTTGCGGTCTGCGTCAAAAATTGCAGCGAAGTCGGCTCGCGGCGGCTTCTCGCGCCAATCTTCCACCATTCAGTCTCGCCCACCGGGATCGCTAAACATGTATTCACTACTATTGACCACCCCGAAAATTGGTTTCTATTGAAAATACCTGCTACATTTTCAACAGAGAATGAGTTGTTACATGAAAGCGATGACATGTTTGTAAACTTGTTTTTACCCGATTATGGAGCCAAAAGGAGGCGTAATGTTTTTTGAAGACACGGTATGTTGTGTGCGACACTACTTTCACAGTTTATTTCATGATAGTGTGTGCTTTATACGCGTGGAGTCGTAAAGTGCGGCGGTCGGATGTCAGGTTAGATTCTAGGATTAATAATGCATGCTAGCAGCTGTTAAGGTTTCGTGGAGTATTAACACTCTCGTAAAGCATAGTTCACAGCGCCACTTCGGGATTATAAGCCTTGAGCAATTTCTTTTTGCTACGGTACTTTTATTCATGTAAGACTAGTTTTCGCCGCAGGTTAGCTCGGCGGGCAAGTCGATAAAAAAGTATACTTGTTGTATTTCTGTATAATATTTGTTAGAATTATCATTAAAATACATGTATGCCTGATTCTTTTCTATTATCGGCAGACTCTATTAAAAGTACAAAGCTGAAAGTATATCATCGTCCCGATCCCTTTCATCACATTTGATAAATATTGCTTTAGAGTATCTCAATTTATTGTTTATGCTAAGTGTAAGCCTACGTACCTGGTATAGGACAAGACGAAGCTTTTGTTCAAATTATTACTACGAAATCTATTAAATAACTAATCAACTCTTGTACTTCGTAAACAATGAAGTACCTATAAATTATTGTTATGGGCTATTCTACACAGGTGTGAAAACGTATTTATTATAGAATGGCGTGTTGTTTGTGGTATAACGTGTTCCACACTGCATTCTGAATGTTTAATCTTTGAAGCGCTCTATATCGCTATATATCAGCAATTGCTGAATTCATCAGCATAACTATCAGCACATTAAATAATGAAGGCAGTTTTAAGTAGTATAACCAAACTGGAAAGCATCCACAATAAAAACTTCAAAATGACAAAACATATAGACATATAATACAACGTTTTGTATAATCTATTGTGGAAGACAAGTTTATGATGATAAATGACAATCACATTTATGAATTATTCTCTGATATTGTTCTCTGTATTATAAATTTTATTCTCTGATACTGACTGACTACGTTAGTAAAACATACTAAAGTAGTCTCCGTAGCCCTCACTTGGCGAAGGAAGGCTCCTAACTTTTTCCTGATAAATACAATCTAGGTATTATCAAGTTGCGGGTCAATAGGTACCTTTTAGGTATACCTAGGCTAATGTGGGCTGCTCCACTGCGAGATCCTCATACATGACTTGCCAGTGCCACTACGAGAAGCAAAGCGTTACAGCAGGGACTTTACGTCAACTATCTATCAAGCCGTTTAATTTTTCCTCCAATCACCTAGACTCTACTAGTCCACATTTTATTCAATCTGCGGTCATTGAGAAGAAATGTTACAGAAAATATATATCAGTTGAAACAAAAGCAAGCCCAATGGAATAATTAAGCAGCTTTGATTGCATTGAAATTACGTGCAAATGGTTTTAATTTTAGATTGGCTGTGTACACAGACGACTGGGCAGTGTATTAATCGAGTTTATCACGACACGGCTTCCCTTTGTGACCTCACAATGAAATGCAATTTTATATAATGAGATTGCTGGTCTAAAGGAAAATCTGTAAAAGGTTTTAAATCCGTTGCGTTAATGAAATTGCTCTGATCTTTTAATTACTCTGAGAAAAATACATTATTTAATAGTTGGACGGTTGTTTGATTATGTACAATCACTTACTGCTGCTATTTGGTTGAATAGGAAGGAATGTTATGAGAGGAATTCGGGTGACGTTTTGAACGGGTTGTGTAATTTGTCTAACTAAAGGTGTAAAAATTTATTTTTGTGGTGTAGGTACCTAAGCACATTCAGCGCCTCACGCTCATGTATCGTCGTGTGTGTTAATGTCTTATAGATTTAGCTTACTACCTAGATTAACTTAATTTAGTTTATCAGACGAATCGAAATATCACTTAGTCAACATTGAGAATTATTTTACAATATAATTAGATCTTGCAATACATGTATTGGATTAACCCCGTTTCGAGGGCTTGCTGTTTCTGTCTTTATGATCACAGGAAGCTTTAAAACATAATCTTACAAACAAAATCAGTTTGCAATTACATTTACCACTACAAGTTAGAGTATGATAGACAGCTTTTACTACATAGTCTTAAGTTCTGTCATAATTAATTTGGGTCACCTTAGAACATCCAACCCCGTAAATACCTAAATGAAATAAATTAACAATTTGATACTGCATTAGGTATCTACACAACAAAGTATTCCTGTCAACTGTTTCAGATCAAACTAATACTTGTGATAGAGCTAACTAGACTATAGAGCGACAGGCAAATTGTCTTCACTATTAAGCTGCAGCCAATGTCTCAAACATTGATTGGTGTGACGTTTCTATTTCACGGTTCCCTTTACGGAGACACACACGCCAACTGTGCTGAACAGATCACCGCATGACCAATTAAGTTTACAATTACAATAGAGAGAGACAGCATAATTACAGCTGACAGACAATACTGATCGTCGGTACCACTCGCCTCAGGCAATATCCAGAGTACATACACCAACAATTGTTATTAGTACCTATCAAAGCCACACGTGAAATGCGAGACCCAACCACTACCCCTGAAATGCCTAAACGTTCTACCAAACCAAAACCTATCAAAATGAAACCTTAATACCTAGGTCAAAAGTATGAAACTCAATTGCATCTTCGAAAAAGTTTAAAGGTGATATACCGCAGCGGTAAACCGACCGACGAGTTACAGTTAAAACCGCTATTACGTGCGGCGGGATACCGTCGGCAAAAAAGCAACAAAGAAATTAATTGAAGCTGTTATTAAAGTATCTATTACATGCATGCGATGGATAATTAATTACGGCCAGCGTAAATCAAAGTGTATTTTCTGCATGCTTTTAATTAGTTGAGATCTCTCCTTATTAGAAATTATTTTGTATGGCAAATAATAACATTATATGCGACGTCTCATGGCTAGCAATTACCGAAGTTTCTGAATGATATAGGAAATAGGGCAGCGTGAATTTTTGTAAGAATATGCCCTGAACTTCATTTATCAGTCTGCTCGGATTTAAGCAAACTTTCAGGTCTAAGCCTTCTAATGGCTTGACTTGACTAGACGCGGATTATCCATTGTATTGTAACTTTAGACTCAATACTGACTAATTGACTGACAAAGATTTATTTTGAGTAAACTTCTGTAGATCAAAATAATTTAATCCCTGAATATTCAAATGATACCGATCGTGTAATGTCGAATACAAAATAAACATCATAAAACTGAACGATATAGCTAGCACAAAGGCTTTAAAATAATCCCTACAGTTTATGTAGTGCACCGAACATGCATGAAAGTGCACAAACATTTTTCAAGGCTTCCATTTCAAATATTCGGGTGCGCCGAATTACGCGAACTCAATCATATTTTCACCACAGCAGCTCAAACATGCCGCTTTTGCTGCGAGACAACAGTGAACAAAACGCGATTTTGATTCGAGCGTGAGTAAAAGTAGCTTTTTAATTTTTCAATCTTCAGTGTCACGAATTGACATTGTTCAGCCATAAATTTGAAACATTCGAATTTTACTGTGCTCTGTCTCATTCACATGCATATAAAAAGTGAGTGAAAAAACAAATCCCTTCGAATTCGAAATTCGATTTTGGAATTCGACCTCAAAGAAAACACCTACGGCAACGCAAAAAAAAAAGATATTTGTAATAGAGAAATTACTTTTTGTATATAATATTGTTTACATGTTTAATAATAAATTAATTGGATTTTAATAAAAATAAGTCTAATCAATAGTATAAAATAAGTATTTAACCAATATATTTTTATTTAAAATTACAACAATGATACATTTGAAAAATAAACATTAGGGACGCGGTATTAAAACGCGATTTAAAAAAGTAGCGGGAATAAAAATTTCGCCGATGCTGATACAGTAGGTATAGCGTAACGTGTTAAATTATATTAATATATAAAATAATCTAAAAGATGAGTGAAACTAGCGATGATGACTGTACTTTAACACCAGAAGAGTTAAATCAACAAGTGATTATGCAGAATTAAATCTATTCCTGTTCATTTCTATGTCTTCTAAGTAATATGTGTTCTCACTGCTGTGGTGAAAAGTTATGTGTGCTACACGAGAGCAAAGTTTTTTGTATCTCGTGCTGTTGAGTCCCTCACAACGCTCAGGATTCCAACTTTGATTCACTCGCTACGCTCGTGAATCAATCATAGAATCCTTCGCTTGCTCGGGACTCAAAATCAGCACTCGAAACAAAAAACAACTTTGCTCTCTTGTTGCACAAATAACTATTTATATATAACAATAGATAGTCAATAAAGCGGTTTATAGTGAAGAGCGCCTCGGCAATGTTGTTCGAATATAACTGCGGGTTTGTAATTATGTGTCAGTATTTGTGTCCGCCTGTATTACATCCTGCACGTGACGGCAAATCAGGGGTTCGATCAAAGTGAATGCTTTTAATAAACCTGCCGGACGCATACCTGATGTCTTTTTAATATTGAGCCCCCGCTGACACACGCTACATTTAATGCCTGCTTTGCCGATAATTCTCGCACCAAGGCTCATTTTACCCTGGTCGCTCTTGTACCGCCCCGCTTAGTTCAGTTTTAATTCGGTGTTGTTATATTTTGGTGTTTGGTATTTAATAATCGGATGTAGGAAGTCTTTGAGCGGCATTTTCGCATGTAATATGTTGGAATTCTTTGTGCTTTAATTATGTGAACATTGAATGGAGCGGCGGGCGATGCGCTTTGGTTTGATCTGAACTGCATTCTGCGGTTTCATACGCGTGCTCATGTTAAAATTGAATGCTAAAATTTTCAGTATATTGTATTGTACGAAATATGTATGAAATATTTGTATCTTAACAGCTATTCCAATTAGTATGAAAAGCATTGAATTTCGGGTCTTCGTCAAATCAGTTAATTGAATTCAGTGAATACACGCATCTATTGAATAGACATGTCGCAAAAAACACACGATACTAAGGGGCTTATAAGAATAAATAAGTCTCTAAGCCTATTATTAATAATACCACTGCATTTTTTTCTCATTGGAAAGTTCCCAAACTAAATCTGGTCCATTCAAATAGGGTTGCAATGCAATGCGAAATGTATAGAATCTAGTAGCGATGGAACTGGTTCGGCGAATTGAACTAGAGTCCCTTGGAATTAATGCGTCTATGGGGCGAGAGTCGAGAACAGGTGGAGGCACAATGTGGGACGGTATTCGCAAGCGAGTCTCTTACCACGAGACGTTACTTATAACGCGACTAACACTTTTACTTTTTACACATTCTTGTTAGATAGAAAGGTAAATAGTACCAAGAACATTGTTAGGCTGTGTTACCGATTATAAAAATATCGATAGTTTAGTCCTATTGACTAAAGCTTTTTACATATTATAGATAAGCTATATTTGTACTCTATTGAAAATAGATCAAGTAAGTATGATATTGTAACTATACCTAATCATAAATGTATTCTAATAATTATTGATGAATGAAGAACTTTACTATACACGTGAGTTCTAATTAGTAACTCCAAGAAGAATAAAATTCTACCTAGAGCGTGTATCGAATCACGATCTATAGTATGTTCAGTGTAGTACGTTAGATATCGCCAGCGTTTCGTGGTAGCGGGTTGGTCCGCGACCACACCTGAATTATTAAACCGTTACAAAGGTTGATGAATGGCCGATTTAATTCACAGGACGTTTCGCACTGGACCGCCGATCCGCGACCGATACCTATTTACATAAGAATCACCAGCGCCCTCTTTCCCACGATCCACTTACATTGTTTTCTCCACTAGAATTACACACAAGCATTAATAATTCACCTAGTAATAATACCCAATTATCTTCAACTAAACTTGTAAAGTTGTTCAGATTTAATGATTGCAACCGAATAGCGTAAGCTTCGCTTCAGAACTTTTGATACCATTTATGTTTGTTTATTGCTCGCCAGTTTTATAAAAGGAAAAATGTGTTTTGAAGGCGCTATTATTTGGCGTTTTTGTTGAATAAAATATAATGTAATTTGCTCCAAGTAAGTACGATGGGTTTTTGATGTTGATCAACGGAATCTAAAATATTGCGAAGTGAACAGTATTTTTTACTTTTACCTTATTTATTACAAGGTATAGGTATTTTATTTAATACTAAAATAAATAAATTACTCATTGCGTTTGAAGTAAACAATGAACCGTGTTGTATTTGAATTATAAATTATATTTGGACTTAGAGTACTAAATGCGTTGTCTTAAAGATCGCCTTGGTAAGCAATTACAACGTCATAGTACTTTAAACTATACAAATACCCAAAGGAAAACTTTCAGATTAGGATGATATGACCTGCGAATTTATTTCATACTGTAACAGCGTAGTATACGCATATTTCATACTTAAGTAACGAGATGATCGCTCATAAGTACATACGTACCACAGAACCCACGCTATTATCTATGACTAACGATTTTAGTTTCTCCAACATATAAGTGGTTTATGCCGACGTAGCAGATCGTACATAATCTTACGTAGCACATATGTACCCGTATGCGGACGCAGATAAATGTACGCGGTCCTTACTTAACGATATACAATCTACAACAAGGCTGAATTGTTCTAAAGTCCAACATGTTACGATTTACTGCTGCGTCGGCTACGAAACTCTGTAGGAGTAGTAGGAGTTTGCGGTCGGCTACGTAGCGTAGCACCGCTGGTATTGTTTCATCCTACGCCGTAGCATGTTTTGTTTAAGTGCATATATTATTATGTATTTTATTGTTAGCCAATGCCAAAGGCTTATGATAAATATTAAATTCTAATTATTATTGTAATAATGAGTATTCAATAGTGTATATGCCGTAAATGAATAGAGTAAATTATATGCGAAATGAAGCTATTATGATAAAATCATACTCTTTATAGACACAGTTCGCCATTTTAATAGTTTTGTGTAGGTATTTCGAGACATTGTTAAATATCGTTAGTTTATTTTGTATCTATATTTTCTATGGTCGTATCCTTACACAATCTATGTACCATTATAATGTTAAACAAAAATCCATTACACCCATATACCAACGAGCTACTATAAAAACAATATCGGCAGAAAATCACAAGCTCATAATGAACGGTCAATGCCGTACCCACCATAAAAACAATGATGTTACTCACCGTGGAAGACTTGGGTTTGGCTGTGCTCGAATGAACGGGCACTGCCATTTTTGCCCATTATAAAAACTATATTGTTACTTACCGTGGAAGACTTGGGTTTGGCGGCGCTCGACTTGGCCTTAGTTCTTGCGGGGGGCGTAGCGGGCGCGGGTGGCGTGCCGGGCGGGCTTGACTCCGTGCTCGAAGGAACGCTCGACTTCTCAGAAGCGGGATTGCTCGACTGCAATACAGAACAAGTTTTAATTGTGATAGGTGTTCGGTTCTGATTACTCGTATATTGTGTTACGGTGCTGTTTCGTTTGCGTCGATGTGTGCGGTTTATATTATTGCTTTGCTATATGGCAATCTTGAAACTATGTTTTGCTAGCTAGGACCGACTTACTTGCGTTGAACTTACGTTATGAATAGCCGATTTATTTACATAATCAGGTGATATGTTTACCTTAGAAACCTTTAAAAAAATAGGTGAGAGACTGCAGATCGTCAATATACATTACAAAATAAGATATCTAAGTTTAAGAATCGTAGGATTTAGAAACTTTGAAGCGTGCTTATCTTTACTTAGAAACAGATAACTTACATATATTCTTGCGGTCAAAGAAAAAGAGTTGAAAGTAAAATAAAAGTACAAAATTGTACATGATAATTCTTTAGTTCGCGCTACAGAGCGGTGTGGTCTGGCCGCATAATCACTGTAGCAATTAGTAGGACAATGTTTCACGTTACACGAATCTTGCGGGACTGGCTTCGTGGTTTGGGTAAACTGGCCGAGGTAAGATTCTCACAGACCTTATAGTACATTTAGTTATAATTTTAAGTAAAGTTTCGTAATTGTAATAGGTAGTGCGTTAGTCGTTTTGAAGAGTCAGTCATCCGTAAATACATGTATTGATATGACTTAAACCTTACTCCAGTGAGTAAGGTTTAAGCCATAGAATATCGCTATCCTTTTAGGTTGCGGAGGACAGTCGCTCTGTGGAAAAGCAAATATTTTCTCATAGCTTTTTAGACTAAAAAGCTGACCTCGGCTCCAAGTCTGTCATGCAACCAGGACAACACTAGGACCTTGATGATGATAATTAATGGAAGTATTGACGAACCTCAACAAGATTTTTTTTAATGAAAGCTTTAATGTTGGGCTAAAAGAGCACACACTATGTGGATTTCAGGCTAATTGGATAATTAATAAAGGCCGGTGCGGGTAAGTTTAACATGGCGGGCAGCTGGAAGGACGCCAGACGGTTAAGTATAAAAAGCTAGATTAATCACCCTACCTAGACTGTAGCTATGAACTAGCCGTGGCGTCACAATTTTGAATTACCTACCTACTAAGTACTGTTTTTGCGTTGTAAAATTCGTGATTTATGCTTGTGAGAGACATTCGTCTAAATTACTGGTATGTAGAAAAGCAAATCAAAAAATGTTCAAAACCTGTTTGTTTTGGATGTTGCGATATATTTAGTTAAGATGTTTTTAAGTATAATTTATTAACGTAAATTTTACAGATCATTATTTAATGTTTGTGCGTAGAGTCATTGATTCATAAAATCAGTTTCTTTTTGATGGACTAATCATTTATTGATTTTATAATTCTAGGGCTACTCTACAATGTGCCTATCATTGTGACACCAGCGCTTAGAGTTAGTCATTTTATTGTCGGGTTAAATAGGTTTTTTATTGTAAATTCTTCCTCAGTTATGACTTAGAAAATTCCAAATATCTAAATATTCACGCAGTAGAAACTAGGTCATCACTGGCAAGCATAACAAAATATACCTGTGTTTTATATACCTATTCCACGATCAATTTCAGAAGGCAATAGTTCCACGAATTTTTTATAGTTAACGGTTATATTGTTATTAATTACGTCTTTCATTTGTGTCAGCTGTCTCTCTCACTCTTCACATAAAGTCGTTTCACTTCGTCATACATAGAAAGATAATCAAAATAAGCTACTCACGTCTGAATGCGGTGGGTGCGTGCGTGCCGGTGAGATGGGCGACGACACTCGGTGCGAGTTCGAGTCCGTGGTCGCGCTGTTCGTCGTGGCGGTACTGCTCGTTGAGGTGGGAGTACCTGATGACAGAAATAATTTATTAGCATACACATAGAAGTACCTAGAGGCAGCGATAGCCGAGTGGATACACCAACAGACTGCCATGCAGAGGGTATCGGGTCCGAATCCACGGCGCGCACCAATGACTTTTCGGAGTTATGTGCGTATTGAATTGTTAATTATCGCTTGTCCCGTGCCTCGGAGAGCACGTTAAGCCGTCGGTCCCGGTTGTCATGAAGATCTTTGACAGTCGCTACTGGGCGTCAGTACCTTCTAAATAAACTGACACTAGTCTAAACCATGGAATATCGCTATCCCTTCGGGTTGCGGAGGTCAGACAGGCAGTCGCTCTGTGGAAAAGCTAATATTCAGCCAAATCCGGTTAGGCTAGTAAGCGGACCCCAGATTGAAACTGGGATAACGCTAAGAGAAAGAAGAAGAAGACACATAGAAGTACCTAATAGACATGAAAAGTTCTTAAATTTGGATAAAACCAACTTCACTAATGTAATAAATATAACTTTACAGGTATTACTTATCCTTGATTTGAACTTTAGCTGGTACGATAGCTAAAATGTTGCTAAATTAGTGACTTTGTTTCTTATTATTGTGGTTATTCTTCCATTTTTGTCTTGTATGCGTGCATCTTGGGCGCCTTAACTAAGATTTAAACAATATGGATCACCTAGACTTGAAACAACTTTCTGTGGGTCACTCAAATTGTTTTACTGAGTGGAATCTAGTACTCGGCACAGTAAAAAGCCGCGAGTCAAACGCTTAAACCACGGCACCATACGTGCAATCAATATAATATGTTTATCTTAATATATATATTTCTTGTGTGCGTGTGTATGTCACTGAACTCCTAAACGACTGGACCGATCTTGATTAAATTTTTTGTGTGTGTTCAAGGGGACCCGAGAATGGTTTAGATTCACAATTTAGTCCACTGGAAAATGTATTTTACTTAATTTTTAATTTGTAAGCAGTTGTGGATTTCGGAATGTTTCACATTGGAACCGACGGACTGCGCTGCTATCGCAGTGTCAAATCTATATTAATAATTTCGTCCAGGAGTACATCGAAACCTTACCTGAATAATAAATAACATTAAAAAATAAAGATTTCGAGTCGACAATATATATCCGCAAAATTCAGATTGTCGAGTATTTTGTTAAATTCTAATGGTTCTGACAAATCACAGGCGCCATGTTGGCCACTCTCGGGAAACGTCACAGATATCGGATAACATTTTGAGTACTACTAAACTAAATCTTAGTACTAAGTAGTTTGTATGTGTAAATACTTTTTGCAGTTATATAGTATCTGCCCAATAAAGTAGATTTGTACCCCGAACATAGATGATATACTATAACTAGAAACCTCGAATTTACGCGAGCGAAGCCGCGGGCAAAAGCTAGTACTATATCAATTTCTTGGCTCAGCCCTAAAAATTCCCATCAGCTAAGTGGCACAGCACTACAAATATTGTCTAACAAGAAAAGATGGCAACTATGCCCATGAATATAATGAATATTAATCTGGTATTAATCCTAGCAGACATCATTTATATGCGCCCCGGTTTTAAACTAGTTGTGGCTTCTTACCATGATATACGTGTTTGGATATTGGAACGCTGATAAAAGTGTATTTTGTTGACTTTGCTTTACGCTTAGGGTGCTTTTAATGTTTTTATGTTGACGGTACTTTGTGAGAACGTTTAATTAAATGACATGTTTAGTAATTGTTATGGGAATATTTAGAATAATACGACTGCCTCGTTGGTATCGCGGCATAAATGTGCGCGTGGGATCGGGAGGTCCCGGGTTCGATTCCTGGGTCGGGCGGTGTTATTGGGTTTTTCTGCCACGAAATTCTCAGTAACAGCACGGAGTCTGCAAATGTGCCCGGTACGGCAAAAGACTCGCCCCTTATTACGTGGGACTAAAGTATATCTGGCGAAAAGTGGGTGTAGAAATACACCTCTGCCTACCCCTTCGGGGATAAAAAGCGTGACGATATGTATGTATGTATGTATGTATTTAGAATAAGTCAGTTACTAGTTGTTGGGATGTTTTTGTAGGGTCCACCTTCTTCAGGCCTATTTGATTTTGTGGTTATATACCCAGTAAGCTAAGCTCTATCGATTTAATTGTTAATCTTGAATTGGATATTGTATTTTGATCTAGAATCAAAGAAAGAATCTTGTTTTTTAATTAATCAATTCGTAAATAAATAACCCATTGACGAATCGGCAATTAAAGTAGGGTGTTGTTAACCGGATCACTGGATTCCACGCCGATGACAATAGGGCTAGGAAGAGAGGGCTTCAAATTGTCATCGGCGTGGAATCCAGTGATCCGGTTAACAACACCCTACTTTAATGCGCAGTCGGCGAATGTTCAGTATACAGATACGGTTAGTGTGTTTTGCGCCGGCACTTCGAAAATTAACAACGCGGGGGTAGAAATAGAATCTTCTAGCTCGCACTCGGAGACGTGACATCGCTACAGCAGTCAGCTTGCGACCACGGGACGTGCAACCGTCTCGAAACGTCAAGCAAAAATAAGGTATGTAAATACCTAATGCATGTTCGCGTTAATTCCCGTATAGATATATATTCTTAAATTAAAAGTTATATTACTATACCCACTAGCTTAACTTGATTGGCTGAAGACGACAATTTGAACTATTATAGTGATTGTATCACGTTGTCATGTGCCTGTTGTATTATTTTATGTACATACACATACATAGACTCACGCCTGTTTCCCCGAAGGGGTAGGCAGAGGCATATTAAACGCCCACTTTCCGCCAGTGTTTTGATCCCACGTAATAGGTGGTGAGTCTATTGCCGCTTATCGGGATATTTTGTTTGCCAGAGCCTCGTCCGTTGATCAGCAGGTGCACCACTTGCAGGTGAGGTTGGCTTGAGATCCTAAGTTCTTGGTGGGAACCCTATGCACCCTTACCACCTACATTTTATGTAACTTGCTCTAAAACCTCATTCCGAAACTAATCAGACATTCAAGGAACAAGATTAAACAAATTGAGGAGAGCTACTGTACGGGATCGATTAAAAATTGGTATTCCCCCGGATTATGACCGACCCTTCCCAGATTTACGATTACCCTCCTACGTAATGGAGAAATTGGCAGATGTATATTATTAATATCTTATTTTATACGGTTTTTATTAAAATGTTTAAGATAGAAATTGAAATATTGTGCTATTTATGCTTCGAACGTGGAGTAAGAGGGCGTTTTATGTTTACTCTTTTCTTGTAAACAAAACTTTAGTCTTTTTTAATATTGTATCTATTTTTTTTCTAAATGAGTATGTTTCTTGTGACGTTTCGAATTGATAATGCAGTAATCGATCTATCGATTAAACTTACATACATACATACATAGACTCACGCCTGTTTCCCCGAAGGGGTAGGCAGAGGCATATTAACGCCCACTTTTCGCCAGTGTTTTGATCCCACGTAATAGGTGGCGAGCCTATTGCCGCTTATCGGGATTAAACTTAATTAAATATTGTTTTTTGTGACCTTAGGTGGCATTAGTATCGGAGTGCTACCGTGCTTCGGAGGGCATGTAAAATTGTCGGTCGCGGTTCTTGTTTTAGGACGAGAATCGTTTAACCGTTTCGGAGGCGGTCAAAAACTTTTACACGACAGAGTTGCCCACACACTCACACGAAAAAGAAGAAGAAGGCAAGTTAGCTTGATAACTTAGGCATAGTGTATATCCACGCAATATGTCACGTTGCAGTCGTAACATGTGTCATGTTCGTGTATTAGTTGCAATAGTTAGGTATGTTGCAGCTGTAGCTTGTGTCATGTTCGTGTATCAGTTGCAATGGTTACGTTGCAGTCGTAACATGTGTCATGTTCGTGTATTAGTTGCAATAGTTAGGTATGTTGCAGCTGTAGCTTGTGTCATGTTCGTGTATCAGTTGCAATGGTTACGTTGCAGTCGTAACATGTGTCATGTTCGTGTATTAGTTGCAATAGTTAGGTATGTTGCAGCTGTAGCTTGTGTCATGTTCGTGTATCAGTTGCAATGGTTACGTTGCAGTCGTAACATGTGTCATGTTCGTGTATTAGTTGCATTACCGTTGTCGGGCGCCGGCGGTTGGTGGTGGTTTTCGGTGTGTCGCCGCAGCGAGCGCGCGTCGCAGTACGACTTGCCGCAACCGTCCGCCTTGCACTCGTACGGCTTCTTGTTGCGGTGGGTTAGCATGTGACCGTTACTGTAACAAACATGAACAATAATAAATATTCATTTCATTTCATTTCATTTCATTTCATGGAGTATGTAAACAAACGGTTATAGAATTATCTCTTGTTGAAATTCAGGAACTATAGTAGAAAAGCAGATCCAGTGCTTTGAGGCGGCGGCCTTAGGTGCAACAGGGATAGCGCTAGGAGGATAATGATCTATTGTAGATATTCGAAATTGGTTTGTTTTTATACGCTCACATTTGCATCCCAGAATGGTTGAGCAGAGGTGTAATATTATACCCACATTTCGGAAAACTCAGTAACACTTTTGCCCGACCGGGAATCGAACCCAGGACCGCCTGATCAGCAGACACATAAGCTATCCACTGGAATATGGAGACTGGATTGTTGCTTTAATTATTTTTGTCCTTCAAAGCGATTAAGTTTCTGTCATTTATGTAATGATAGGTAGGTATAATCATGTGATGCATGCATCAGTAACCCTATCAATCGTAATTTCTTATACGGCGTAGTAAATTCAGTGCTCAGGACAAAATAGGTAGATATCTGTTATTGGATAAAATCGCGAGTTAGACTTTCCAATTTCCGTTCGGCCCTTCCTATCACCCTATTTAGGATATACGAGGAGGGGAGGCACGGAAAGGTAGTAAGTAGGTTGGAAGTAAATTAATAAAGGTCTGCTAAGATATTCTGCACCGGTATTATTGAGACAACTTATTAACTTAGAATTTATAGATTGATATTTTACATTTCAAAAGAGATGTGACGTATATATATTTTACACTTATAAATGTATATATAAAATCGGAATTTTAGTACATATGTAGTACTTTATGCTTAGGAGAAATTTGTAGTTTTTCAACCGAAAATTATATGACAGCTGTGGCTACATTTCATAAAAATTTTGGGCAGCATAACTTTTGAATATTGAGTAAATCATCCAAGCCAAACCGCGTGCGTCAACTATTATAAACGAAAGGACCCATAAAATTAGTGCGCTAACATATTCGACTAACTAGTTAGTAACGAGAAGGGCTAAGTTTGTTTACTCAATACATTGCGTAGAGTCTCATTAATATGCATGCGGCTTAAGCTGAAGCGATTAAACCAACACCTTGTTCGGCCGACATATCAGCTCTAAGTTGACTAACTGCTTTCATCCCCGAACTGGCGAGATCTGTGTACTAACCGATTTAGTTGACCGATGTTCCATGTCGCAATACGTGTACACGCACACACGAATCTGATTGATCTGATTGGTTGGTGCTGTTTGTGAACTAGCTGGTGTTTTGTACTTTTTGTTAGAATGCGTGTTTAATAACTGTTTTTTTTCGTTTTGACTTACCTAAAGCACACGATACATGTGCTGAAAAATGAATTCCGATACAGTTATTAAGCCCTTAAAAATTCTCACTCCTCACGATCGTGATACTTATAATTTTGTGTTACTTTATATTATTTTCCCACATCGCTGAATGTATTTGTTTGCGAGAGCATCGATGGTCAGTATCCTTGGAAATAGTCACTGAGATTTATAATTTTAATGGTTGTTAAATCGTTGGGAAATTACAATGGGCAACATGTGGGCTACGGAAATGTTTTGGGCATCATAACGACTGATATAAACTGATTGAAATGAGGAGAAATGCAATAAATTCAGTACTTTCACCCGTCATAATGTGTGAGCTTGTGCTTGGCGAGCGCCGACACGTTGTATAACATGTTAAGTGTGCATTACTCACAGGTGGTCCTGACTCTTGAACGCCTTGGCTCACGTGATGCACACGTACTTGCGCTCGTCGCTGTGCGTGAGCTTGTGCTTGGCGAGCGCCGACACGTTGTATAACATGTTACGTGTGCATTACTCACAGGTGGTCCTGTCTCTTGAACGCCTTGGCGCACGTGATGCACACGTACTTGCGCTCGTCGCTGTGCGTGAGCTTGTGCTTGGCGAGCGCCGACGCGTTGTATAACATGTTAAGTGTGCATTACTCACAGGTGGTCCTCCTGACTCTTGAACGCCTTGGCGCACGTGATGCACACGTACTTGCGCTCGTCGCTGTGCGTGAGCTTGTGCTTGGCGAGCGCCGACGCGTTGTATAACATGTTAAGTGTGCATTACTCACAGATGGTCCTGTCTCTTGAACGCCTTGGCGCACGTGATGCACACGTACTTGCGTTCGTCGCTGTGCGTGAGCTTGTGCTTGGCGAGCGCCGACGCGTTGTATAACATGTTAAGTGTGCATTACTCACAGGTGGTCCTGACTCTTGAACGCCTTGGCGCACGTGATGCACACGTACTTGCGCTCGTCGCTGTGCGTGAGCTTGTGCTTGGCGAGCGCCGACGCGTTGTATAACATGTTACGTGTGCATTACTCACAGGTGGTCCTGTCTCTTGAACGCCTTAGCGCACGTGATGCATACGTACTTGCGTTCGTCGCTGTGCGTGAGCTTGTGCTTGGCTAGTGCCGACGTGTTGTATAACATGTTACGTGTGCATTACTCACAGGTGGTCCTGTCTCTTGAACGCCTTGGCGCACGTGATGCACACGTACTTGCGTTCGTCGCTGTGCGTGAGCTTGTGTTTGGCGAGCGCCGACGCGTTGCCAAATATCTTGTTACATACCTGTAACAAACATACGGGTTTATTAGTCGCACGTATTTTCTTTTTTTTATAAACCATCTACAGCATGTATTCAAGCCGTGAAAGTTCAAAGTAATTTACCATAACGAGTAAAACTAACGGTTATGATCAGTGTGGTACAAAATTGCTCTGGTTGTATGCTGGTTCGACTATTAATCATAAATTTAACATATTATCTGGATAGAAAAAAGAGAAGCCAGACAAGAACATTAATGACGTCAATGAATATTTTGCTACCATTGGCAGTAAACTTGCTAAGCAAATTACTATGCCCGTCCAATCAAATCCACTCCAATCCAACTTCATCAGTCTTCTAATTCACTTGTTCTACTACCTATCGATGAGCAAGAGGTACTTCATACAATTCAGGGATTAAAAGATAAGTCTGCCACAGGTATCGATCAAATCTCTCGCAAAATCATTAAAAGGTACCAAAACATACTCAGTTTTCCCATCACACATATATGCAACCTTTCATTCACAACGGGTATTTTTCCTTCAGCGTTTAAAGTTGCACTTATTAGACCCATTCATAAGGGTGGCGAGAGGGACCGTGTCGAAAACTTTCGACCGATTTCCATTCTGCCTACATTATCCAAGATCCTAGAGCACCTTATAAATAACCGACTAATTTCATTTTTAGAGAATAACAACATCCTCTCGCCCAATCAGTTTGGTTTTCGTCGCGGCAAATCTACTTGTGACGCAGTACACGAGCTCTTATATTCGATCGTTGCAAATATAGACCGAAAACAAAAATGTCTAACAGTCTTCCTAGATTTAGCAAAGGCTTTCGACACGGTCTCTATTCCACTCCTGATAAGTAAACTGGAACACTATGGTATAAAGGGTAAACCCCTTAAACTATTGATAAATTACCTCTCCAACAGAGGACAGAGTGTCAAGATTGGTCAGAGAATTAGTAAGGAGCTGCCTATTAAATATGGCGTCCCGCAGGGCAGCATTATCGGCCCCACGTTGTTCCTTACGTATATTAATGACCTCTGCCAGATCCAACACCAAAATGGAAAAATTGTCGCTTTCGCTGATGACACGGCACTTTCCTTCTATGGAGGCAGCTGGGATGAGGTTTTCAGCTTTGCCCAAACTGGTGCAAACAAAGTCAGTGAATGGCTGCAATCTAATTCTTTCACCCTAAACATAAGCAAAACTAAATACATGGCGTATGCCCACAGACTTGACCTCTTGCCTTCGCCTACGTTTTCCATTACGGCCCATACTTGTGGGCATACGCGCTTGCAATGTTCATGTGCTTTACTCGAACGGACGGACCGCATAAAGTACCTTGGCATTACAGTAGACCAGTGTTTAACTTTCAAGTACCACATAAACCATTTAGTCGGTCGATTGCGGAAATTAATTTTTATGTTCAAAACTCTAAGACATGTTGCCGATCGACGAATCTTAAAAATGGTTTACTATGCCACATGCCAATCTCTCACTAACTATTGCATTTCATGCTGGGGCGGTGCAGCCAAATCTTACCTAATTGAAGTTGAGAGGGCACAGCGTGCGATACTCAAGGTGGGCGCGGGACTGCCCTATCGATTCCCAACTACGGAACTGTACAGAGACTGGGATGTCCTTATGGTTCGAAAATCCTTCATATTCCATACCGTTCTCAAACAACATTCACTGACACGACGTGACGAGCAAGCGTCGCAAGGGCAAGGTCTGTGCCACTCATCCTTATTATACATCACTGGCACACAGATTCTTCAACTTCTTAGGCCCATATCTTTATAACAAATTAAATACATCTTTAAATATATACCCCTTAAAAGCACCAAATTGTAAATCAACTGTCTCGATCTATCTTAAAACACTGAACTACGATGAAACTGAGAATCTGATGTCTCCTGTTATCTAATCTGTTCAGTGCTACTTCGGATAGTCTATTCTATTCCATACTCGCAAACTCTTACACACTCTCATTAACCATAATACCACCACACCAACACTATACACACACGCTCCCACACACACACGCACGCACGCACTCACGCACACACGAACGCACGCACGCGCGTTTACTAGATCGCTACTTCTTTATATGTACTATAGCTGCATTAGGGTCTTGGTGACCTGTGACACAGGTTTTAACAAACCTACTTCAGGCACCAATCTCTCACAATGTTAGGTCATGTGTAGATTGTAAGCGATATGTAACTAATGTAACATTGTACCAACCATTGTGAAGAGAAAATAAATATTTATTTTATTATTATTCTTTATTAGAAAAAAAGTAGCACCGCGACACTATTCTCTAATAGTATTACTTTTCTCTTATGCATCTCTGTCTAACCCTTACGAGAATAATACAGGTTTGGTATTACGTTATTCAGCGAAGTACGGGTGTTAATTGTTTTGGCACTGTATATTATACGTGTGTGCGTATGTAGGCGTATTATTAGCTACTAATTTCCGTGAGCCATTGTTCTAAGTGGGTACCTCATTAAGAGGTTAGCTTACATCGTAGTTAATTAGGTTTAATATAGTAAGAATTATTTTGTGTGTTAATTTTTGAAGCCTGCCTCGAAATCTTTCAGATATAGCATTATGAAAACTTAAAAATACTAAATAATAATATGTACATCACTTTTGAATTTAAAAAATATCGTTGGTGTACTTATGTTTCCTGTAGGTATACATTTGTAAGATGTATTTACTCTGCTCTTATTTTAAAAGCCAGCTTAGATTTCTCTTGCAGTAAAATATCCGCCTTTTATTCTAGTAGGTATGTAGACGTCCTCGCAGGTGAAATTGCAGACCAAAGCTCAGTAATAATAAAATACAATTCATAAATCGTATCAGAAAGCATCTCAATCTTGCAAGTAATACGGCTAAAAGGTAAACGCAGTACGTGTATCCGTTTCTCATTCGTCATGTAAAATGTCTGAATGTATCAAGATAAAGACGTCTGCTGCGTAAACAAAACTAACATCAAAATAGGGTGCCGCCGCGGGCGAAACAGTAAGCTGTAGTTAATATAATAATTATATTAAATTGAAGCGCCTACATTCAGCTACAATGAGAGAAGTCCCGGGGCGAGTGTTGACCCTAATCTCAGGTTTGTTTCTCATCTAATTAGGTGGTCTCCGTCTCTTATCTTGTTTTTATTTGGACATCTAGGGTAAGCTTATTGATAGCGCGTGTCACGTAGACTTTAATGTTTTTTTTGATATGGTAATGTTACAAGATAACCGTTGCCATGTTGTAATCAGTATTTTGTTAACATAGTTATCTGGGCCATTTTTATTTTTAGTTGGGTAAAGATTTGTGCAGCTATTCGCTTAAGTAACTGATTGACTAACTGTAAAAGGCAAAAACGCATTCATTTTAAAATAAGTATTGTTCTGCGCTTATGCATCATCCAACACTATAATAATAATGTTTGCTTCACTATAAAATATTATACACATTGTTTTGAATGTATATCTTGAGATTTACAACAATAGCTCAAAGAAACAAAATAAAAAATGCTACAACGTATTGAAACGCAAACTAAATCACAATTACGTGGCAGTTTTATTATCAACAGATATTTATATCATGAATTATTTATAAGGGCAGGTTAAACCGAGACGTGTATTCGTACGACCCGCCATTGTTCCAAGTTATTATTCCTTACATTTGAATATTTTACCCAAGTCCTTTTTGCTAGCGTGTTTTCTGCTGATACACCTTAGAGTAACGTAGGGTGTATTATTGTAAGAACGCGGTTACCATGCCGTATCCGAATGAAAGAATAATAGCCCGTCAGCAGTTTATCTTCCTGAGGAATTGATTGAGGAAAATGGGGCTTATTAGATCATGTGGGTCCTGGCCTAACAGTGTCGCAACTTAATATGTCGTTACTGCTGTGTATTTGCGTCTCGTCTGATGAGTCTTGGCTGTGAAGATCTGTCTTGGGGCTCACTATAAATAAAAAATACTTACCTAATAATAAGATATACTTACCTACTTTTTATATATATTTTTTCTACGAGATAAGGACCGCACTAGGTGTGAATCCTGTGTCGCGGGAGCTCTACAAACATTTATCCAAACCAAACCTTCGTACATAAAAAGTATACACAAATACAGTACGTATCTGCAATATGTTTTGAATGGAGGTGTAATATTTTCTTTAGCAAAATAGTTGCTCCTCCACCCTAAGTGCAGTATGGCAGATTTCACACACATTTGGGAATATAATGTAGCTACAAAATGACTCTATACTGGATCTTCTAAAGAAATTCTAGCATATGTTGCTACGGAAATTGAATATTTCGCTCTTTTAAAGTGCCAGTCAAAGCTACTTTCGTTAGGCAATCATTGCCTTTACATCTTAATAGAAATTAAAAGTACACTTATGTATATGCAAGGAAATGCTAAGCAGGCTTTTGTAATAAAAATCACCTATCCACTAACGAAATCGAAATATAAATTCATTTGTTCAAGTATTTTTGAAGCATTTGAAGAATGCTTTTATAAATTATGTTTTATTGCACTCCCATCACGAATATTGGTAATAAAGAGTTCAAATTCACCCCAAGGCATGAACAAAAAAATTTATTTAGAAAGGACGAAGAGCAGTAGACGAGTAAATATCTCAATTGTTCGAGCTCCAGTGAACATTTGAGTGGCGAACGAAAATATCGCTATCGGAAATCCAATTACGTGTTATTAAATCAGTAGAGCTATGCTCTGTGAAATAATAAAATAAATAGTATTTTGTTACGAGGTTCTCTGTACAATAAACATATTTTGAAATTATTACAATATTTAAATGCTACGGCTATTTAAACATGCTGAAAGAATACAGCACTAATCTAACTTTATTACGATAGTGACTGTATACCTATGGACTAATACAGTTAGTCTCTTTTCTATATGAAACTAATATTACGTTATATGACGACCGGTTGGCGCAACGGTAGTGTAAGCGACTGTTACGCCGAAGGTCGCTGGTTCGAGTCCCGCTAAAGTCAAACATTTGTGTGCATGAACATGGATGTTTGCCTTGGTCTGGGTGTTTCTATGTATAATATGTATGTATTGACAATAAAAACATTATATATGTACAGTACCCACAGTACAAGCTCTGCTTAGTTTGGGACTAGATAGTGATGTGTGTATGTGGTAGAATATATATATATATATATATATATATATATATATATATATATATATATATATATATATATATTATACTAGAGGATGTCCACGGCTACGCCCGTGTAGTTACAAAAAAAAATTATATATGTATGTTTATCCATTATCTAGTACCCATAACACAAGCTCTGCTTAGCTTGGGACTAGATGGTGATGTGTGTATGTGGTAGAATATTATAATATAGTTTTATTTTCATTAAAAATAAATCTTATTTGTCGGACTGTCCTATATTTTAAGTCTAGTCTTATAATAAAATGTTCCTTATGCTTTGGGATTCGACTCAGTATGAAGTCTCTTTACTTAGTCCAGAGATGATGCTAACGTCACGATTTTTTATTTTTGTGGTACATCTCAATATTTTTTTGTGGCTGGTATTAATAGGCAAGAAGAAAAGTAACTGAACGCCTAATAGTTATTCTGAACGTTGGAGGCTGTTGAAAACGAGTACAGCATTGTCATTCTCTTTCGCTTTGAAAAGAGAAAACATGATTCACATTGTTTAGATTACATATCGATTTTGATAAGGACTATAAGCCAAGCTGTAGCTTTTATGTAATGGTAACAGAAGAATGGAGGATGAATGCAACTATAAAACTAAAAACGAAATGTCGCTCTCAACAAAGAGTACACACGTCTCTAATTAATATGGACGTAAACATCAACACGGTATTCTGAAGTACGTATTTAATGCACAGTACTTATTCAGCCAACCATTATAAATCTGGTTCTAAGCTTTTAATTAACTAATGGCTTCGGCTGACAAAGGACACATAATAAATTCTACCACTAGTTGTATACTAAGTGAAAATAAACACGTGGTTCGTACTCTAAAAACAAATCCGACGGGCGCAAGCTTTTGAAAGGTGCTTTTTAAAGGTATTTTTATTGTATTTTGAAGTTTATAATAGTGGTAGTTAAATACTTTTTCTGTCTGCAACAGCGAATGGCTTTTACTCTGACTTAAATTCTGCAATCGTGTGTTACTGTAGAGATTCATAAATTCGACATATATTTTTAAGGTTTATATTTTGCCTGAAATTTATTACAATTGATGAATAATCGTTTTTAGGTTGTGACCATAAATTGCTTTTCACACAGCAATTTGATCGGGTGCGTAAATATTTTACGTTAAAATGTCACATTTCTACCAGGTCTTAAATATGACATGTTGGTAAAAATACCATCATGTTTTAATAATTTAAAAACATGTTCTTTATAGTTATAGTCTCAATATTTGTTAGTAAACATATATATGCTCATCGTAAGCTGAAGGTTTCGACTAAATTAGATTGGCTAGTGATGTTATCGGCGCTGAAGGGTCTGGTGGAGCACAAAGGTCCAGGGTTGACTCCATTGTTCTTCGCTCGCCCCACGAGATACGCCCCCCGCTACTTCTATATGCACACCCTATAGTCTATGACCATTGTAATTAATTTTGCGAACTCGGTCCTGTTATTGTTAGCTCGGGTTTTGTGAAGCATAATGTACGTCGCTTTGCAGTCCGGTATTATGATTCAGTGAAAGCAATTGCATTTGGAATTATTGTTGTGTTGTGAGGGACATCTAAGATCAATAAAGTCATTTTCGGTTGTGTCCTTATTTGGGATTAAATTTGGAATTTGCTACTATTCATCATACCTAGTATCTACATTTTGGACATACGTATATAGGTCATGGACTGTGTTTTTATTAATTTTGAACACGTATTCCAGACTTTGAAAATAAATAAAATGCAGCAATTTAAATAAAACTGCAGATCACGTCGCGATTCAAGAAATGGTTCATTCTTCTAACGTTTCATTCGGTTGTAAAGGTATATTTAAATGAAAAAATTGTGCGTACAGCGTCTGAAAACCTAGCACTGACCGCAGCCGCAGGCTTATACTCCTTTCGTTCCAATTCACTATTAATACGCGACATTACAAAATAATAGTACGTACTTAGTACTTGTTGCTAACAAACTATCAGAGAGAAAGTTGGCAGACGGCAATAATTCTTAGCAGTAGTACATTAATGATTGTTACATGCCCGAGAACGAATTCTACGTAAGGATGCAACTTTAACATACCACTAATGATGTACATGAATGGTAGTGGAGCAGTCGTTTTTATTTTACTGCTACTGGCATTACACGAATGCTCTAACTTTAATAAGAAAACTAAATATTAAAAAAATAATTCTCTTTATATATTTATGTGAGCGAAATATAGGGTTAAATAGACAATAAACTGATTTCAAATCTGTCTATTGAAAAGCAAAAAAATTATTTCAACAACAAATATTTGATTGAGTCATCCAGGGGTATTCACTCACACACTTTAATTTCTTTCTTTTTCATCATGCATGCTTCTGGCACACGGGCTTAGAAGCTTATATATATATATATATATATATATATATATATACGAGGGCGGTTTGAAAAGTTCTCGGCCCGACCATAAAAAAAATAAAAAAATATATTTTATTTATCTACATATTCTCCCCTTGTCTCAATCATCAATACACTTATTCAATCTATGCTCCAGCGCTTCTATGCCGCTCTTATAGGCCGATTCCTCTAACTCTTCAAAAAACCGCTCCGCCTCAGCTACCACTTCCTCGTTTGTGGAAAACTTTCTTCCAGCCAGGTATTTTTTCCATTTAGGGAACAGGAAATAGTCCGATGGTGCTAAATCAGGTGAATAAGGGGGATAGTTTAAAACTTTGAAATGGAGTTCATGGAGCTTAGCCATTGCAACAACTGACTTGTACGCCAAGGCGTTATCCTGATGAAAGAGGATTTTCTTTTTGGCCAATTCCGGCCGCCTTTCGCAATTTTTTTTTGCTAATTTATCTAACAGGTTAGCGTAGTATGGACCTGTTATAGTCTGTCCCTTGGGAAGGTAGTCAATAAAAATTATTCCCTTGTAATCCCAAAACACTGATGCCATCACTTTTTCTGCCGACTTTTGCGACTTGGCTTTCTTCGGTGGCGGAGAATCGCTATGTTTCCACTGTTTCGACTGCTCTTTTGTCTCAGGAATATAGTGGTGAATCCAAGTTTTGTGAGTGGTTATAAATCTTCTTAAAAGTCGCTAGTATTTGATCGAAACAACGCAAGATTGCATTTTCTGGGAGACGAGCAGAATTGCGCGAACTAAAAATCTTAGAAAATAATTACGCAACCTATCACAATGGCACTTGACATACGATTAAACAGAGAATAAAGGTATCGAATGGGTATAGCTTTTTTTATATACAACCCTCAAATCTTCGTTAGGCCGAGAACTTTTCAAACCGCCCAGGTACGAGTATATATATCATCATACTCAAATATTACCAAATTATAACCAAATCACATACATACAAGTCAAATTGATAACCATCCTCTTAGAAGTCGGTTAATAAGTATCAGACAGCCTCACAACTTCTGTTTCACTGACTGATTCATAATGTCGATAGAAAAATACATATTTTGCTATTTGTTCTCTTTATAGATCAGCAATTATAACAGAATACGTTATTTATAACAAAACAAGAAACCAGACAACGCAACCTCACCATTGAAAGGAATCAGACAATTTATTATCACCATTCATTCAAAACCAATTGGCCATACAATACATTAAAATAACAATTGAAGATAAAATATTTATAAAGAAGAAAAGATAGGAAAACGAGTAAATCAATGCGGAACAGCTATTCTTGGAGACATTAGAAAGGAAACGATATTTTTGCGAGACCTCCGGGTATTGAATGCTTTCATTATTGTTTTTCAAGTAATATTTTATTGGTTTGCATTTTTCACTTTTTGGTTTCATCTGATTTGAAAATATCGAAGAAATCAATGTGGGGTGCTTTACATGGGTATTTTACGCCATGAATTTAAGGTGGATAATTTTACGACAGGGTAACATACATAAGGGGAGCAAAGATCACTTTGTTGGCAAGCCCGAGTGATATACCTGTGCAATAACCTCATGACCGCATTGTGGTGTTGTGCTAGATGTCACATTTTAAAGCAGTTTATATACTAAGAGCAAAATATTGTTTGTTTATAGATAAATAATGAAAGGTAATGAGGCACTAGCCTTATTAAAAAAAGTAGCCTTTCAAAAGTATAAATCAGTTTTGTGAAATATTGGCTACACAATATATGTAACATACAGCCAGTGTTATCGTCTACCGAAAAATGTTTCATTTCGGCAGTTGCTACTGAGAATAAATACAAAAAACATTTAAGAGATAGCAACTACATTCACGAGATACCTAATTAGCAATACATGTCTAATTTCAAAATATTTGCTTGAGAAAATTCTGCTCTTGTCACGTCTTGAAGCTCTTGAATATTGAGCTTTCAGTGATGGACATATACCAGTAATTGTTATACCTTGAAACACACATAAAACTTATAGTTTCCCAACAAGCATTACTATACCCGCCGTGTCATGGGTTTATCCATGGTTTTATTGGCATATAAACTGACAACGATGGTCCCCGACCGATGTCAATGTGGAGATACTTTTGACGTGATCCGGATTCGAACCTTAACACCGGACATTAAATTCAGTTTTATGATACAAAATAGTTTTCGGGAAACGATTTGGTTTATGCACAATTTCATGTCTGGTATATGACCGAGTTTAAATTTTAACGGCATTATGTTGTCGGAAATAGGCTGTCGTATCTTATGACAAAGAGCTCAGATATTTACATAGAGGCGCATTTTTTTTATGGGCGCTCTGTTGACAAACTTTCTGTGACCCAAATGGCCGCTTGGCGGCGTGGCAGTCGCGCTGTGACAGCTGTCTCTACGAGTGCAAGAGAGACGAACGTTCCTCTTGTGTATCTTAACTACGAGAGCAAGAGAGACGGAGAACGACGCCAGCGCCACCAACGGCGCCAACAACGTACTACACTGACGACAGTCGCCAACTCGCCAATTGGAATCGGCACACGAAATCCTTAAGAACTGCGCTTCTATATGTAAATCTGTATTCATTGCTTATGAGGATGAATTATGTCGATAATATCTTGGTGTTTGACAGCAAGCCATTTCAACATGAGAACAAAATAATAAAAAAAACTCGTAAACATTAAATGATGACAAATAAAGATATAAACGACTGAAACTTTAGTACCGGAAAAAAATGTTCGTGTCCATTCTGCTCAAAGTATAACATAATTACTAAAATGGAACTAACAGAAACCATTAGTTGCCGGGAATTTAAAAACAAATTAAAAAGTGCAATTTAAGAGTAATTTGGTGCTAGAGCGGCTGCATTCGTCATTTCAGTGGACATTTTAGTGTCGACCTAGATCCCGCGTCGGTCCGTGACCCACATTGTAATACACGTTACATCGAGGTCAAGTCCCGCATTATGTACAACCTGCCTATGGGCCCTTGACAAGAAACAGGTCAAAATACACCTTTGAAATTAAATTCGGTGTTTTTATTCAAAGAAAGTACGAAATATTAAGCCGTTTGATGGTAAGCTTAAATTGGATATTGTTAAATTGGATTTAGATCTTGAGGTACGGTGGGAATTGTTGATTGATGTCATTTTCGAGTCGAGTAAGAAGATAATAAAGAGATTATATATTTGGTTTGTGGTCTGGTCAGGACATAATTTCAAGCAGAGAGTAGTAATCATAGACAAGATTACGAGCGAAATCTCGTCTAGAGTCTGCTCTAACCGGGATTACATAGCTTAATAAAAAACAGCTTAACATAAGCACTATTAGTACCTAAAAATTATAAGAATATATATTTATCTTAGGTCGACGGGTCTGAACGTGTGTTAAAGAAAATTTATTTTTATTCTGAGCTTAGATAATAAAGGTCTAAGCTCACTGACAGACAGTTTTCAAGTGGAAATTTATCGAACTAAAGATTTTTATCTCGTTTCGTCGAATCGTGACCTTATCTCGGACATCAAAAGGAGCTGCCAATTCTAAAGAAAACGTTTTGTGAATAGGTGCCAGTCCTATTTAGTGCACGCCTTACTTACTTTTTTACCGGTAAAGTTCGGTAAACTTCTGCTTACTACATTTTATTACGGCTCCGTACATGTTTTCGGAAAACGCCAACGGATTTTCATGTACCACGAATAACAGCTTAGTTGAAAGGGTTTGGTATAAAATAGTTGAAATATTTATTAAATATCCGATGATTCTGCAAAATAATTGCACTTGTCGGAGCTGAAATATTTTCCTCTTTTTTGGCTTTCATGCAGGCTGTACTTTTTCCATGAAATTGAAATTTGATTTTCATTTTAACGTAAACAGATCGAAAACTAGAGAGTATAATATGTATGTATTTCAATATTTTGCTGCGAATTTCAGTGTATGTTTGATAGTTACCGTAGTAGTATATGAAATACATCATATTTTAAAAATCGTATACCTACCAACCATCTAACTATACAATAAAAATATACGCCACAAATTAAGAGTAACGTGTATACACACAACGTGTACAAGTCACCTCCATTATATATAACGATGAAGTTCAAGAAAAGTAGAGCAACGATGCGTATATTCCGACTACAACATTTATTCTAAGAAATATATTTTATATTTATAAACCGAGTAACAGTAAACAGTATTTATAAACCGAACAACACTATTTTCAAACCAATAAACTACTTCTGTGATAAACTGCTACACAATCACATATCACTTCGTTTCCACTTTCATAACCGCAAAAACAGTCACCCAAAATCTAGTCAGCAAATCTGTCATTTCAAATAACCGAAGCTTCGTAAAGCCGTTAAACCCGGTTTTTCCGACACATCGTCATTGGAAGTGCGAGGCGGTTACAGATAGAGGGCGCTGGTGTCTAAGCCCCGGGGGCGCAAGCCGCGCACGCATCAAATTTTTCGATGACTTAATCTTGTGGATTTGTCCCACCCCTAGAAGCGTGAGTTGCGTCGCGGAGAGGGTGTTACAGGTATTGTGTGCACTGTGTTTAATATTGTTTTTGGAATTATTTTTTCTCAGGGGCGTTAAACCTTTTAAAAATATTTATACTGATTAAGAACACATCACGTGTTCCTGTTTATTATTTCAGTGATTTAGGCTACTTTGCGTGGTCTATGGTAATTAGGCTAGATGTCTACGAGTTAAATTATTACGGGTACCTAAAAAAATTTGCCTTTGAAATGAAGCTCTGTAATATGAAACACCATTATTTTCATTGCTTACGAAGAACTTGTTGAACACAATTCCAACGAAGCGAAATCTTTTTAGAAGCGATTGAAACGTTTCAGGTTTCGCTGTTAAAAGTGTAAACTCGAATATCGAGTGTTAGATACATATTTGTATATTCAGTTTAAACCTCCAATATAAATATGCTTTGAGCGAGTCCTTAACATAATCTCACGATGTAGCGCCGCCGATCTCAGGGATTTACCTCACCGCGAATCGAATTGAAAGTGGGATGAACGTTCTTTGTTTATACAACCCGCTTTTGTTAGGAAATAATATGTATTCTGTAGGCAACTTCACGGTTCTTAGTTTGGATAAGGTAAGCAAAAGTGTCAAAGCACCCACGGGCGGGCTTTCTCGTATGTATGGCAATGTCTAAAGTTGATTGTGTCGTTATTTTGTAGAATAATTTTTGGGCCTAGAGTGTTTGAACGTAAAACAAAGTGGAGTCAATTACCTTTGTTTTAAGTAGCATTGATTTTGTGGCCATAACCTAATGAAAATATCAATTGATTGTCACTGAGAGGGTGCCGGTTTTAAATTCACTTCGCGCACCACTGACTTTCCGAAGTTATATGCGAATTGCTCATAATTGACGCTTCTGTCGCGCCTCGGAGAGTACGTTAAACCATCCGTCCCAGCTGTCATGATGATCTTTGACAGTCGTTAGGGGATTTAGTGTCACCAAATATTCTGACGTCGCGTCGCTCTAAACGGTCAGACGGCAGACACTCTGTGAAATAATTTTGTCTGGCTAATATTCTGACAAACTGAGTGGTGTCCCTTTCTAGTCAAAACTAGAAAGTAGAAAGGGACACCGCACACCAAATATAATGTCTTGAATAGCAACCTCGAGAATGCTGCGACGTACATAATGCTTTTATTAATATTATGGTTGAGGAGTTATTTTAAGGAAGTATGTAATCTTTAATATGCCTCTGCCTACCCCTTCGAGGAAACAGGCGTGAGTCTATGTATGTATGTAATCTTTAAAGAAATATATTTTGCATTTTTTGAAGCTCTATCGTCGTACAGGTCACGCACGTGACGTAGCAGTTTCTTTACGGGTTACGGCCATGTAGCGCTTATTATAGGCTCTACAGAGGTTGCTAGTGTAGTAGCTAAACAGAGACTTATGGGCAGCTTTTAATTTAATTATTTCCTGTCATTAATATAGACAACAATTATTGAATACGAACATTGGCTTTGTTACTGGATCATTTCGTTCTTACACTTATAGGGCGGTTGAATTACTTAAAAAATGATTTTGATAATGACTTTCATTATAATTGCGGGTGGTGATACTTAACTGTAATATCGGATTCAAAATCATAATTATAGTGTAAGTCAATATTAAGTCCACCATTTCGTCAAATTGTTGGACATAATATTGACTTACACTTATTCAAATCATATAACACCATGCATGCGTGCCTAGTGTACCAAACCGTGCGCTTAAATACACGACAAGATTAGTCACCGCACAATAAATTAATCAGCATTCATACAAACAAAGGCACGCAACATCGTGTATTAGATAGGGCGATCGGGCCTATCGATCCCGCCATCTTGGCCCACGTGACCTCCGCTAATTGGATGACGTTTCTATCCTTGGCTCGGCGGCTCGGCAGCTCGTCAATTAACTACTATTGATATCTCGGCGATACAACTTTGTTTTGTGGGATGTATGTTAGTCACGTGTAGCTGAGAAGAATCTGCTGAATGCGGTCGTCAATGTTTTCAGTGTGTATTTTTATGTTGGTTATTGCATTTTTTTGAGGCAGTGATACCAACAGACTTCTATGCAGAGGGTATCGGGTTCGAATCCCCGGCGCGCACCACTAACTTTTCGGAGCTATATGCGTATTAAGATGTTAATGAAGATCTTATATCTATCACACATTTTATGCTTGTACCAACCTATTTGTGATACTTATTATTTATCCAATAAATGTATTTTCTTTCTCTTCTATCTTTAACTGTCGTTACAGTGAGTCAGTACCTCTAAATCATTATTATATTTGGGTAACGTGCGTGTTTGTGAATTGCCTGAAATTTTGTTTTGTGTATTTCAGTGCCATCGGAGAGGCCTATATCCAGCTGTGGGCTATGGCAGGCTGATGATGATGATGTGTCTCAGTTATAACATTCTGAATAGGAGTGTAAGAATAAATGTGCCACACGGTCATAATTACATAGTTTATTGGGGCAAATTAAGACGACCGGTTGGCGCAGTGGGGGTGTAAGCGACTGCTACGTCAAAGGTCGCGGGTTTAATTCCCGCTCAAGTCAAATATTTGCGTGCATGAACATGGATGTTAGTCTTGGTCTGGGTGTTTCTATGTATATTTATATTTACAAAAAAAAAAGTATATATGTATGTTTATCCATTATCTAGTACCCATCGTACAAACTCTGCTTAGTTTGGGACTAGATGGTGTTGTGTGATTGTGGTAGAATATTATTATTATATTATTAATAGGAGTGTAAGAAAAAATGTGTCACACGGTCATAATTACATAGTATATTGGGGCAAATTAATTGAGACCTTAGTATCTAATGCAAAAATATCTTTCATCATCATCAGCCTTTAACAGTCCACTGCTGGACTAGGCCTCTCCTTTTAAAGGAGGAATTGGCCTACTATACCACGCTGGCCAAACGGGTTGGTGTAGGGTTTGTATCAAGTTTTCCTTCTCTTACAGTGCTGTTCTCTGCATAATATACTCCCTCTCTTACGACACCCATGGGATGATATGGGGTGGTGACATTCCGTATTCTTAATCCGTCACCACACGGACTATCTTTGCTAATTCTTAATTATTGTCTGTTCACCAGAATCATCAGTATATACAAAACTCTTCCATTATTGACCAACTGATTCCGCCAGTCAGCGCACAGCCTAAACTAGTTCGTTGGAGAGTGTATCGGAGACACTAAAAGAAGATTCTTGCAAATTCCCCGCATAACCGAGTCAAAAGCTTTGTCGTGGGCGGACTTGCGGGCGAGCTCTGGTAATTGATATGCATATTTACGTAATTGTTTCTATTTATTAGAAATTCTCTTTTTACGACTAGTGCTTACAAATAAAAGACCTATGTCCGCTTGTAGATAGTAATCTTGGTCACAGGGGAGAGCAAATTGTGGAAGACTGGGGCAAACGTGCTTGTAATATCAATATGTAGGTACGAGCTACGTATACACTGACTGCACGAATAGCACTGTGGTTTAAGCTGCCGTGTTCAGCACCGTATAGTGCGAGTTCGATCCTCGTACGAGACAAAAATTTTTGGTGATTTTATATATCACAAATTTGTATCCATTGGATGTTTGTAGAGTCCCTTGTACTATTATAATTTTTGGGTGTATTGCTTAAATCTTATTAATGAATCTTACGTTAGTCATATACAAGTTTAAATTTATTGTTTAAGAATTAAATGCAGCTCACATTTAATTCTTAAACTATTTGATCAGTAAAAGATATCAGAGCTTAAATAATGCCCTTAAATGTCAATATTCTGATTTCATCCTCGTCCAAGCGTTAACCCGGTTGCATCCAAAACTTACACGCCTTGGAGCCCGAGGTCCGCTTACTGGTCTAACCAGATTTGACAGAATTTTGTATGATAAATATTCTGTCTGTATTCTGTGTAGTCAATATTCTGATTTATGTAAGAACTAAAATACATTTTATTCCCAAATAATATCAAGGTTAACATAAATTAATTAATTTCTGACTAAGCGTGCCAAAAATCATTATAACTAATTACAATGTTTAAGTTACATCCTTGTCCGTGTGCGTTCGTCTGCTGAATTCTAATTAGTCGTATCAATGGTAATGATTGAAAGTAATTCATGTAAAGAATTTACAAGGCTTGTCTTAGTCCCAACTGATAATGTAACACAGTCACGTAGTACGGTACCTTGGTACGTACTGATCATTCGGTATCCGTATTTTCACTTATTGGTAGATAAAGTCTAAATAAAAATGGCTTGCTTCAAGTGATTGTAACAAAAATTTCATTTTCGTTAGCAATTTCAAATTTTTATTTTTGCTTTTTATAAATGCAATTGTCCCTGGCAATTTAACACTGCTTCAGTAAAGAAAGTTATAGAAGTTAAGCATTGGTTTAGATTATGACTATGTATAAACCATAAAAAAGCAGATTAGGTACAACCCGTTTAGTTAGACACATTTTAAAATCTATCTTTCTCTTAGCGTTATCCCAGTTTCAATCTGGGGTCCGCTTACTAGTCTAACCGGATTTGGCTGAATATTAGCTTTTCCACAGAGCGACTGCCTGTCTGACCTCTGCAACCCGAAGGGATAGCGATATTCCATGGTTTAGACTAGTGTCAGTTTATTTAGAAGGTATTGACGCCCTGTAACGATTGTCAAAGATCTTCATGACAACCGGGACCGACGGCTTAACGTGCCCTCCGAGGCACGGGACAAGCGATAATTAACAATTCAATGCGAGTATTATATATATGTGTATATATATATATATATATATATATATATATATATATATATATATATATATATATATATATATATATATATATATATGCACATCGTAAGCTGAAGGTTTCGACTAAATTAGATTGGCTAGTGATGTTATCGGCGCTGAAGGGTCTGGTGGAGCACAAAGGTCCAGGGTTGACTCCATTGTTCTTCGCTCGCCCCACGAGATACGCCGCCCGCTACTTCTATATGCACACCCTAGTCTATGACCATTGTAATTAATTTTGCGAACGCGGTCCTGTTATTGTTAGCTCGGGTTTCATGAAGCATAATGTACGTCGCTTTGCAGTCCGGTATTATGATTCAGTGAAAGCAATTGCACTTGGAATTATTGTTGTGTTGTGAGGGATATCTAAGATCAATAAAGTCATTTTCGGTTGTGTCCTTGCTTGGGATTAAAGTTGGAATTATCTACTATTCATCGATCTAGTACATTTTGAATATAGGTATATTATAGGTCATGGACCGTGTTATCCTAACTTTGAAAACGTATTCCTGACTTTGAAAATAAAATTACAGCAATTTAAATAAAACTTAAGATCACATCTTATCTAGAAACTGTTCCTCCTTCTAACGTTTCATTCCATTGTAAGGGCATATTTTGAATGAAAACATGTGCTCACGACGTCTGAAAACCTAGCACTGAACGCAGCCGCAGACTTATACTCCTTTCATTCCAATTCACTATTAATACGCGACATTACAAAATAATAGTACGTACTTAGTACTTGTTGCTAACAAACTAACAGAGAGAAAGTTGGCAGACGGCAGTAATTCTTCGCAGTACTGTAGTACATTAATGATTGTTACATGCCCGAGAACGAATTGTACGTAAGAATGCAACTTGAACATACCACTAATGATCTACGTGAATGGTAGTGGAGCAGTCGTTTTTATTTCACTGCCACTGGCATTAAACGAATGCTCTAACTTTATTAAGTATGTGGCTTAGAAAACTAAATATTTAAAAAATAATTATCTTTATACAGGTTGTAAAAAGACCATTAACGTAAACTTAAACCCCATATTGTACTAATAATTACGAACAATTTTTAATTCGGCACCATACCTGGGAAATTACTGGTTCAGGAGATATTAAGGCTCAAAGTTACTATGCAACTTTTGTAATTAGGTGCAAAGTCGATGCATTTACCGCGCCAATCAGTTCTAAGAATGTCTTATACACCCATGCGCGCACTTTTGATTGCGGTTTAAAAAAGTGTCTATTTGAAAAAAAAATATTTCCCAAGTTTTATTTTTGCTTAGTATGACTTGGTATGATGTCTAAAACGAGTTGACTTCGGCTTGGTGATGGGTCTTGTGAAACCCTGTATATTTATGTGAGCGAAATATAGGATTAAGAGGGAATAAACTGACTTGAAATCTGTCTATTGAAAAGCAAAAAAAATATTTCAACAACAAAAATTATGAGAACTATGTCATCCAGGGGCATTCACTCACACATTTTAATTTCTTTATTTTTCATCATGCATGCTTCTGGCACACGGGCTTAGAAGCTTATATAATATATATCATCATACTCAAATATTACCAAATTGTAACCAAATCACATACATACATTTGACGACCGGTTGGCGCCGCGGTAGTGTAAGCGACTGCTACGCCGAAGGTCGCGGGTTCGATTCCCGCTCAAGTCAAACATTTGTGTGCATGAACATGGATGTTTGTCTTGGTCTGGGTGTTTCTATACATATATAATATGTATGTATTTACAAAAAAAGTATATATGTATGTTTATCCATTTTATCTTAGTACAAGTTTCTTCTTAGTTTGGGACTAGATGGTGTTGTGTGAATGTGGTAGAATATTATATTACATTATTATACAAGTCAAATTGATAACCATCCTCTTAGAAGTCGGTTAATAACATCGATATATATGTACTGTTAATAAGTAGGTATCAGACAACTTCCCAACTTCTGTTTCACTGACTCATTCATAATGTAGATAGAAAAATATTTATTTTGCTACTTGTTCTCTTTATACATCAGCAATTATAACAGAATATGTTATTTATATCGAAACAAGAAACCAGGCAACGCAACCTCACCATTGAAAGGAATCAGACAATTTATTATCACCATTCATTCAAAACCAATTGGCCATACAATACATTAAAATAACAATTGAAGATAAAATATTTATAAAGAAGAAAAGATAGGAAAACGAGTAACAATCAATGCGGAACAGTTATTCTTGGAGACCTTAGAAAGGAAACGATATTTTTGCGAGACCTCCGGATATTGAATGCTTTCATTATTGTTTTTCAAGTAATATTTTATTGGTTTGCATTTTTCACTTTTTGATTTCATCTGATTTGAAAATATCGAAGAAATCAATGTGGGGTGCTTTACATGGGTATTTTACGCCATGAATTTAAGGTGGATAATTTTACGGCAGCGTAACATATATTAGGGGAGTAAAGATCACTTTGTTGGCAAGCCCGAGTGATATACCTGTGCAATGACCGCATTGTGGTGTTGTGCTAGATGTCACATTTTAAAACAGTTTATATACTAAGAGCAAAATATTGTTTGTTTATAGATAAATAATATAACATCAATATCCCCAAGGGGAGGGAAAGGTAATGAGGCACTAGCCTTATTAAAAAAGTAGCCTTTCAAAAGTATAAGTCAGTTTTGTGAAATATTGGCTACACAATATATGTAACATACAGCCAGTGTCATCGTCTACCGAAAAATGTTTCATTTCGGCAGTTGTTACTGAGAATAAATACAAAAACATTTAAGAGCGTATACGCCTCGAGCGGCGGCTCGAGTTTAGGTTTTTGTAGTACCGCGGTCGCCCGCGCACCGCGGATGCGAGACCCGGCGCACTATGACGGTGTCGCGTGGAATAATAATCTTGATCCTTCTTGCCATAGATGAACAGTATTCGTTTATGTAATACGTCGATTATGATATGAAAGTATTCAAATTAATTATTTTCAATGCACATGCATTTAAAGATATCAAATAAAGATAGATATTACATATTTGTTCAGTAGGATGATGTTCCTCAGGATAAAAACGACTATTTATAATAATTTGGCGCAGTTTTAGTATATGATAGAAATAATTTATAATTGTTATTTAAATCATTGTCACATTTCAAATATACATCTACTTCGTTATTAATGCATGAAAACCCACGAATGACACTAAATACAAAACCAAAAGAGTCGGGTAAAAAAAAAAACTTAATTAATTAAAGGAAAGAAAAAAATATACAATATGTTGATTTGCATTTACAAATATTGTAATTATAGAATATATATTCACCTAAAATTATTTAACACAGTGTGCGATGATGTAAATCCCTCTTTTTATAAAATTTTGCATAGATAGTAAATAAGGCCAATTCTCGTATTTTATATGACATTGAAATTATATTTTGAACGAAATGAGATTAGATTTTAAATTGACTCAGAATTGGTATTCTTCTAATTATAATTTAACTTCTATTGTTCGACATTGACACATTGTTTAATTAACAACAGGCAGTGATAGCCTACTGGATATACCAACGGACTGCTATGCAGAGGGTATCGGGTTCGAATCCACGGTATGTTAGAACGATGATGATGATGATGATATTGTTCAATTAACGATCTACTCACGATAACATTCCAATATCAGTTTCTTTAGGAGAATACCATTTGTGACATGAGTATGACACTGATATTAGATCGAAACTGCATTTTGAACAAATATAATTAGAAGAATTGAGTCTCAAAATAAACTGTTAACTGGTGCAGAATAAGACTGCACGGTAGGTACTAAGGCTTTCGTCCCGGGAGTCTCGGTCTCGAAAATTTCGAGATTCTCGACCATTTTTCTATGTTTTCGGGACTCGAGACTGTTAACTCTAGTTTTCGAGACTATCGAGACTTTTGAGACTTTAGTCAAATAATAACCATTATTAAAAATCTCGTGAATTACCGTTGTTGGCAAAAAAATCCGGTCCAGCCTAAAAAAGAAGTTGCCAACAGCTTTTCCTGACAGGATTTTCGCAGATATCATCGTGTTCGCAGTGAAGTAGCACTCATTTGTATTTGTATATACCTAAGATTTGTATATTACACAAATTGATAAATATAACTAGAATCATTTACAGCCGTAATATGTATTTGTACATATTACAACGTACAAAAATGTAATATTAAGGGTTGTGCATTCAAGATTACATCTTTGTATATAAGATTTGTCTATTAAACAAATTGATAAATATACCACGAGACGTGGTCACTAACTATGGGTCTTATCCGGAAGCTCAGGGCCAAGCAGAGGGCAATGGGGAGAGCTATGCTCGGAGTTTCCCTGCAAGATCGAATCAGAAATGAGGAGATCCACAGGCGAATCAAAGTCACCGACATAGCTCTCCGAAATAGGCTGAATTGGCAGTGGGCAGGGAACATAGCCAGAAGTAGCGATGGCCGTTGGAGCAGAAAGGTTCTGCAGTGCGGCCACGCACCGCACGTCGTAACAGAGGTAGGCTGACGGTCTTGATCCCAGGCAGCAGATGCGGGTGGCTCGGTACATGTGGCTCTCCACATGTACCGATCCATGGCGGCCTATATCCAACAGTGGACATCTTTCGTCTCACATGTTGAACAAGTAGAAACTTAACTATCGAAGTTTTTATACCTGCCAACCCTATAAGTACGCCAGGAAAAATAGACAATCCAATGTTTACGTACCCTTTAGGGTTCATACATTCGGTTAGTACTAAAGGAGAATGCCCATTCTTGTAGGGTCTAATGTCGCAACTGTCGTTGCGTATAATGTTTTATTCATAAAATTTGTATGTTAAATGAAATTTTTTAACTTTTCCTAGTCTGGGCAGGATTTTTTTGCCAACTCATTCGCGATATATTTTTCTAGCTATAACACTTTTTCGAAAATATTATCATTACCTTTTTAGACCTGTGTATCCTGCTTATGTGTATGAAGTTTCATTAATATCGATTCATTAATTTCGAAAAATAAGGACGTCAAACTTTGTATGAAAAGCCGTAAGGCTTAAACTCATTGTATTCACTGCCAAAATGTATGTATATATGTGTCTATGAGCCTATATAACCTTTTTTCTAAAGAGTCTCGAAAGTCTCATATATCCCGGGAATTTCGAGACCGAGCTGAGTCTCGAAATTTTTTCCCGGGACTCGAAAATGTATCGAGACTGAAAGCCTTGGTAGTAGGTACGTGTGCTTGTGTGTGTTAGGTACCTGCAATGCGAGCTCGTCGGGATCAGCTGAGCTGCGGCGGTTTGTAAGATAATATTCGATTCAAGTGTGCTTTTAATTGCATTGCATAGTACGTATTAGGTAAATACCTATTACATTGGTATCATGCTAACGGCTTAAAAATAACCATAATTTTGCCCCTCTTAAGAACCTCATACATGGGCTCTGTAAATTCATCGGTCGGTCACTCATCCATACTATGACCGTGATGTCAATTACTTTACCTTAACTTATGTAGTTTGTACGAAAATAAACCTGCGATATAGGCTCTGCAAGCCAATCCCATGGTCACCCATCAAAGATCAAATGCGTCTAACTACTGTAAGTACCTGTTTATACTGTATATTGCCACTTGATTTTTGCAGCAAGGTATTATATCTAACGGTCCGTTTCTGCCAATTTCGCCCAGCCCCTAGTTGACCGCGCTACTATACTACTCGTAACCAGTAACTCCAGATGTCTTGACTAACACACTAGTTTAATACGTAATACATAAATAAAGTTAAGTACATCAACTTTACATATATATAAAAAAAATACGTTGAGAAAAAAAATAAGGATCAAGAGACTTTAGCCGTGCTATAAACGTTTTGGAATGCAATTATTACGTAAAATGGCGGACACGGACGCGAGCGACAGGTCCATCCTCTGAGAGCGCTCAGCGCTGAATGGCGGACATAGCATCGCGCTTCGAGCTTTATAGGTCATTTTAAAAAAATCATATTAATTACAAACGAAAAGTTTAGATTCCAATTTTTTTATATGACTTAAAATGAATCTTAAGGTTTCTAAATATGTATATATCTTTTTAATAATCACAGTAGTTTTTTAGATATAAATGCAAATTTGCGGGCTTAAATTAAGCAAAATGCACTGTTTTGATCTCCGATTTTCTTGAAAATTATGAATGAAAGTACAATTTCTTATTTAAGGACTCGCTTGTATAACTTTTGCTTGTACAGTTTACATTTACAGAATTATAGAACGATAAGTTTTCATAGCACTAGCGACCATTAATGCTGGCCTAAACTACAGAAATGACGAAAATGACTTTTTTAAATTCATCCGTTTTAAAATATTAACTATAGTAACCCATATATTTTTCTTTAGCACTCTCTTGATAAAGAACTGAAATTTCATATTTTCTATATCTTTTCCATTAATTGTTATTTATCCTTAACGTAATAGAACAATAAAAACCCGCAAAATCGCCTCCGACGGATTAAACGCTCTTAAGGCGCTGTGCTAAGCGACTGTTTTGGTTAATGAGGGGGTGAAGCAGGGGAGGTGAAGGGAGCTTAGCTCCATCTACTGCGGGGCGCTCCCCTTCATTCTCGTCGCGTGCGGCCGTATTCTGGCGACATCCGTATTCCAATATTTCAAAATCGCAAGCAAAACGTTTTAGCATATTGGATTGAGATACTGATATTAAAATTTATATTACATACATTAATCTGTTTGTATATATAGGCATAGCGCAATTTTTGTTCTCAGTGCAGCCATGAGCAAAACTGGTTTACATTAGACGTTATAGGTATTAAATGTTGACAAAAGTAGGTAAATACCTACGTGCCGTAAGATGATAAAAATAATTAAGTCAGTTCCATGTATGGCGAGGCCATTATTATGTTTGTTTTGTTTTTGTATAAAAATAGTGAAGCAGTTCATAGAATACCTACATCTAATTCCATTTCTGCCAGTTTTCAAATCTGTTTTGCAATAAATTGGCTGTGACATACGGGCGGACAGACAGACAGATATTGCGAATCTATAAGGGTTCCGTTTTTACAATGTTTGGCTACGGTACCCTAAAAAACACAATACTGCTCTACTAAGCGCAAAACCCGTATCTGAACTAAAGCGAGTTAAGAGATAATTGAAGTTTAGTAAAAGTTGATTTCTTTTATTTATTTATGGATGTTTATTGTTATTATAGGTATAATTATTTTGGCAAAGCCCTGCGAAGGGCTCCTATTTTCGGATTAAGGGTCAAAAGAGAACCTAACATAACCTATTTATTTACTTATTACAGTCGCACCTAACCCAAGGCACTCGAAAGCAATGACGCACAAATTTGACATTAGCTGTCAATAAGATCATTCCAAGATGGCAGTTTTGCGTTTCGTTTCACGTTTTTCACCTAAAACCTCAAAATTACATTTGTAAAACTGTACTAAAGTATAAAAACTATGTTCCGTTTTGCATAATTGCCGAAGTATTTATGAAATTTTGGAAATTGTTTAAAAATATTTAGACGCAACTCCGGCAGCCAAAATTACTTTTAGGGGATTAAAACGAACTAGCTTAAGCCCCCTACACTACCAATACCCTCAAATTCAGGCGACTCGTTTCGAAACCCAACCCATTATTTTTTTCAAAATAGATGAAACATCAAAATATACGTGGATATACCTTATTCATGAGATACTACAATGTCGCTTAGAAAATTATAGAATTAGAATTTGAGTTACTGCCTTTTCGTTAGCTCTCGTCATACATGTTTGTATGGAAAAATATAAAAAAATTATTTCGCTTCAAATATGTGTTGTTTCAAAGAAAATAAATATTAAAAGATATTTATTTATATTCATTTATAATTTATTAACGAAATACAGAGTTTACAGCTCATCAGAAGTTAGCTGTCTGCTACAACCCTGCAGGTTTTCTTTATTCTCATCGAATGTTAAAGGCAGTGTGTGAGGTGATAAGACTTATTATTTGCTGTTGTTCACGAGGCACAGTTTCATTTACTTTTCTTTTACGGCTTGGTATTGTAGAAATTTCAAGCACTGATGAAAAATTTTCCTCTCCGTGATCTCGCAATGCCATCCCTTGAGCTTGACGAGAATCAACAATTTCAGGCAACTGTCAATTCATATAAAACGCCACAAGCTTCTCCCAGAAAACATCATCTCTTTCTATAATTTCTATTTTTAGTGGTATACTTTCGCCACTCCACACAGCAAATAAACACTTTTGTTTGCGTGTAACATGGCGTTGCCCCTGAATTTGGTAATAACAATTACAATATTTGTTTAGACTAGTCAGTTCACTTTTTTATCATGTTTCCATATTTGTATTTTATTTGCTCTTATACTATTCTCCAGGCCATTCTTATAGGCAACTTTAGAACATTAAATTTCCACAATCGTGTTTGGACCTATTAATCCATCTGGCGTGGCACCAATAATCGAATAATCCACAAGGCTCGATTGTTACATTTTCTTGCTTCGCCAGTTGTTACAAAGCCAGTTGTTCATTTTAGATTCCATGCGCAACTGATTTTACATTGCAAATATTTTATTTGTACAAAATATTTTTACTAAGTTGGCTTTACTGCTATTATCTCTTCTTTTTACCACTATATAAAAATTTCAATCTGTCAACATATTCTTACGCAATTTGAACCAGCCACTGCTATCCCTCTTGTAATTTTTGCTTATCACTACGGAATTTGAGTCAAATTTGTTAAAAAAATTGTTTGGCATTTCTTGGCTAGCTCTTGAACAGATCGTGTTAGGAATGACTGAAGTCAAATGTGTGTAAGACGTTGCAGAACTGTTATCTTTAACTTCACTGTAATTACAATAATGATAATTAGTTACGTACTTTATTATTAAAAAATACTATATCTTGTGTTATAGCAAACAGAGAAGTCACCTTCTTACTTATAAATTATTGATTTTAGAAATTAGAAAGATATTAGATGTACTGAGACATACCTAATAGTTTATGAATAATCAAAGTTTTACCCGATGTACTTAAAAAGGTTTATGTTCAAAACACAATATTACAACATTAGTTACCGCTTGTATGCGGATTGCGGAGCGCCATATTAGCGCTGTCATCATTATTGTTCGCCGTGGCAGCATCTTAGCGCTCCAGGCGCTCTGTCAAGCTAATGAATTTGAAATATAGGTACATAAAATGATTTGATTTTATGTTATTACTCTTTCAAAAATTGAAAACTGTGGCAGCTATGTATTGTGAGAATAATTTATATAATTATATTATGCAGAATCGATAATATATAAGTAACATAGTTAGTCATAAAAGACTCTTATGAGAATAATTTGTGTAAAAATGTTACATATTTCATAATCACTTGGCCATGGATGAATTTCTATTTTATAACGACGCTTTCTTGTACAAATCCTTCGTAGAACTTCATTTCTCTAATTGTCCATATTTTATTCTTCTAATTATATAAATTTATAAGCACAGAAACAATAACACATTAAACGCAACAAGAGTATAAACTTAGGTCCTAATTATATGTGCCCATAGTTACATGAAAAGCCTATTTGATTCAAAGTATTCAGTCTATAACATAAAACATGAAATTACGAACTCAAATCGGCGTATTATAATAACAAACAGGTTTACGTAAAATTTCGTGCAGCGGAGACGCAAGCGACATGACCTATCTCTCACAGGGCTCATAGCCGAATGATGAGGTCTGGGCGGGGCGTAAACTAGCAACTGACACTCAGTACACCGCTTATGCTAATAAGGTTTAAATTGCTGAAGCGTTTGATATTGATGGGATCTACCGAGCGTCAAAATCATAGACGTTTGGCAGATTTTATGTAATTTTACAAAATATACACGTATAATATGAAAATAAATAGGGTAATTCTTTAGTTCATTAGATTTCCTACAATATTATCAAAAAAAATATGACAGCTTACGATCAAAATATTGCAAACAGTGAGACGAAAGATTATTTTCTGCCTCGATTTTGTGATTTTTTTACCGTGATTCTATTTTACGTACATGAAAAATTCTTTCAAAAGTCTTTTGTTCAGACTTTTGACTTTAAGCTCTAATTTTTGCTAGTTTGTAATATGTACCGTTATGGCTAGATGCGCGACGAAAAATTAGGTGTTTCACGGCTTCTGAGGTATAACAGCGCCTTAAGAGATAGCAACTACATTCACGAGATACCTAATTAGCAATACATGTCTAATTTCAAAATATTTGCTTGAGAAAATTCTGCTCTTGTCACGTCTTGAAGCTCTTGAATATTCAGCTTTCAGTGATGGACATATACCAGTAATTGTTATACCTTGAAACACACATAAAACTTATAGTTTCCCAACAAGCATTACTATACCCGCCGTGTCATGGGTTTATCCATGGTTTTATTGGCATATAAACTGACAACGATGGTCCCCGACCGATGTCAATGTGGAGATACTTTTGACGTGATCCGGATTCGAACCTTAACACCGGACATTAAATTCAGTTTTATGATACAAAATAGTTTTCGGGAAACGATTTGGTTTATGCACAATTTCATGTCTCGTATATGACCGAGTTTAAATTTTAACGGCATTATGTTGTCGGAAATAGGCTGTCGTATCTTATGACAAAGAGCTCAGATATTTACATAGAGGCGCATTTTTTTATGGGCGCTCTGTTGACAAACTTTCTGTGACCCAAATGGCCGCTTGGCGGCGTGGCAGTCGCGCTGTGACAGCTGTCTCTAAGAGTGCAAGAGAGACGAACGTTCCTCCTGTGTATCTTAACTACGAGAGCAAGAGAGACGGCGAACGACGCCAGCGCCACTAGCGGCGCCAACAACGTACTACACTGACGACAGTCGCCAACTCGCCAATTGGAATCGGCACACGAAATCCTTAAGAACTGCGCTTCTATTAAATACGTTTCTTATATGTAAATCTGTATTCATTGCTTATGAGGATGAATTATGTCGATAATATCTTGGTGTTTGACAGCAAGCCATTTCAACATGAGAACAAAATAAAAAAAAATACTCGTAAACATTAAATGATGACAAATAAAGATATAAACGACTGAAACTTTAGTACCGGAAAAAAATGTTCGTGTCCATTCTGCTCAAAGTATAACATAATTACTAAAATGGAACTAACAGAAACCATTAGTTGCCGGGAATTTAAAAACAAATTAAAAAGTGCAATTTAAGAGTAATTTGGTGCTAGAGCGGCTGCATTCGTCATTTCAGTGGACATTTTAGTGTCGACCTAGATCCCGCGTCGGTCCGTGAACCACATTGTAATACACGTTACATCGAGGTCAAGTCCCGCATTATGTACAACCTGCCTATGGGCCCTTGACAAGAAACAGGTCAAAATACACCTTTGAAATTAAATTCGGTGTTTTTATTCAAAGAAAGTACGAAATATTAAGCCGTTTGATGGTAAGCTTAAATTGGATATTGTTAAATTGGATTTAGATCTTGAGGTACGGTGGGAATTGTTGATTGATGTCATTTTCGAGTTGAGTAAGAAGAGAATAAAGAGATTATATATTTGGTTTGTGGTCTAGTCAGGACATAATTTCAAGCAGAGAGTAGTAATCATAGTCAAGCTTGTGAGCAAAATCTCGTCTAGAGTCTGCTCTAACCGGGATTACATAGCTTAATAAAAACAGCTTAACATAAGAACTATTAGTACCTAAAAATTATAAGAATATATATTTATCTTAGGTCGACGGGTCTGAACGTGTGTTAAAGAAAATTTATTTTTATTCTGAGCTTAGATAATAAAGGTCTAAGCTCACTGACAGACAGTTTTCAAGTGGAAACTTATCGAACTAAAGATTTTTATCTCGTTTCGTCGAATCGTGACCTTATCTCGGACATCAAAAGGAGCTGCCAATTCTAAAGAAAACGTTTTGTGAATAGGTGCCAGTCCTATTAAGAGCACGCCTTACTTACTTTTTTACCGGTAAAGTTCGGTAAACTTGTGTTTACTACATTATATTACGGCTCCGTACATGTTTTCGGAAAACGCCAACGGATTTTCATGTACCACGAATAACAGCTTAGTTGAAAGGGTTTGGTATAAAATAGTTGAAATATTTATTAAATATCCGATGATTCTGCAAAATAATTGCACTTGTCGGAGCTGAAATATTTTCCTCTTGTTTGGCTTTCATGCAGGCTGTACTTTTTCCATGAAATTGAAATTTGATTTTCATTTTAACGTAAACAGATCGAAAACTAGAGAGTATAATATGTATGTATTTCAATATTTTGCTGCGAATTTCAGTGTATGTTTGATAGTTACCGTAGTAGTATATGAAATACATCATATTTTAAAAATCGTATACCTACCAACCATCTAACTATACAATAAAAATATACGCCACAAATTAAGAGTAACGTGTATACACACAACGTGTACAAGTCACCTCCATTATATATAACGATGAAGTTCAAGAAAAGTAGAGCAACGATGCGTATATTCCGACTACAACGTTTATTCTAAGAAGGCAGTATTTATAAACCGAACAACACTATTTTCAAACCAATAAACTACTTCTGTGATAAACTGCTACACAATCACATATCACTTCGTTTCCACTTTCATAACCGCAAAAACAGTCACCCAAAATCTAGTCAGCAAATCTGTCATTTCAAATAACCGAAGCTTCGTAAAGCCGTTAAACCCGGTTTTTCCGACACATCGTCATTGGAAGTGCGAGGCGGTTACAGATAGAGGGCGCTGGTGTCTAAGCCCCGGGGGCGCAAGCCGCGCACGCATCAAATTTTTCGATGACTTAATCTTGTGGATTTGTCCCACCCCTAGAAGCGTGAGTTGCGTCGCGGAGAGGGTGTTACAGGTATTGTGTGCACTGTGTTTAATATTGTTTTTGGAATTATTTTTTCTCAGGGGTGTTAAACCTTTTAAAAATATTTATACTGATTAAGAACACATCACGTGTTCCTGTTTATTATTTCAGTCATTTAGGCTACTTTGCGTGGTCTATGGTAATTAGGCTAGATGTCTACGAGTTAAATTATTACGGGTACCTAAAAAAATTTGCCTTTGAAATGAAGCTCTGTAATATGAAACACCATTATTTTAATTGCTTACGAAGAACTTGTTGAACACAATTCCAACGAAGCGAAATCTTTTTAGAAGCGATTGAAACGTTTCAGGTTTCGCTGTTAAAAGTGTAAACTCGAATATCGAGTGTTAGATACATATTTGTATATTCAGTTTAAACCTCCAATATAAATATGCTTTGAGCGAGTCCTTAACATAATCTCACGATGTAGCGCCGCCGATCTCAGGGATTTACCTCACCGCGAATCGAATTGAAAGTGGGATGAACGTTCTTTGTTTATACAACCCGCTTTTGTTAGGAAATAATATGTATTCTGTAGGCAACTTCACGGTTCTTAGTTTGGATAAGGTAAGCAAAAGTGTCAAAGCACCCACGGGCGGGCTTTCTCGTATGTATGGCAATGTCTAAAGTTGATTGTGTCGTTATTTTGTAGAATAATTATTGGGCCTAGGGTGTTTGAACGTGAAACAAAGTGGGCTCAATAACCTTTGTTTTAAGTAGCACTGATTTTGTGCTCATAACTAAGTGGAAATATCAATTGATTGTCACTGAGAGGGGTGCCGGTTTCAAATTCTCTTCGCGCACCATTGAATATCCAAAGTTATATGCGAATTGCTCATAATTGACGCTTCTGTCGCGCCTCGGAGAGTACGTTAAGCCATCCGTTCCAGCTGTCATGATGATCTTTGACAGTCGTTAGGGGATTTAGTGTCACCAAATATTCTGACGTCGCTCTAAATGTTGAGTATGGTGACCCTTTGGGTCGTGGAGGTCAGACTGCAGACACTCTGTGAAATAACTTTGTCTGGCTAATATTCTGACAAACTGAGCGGTGTCCCTTTCTATTCAAAACTAGAAAGGGACACCGCGCATCAAATATAAAGTCTTGAATAGCAACCTCGAGAATGCTGCGATGTATGTACATAATGCTTTTATTAAAATTATGGTTGAGGAGTTATTTTAAGGAAGTATGTAATCTTTAAAGAAATATATTTTGCATTTTATGAAACTATTCTAAGCTCTATCGTCGTACAGGTCACGCACGTGTCGTAGCAGTTTCGTTACGGGTTACGGTCATGTAGCGCTTATTATAGGCTCTACAGACGTTGCTAGTGTAGTAGCTGAACGGAGAACGAACGAGAGAGAGAGACTAATGGGCAGTTTTTAATTTAATTATTTCCTGTCATTGATATAGACAACAATTATTAAATACGAACATTGGCTTTGTTACTGGATCGTTTCGTTCTTACACTTATAGGGCAGTTGAATTACTTAAAAAATGATTTTGATAATGACTTTCATTATAATTGCGGGTGGTGATACTTAACTGTAATGTCGGATTCAAAATCATAATTACAGTGTAAGTCAATATTAGGTCCACCATTTCGTCAAATTGTTGGACATAATATTGACTTACACTTATTCAAATCATATAACACCATGCATGCGTGCCTAGTGTACCAAACCGTGCGCTTAAATACACGACAAGATTAGTCACCGCACAATAAATTAATCAGCATTCATACAAACAAAGGCACGCAACATCGTGTATTAGATAGGGCGATCGGGCCTATCGATCCCGCCATCTTGGCCCACGTGACCTCCGCTAATTGGATGACGTTTCTATCCTTGGCTCGGCGGCTCGGCAGCTCGTCAATTAACTACTATTGATATCTCGGCGATACAACTTTGTTTTGTGGGATGTATGTTGGTCACGTGTAGCTGAGAAGAATCTGCTGAATGCGTTCGTCAATGTTTTCAGTGTGTATTTTTATGTTGGTTATTGCATTTTTTTGAGGCAGTGATACCAACAGACTTCTATGCAGAGGGTATCGGGTTAGACCCCGGCGCGCACTACTAACTTTTCGGAGCTATATGCGTATTAAGATGTTAATGAAGATATTATATCTATCACACATTTTATGCTTGTACCAACCTATTTGTGATACTTATTATGAATCCAATAAATGTATTTTCTTTCTCATCTATTTTTAACTGTCGTTATAGTAAGTCAGTACCTCTAAATAATCTTAATATATAAAATCGTTGCGTTACTGACTGACTGACAGACACGCTACAGCCGAAACTATTGGGCGCAGGAAGCTGAAATTTGGCATGTATGTTCCTTGGGGACCGTAGGGGTGCTCTGAGAAGGGATTTCCCGAAATTCCCACGGGATCGGCCAAAACGGGTAAATTAAAAAAAAAAATGCAGGCGTAGCTGCTGGCTTCCTCTAGTTATTAGATATATTTGGGTAACGTGCGTGTTTGAGAATTGTCTAAAATTTTGTTTTGTATATTTCTGTGCCATTGGAGAGGCCTATATCCAGAAGTGGGCTAAGGCAGGCTGATGATGATGATGATGTGTTTCAGTTATAACATTCTGAATAGGAGTGTAAGAATAAATGTGTCACACGGTTGTAATTACATAGTTTATTGGGGCAAATTAAGACGACCGGTTGGCGCAGTGGCAGTGTAAGCGACTGCTACGTCGAAGGTCGCGGGTTCAATTCCCGCTCAAGTCAAATATTTGTGTGCATGAACATGGATGTTAGTCTTGGTCTGGGTGTTTCTATGTATTATATCTATGTATTTACAAAAAAAAGTATATATGTATGTTTATCCATTATCTAGTACCCATCGTACAAACTCTGCTTAGTTTGGGACTAGATGGTGTTGTGTGAATGTGGTAGAATATTATTATTATATTATTAATAGGAGTGTAAGAAAAAATGTGTCACACGGTCATAATTACATAGTATATTGGGGCAAATTAATTGAGACCTTAGTATCTCATGCTAAAATATCTTTCATCATCATCAGCCTTTAACAGTCCACTGCTGGACTAGGCCTCTCCTTTTAAAGGAGGAGTTGGCCTACTATACCACGCTGGCCAAACGGGTTGATGTAGGGTTTGTATCAAGTTTTCCTTCTCTTACAGTGCTGTTCTCTGCATAATATGCTCCCTCTGTCGGCTCTTACGACACCCATGGGATGATATGGGGTGCTGACATTCCGTATTCTTAATCCGTCACCACACGGACTATCTTTGCTAATTCTGAATTATTGTTTGTTTACCAGAATCTTCAGTATATACAAAACTCTTCCATTACTGACCAACTGACTGCCATTCAACGCACAGCCTAAACTAGTTCCTTGGAGAGTGTATCGGAGAAACTAAGAGAAGATTCTTGCATATTCCCCGCATAATATATTATAACATAATTATATTATTTGTACAACAAGAGCTGTAAACAACAATATGGACATCCTTTCTTTACATAAATTCAAAACTAATGTACACAAATTGTTAATATAATTGTCAGATGTTACCATACTCAAACAAGCATAAGTAACTTGTGGAAACTGTTTTAGATTAAGTTGGAACTATGTATCTTTAACTGTATTTTCTTTTTGTGATATCTGTTTGTTTCCCAAATAAAAAAATATTGTGATGAAAATGCCATGCAATAAAAAAAAATAACCGAGTCAAAATCTTTGACGTGGGGGCGACCTGCGGGCGAGGTCTGGTACCTAATTGATATAAATATTTACGTAATTGTTTCTATTTAATATAAATTCTCGTTTTACGAGTAGTACTTACAAATAACAGACCTACATCCGCTTGTAGACAGTAATCATAGTCACAGGGGAATGCAAATTGTGGAAGACTGGGGCAAACGTGCTTGTAATATCAATATGTAGGTACGACCGACGTATACACTGACTGCACGAATAGCACTGTGGTTTAAGCTGTCGTGTTCTGCACCGTATACTGCGAGTTCGATCCTCGTACGAGACAACATTTTTTGCTCAATTTATTTATCACAAATTTGTATCCATTGGATGTTTGTAGAGTCCCTCGTACTAATATATTTTTGGGTGTATTGCTTAAATCTTATTAATGAATCTTACGTTAGTCATATACAAGTTTTTTTTTAATTTATTGTTTAAGAATTAAATGCAGCTCGCATTTAATTCTTAAACTATTTGATCAGTAAAAGATATCAGAGCTTAAATAATGTCCTTAAATTACAATATTCTGATTTCATCCTCGTCCAAGCGTTATCCCGGTTGCATCCAAAACTTACACGCCTTGGAGCCCGAGGTCCGCTTACTGGTCTAACCAGATATGACAGAATTTTGTATGATAAATATTCTGTATGATTCTGAGTAGTTAATATTCTGATTTATATAAGGACTAAAATATATTTTATGCACAAATACCATCGAGGTTAACATAATTTAATTAATTTCTGACTAAGCGTGCCGAAAATCAATATAACTAATTACAATGTTTAAGTTACATCCTTGTCCGTGTGCGTTCGTCTGCTGAATTCTAATTAGTCGTATCAATGGTAATGATTGAAAGTAATTCATGTAAAGAATTTACAAGGCTTGTCTTAGTCCCAACTGATAATGTAACACAGTCACGTAGTACGGTACCTTGGTACGTACTGATCATTCGGTATCCGTATTTTCACTTATTGGTAGATAAAGTCTAAATAAAAATGGCTGGCTTCAAGTGATTGTAACAAGAATTTCATTTTCGTAAGCAATTTCAAATGTTTATTTTTGCTTTTTATAAATGCAATTGTCCCTGGCAATTTAACACTGCTTCAGTAAGGAAAGTTATAGAAGTTAAGCATTAGTTTAGATTATGACTATGTATAAACCATAAAAATATAAACCGTTTAGTTAGACACATTTTAAAATCTATCTTTCTCTTAGCGTTATCCCAGTTTCAATCTGGGGTCCGCTTACTAGTCTAACCGGCTTTGGCTGAATATTAGCTTTTCCACAGAGCGACTGCCTGTCTGACCTCCGCAACCCGAAGGGATAGCGATATTCCATGGTTTAGACTAGTGTCAGTTTATTTAGAAGGTACTGACGCCCTGTAACGATTGTCAAAGATCTTCATGACAAACGGCACCGACGGCTTAACGTGCTCTCCGAGGCACGCGACAAGCGATAATTAACAATTCAATACGCACATAACTTCGAAAAGTCAGTGGTGCGCGCCGTGGATTCGAACCTGATACCCTCTGCATGGCAGTCTGTTGGTATATCCACTCGGCTATCGCTGCTTATTATACACATTTTAAAAAGCTATGATGATGATTATATCCATGTAGTTAAATTTATCTGTTAACCGCGAACGGTGCCGCTATAATTGAATAGATACGAATATTATTTCCGAATAATACTGTAATACAACAACAACAGCCTATTTGCGATTCTTCCAGTCTGGACACGTGTATGTTTTACAAAATATATAGCTAGTTAGGGATCACTCGTTGCCAAATAATCCGACGAATCCACATGACGATATTTTCCTTTATGTTCCATCGGAGAGACCTCTGTCGAAGCGATGTATTGTCGGTGCCACGTAGATTTGTATCTTGTTTTTGTTGTGCCAGGGTCTCCGCTGTCCGGCACATTTTTTTAGTTGCTGAATATAGTTACAAGTTTTATTTACGTCACGAAGAGTTCCCGGAGAGGAGCACTGTTTGTTATTCAAGTTTTCCTTTTCATCTACATAACGACAGGGACAGTCCATCGTTAAAATACAAGTTTCCCTCGAAAAATTTACTGCTCTTTTGGTAGTTTTATCGATTGCGACCATCACGGTCCGATAGGCTCCGTAAACAATAGCTGGTAACATAAACACGACCGACAAACAACAGTGAGTGTAACTCAAGAATCAACCAGCTTGTTCCAATTGGAACAATAGCCTTAGTTGAAATAATGCACTGCTTTAGTTTAGGGCAAGACAAATACCTCGAAGGAGAAAAGAAAAGGCGGCAGCGGGTGACAAATGGTACAGCACTGCTTTTCAAAGCAAACCCCGACGGAACAACCTTCGACGAGGCAAAAAATACTGCATTTTGTTCCATTATTTACATTATGCAAAAGAGAGGCAGCTTCGCAGTTTACTTTTAAATTTATTATGCTTTTTGTACGCGAATAAGCAGCGTATAAAGAGATTTAAACTTTGCGTTTATCAAGCCATCGATGCTCTTTACACATTCTATATGCTAAGCGGTTGTTTGCTTTAGAATTGATTACCTTTTGTAAAATAGCTTTCGTTGGGGTTTTTCTAATAAACATGTAAGTGTGTAAGATAGATGTAGTAAGCTTTAATTTAGTCAGCGATGCCTATACATATGTCCTGAAAATACAATAACTTCACATCATGGAATACTACCACTACTTACTAGTAGTGTTAGTATTACGAGTATCAGTTTTGTAGACCTGCCTATAAGTCATGAATATACACTTATATAAAAAAAGGAGTAGAGTCGTGGACAATCCGCTCACGAGAAAGGAAAAAAATTGACGCGTTTTAGATGTGGTGTTGGCGAAGAATGCTTCGTATCCCATGGACCGCAAAAAGAACCAACATATCTATTCTTGAACAACTAAGGGTCAAAACAAGGCTATCCACTTTGTTTTATCAACGAATCCTGAGCTAATTCGGTCACATTATGCGTAGGGAGCCCGACAACCTCGAAAAACTGGTTGTGGTCGGCAAAGTCGACGGGAAACGACCGAGAGGCAGGTCTCCTGTACGCTGGACAGACCAGATACGAATACTGACTGGATTGTCAGTACCGCTAGCCTCAAGGCATGCCGAAGACAGACAATCGTGGCGGCAGACTACAGCTCAGGCGATGGAAGACTTCCAAAGAAGACACGACCTTCAGTAATGAAGAACGCGACTATGATGATGATGATCTAAAAAAAATTTAAACCCACAGCAAATATAAAGCTACAACTTATATTGACCAGTTTGTAGTAGTTGTTAGAAATGTATAAAAAACCAAGCGCTCGTATGAGCAACCGGTCTAAAAAGCGATCGGGCGATCGGGCCTTGTACGTTCGCATGCATATATCAGGCTAGGGAGGCATTTTCTCGAGCGAACAACGAAATATCAATCTAAAACGCTCCCCACAAAAACGAACTATCTCTAGCACGCGCCACGTCAACTAACCCAAACTGTTCGAGTGAAATATCTTTATTGAGGCAGCCATTTTATTTCGCTATTTCTTTACAGCGGCCGAATTTATTAAAGAGCGATACACGGGGACATAATTTTTTATTGCGAAAACGACAATTTTCTTTGTTTAACTAACCGTCGCACATTTCCTTGTTCGTAATAAAACTGACCTTTTTTTACGGTCGCACAGACAATCGGGGATATAATGTGAATTTGTCGTGAAACCCCAACACCTAGCATTTGGATCGAATTTACCTTTTAGACGGATTCTCTCGGGAGAGCTTGCATTACATATGGCGACGCTTATGGCCTTAACTTAGAATTTATATTGCACGGATTGTGCACGCAGCGACAGAAGTAGATAAACATTTACAAGCCTTTGAACGATTTTATCGTTCAACATAATGGTTATTGTCAATATCTTATAACATTTCTGGATAAATCAAACATTCCTTCACCACAATTTACTACTAGAGAAGTAATAATTAGAAAGCTTAAAAACTGCTTAACATTTAGCTGGTAATATCATATTTGATAGATATGAATATACATTAAAAAACACCACTAGCTTTTTTATTAAATGCTGTGACAAAATGTGCTCGGTTACATATATCCTCAATGCGATCAATTATTCGCAACCAAAATCCGACATTTGTATTTGCCCTTTTTTACCAACATTGATTGATGCGCATTTCATGTCAAATCTGTGCCTGTGGGTATGGGACGAGGGTGATTTATTTGAATAGAAAATTAATTGAGCATCAACCTAATGAGAATTGGACAGAAACCAGGAGTGAATGGACCCTCAGCGGAAGGGCTCGCCGGGGTGTGTGTATGAAAAGATCTGGGAGTGCACGCGGAAAGGACAAGGGCCTTAAGAATACTTGATAAAGAAAAAGATTTCATCGCTAGTTTTCCAGTATTTAGCTCATTATTATAACAGTAAGAGACATATTTATAGATACGTTTCGGTTTTGAGTAGATAACAATATATCAGTTTTGTAAATACAATAAACATGTTGCTACATTATAGGTATTGGTGTTATAGAATGTATAGCAGGTATAGAATAATTTCGATATCATTAATGATTTCCTGGAAAACGAAACGAGTGATTGGAACAGGAAACTGTACCAAAATCGACCAAAACAAAGCTTACAATCAAGTTTGTTTTGGAAGTATTTTCTATTCCATTTGTAAAGCTAGATACAGAAGTGGCTTTAGATACTGCCGTCCTGCCTACTCTTGTAGTTTTTTCTCTTTTCGACGGGATTTCAACTGTCATAACCGTCGATCTCGATTGATGCATTCGGTGCACGATTGGAGAGTACGGTGTGTCCGGCACACATACACAATTATACACATACAGATTAGAGAATGAAGTTCGCAATAAATCCTCTACGCGTGATGCTCGCGTATGCTTTCATACAAGAGCGCGCCCGCTTTAATGCAGAATGCTCTTTCAGTTTAAAGCTTTGTTGTATTAGTGTCCACTACCGACTAACCGACAAAGGGCAAATTCCGTCCTGCTTCACACAACACTGAATCAAAACACTGCAGCACTGTTGCACAAACAGCCAATTACACTACAAATTGATACGAAGTTACGCGTAGTGGTGGCCGGTGGAATTGTGCATCTAATAATTGTTACCGACACAAAATGCGAGGTGATTTGTGCAGTTTAGTCGACTAATATCGGCCATGGAGTCACCGGACATGACCACAAGCACATTTGTGGGATTACCTGGCGCGGTTTGGCGCTTATCCAAGCGTTACACGACTTCTGCTGCGAACCACCGCTCCATAATAAGGCTGCGTGTACTAGCTGGTTCCACTGAATTTTTCGTGCTGTACTAGCTATTTAGTTCTTATTTATTTTAGTGTTGCGAATTTAAGATTTAAAAATAAAAATAGTAGTTGAGTTCACACGTTCGCCGCTATTACATTAACAGATATGTTCATAATAAAGATATTTGGCAAGCAGCATAGTAATCTAATACCGTTCACTACCACAAGAACGATGTCCGGGTTTCTATAATATTTAACAAAGTTTTATCAAACAAAGTTCACGTAAACATACGACGACATAACGACTGCCGGTTGGCGCAGCGGGAGTGTAAGCGACTGCTACGCCGAAGGTCGCGGGTTCGATTCCCGCTCAAGGCAAAAAAATAAATATATATGTACAGTACCCATAGTACAAGCTCTGCTTAGTTTGGGACTAGATGGTGATGTGTGTATGTGGTAGAAAAGGATTTTATATATACAGATTATAATACAATTTACAACGCCAACGATAGGCAAAATATTAAGTTTATGGTGTCAGTGGTCGGCTGGCCACACACTGACACGAAAAAGAAAGAAAGTAAGTGTCAGTAGTTTATGAATCAATTAAATTGACTAATTGTATTATAGGTAATGTATATGTATAGATAAATCACCAGACAAAGCAATACCACAACAGCTTAACACTCAAAAATCTCTCTTTAGACTATAATTTAAAAATGTTCAATGCTTGTGCATACCCCTTACTCTTTTCGTGCCTTTCGATTTAACTAGATTTAGTGGTTCCAATCTAGCGATTCTCGTGAAGTGATATTGGTAGGATGATAGACATAGATATCTCCTCAAAAGCCTTTCAATAGATTGTTATAAGGTGAACTCTGAGATATGAATTCCAATTTTGGCGACGTTATAGACATTACTTTAAGCACTGGGAAAAAATTGAGTGTAATAATATACGATAGCGACCCGTTTAGTAACCCTTCCATAGATTGTTTTACAGGAGCTTTTTATGGAATATTTTATGAAGTTATAAATGCGCGAAGTAATGTAGAATGTTACTTCCTTATGGGTACTAGAGCTCTGTATGGATGAGGCTGGATAACGCTATAAAAAGTTAAATAGTAAGTTTCATTTGCGTTACTTAATTATTTTCAGGTACAATGCGTTTAGGTCTTATCGTTGGAATGTTCTAGTTTTCCAAAACGTATAGTCACGAGTTTTCGAGTTATATCTATATCTTTTGTATATGTGTCGCTAAGGAGTTGCCTCCATCCAAGTAATCATAGTAAATAAGAACAGTGTCGTAATTCTTCGCCTTGTTTCTACTGCAGTAGTGTACAAAGCTCACGGATGTTTGTATCTCATCGCAGTTGTTTTGTTCTTTTCCCAACTTTCGTCGTCCTTCATCGGAAGTGGCTGGACTTTTAGTAATTACGGTCATCTAAGACGAGACGGGGTTAAATAAGAAATATGTAACGTGATGCGGTTCGGCTTATCGGAGGCTGGCAGTCACCCAAACGGTCGGCTCAGGAGCTTTGAGAGTCAGCGCGGCGGCGCTCGCCTATAGTGTGCCACATTTAATGCCTTCACGTTTGTAATACGTGAAAAATATCAACGAAATTCTTTCAGTGTTTGAATTAAGGCTTTCATTTTGAAGTACGTACATGGTGATTCGACTATCTTGTCAGTTCAATGGTTAAAATAAGATTGCTAGAAAAGAAACGAAAATAACAGGTTCAACTCGTACTTAATTCTTTGGTGTGGAGTAAGTTCGAAGCATGTCAATTACATATGAAAATTAAAGGAAATATAAGCCGTCTACGCCAGTGCGTAAACACAAAACAATGATCCACGGGAAGTTCATTACATCTAATAAACACCCTGAAATGCCGCATAACAGTTTGATAACACTGACTTGTAAAACAATTTTGATACAAAGTCGAAATTTAATTTATGTAAAATGTCTTTTAAGTTAATATCCGGTACGATGGTGGGGGACTCTTTTACAATCATAATTCGTACTGAATGTTGGGGAAAACATACAGTTTGAAGTATATCGTAAACGGTAAAGTTGGAAGAAGTTAAATGGTATTAGAAATACATTCGCGCTGCCTCAACTCGCCTGAACAATCGTTTGGCAAATATATATTTTTACGCGTGTTTTTGTGGGTGGTTTTGAATTTCCTTATGGTGCGTATATTTTTTGGAAAGAATGTAAATATGTCTTTATGTGAACTCTTCTTATTATTTATGTATATAGGTTGACCGTGTTATATGTGAATATCTTCGGCAGTTTGTATTTTGTGGCGGGAATTTGAACTGAAAATAACCTTTAGCGTAGGTATACAAAATGAAAGTAGGTTTTTTACTAATGGTTAAACTAAGATGACTAATGACTTGTATTGTTGTTATAATTTATTTACTGGATTTATTAAACTTTTAATAACAACATAGGAGGTCTTCGGACGGTCTAGAACCTTCGATGCCTGAGTTGGCCACAGACTAGCAAGAAAGAAGTTTAGAAAGACCACTGAGTTTTTTCTACAATTTAAGGGATTACGATTTTAATTGATTGATAACAAACGAATAAATAAATTAATATAATTATATTTTATGGCAGGCCTTCATAAAATCGTCCCGAAAATAAATTAGACTAATCAACAATTTTCTATAACTCACTTTCCATCACGTCAGAAATGTCAGTGACAAAATTCCACAACTTTCAAAGCAGTAGAAAATACGGACAGGAATTCGTCATAATTAATACGGATAAAACGCAAGATATTTACAGGAGGAAAGTTCAAGTGATTGACGGTAGAATAGGGGTGTCCCAGGAGCGCCTAATTAATTCCAACGTGGTGTCCCCGTGGGCAACCCTAATGTGGTGATCAACCAAGGATAATCCCTCGCGAGCCTCCCAATGTTCTCGATTGTCAAAACAACATCGTTAATCGACCGAAGTTATGACCGCATTTTTATGCGTAGCAAGAATCCTATGGGGTATTTATGTCTATTGAAAAAGCTATTAGGGATATTACGAACAGACATGGTGCCTCGTGGCTTGAAGACGCCGCCGTTATTGTGGGCAAGTAAGCTCTATAACTGCTGTAATAGGCAAATAAGGGCTCAAGACAGCAATAAAGCCTTCTGTGGTATTATTGTATAATGTCATACTTTTTAGCGAATTCCATTTAAATTAATATGTTTTGGTGTTGTTGCTTGGATTTAAATTAACTTTTGTTGAGTAAGTCAGACGGCATTTTCCGTTCGTAATACTATTTTTGGACATCAGCTATAAAATCAAGACGTGTAAATGGCAAGTGTCAATAGGCAATCAAACAATATGACATTGACTGTTACGAGTTTGCAAATAGATGTGTAAATAATTCATCGAGCTATCAAAACAAGTAAATTCGTTTCTGACGGGTAAATGGACCGTGAAATCCGTTCAATCTCAATTATGATATCTATGGAATGTTCCAAGTTCTTAAGTCGAATTAATCACCGTAAAATGAAGTCAAAGCGACGCTTCATTAAGATACCTCTTTGTTTAGATAAAACTTTGTTCGTTGTGATAAAAAAAATATACAACAAAGTATTTATAAAATGTTTTAAAATATATTAAAGCTTTCTATGGCTTGAAAAAAACATGTGACCGAACTTTATGTATTTTGGAAGAAAACGAGTTTTTCATAAAAGGCCACTTCTGCACTACGTAAGAATCCCGTATCGTGGGCAGCTTTATGAACATTTAATCAGTAGACAACGTACACGCAGATTGGAGACCACACTTAGTGCTTCTGTCATATCTCTTGGCGAGGTAACTGTTCAAAATACTACGCCATATGTACAGTTGCATTGATATTGATACCTTAAATTTGAACCTCGTTAACCTCGTATATGTACAATAATATGTACAGATAATGTAAGAGAACAGAGAAAATATTTGTATAAAGAGACGTTAAAATTAAATAACGATTGCCTGCCAGCGCCCAGCTTGAAATGATCTAAGTACTTACTGCTTTAGTGCGTGTACAAAACTCAGATTAAAAGAAACACTTAGAAGAACTGATTGTAATAGCTATCAGCACAAGACTAAAATAACCATTAACAGTGATAGAGTCGCAGTGTCTCATCCATTACAATAAGTATTACGAGACAAGTACACCGCGCCGTCTTACTTAGCGCGCACTTTATAAGGATTCGTTACGAAAATATCAGCTACGTTCTGCGGATCTACTTAATTGCTTGATTAATTATTAGCAGGGGAGTTAGATGGGGTTAAAACGAGACGAGGGTCTTCGTCCCTTAGATGTACAGCCTACGACATCAATAAGCTTTAATTGGCGTCGACCATCACAGCTATTAGCCTGGCCCAATTAGTGATATCGGTTCAAATCTGCGACATGGCCTTTACATCTTTAGCTGCCGTTCGATTGGGTCAGGTCACAGAAACTTTGTGAATTCGTGTATTGATTTAGGGATAGGTCACGACCAAGGTTGGCTGTATCGCTTTTTATTCGTGCCAGCGGCTGAGAAACCCAATATTATGATTAACGATCTGCCCGTATGATGATGAGTTGGCGTAAATCGAAAATGTAAATATCGTATTAATAACGTGTTTGACAGTTCTGTCTAGAAAGTTTAACATAAGCGAACGTTTCAAAAAGTAGAATTCACGTTGTAGGCTATTGAGTCATTTTATTCCAGAGGGTTAGGCAGAAACCAGATTGTGATTTTGATGTAAATAATGAATGTATGAAGGTGATATATAAAAACATACATATGTTTAATATTCTTTAAAAAAAAAATTCTTGATGTATTTTTTATTACCCAATTCAGTTACCCAACGTTGTTGACGTATTCATGCTTAAAATTTGAGCTTAAGATGTAGGTTTTCTTTTGTTCAAAATATAGACGTTTCCATGAAATAAGTATTTTTATACACACCATAAGTATTTCTAAATTGAATATTTATACAAAAAATATAGCTTTAAAGTGTATATCTAGTTATACCACGCACTTGTGCCCCCGCTTGCTTTATAAAGGACAATAAGCACGTTATAATATTAGGTTAGGTACCCATTTGTATCAGAAAATGAAAGAAAAAATGAGGGTGGATTGAGGAAAACGATGTGATTGTGACGGTCGTTAGGCATGGGATTGCAACCTGTTACTGTTTATTACTATCTTTACATACTTATCTTCAATGTTGTACGTGCTAAAGGGACTTAGATTTGACTCTGATTATTTGTCGCAGTTCTCAGCATAAATCCCAAATACTAGGACTACTTACATTAGCAAAATATTATTTGTCATGGTTTTGATTGCCATATATAATTAATTACCTGCTTTAGTAATGCTAGGTAGAAAATATTTCCTTAAAGACGTTGATTAATAAATATGTAGAATACCTAACCTACCAAAAATCATTATTTTATAACAACAAGATCTTTGAGCAGTTATAGCATCTCTTTGTCTTTGTCTTTGTTTCGTTTTTAATATCAATCAAGTAAAGAATTTAACGACTTGTAGTATTACAACGGATTACTCAGATTTTCATATAAGACTGAGAATATTTATTCTCCAAGATATTTTAATGTAACTTGTGCATATACATTAATAATGAAAAAACCTACCATTACTTCAATTTGAGTCACTTTAGGCGAGACTAATTGCCTATCATCACTCCCACACGTGCACGACTAAAAGCCTAAAGCGATGTTCTAAAAGTTTACAGCTCTAAACCTTAGACACTCAGCTCATAACGCGAGCGTACAATATAAATACCAGTTAGAGATATTGGTTCATTTACAAAGTGTGCAATTACGTAGCTAGGGGCGAGACGCGAAATATGATGAATCGCTACTTTCTTGCAGAGTGGGTGCCGACCCGAGCAACTCCACAATCTTTGACAATTATTTGAGGACTCGTGTCGAGATTTTATTTTGATACCTCTGATATTTTTACGTTTGAGTATAACTGTGTGCTTGTCTCTAGAATTAATGACATAAGTTTTGATAATGAGTTCAATATGTATACATATACTGTGTCAGTCATCGATTGTTCCGAAAGATTATAAGATAAAAAAAGCAGTCAAACCGCTTCGATAGGGTATTCTTTAACATATTTAAGATGTTGGATATTCGTTTTATAGAATTTAGTATATACAAGTAAATAAAGTAATTTGCCTTCCAAATGCAGTGCTTACTTCTACAGTTGTAGGAAATTAGATATTATTTATTACATAAAGACTTTAACTTAATTGTTTGTTACTAAAAGCTTTATATCCCAATAAGCGCATAATCGTCATTTTATTTGGACTAGAAAGTAAAGATGTATTCATCAGCAACTAGCAAGTAGAAAACAAACAAACTAAACAAATTGTCCTACGTCGCCGCCGCTCTCGTTTCACAAACTGCACCGTCGGACGGGATTCAGGACGATCCATGAAAATAAGTGTTAGTGGTCACCCCACCCTCCCTCGCGCCGGCGACGTTCTTTATCCCTCTTTTGTTGATATTCGGCTGACCTACAAACACAGTTTCGATCTCTACCAGCACGTAAGGACGTACCCAACAATAATATTTTATGTACTTTTAAATTTGTAGATGAGTTCCTTTTAAGTAGGCGTTTTAGTAATAAGGTGTAATAAAAATAACAATGAACATCAATATTTAGGGGCGTGAAAACATTTGCGACTGAGTCGTGCGTAACTTGAATGGGATGCCGATTTTTTTGTACAATTCATCGTTACATTTAATCCATTAGAAAGGATTTTGAATGTAACACTTCTGTTCAATTTAAAAAATTGCGTGTTGCCTAAATGTGTTTTCCAGCCGAACCGAAATAGAAAAGTTTTGGAAGCGAAAAGGAGCAAATGAAAAAGGGGTTCGATTGTATATATGCAGCCTAAACAATGTACATTTTTGTTGGTGGAAAGTAGTGCATGGGCTTCGATTTGGTAAAAGTTTGGTAATCAAAAATGTTGGCAGCCGTATAGAAAATATAGTTTCTGTCTGAGTCTATTGAAATCTAACTTCTAAATTAGCCTATTTGCAACTTTATCAGACGATAAGAAATAGCAACAGTAATTAACATGTATGGTAACATGTTAATCATTGTTGCTATTTCTTATCGTCTGATAAAGTTGCTAATAGGCTAATTTAGATGTATAGGTTACATATAACGTGTTGGACAAAACATTATAATCCATGAATGGGGTGGAAGCAACGTGGAACACAGAATATATTCCGTTAACATTTCGCCGTCGCGTTACGCAATAGAAATAAGATCCCGGATATGAAACACTCAGGCCTTTTAGTGTTTATGTTACGTATCTTTCTGAGATATTCACGAGGAATCCCCACGTGCAAAGCCTTATCCGATATACATATGTGTATGTAAATGGTTTTAAGATAAATATGAACGAAAGATGAAATGTCACGACGCTATGTTTATTTCCAAGAAAAACAACTTATAATAAAAGTATAGGATGTGTCTGTTACGTTTGAAATATTGACGAAATGTTTAGTACGTTAGTTATACTAATCAAATTCTTTATGTTAGCACTTTATTTTAATAATTTGATACTAATCGTGAATAAGCTTTTTAAATTGCAGCCTGCAAATTCAATTTAATCGAACTATTTTATGAGAAACTTTACAAATATTATTTCGGCAATAGCAAACAAAATTGTTTGCAAAAAGTTTGATCATAACGTTATTCGATATTATTGAAATTTAGTTATAAAAGTGTCAGAAGCGCCTTTTTGTGCTCTCCGAGGCACGGGACAAGCGATAATTAACAATTCAATACGCACATAACTCCGAAAAGTCATTGGTGCGCGCCGTGGATTCGAACCCGATACCCTCTGCATGGCAGTCTGTTGGTATATCCACTCGGCTTTTGCTGCCTGTCCTAAACGTATGTATATATTAAAGCTACGATTGTTAAAAACGTCTCAACTTAATTTGGTGAAAACACTTATTGCTTAAAGCAAATACATTTTTCTTTCATTCAATAAAGATATTAATTCATTCGATAAATATAAATTTAAAAGTTTGCTTATGGATCTCTCAATTTGTTACTCAATCAACACACGAATAGAAAAACATTTATTTGATATTTCTATACGATTCTCTTTGATTATTTAAAACGTAGAACTGACGGAGTATAGTTTTGTGATTAGTTTCGTGAGGGCGTAGTAAGTGCCAATTAGGAGTGTTTACTAGTGCCGTTCATCGATAAATATTTACAGGCTTGTTACCTAACTACGTGCAAACGATCTCTCCAATAAAATACAGAACGAAAGTTCCCAAAGAATATTATAGTTTATTGAGCGAACGTCTCGATATTTCATAAATACAGATTCCTCTGTTATAACGAATACTTCAGTTATTACAGATTCATTTTATATAGGAATTCTTGTTTGAGCTCTCCTCAATATGGGAACAATTTGTGTGTTATGTATTTCACTGTATTTGTGTTTGTAACTACCCTGTTCTAGTTCGATGGGTGATTCAAGCAGTTGTGGTGGTTTTAAAGCAGAATATCTGCTTATTTGAAAAGTTACTGATTTGATTTTATAAGTTTGATTCGATAAATTATTTGGTAAATGAATTTGAGTTATGTTAGAATATTTTTGAAGACACATATAGGTAGGTATTCATTCAATAGTTAAACATTTCACGTAATTTAGGTACTTAATAGGTTCACTCTGATGGCATATTGATAATTTGAAACTATAGGCTAGATAGTTAGTTCACTATGAAATACGGATAGTTTAATAAGCAGATGATTGTAGTTTCCTAATTGATATATTGATATGGATATTTTGATGCATACCATGTATCTGATAATAACGTCTTTGTTGTTACGTAATATTTTACGTATTATCCAGGATTTGCTCTAAAAGAGATAGGCCTTGATCTTGAAATATTGAAAATAAAACAGGCTATTAGATAACAATACGTTGAGCATAAGATAGTGAGCGGTGTGTATGAGACAAATGAGCGGGCGTCATCCTTTGTAGCTGGGGAGACAAATAGACGCAATCGCCACGCTCCATCGGTCTTTATGAGCCGGAAACTAGCCGGAACACCCATACGTCTACATACACACACCTACTACTTACAAGATAAAGGATTTTATTTTATGAAATATATATAAATATTAACACAGACGCGCAATCAAATTGACGTATTCCTTTGTGGTGGATTCTTTCCTGATACAAACAGGCTATAAGCTTAAAAAACGCTAGAACTATGCAATGGAAAATTACTACTATAAAAGGTTTTGCAACAAATTACATAAAATGGTTTCCAATTTAACCTAAAAATTCTGCAGTAATGTGATTAATTAATTCCTTTTTCAAGAACTTTAAAAGTATAAACTACATAAAATCTTTTTACGATTTTCCAAGACCCTATCTCATAATTTACGAATCTACTCGTATTTTTAAAAAGCAATTACTCTTTGAGTATTTGCAACTTATATTTAAAGTTTTAAATCGGCAAAGCACTAGCTTCAAATTGGACTCCTGTAGAATTTCGTTTGTCGCTCGAGTTGAGGGTCGCGCTGCTGAATGTGGTGGTCTGTCTCGGCTTGCTAAAGAGAGATAACACTTCAACACATTCAACGTTTCACTTTGACTGAAATACGGTAACATTCAAACGTCTATGTGAAGCTTAGAATAAATGACGCTTTTACTAAACTACCTCGAAATAGAGACAAGCTAAAAGGTGGTATAGGAAGACTATTATATAAGTACTAAATATTAAAGCTCTGTGTGCATCACTTGGAATTAGAATTAGCTCTAGAGGCATTGACCTAGCTAAGGACTTAGAGAAAGTTATGGTTTAAGACTGTTATGAAACTGGAGGTCAATTTTTAACTTAATAACCATTTGTATATAGCAATAAGCAATGACTTGTCTGCTGTGTAGGTACATTGTTCATAGCCCCGTCTTTAATTCTACTTATATTTACTTTAGCTTTACAAAAAGCCAAAAAATATAGCTAAACTATCTATGTTATGATAAATCACCATGTTTGATACGATAAATCAGTGTATGATGTTTTTATTTATTTATTTATTTCGTACATGGAAAACTTACGGCTCAAAATATTGTTTTATATAAAATGTTCTATACACATGTGTACGTAATCCATATGACTTTTCGGAATAGTAGGATCGTTAGAGAGCTACCGAAAATACCTGTTGCATCCCAATGCATAACGATTGGAATCTTCGATAAATATCTGTTACAGGCCATCGTCTACCTATCGGATACGTTCATAATAATGTTCGTCAAACCGATTCCGGCCACGGCGGCTTGTCCATATGACACTTGTCAACTGCGCAGGGCATATTATAGTGCGCATACACAAGTGCACTCTCTATTCCCTCACTCTCATAGTCCGATGGGACGCCACAAGCGACACGACCGGAGTGAGATTGGGCACAGGAACAGCGGCTTAACGTATTTTCCGAGGCACGGGGGTGTAACGTCCATAATATATGTGTGTAACTTACTTGACACTGCTGCGGTCCCTGCCTGTTAGGCGAGGCGGGTTTGGGGCGGACCTTCTTGGCGGTGAGCGAGGGCCGGGAGTCGAGCCCCGTCACCGCCACTGACACCGTCGTGATCGGCACCACGCCGCTCGACGATGATGATGTCGTGCTGCATTCTGCGACAATAAAACGGAAGATACATAAGTGGAACTAAAGGAAATGTATATTGTTACATGTATCATTGAAAAGGGGTTTGTGTTTGTACAGATGTGCAGATTACATAGCAAACATTAGACAGCATATTATCAATTAGAGTTTTTTATCTAGTTCTAATAGAGTTACCACTAGTGGCTCATGACAAATTGCTTGCTTTTCAGCTAAAATTCAATACCATGTTTGTTTCTGTTTGTAATTTCATAAATCTGTATATATAAAATCCTTGCGTTACTGACTGACTGACAGACACGCTACAGCCAAAACTATTAGGCGCAAGAAGCTGAAATTTGGCATGTATGTTTCTTGGTTAGCGTAGAGGTGCACTAAGAAGGGAATGCCCGCAATTCCAACGGGGTCGGGTAAAAAGGGCGAGCGTAGCTGCGGGCATCCTCTAGTCTACACTAATCTACACTAATATTATAAAGAGGAAAAAATTGTATTTATGTTTGTTTGTAATGGATAAACTCAAAAACCACTGGACCAATTTTAAAAATTCTTTCACCATTAGAAAGCTACATTATCTGCGAGGAACATAGACTATATTTTATTTTAGAAAAAAATAGGGGTCCGTAAGATATTTGGGTTTTTCGGGTGCGCGAAGTAGTTCCCACAGGACGCGGGTGAAACCGCGGGAAACGGCTAGTAACAAATAATTTTATAGTCGTAGCATCCTATCCCTAGCAAAGAAAATGATATTTTTGTAAGAATTTATTAATTATGGCAGACATTTATTACTTAAACCATTTGATTTACCAACAACTATAGATTGGAAAACATATCGAATACTTGCAACACTCACGCTTGTTTAAATAACCGCGGCGCAAATTATTTTGCTCAAAAATTAGTGGAAACAATCCCACTCAATATGCTGCAATCATTAATTTATGTTTGATAAATAACTTCATCGGTTATTGCCAAAAGCAAATATGATCCGTTCGTTTTATTCGGAAATGTTTGTATGGTATATTTGGCGCTTCCAAAATGCTTTGACTTTTGCGATAGTCAATCAATACAGGCTGCACCAAATATTTAGTTAATAAAAATGAGTCCCTTTGAGTTGTGCGTTTATTATATACAATGTTCAATAGTATATTTTTTAATAAGTGCGTGCTGTAAATATTATAGTGAATATTTTTTTTAGTTTATTCATGTGTTGATCTACTGTTCAAAAGCTTTTTGTTTTAAATTTTATTAAGTTGTTTATATATAATTTATTCCGTTGTGTATACATTTGGAGGCACAGGATTTTTTGTGTCTACGAGTATGAAAAAATCGAAAAATTCGTTAAACTTTTAATGAATTTTCAAATGAATATTTAAATTCGAGCTGTTATCTAACGTTCTAAATGTACCACTTACTGACGTATTACTTAGTTGACATTTTTATTTTGTTTATTAGTTAATATGGTAAAGTTCTTTTATTAATTTGTCATATTTATTTCGTAGCTTCAAGCCCTTTGCAACTGCCAGACAGTCGCCATCGTAAGCGTCTAGGCTATCTCCGTTTCGGTAGATGAAATCTCTGCGTAATATTAAATCTGTTATTTGTGTAGGCTTCAATTGATGACGTTATGTTCTGACCGAGCTAACCCGACCGCGGCTCTCAGCGCTCCGAATCATAATTTGGGTTTGCTCCTAATTTCCAACGTTCGATATTAATTTAGAACGAGCCGAAAGCAAACAAGAGGTTGCTTCAAAATGTAGGCCCATCGAAATTCAGAGTTATTTCTCCTTTTTCACGCCCGGGATAAACTGTTGAATTAGGCGAAAGTAAAGATTGTTTGGGCGAAGGATCAATTTTGTGAAACTCGCAATTTAAGCTGTTCACGAACAATCTAATTTCGTTGGATTTTTCATTTATTAGCTCTTGCATTTAGCTCGCGACTTAACCTTATATCATCATACATTTAGTCAATCTGTTGTTATAGATTTTCTACTTGTTAAGGATCTTTATTTTCAAACGAAATTTTATTTCAAAGGAGTCTGGGTGATTATTCAAATACTCAATCATTAATCAATGTCTTACAATAATCTATTCTTTTCTCTTCAAATTATTTCTTAGAAGCCACAAAGCTCTTATCGATTTATTTTTTGTCGAAATTGGTTAGGTTAGTAATTTTACGAAAATGCAAAAAAAAATCATCATTTGAAGGGCAATATACATTTGAGTAAGACACGATATTTCTATCTTTTCACTGTACCTACTGTTTTTTCATTTTTATTTCATACGAAATCATTTGTGTGGATATTGTCATAAATAGTACGAATATAACCTGTTATGTTGAATCGAATATGAGTATTTTATTGGAATCATATTTGATTCAGCGCTTTGCAGTATAAATTTCAATCAAAATACCATTTTGATATCGAGCGAATATAATATTATAGCGAAAGCATAAACCTATGTCACTCGTCACTTCGATGACAAAAACTAATAATAGAGTAAGACTTATGAGAAATGTTGTGATTTATCTTGCCCGTTTTAGGAAATAATAACAATGAAACCGACATTCACATCAAGCATTCACGTTCCGCTAACGCAAGATACAACTCCCGTTTACAGCTGAATAACCCGAATAATTGATGTTATTGTCTTTCACTGACGGCGTATTCTCTAATGTAAAGCGAGATTACAATGACAATGCGCTTGAATGCTTACATGCGACTCATATCCTGACTTCACCCATTGTAGGGGATTCATAGACAGGGAAGATCCAGTAAAGGCGATAGCTATCGGGTACAATAACGGTCGGTCCAGAGGCAGCGCAGATCGGTATTGATTCCGTCGCTCCGCATCTGATGGGATGTTCTTTGTCACTCGACGGACCCCATTACTTTGTTTATGTTTGCGCACACCGCATATCCGTCTCGGCCGGCCTATGCCCACTAATGGAACCGAAGAAAAATGATTCCCGATCTTTTTCACGAGGGAACCTGTGCGGAAAGATATATAAGTAACAAAGTGGTCGCTTTTCAGCGATCCGTGTGATGAATAGGTAATGTCGTCGAAGAAAAAAGACGTCGCCCGTTCCACTCAACGATAAGTTCGCTGGGCCCATTTAATTATGTTAGCTTTTATGCCTGTCTAGTACTTGAGTGACGTTTTATATTTTCTTAATGTTGGGACTCTAGAATTTTCTCGGGATTTTTATTTTAGAAACTTTGTAGAAATTTCTTCAAGTATAAAGTGCGACTGTTTACTATGGTCATTTAGTTCGGTTAAGTGGTTTTTGGGGCTTGTCTTTAGCTAACCTCTAAATATACCTAGCCTGTAAAATGGCACAACCGCGATATTGTATAATCTTGCCCGTGGGTATTTTTTACAGACAATGCACTCTTTGTTTAGCTTAAAAACAAGATCAGCGCCGTAGGTGATACGAGGCTTGGAGATACGCCTCCCTTGAAACTCGTATTAAGCTTTATGGTACGCTCAGTAATACCCACATTATGTAAATGACGCTAGGCCACGCTTAAGCTGCGCGTCCACTGGATCGGAATCGGAGCGTACGGAGCGGACGGAGCGTCGTCATTTACAAAATGCCGATGGGGTGCATCGGCATTCGGATGCAGCATCGGCAATTTAGGTATTTTTAAAGCAACCGTCATCGCTTGTTAACCTTCATTTGCATTATGGAGGATAGTGACGAGGATATTGTTGTAATTAGCTGTATTTTATCAGAACACGAAGAGAGAAAGAAGAGGAAAATAAAGATATGGATAACTCAAAAAGATTAATTTTCGGAGAATATCATACATTATATTCTGATTTATTAGAAGACTAGAAGACGCCAGCAGCTACGCCTGCATTTTTTTTAAATTTACCCCTTTTGGCCGATCCCGTGGGAATTTCGGGAAATCCCTTCTTAGTGCACCCCTACGGCCCCCAAGGAACATACATGCCAAATTTCAGCTTCCTGCGCCCAAGAGTTTCAGCTGTAGCGTGTCTGTCAGTCAGTCAGTAACGCAAGGATTTTATATATTAAGATTAAAATAGATTTCTTGGGTACATTCATATGACTCTACTAAAGTAGTTAAAACATCGTCGTTCATCGTGAATAAGTATTTTTGCCTACAGATTAACGTCGCAAACACGTCAGAACTTGAAACGCTCGGAATCCGAAGGATGCGTTCACTGCGGATGACGTCATCAGCACAAATACCGGTCTCAGGCGCAGAAATGCCGATCCAGTGCACGCAGTTTCATAGAAATTAATACAAAGCAACAAATCCTTCCGCTCCGTACGCTCCGATTCCGATCCAGTGGACGCGCAGCTTTATACTACAACCTGTACGTTCGTTATAATACATTTTGAGTAACATTGAAGGTTTGATAGTGTTCGGTGGATTATTATTATTGTCGTTAGGATGTGGTGAAGTAATTTTTTCATAGATAAGAAATAAGATAATGGAAAAGCCTAACTTTATAGGAATTCAGGTTGTGAATGGTAAACGATCGTCATGATTGATGATACTAATGCAGCAATATACAGGGTGAAATTGAATAGATGCGACAAATTTAAATATGCAATAATACGTGTCGTCAAGAAAATTTTGAACATATTAAATGAAAAATTAGTAAACTTTTATCAGTTTTACGTAAAACGGTAAAATAATTAAAGTATCAAAGAATTTCGCGTACTACCGTTTTCGTGTAGTGGACACAATTTATTTGGGTACATTTAATAACATGAGTACTCCACGACCATTATTGAGCACTGCGATGAGTCGGACGAGATTTTTTGATATTTTTTTTTAATTTTTTTTTGTGTTTTAATTATTTTTCTGGAATATCGATAATTCGTACTTAAATGAAGATAACAACATCAATGGACAATTTTACAACGATAATCACGTTTTTTTTGTCGCTTTAAATTGTAAAAAAAACAGTTTATAATTACTATGTTACCATAACTGAAGCTCCCATTTCATTTTGTCGCATTTATTCAATTTCACCCTGTATGAATTTAGGGTCTCGAAACACTAATTTTAAATAGTTGATAATTTTTTATTGAAAATGGCACTTGCAGAAGTGCTCAAATATCGGTGACTCGAAAGAAATCAAGGTAGGTAAATGGTATATCCCGAAAGACAACCTTAAACTAATTCAGCAGCTTATCAAAAATTTTTTTAGCAAATCCCACTTGGCATTGTTTAACTAGGTACCTAAAAATAACATGCGAGAGCTAAACCATGGAAGGAAGAGTTTCTAAGTATCAAATTGTATTTTCGAGAGTTTTAAATCCTGATTATATTTTCCTGCTTTGTGTTATTATTTATTTCCACCGAAGAAAATTTCGGAATTCCTGAAAGAAATTGTGCCCGAAGACATAAATATTTTGTTGCTAAGCTGTTTATAAATACACGTGGAACGTTGTTATTCAGTTTCGTTGTAGAAGACCTTTCGGTGTAATCCCTACATTGAGGGCATTATTACAGACTAAACTTTGCGAGCGGGTTTGCCCGCGTGGGTATCAGACGGTTGGTATCACGACAAAAGGTTTTCTATGTGTTATTTTGATACCTATATAAGCTCTACCTATTACCGTAAATTTGCATTTAAAGTTATTCAATAGTTTTTAATTGAAAGAGTATTGAACATACCTATATATTACATCAATCAATCTATCCATACTCATAAAGTTTCGCATTTATATTAAATAATTGTAACTTTGTAAGATGATGAAGCAAAGATCACAACCAACAACTACTTGTTCCACGTAAGGATTGAACATAAAAGTTTCGGTTCAGGTGATATGATCGTTTTTAAATCATTGTGCTATTATGATGTGATGACTAATATTATCTACATATTCTCAATATTAAACCGTTTACAAATTGTCACATTTGCTATTGCTTATACAAAGGAACAGTTTAGTCAAGATACACAAGTGAATCATGCTATAAAAATAAAGGTTATGATATATTTTAGTATTAATTCGCAGATAAATTTATAGAAAATGCTACTGATCAGCTTCAGCAAGTAAAATAACACTCAACAAGTCGTTTAAATGTTTAAAAGTGTTCGAAGTCGACTACATAAACAGACATAATCAACTTGAGTGTCGCAGAACGTTCTTTTAAAAACAAAGGAGTACTTGAAACAGAATTAAGACTTCATACTTCGAGAGAAAAGCCTCAACCATTCGTTTTCAATAACTTCACACAAGAGTAAGGCCCGGTGCACATATGGCGAAGCGGCAACGGTGAGCATTTTTCATTGTCTGTTTATTATCGACATTGTACTCATTACGAAAAATGTTCAAATTCCATTAACTGTTAGAGCCTGGTAGAGTTCCCGTTCGCGATAAGGCTGCCCTCTGTACTCTACTTATGAATAATATTTCTGAAAATTATTATATATGTGTACAGTAAAGTGTCGAGTACAGAGAGATGATATATGTAGTTAAAGACCGATATCAGTTTTAACGAATATATCCAAAATCATTGAAAAAATAATAAACGTTAGGCTACTAAACTACTTAAACAAATTCAATGTTCTGTCAGATGCACAGTTTGGTTTTAGAAAAGGTATTTCCGCTGAGGATTCTATCACAAATCTTACATCATTAATAGCAACTCACCTTGACAATGGATATAAATGCTTAACTGTCTTTTTAGACCTAAAAAAGGCATTTGACACCGTCTCTACGTCTATTCTTGTGAACAAGCTGGAAAAAATTGGTATTAGAGAAACCGCGATTGATCTGTTTAAGGATTATCTCTCTGACAGGCAGCAGAGGGTCAAAGTGGGTCAGTATACAAGTGATGACACGGCTGTATTATATGGCGTCCCTCAAGGAAGCATATTAGGTCCAACGCTCTTCTTAATATACATTAATGACCTATGTAACATGACACTCCCTAATACTAAAGTCTTCTCTTACGCCGATGATACAGCTGTCATCTTCTATGGAAATACTTGGCATGATGTAAAGCAAAATGCTGAAAGACAGGTAACTACCTTACATTAAATACCAAAAAAAACAAACTTCATAAGTTTCAGCATTTGCAATCGTACTCAACCAACAGACGATTTTAGGATCACAATACATACATGTGTTGGTAATAATACCAATAGTTGCAGTTGTTCAAGTATCAGCCAGGTTTCTAAAACAAAATATCTAGGAATAATACATGACCAAAGATTATGTTGTACCCTCACCTAGAGCAGGTTGCCTATAGAGTCCGCAAACTAAATTGGATTTTTAAGACTCTGCGACACGTGGTGCCAAGGACTGTTCAAAATAATGGAAAACCTGTTAGGAACATACTCACACAAATATACATTGCCCTTGTACAATCAGTGTTGATATATTGTATTCCTATTTAGGGCGGGGCAGCTAAAACTAAATTAATTCAATTAGAGCGAGCACAAAGGGCCATACTTAAAATAATGCATTTCAAAGAGATGAGATTTTTTATAGATACCCTTTACAAAATCAGTGATGTACTCTCAGTTAGGAAACTGTACATTACCCAAATTATTTTGAAGAAGCACAAAACATTCCCTTATAAGGCGGTTATTCATACTAGGAGAAGAAAGTACAATATAGCTCAAATACCTACAACTAAAACCAAATTTGGATCCATGCAATTCAGTAAACGATCAGCTCAGCTATATAATAAAATAAACAAAGAAATATTTGTATATTCAAAATCTTACCATGCATGTAAAGAAATGTTAGTTAATTGGAGAAAACCTTTAACATAAGATAATACTGAGGCACTCCTACTACATATAACATAGTACACACATATGCACACACACACACACACTCTCTCTCACACTCACTCACTCACACACAAACTTCCATCATAGGCACACGTCTTATTACATCTCAATGTTCAGTTTTAGTTTTATTGTGTTAATTATCAACAACGATGAGAAGGAGCGGGGTCTTATAATACAGGCATTATTTGCCTAAAGAAAGACTCCAAATACAACTGTTTGTAATATCTTTATGACGCAATAAACGTTATTATTATATTATAAGTGTAAATAATTAAACATAAATAAATAACACAACAATGAGAAGAATGTCGATAAAAGTGAAACATGCTCTCCGCTGCACTACTTTGCTGTATCTGCGCCGGCCCTAAGTCACAAAGCATAGGACTAGCACTTAGTGCTTTATTGCTCTATGTTTATATCAAGAAAGTTTCCTTTTCACTTATTTTATGATGTTGTTAAAGTTGGATGAGTTAATAAGAGCGTTCCCTCGGGACCCGCGTTGCCTCGCCTGGGCCCGGCAGGCCTAAGTCCCTTAAAGCCCACATTACGTGTTGGGCCGTTTCGTCTTTGGTTTAGCGAGCGCGATGGACTTAACGAAATTTCTTTACAACATTTACTTCGAGGGTGATTACTGGCATTAAGGAGAAAATTGTTTTGTGACGTGAGAAAGGTGCTTTGATATTATGATGTCGCGTTAAATAAAAAAAAATCGGGCAAGTGCGAGTCTGACTCGCGCACCGCGGGGTTCCGTACGCATTTTACCTTATTTGAGGTTGGTGCTAATTACGCTAGTCTTCTAAATCTGAGGGTCTAGTACCAGTTTGCACTCAATCGTCACGGTGGACGATAGCCTAGACGACAGGAACAATTTCCATACATTTTCTAAATGTCCCCCCTAGCGGTCTCTATCGATCGCTTCTCTCCATTAGGGGCGCTTTAACAAGTACGAAAATTAAACCTTAATTTTCAACTTTTTAAAATTTTCAGAATTTTTCCTTTATTTGTGCTGTAGGACCCTGCTTTTGGCCAAATTTCGTGATTCTAGTTCAACGGGAACTACCATATAGGTTTTCGACCCAAAACCTATAGGGTACTTACGGTTGACCTAGAATTGACAATTTTTGTCAAAACCAAGGTCTTACAGCACAAGTAAAGGAAAAATTCCGAAAATTAAAAAAAGTTGAAAATTAAGGTTAATTTTGGTGCTTACAAGTTTTCGCAAAAACCTAATTTTGACCATATCTTTTTATAGGGTCGACCCAGGACCCTGATTTTTACACACCTAATAGGAACCATAGACCTCAGTATCTGGTATACATTTCAATTTGCTAGGTTCACCCATTCCTGAGAACATCGGTGGTGACACACGGACAGACAGACAGACAGACAGACAGACAGACAGACAGACAGACGGACAAGAAAGTGATCTTATAAGGGTTCCTTTTTTACCTTGTGAGGTACGGAACCCTAAAAAGATCTCTTATAGAATTGTAGACTAGGATAAGCTTGTCTAACGTTAACTGCTTATCAGACAAAGATCTCAGAAGAGAGTTCTTTCAGTGTGTGACTACTACTTAGTAAGTTTATTATGTAACAATTTGATTGGGCTACTAAAGATGCATATTTGACATAAGCTCCATAGAAAATATTTAAAATTCTATCTCTAGTAGTCAAATTCATAGATAGATCGAATATTGAAACCCGCAGTTAATCTAGTAGGATATATTTGACATTGAACTATTTGAGGACATATTTAAACCCCAACCCACCCAGATAAACCCGATAACCTTTCTAACATGCCAGAGCGAAAAAGGGACGGACAAAACTAATGACGGGGCTACCTACCTAAAATTTTCAAAGTTATTTATTACGTTGGCTATAGTATTGCTGCATAAAAAGGCGTTTACGATTCGTCATAAAAATGTCTGTGAGCCAAAAGTGGCAGACAAAGAAGTGAATAAACGTTGAGATTGGAAAATTATTCATATTGGTGACACGGTCGCCGCGCCCCGGGCCCCGGCCGTCCCTTCCTACGTGTATCTATCGGGGAATTGATGGATATTTCTACAAATGCTTAGAAATTTATTACGGACACAAACCTTTTTTATCATTTTGTTTTGCAAATATCTGTAAGATTTTGTTTATATCAAACGGTAGAAGCCAAAACATATTTATGTACGATAATAACGAACCGTTTAGATGTACGATCCACATGCCTAAATAAATATGATTTACGTAAATAATCTGATTAGAGATCGGTCCCTCTTTTCCTTAACGAACTGGCCCTAAGCGGGTTGAGTTTGTTTTGCACAACAAATTGTATTATAGATACAAGCCACGAACTCGGCTACATCCGATTGCTGAAGTCGTTCATAGCTGCGTGCCCGTTAGTATTGTGAATGCAAGCCAACTTCAACATTCTATTACATTATATCAGAGATGAGAAAAATGTACGCGAGAAACAAAGACTCGCACACAAACAGAAATCAGTTAATACATACACAAAGTGAGTTATAACATTCGCGTGGAGCTTGGAAGTAGCGGAAGATAAAATATTTAATTAATTAATTACAAAGATATGAGGCTCTGCGACATCAGTCACGAGTTTCAGTTAGAGGGGAGATTTTAATCACATTAGGAGCACTCGCAGGTTCCCAGTGACCTTTTGCAATGCGACCGAAGACTCAAGCTTCAGAGCATTTGTACAATGGTGAAGTTAGAAACGTTGCAAGTTTGCTTGCACGCTAGACGCAGTGGCAATGCTTTAGCACAAGAAAGCAATACACTTTATTAGTTGCCTTTGCTACTAACATTCAATTTGGATTCCCATTACTGAATTGCTAAGAGCCGTAGTGAAAATATTATATGAAAGTTATTGACACAAAGTTTCTGTACTATTACTCTTTGTATAAAAACACACGGGTTAATGTTACGATAAGACCAGTGTGGCTTGTTTGAGTCTGTACTCAGAGGTTTGCAGTTGTTCGGTACTAAAGCTGCGGAATGTTATTAAGGGAATAATTTCTGAGCGGGGAACTTGTAAGTCAGTAACTGGCGTCCCTAAAGAAATCAATCGCGGCCAAGTCTCATTTGTGTTTACTTTATGTCTGACTTTTGTTAAGACTACCAGTGAGACTGGAATTGAGTGCCATGTTTAGAGTTTTACATACGACAGCAGAAGAATACACGAAGACAAGTAAATATGAAGTTTACCTTTAGAATTTATCAGTTCTTTAGGATTACAAACATACCTAGATATGTACATACATACATAGACTCACGCCTGTTGCCCAAAGGGGTACGCAGAGACTACAGAACGCCATTCGTAACGATCCTGGCATATCTCTCTTGCTTCATTCACTGAAATCAAATTTCTCATGCATGCTCTTCTGTTTAGAGTACTTCTGACCTGTCCTTTTTTAGGATGTCTCCAATCTGGTCAGAGAACATCCTCCTAGGTCTTTCCCTTCGTCCTGTCGCGTTCACACTTGCCTTATATATCTTCTTTGTCAGTCTTTCGTCATCCGTCCTCCACTTTTGCCCAAACCATCTCAACATGCGTTTCTCGAAGCAACACAACAACAACACTCTCTTATCACATAATTCTTTACTCTGTCAGTCAAAGACACACCACACATACTTCTCAGTGCTCTCATTTCTATAGTATTTATTATCCTTTCAAGTTTCGCCATACCCAATTTTCACTACCATACATAAGAGTTGGCACTAATAGGATAATTTAGGATTACAAGCGATTGATCTGTATAATTGAGTTTTTATCAAACTGTTTATATTGTATTTTTTTAAATATTACTTTTCTAACTTTTTAGTATATTCTATTCGGTGCATAGGGTTCCCACTAAGAACTTAGGGTCCCAAGCCAACCTCACCTGCAAGTGGTGCACCTGCCGATCAACGGACGAGGCTCTGGCAAACAAAATACCCGATAAGCGGCAATAGGCTCGCCACCTATTACGTGGGATCAAAACACTGGCGAAAAGCGGGCGTTTAATATGCCTCTGCCTACCCCTTCGGGGAAACAGGCGTGAGTCTATGTATGTAGTATATTCTCCTCTTACGTAATAGAAAAATGAGAGTGAATATATAAATAAACAATACAAGTTAGAAGCGTATATATACTCACTAGAACGTGCTATAATGAGCACACGGGTTGTCACTGACCTCTTGCCCTTTATACCATTTGTATAATACTTATTAGAAGCCACATCGTCGCGTGACAACAATTGTGTCGAATAAAGAATACAGACACAAAGAAGTCTTATCAGTATATTGTCGATTAAACTTTTTGTGTTCTTGAGAGATATTTTTGATGTGTATTAGAGCGGTTTCAGACTATCGTTTTATACGCGCGAACAAGCTCGTTTTTGGTAGTGCATGTAGGAGCGTATAGGCGCGCCTTTTGGCACACACGCAACTCGTACGAGCGTTGATGCGCGTCTTAGCTCGTATAAGCACTACACTGACACGATATCCCTACCGTTTCGAGCGAACACGCCGAAATAAACTCGTTTACGCGAGTCCGGTTTTTGTATCGCGTAATGTCGTCGCGTATTGCGTAATGTAGCGCGTGTGTAAGCGCGTATGCTGAAACGACCGCGCAGAAAAATACGCTAATCTGAAACCGCCCTTAAGGAGAGGCTTTTAGAACAACGCCTCGGGAATAAGGTTTTATTGAACAACGGCATAAGTTTCGTTGAGAATGGCGCTCAGCTGTGAGATTGCGTCGACCCGCTTCGCCGACAAACACGGCTTACTTTAACTTTGTCGAGACGCATCGATTTTTCCAAGAAGCGTAATAACTGATTTCTAAGGCAAATTTTCGGCAATTTGTTTGCTAATAATGTTATTTGATTATTTAGTAAATATCTATTAGAGCTCCTGAATATTTGTCTTGGCGTAATTACGTGTTTTTAATTTGCTGGCGTTTACTTTGCTAATGTTTTCATTGATCTTATTTTAATCATTAATATTTATTTTATAGACGTACTAAATTCGCAAATAACTATTCAACATTATAATTATAGCCTTGATAGTAAATAAAGCAAATTTTACGTATTTCGGTATATCACAGAGTAGTTTGGGTATTATTTCTACTTATTATAATTAAATATAGTGATTGACAAATTAAGTAAACATTTCGACGCCGACGACTCAATATTTATATAGGTACCAAGTAAACCTGTAGTCGTCTTTTCGGCACTATTATAGTTTCCACGCACGTATAGTGATTTTAAAACCTGAACACTTTTGTTGATTACGTGATTGAAATCGGCACCACGCGATCGTTTTTGTAATCGCATACTAGTGCTGTGGAATTGAAAATCTTTCACACTCTAGTATGTATTATGTTCGCACGAATTTTCAATATTACATTTAAAATCTCGTGCGTTTCGAAGCAAAAATTATAGTATAACTATAAGAGTCAAGAAGTAATATTACAAAGTCGTAGCTGTCTGTCGTAGCCCCTTGTCGTAGCAATTACTTGGAACGCGCTTACAAGGCATTGTGCTACGAAATATTAATAATAATAATATTCTACCACATACACACAACACCATCTAGTCCTAAACTAAGCAGAGCTTGTACTATGGGTACTAAATAATGGATAAAAATAGGTATATATATAATTTTCTTTTTGTAAATACATACATATTATACATGGAAACACCCAGACCAAGACAAACATCCATCATCCACTCTATTTACCTTAGAAAGAGAATTTTCAAAAAATCCTCTGTTTCTGCTCACCTGCACTCGACAAGGAACAAAAATGCCAAATTTCAGCCTTTTGCGCCCTCCCCGCGTTGCGGCTGTGCACTGTCTCCCTTTCAGTCGTCAGTCAGTAAGTAATGGAAGAGTTTTATATACATTGGTGATAAAAATTTTGTTTTTAGGTTTAGCCATAGCTGAAGCCCTATTTAAAATACGAGACCTTTTAATTTTCCTTCCCAACACTCGTTCACTCCATGAAAGCAGCCTAGTGTTAAACATTTTACTAAATAATTAACAAGTTTATAAAGTAACATTTAACTCTGAACTACTTCGGTAGACTTTTTATATGTCGTTTAGACAAATTAGTGCAGAAACTTCTAGCACCCCTAGTTAAACTGAGTTCTCGTCTACATAGACTTCACGTTTTTATTTTTAAAGAGGACTTTCATACATCGTTTTAGTACTTCAAACCTTCAGGACTTTGGGATGCAAAAAATGCTGACGCTATTAAAGTTAAGTTGCTTTTATTTAATGGTTCTATATCGCTTAGCTTATAGTGAAGCATTCGAAGTATACAGCGTGTCTAAATATCGCTATCTACTACCGTTATTCTTTCACGTTAAATAGGTCACCCTGAATTGATGAATTTTTGCAAATATGTAGTATCTTAGAGACGTACTTAAGCTACATTAAGGTGTTTAGTGCTACTATGAGGAAACCTGCTTTTAAAGGTAAATTTTTCGACTCCGATAACAATATATACCTTAGTCTTGTGACATGAGTTTATACTAATGTTTACATAGAGTTATATTAATAAGTTACTAGGCTCCGTGCCAATGATGCGTTGCGTTTATTTATCCCTAAGAAAATAGACGAAATTATCATTGCTCCTACAAACACAAAAAACGTTTTATAGACGACATCTAGATCTATACACATCATACGTATGCATTATTAATCAGTTCCGTGTGTCCCATATACGAATCGAACAGATCGGGAGTTGCAGAGACAACATATTCTCTCACTCATGCCAACACACCTACATAATTATGATGGCTAATGCACAAGATGAGGCAAACCTAGATTCACCCAGACTTATGAAATTTTGTAAAGTTAGGGTAAAGTCCGATAATTACTGTAGTGTTAGGACTAAATGAAGGTGTGAACGTAAACTTAAAACGATTAGCCGGCTAAGCTTAAATCAAGTTATGTTATTTTCTGGTAGGTAAACATGGAAGTCATCAAATTTAGCGATATATTGTGCATAAATGTTAATTTAAGGCACTTTATAAAATGTTCTGTTCAATAATATTGTGGTTTACAGTAAATTATAGTATCTATCTAAGTTTAGCCGGCTAATCTTAAGTTCATGAGAACACCTATATTTAGTATTCGGACTCTTACTGCATGATATATACCAGCTAAATGCGGGTAACCCTAGGTTTAGAAACATATCCGCACTAAATTACAGTTAGCAGTGTGCTACGTAATAAAATCAAATGTAAATAACCATGAAATATTCACGCACATCATCAGCTGTAAATAAGCGGAGGAAATTGCAATGTCATATGTTCACTATGATTCACTCATACTTGGTGTAAAATTGCGTCGCGTACTTGATGGATGGGGCCCGCAATTACGTGCTCCGTCCCTCTCGCACCTACTGATATAATCATTGTGACAGGCGAAACAACATGTCATATTAATTCGCATTCCACATCCGCATGCAATGTTGAGCAATTAGCAGATGTTTGTATACATACTTTACAAGCTTCATATTTGTTTTGCTGTTAATTTTGTTTCTAGCGAGTCAGATAATTTGCTGGCATCTGCAGTGCGGTTTAAAACTCACAGCAACTTAGTTATTGATTGGTTAAATATTTGGCGTACAAATCCTGAAAAACCATATTCATTCCGAAATATCACACCACTTTAAATTATTTAAAAAACGAACTAAACTTGAACTATAAAAAACGAATAAAAACCAATAAATGATTAATATAAAAAGTCCAAATCGGTTGTTGGTGCAAAATTAGTCAGTCAAACACTTAACGTTATGGTAAATATTTTCCATAATCGTATATTTACAGATTATGTTAACAATTATATTTTTTATAAGTGAAGATATATATTTTTTTGACGCATGGAAACTAACTATTCACGGGCTAACCTCCTCAGACCGGGACAGAGGTCTCAGCCTAGGGAGAGTGAGGAGACACCCCAACCAGAAGCGCCGGGCCTACCCACTAAAACCACCATGGTGTTGCTCTATCCGATCATTGATTGGCGGGGTCACGGGAACTGCGTTAGCATTACTTCCGCGAAAGTGAAGATATCTGAAGAAAGACCATTGTAGTAGTAATTATATTTGTTTATCTAATTTATATATCCGACTTACTAGGCCGACCTTTTTATTTTTTCGTATTTTCAACTATGCGGCACACTTCATACTTTATTAACAGGTTATTTAAATACGTTATGAATTTAAATTTACAGAACCATGTTGCAGCATGTCAATTGTTCATTTGACGACCGGTTGGCGCAGCGGAAGTGTAAGCGATTGCTACGCCGAAGGTCGCGGGTTCGATTCCCGCTCAAGTCAAACATTTGTGTGCATGTGCAGTCAGAGATTACTATGAAGTAATACCAAAGGATTGGTTGGTAAATTACATTAGGAACTTGCGCGTTTTTCGATTTTTTGTCTAATCAAAGGTGTTTGGCAGGAGACTCCCCAGTGTCGACAATATTTATTCTTATTTATATAGTCGATATTACTTAGTCGATGATATTAGTTAATTATATAAATTACATTCAGTAAACCTTACCATTGATTACGCAGTACTGCAAGCCAATATGCGTTATTTAAAAAAACAACAAAAACGCACCGAAATAAAAGGAAATTTTACGCAGTACGGCGCCCGGTGATTTAACTAAAGTCCGTGAAGGGAAAAACGAACGATTTGTATTCATGATGGCGTCCTTTGCTTAGGTTTGGGAGGTGCGACACAGTCTATTCGCAATTTTGCCTGATTCTCTAGAGGGAACCCTGATTCGGTACTGTTATTACGATAAATCCGATGCCTACTTCGCATATCGTACTTGAAATGAAAATGTTTGGACATTCGACATGTATACACATAGGTATGACTCGATTGTGTGGTGTAAGAGAATGGAAATAGAAATAAAATATCAGTAAGGCGGGTTTTACGCTATCGTGGCCTGCGGTGTGTACACAAAGTACAGCGTATGTATTTGTATCGGTAAAACTAGGGTTTGTTCATGGTTGTATTTTCATTAACATAACGAAGTCCAATACCGAGACATGTTTTCTTCTGGGGTGCCTGTTTTTACTTTAGGACTGTGGAAGGCGTGAGCGGCCGAGGTGAGGATATGTTCCAATCAAGATACAGTTCAAGATGCGACCAAAGAACCATTATCAGGTACTCAGTTCTTTTTAATTTTCCTTTTATTACTACATTTTTATATCAATATTTTACATGCTTGGCTTTTCGAGACATGCCTTTGTGCTTGCAAATAACTACATTGACAAGTATTAAAGGAAGTGATTTTTTTGTGATTATTACAGCTATATGGGTTTACATTCTAAGCGAATATTTGACGTTACTTTAGTATTGTTCAGTGAGACTACCATGTGACTATTACAAATTAAAAGGGTGTATTCTATCCTATGGGTTAATTGCGGGGACTATCTCTGAGTGTTGGCTGTAATTCTATCGGTGTACAATTAGCGGAACGACTGTCGTAAGTAACATATATGTAGCTACAGATAAGCCTAACTAGATGCCGTTATCAAAATTTAGGCTAGAATATCGGCGTCCTTGTTTGTTGATGTTGTATGTTGTTGTAGAATAAGTAAATTGCGTTTGATTCCGTTAGGGAATTTGGAGCAACTTTGGGTCATTGCATATGGTTTGTAAACAACAATAGGTTTGTAACCTAATATTATGAAAGAAATGACGAAAAGCAGATAAAATAATATCTATGTTTAACGTCTTACGTGTCAAACTACTACAGAACATAAACTTTCATTCTCGAATTTTATAAAAACCGAAGTTAATTGTGTTGATTTAATTTTTGATTACCGTTTAAACCACTCTTTCTCCACTACCAATCAAAGTAGCTCCAAATGAGAAAGACTCCGAACATCATTAAAACAGCAACGTGCTTAACAATGTAATGAATAAACAATCTTAAAGTTACTATTCAGAATGTATGTCTCGTCGCTATAAAACCTCGGTTGTCGAGTTCAAGTCAACCCGACCGCTGCTTCGCGCGATAAATCCGGGAACACACGTGACAAGTCAGATAAATAACCCTAACTCGAGCCTTTGTGGAAGTGACACTACATCGGTGCATAGCCTTACTTAATTAACTCCTGTTTTATACGATAAAATACGCCCCAATTTATTTTCCAACGTTTTAGAGTAAAGTTTTGATATTGCTTTGGAACAGGATGGAGTTAGACTTTAAATAATTTCAGGCAGTTTTGTGACTACTAAAGTATTTTATATCTTCCCTTTGTTGCTAATTCATAAATAAAATATTTATTTTACAATCTTGATAGTTTCATAAAACTAAATTCCACACACATATTTTCATTAGAAAACCGCATTCTTTACTAACACAGTGTCGGATTCTGTGAAGTAGACTCGTCTATGCATATGTTACTTTGTAACGAGAGACGAAATTAAAATACATGTTTTGCGAAACGTACTCAAAATGTACATCGAATCTAAGAAGTTTAGTTAATAACCTTATGGTAAACTTATCCTTCATACATAACATAAACTACTCGTTCTCTTCCGACTACCTAATGAAGCACTTACCCTATTAAGACAACCCTCAATTAAAAGTATATCAAGTAACATGTAAAGCTTGTTGCCAGCGTTCATGTGTTAGCCAGGAGTGATCGCTGGTTCCTTTGAGGCCGAGAGCCTCGATATGTAAACATCGGACGTCCAACGGAGACCGCCCGCAGCGATACCAAACATAAAGACCTACCCACTACCCTTTGTACACCCATACATAACGAATCAATGTACATAAAGAATATGTACCTAAAATATACATAATACCCATCTAACAACATGTCTGACCTTGTTATAATTTCCGTAAAACAATCTACCTACTTAAATTCGGAAAGAGAAATAACATTACCGTGAAAAGGTCTCAATACTCTACGTGGGCATTTGCCTAGCAACGTCCTGCCTTCTATTGTAGGTTGAATATAGCTTTTCCAAACCCGGTATTAGTATTTAATATCCCCGGGGAGGTATTGTTTCGAAAGGGCAAGACGGCTATTGCAGAATAAAATAATAGGTATACAACCTCTTTAGGTTCAGCTTCAAATGTCATCTTGGACTTGCGGATGTATTCGAAAATAATTTAAAATAGATCGCCGTAGGTTACGAAGAAAACATTTATTCAAAATTATAAGTTTTGCTTTTTAATAGGCGGGTCCCCACAGACCGAGCAGCCTCGCGCGGAAAATGCTTCGCGAGGCTGCTCGGTCTGTGTGGACGTGGCTCGGTCGAGGAAAGCGCACGGCAGTCGCGGCCGGCCGCCCGCGTACGCCCGAGCTACCGAATTAGACACGTCCACACAGAGCGCGCAGCCTCGCGAGGAATTGGCGCGCGAGGCTGCTCGGTCTGTGTGGACGTGCCCCGGCCGAGGCAAGCGCGTGTGCCGCCGCCGCCGAGCGACCGAGCGGCCGAGCTATTGAGTTTGGTTTTTTGTTTTGCCGCGGTCTGTACGCTGTTTCGTGCCTCGCTCGAACATAAGAATCCCTACTAATAATATAAATTCGCAAGTGTGTTTGTATGTTGGACATTTTTTTTATAGACTCACGTCTGTATCCGCGTAAGGATAGGCAGAGTTGTAATATTATTACATCCACATTTCACCATGAAATGTTTAGGTCCCACGTAATAGGGGACGAGCCTATTGCCGTTAACGAGCACATCAGCAGACTCCGTGCTGCTTCTGAGAATTCGGGAAAACTCAGTAACACTTTTGCCCGACCCGGGAATCGAACCCGGGACCTCCGCTCAGCAGTCGCATACCCTATCCTTTGGTCACTGCATGACGGAGGATACATTCATCATAACATTCTCATCTTTGACGCTATTTATTGTACGAATAATAATCCTTCAGTCTGTGCTTCGGTTACAGTATCCTTGCCTACAGACATTCATTTCCTATAATTCATTCTATATTTTTTTCCATGTCTACCTATTCCATCTTTTAGGTATAACAATAAACGACGACCGGTTGGCAAAGCGGGAGTGTAAGCGACTACAACGCCGAAGGTCGCGGGTTCGATTCCCGCTCATGTCAAACATTTGTGTGCATGAACATGAATGTTTGTCTTGGTCTGTTTCTATGTATATATTTACAAAAGAAGTAAGTATAAGTAAATATGTATATGATGGCCCATTATTACCATTGTCTAGTACCCAAAGTATTATTCATGGAGTGAACGAGTGTTGGGAAGGAAAATTAAAAGGCCTCGTATTTTAAAATATGGCTTTAGCAATGACTAAACCTAAAAACAAAGTTTAATCACCAATGTATATAATACTCTTCCATTACTTACTGACTGACGACTGATAGGTAGACAGTGAGCTGAAATTCGGCATTTTTGTCCTTGGGGAGTGCAGGTGAGCAGTAACAGAGGATTTTTTGAAAATTCTCTTTCTAAGGTAAATAATTCTTAAAAGTAATCATAGAGTTCCCAATAGATATTCAGTTTAGTCAGAGATTACTATGAAGTAATACCAAAGGATTGGTTGGTAAATTACATTAGGAACTTGCGCGTTTTTTGACACTGTCTAATCAAAGGTGTTTGGCAGTAGACTCCGCAGTGTCGATAATATTTATACTTATTTATATAGTCGATATTACTTAGTCGATGATATTAGTTAATTATATTACTTACATTCAGTAAACCTTACCATTGATTACGCAGTACTGCAAGGCAATATGCGTTATTTAAAAAAACAACATAAACGCACCGAAATAAAAGGAAATTTTACGCAGTACGGCGCCCGGTGATTTAACTAAAGTCCGTGAAGGGAAAAACGAACGATTTGTATTCATGATGGCGTCCTTTGCTTAGGTTTGGGAGGTGCGACACAGTCTATTCGCAATTTTGCCTGATTCTCTAGAGGGAACCCTGATTTGGTACTGTTATTACGATAAATCCGATGCCTACTTCGCATATCGTACTTGAAATGAAAATGTTTGGACATTCGACATGTATACACACAGGTATGACTCGATTGTGTGTATGAGAATGAAAATAGAAATAAAATATCAGTAAGGCGGGTTTTACGCTATCGTGGGCTGCGGTGTGTACACAAAGTACAGCGTATGTATTTGTATCGGTAAAACTAGGGTTTGTTCATGGTTGTATTTTCATTTACAGAACGAAGTCCAATACCGATACATGTTTTCTTCTGGGGTTCCTGTTTTTACTTTAGGATGGTGGAAGGCGTGAGCGGCCGAGGTGACGATATGTTCCAATCAAGATACAGCTCTAGATGCGACTAAAGAACCATTATTACATAACATAAACATAACTTCACGCCTTTTATCTCCGAAGGGGTAGGCAGAGGTGTATAACACACCCACACTTCGCCAGTTATGTTTCGGTCCCAATGTAATAAGGGGCGAGCCTATTGCCAACTACCGGGCACATTGTTAAGCGAGCGATAATTAACATTTTTAGTATTAACTTTTCGAAGTTATGTGTGTATACACATAATTTCGAAAAGTCAGAGGTGTGTGCCCAGGGTACCTGGGGATCGAACACGAGACCATCGTCTTGGCAGTCCGTTACATACACCACTGGGCTATCGCCGCTTACAAACCATTATTACTATACTACATTTTTTATACCAATATTTTACATCCTTGGTTTTTCGAGACATGCCTTTGAGCTTGCAAATAACTACATTGACAAGTATTAAAGGAAGTGATTTTTTTGTGATTATTACAGCTATATGGGTTTACCTTCTAAGCGAATAGTTGACGTTACTTTAGTATTGTTTAGTGAGACTACCATGTGACTATTACAAATTAAAATGATGTATTCTAGGGTTAATTGCGGGGACTATCTCTCAGTGTTGGCTGTAATTCTATCGGTGTACAATTAGCGGAACGACTGTCGTAAGTAACATATATGTAGCTACAGATAAGCCTAACTAGATGCCGTTATCAAAATTTAGGCTAGAATATCAGCGTCCTTGTTTGTTGATGTTGTATGTTGTTGTAGAATAAGTAAATTGCGTTTGATTCCGTTAGGGAATTTGGAGCAACTTTGGGTCATTGCATATGGTTTGTAAACAACAATAGGTTTGTAACCTAATATTATGAAAGAAATGACGAAAAGCAGATAAAATAATATCTATGTTTAACGTCTTACGTGTCAAACTACTACAGAACATAAACTTTCATTCTCGAATTTTATAAAAACCGAAGTTAATTGTGTTGATTTAATTTTTGATTACCGTTTAAACCACTCTTTCTCCACTACCAATCAAAGTAGCTCCATTTAAGCAAGACTCCAAACATCATTAAAACAGCAACGTGCTTAACAATGTAATGAATAAACAATCTTAAAGTGACTATTCAGAATGTATGTCTCGTCGCTATAAAACCTCGGTTGTCGTGTTCAAGTCAACCCGACCGCTGCTTCGCGCGATAAATCCGGGAACACACGTGACAAGTCAGATAAATAACCCTAACTCGAGCCTTTGTGGAAGTGACACTACATCGGTGCATAGCCTTACTTAATTAACTCCTGTTTTATACGATAAAATAGGCACCAATTTATTTTCCAACGGTGTAGAGTAAAGTTTTGATATTGCTTTGGAACAGGATGGAGTTAGACTTAAAATAATTTCAGGCAGTTTTGTGACTACTAAAGTATTTTATATCTTCCCTTTGTTGCTAATTCATAAATAAAATATTTATTTTACAATCTTGATAGTTTCATAAAACTAAATTCCACACACATATTTTCATTAGAAAACCGCATTCTTTACTAACACAGTGTCGAATTCTGTGAAGTAGACTCGTCGATGCATATGTTACTTCAAAACGAGAGACGAAATTAAAATACATGTTTTGCGAAACGTACTCAAAATGTACATCGAATCTAAGAAGTTTAGTTTATAAGGTTATGGTAAACTTATCCTTCATACATAACATAAACTACTCGTTCTCTTCCGACTAATGAAGCACTTTTCCTATTAAGACAACCCTCAATTAAAAGTATATCAAGTAACGTGTAAAGCTTGTTGCCAGCGTTCACGTGTTAGCTAGGAGCGATCGCTGGTTCCTTTGAGGCCGAGAGCCTCGATATGTAAACATCGGACGTCCAACGGAGACCGCCCGCAGCGATACCAAACATAAAGACCTACCCACTACCCTTTGTACACCCATACATAACGAATCAATGTACATAAAGAATATGTACCTAAAATATACATATTACCCATCTAACAACATGTCTGACCTTGTTATAATTTCCGTAAAACAATCTACTTAAATTCGGAAAGAGAAATAACATTACCGTGAAAAGGTCTCAATACTCTACGTGGGCATTTGCCTAGCAACGTCCTGCCTTCTATTGTAGGTTGAATATAGCTTTTCCAAACCCGGTATTAGTATTTAATATCCCCGGGGAGGTATTGTTTCGAAAGGGCAAGACGTCTATTGCAGAATAAAATAATAGGTATACAACCTCTTTAGGTTCAGCTTCAAATGACATCTCGGACTTGCGGATGTATTCGAAAATAATTTAAAATAGATCGTCGTAGGTTACGAAGAAAACATTTATTCAAAATGATAAGTTTTGCTTTTTATTGACGAACACGGGCCCATGTATCGATTGATTCCAAAAATTAAGCATGTTCGGCACTAGCCCAGCTGACGGCATTGACGATTAGTAAAAAAGAAACAATTCACCGTGTCTCGACGAGTAGGTATGTAAAACTATTACCTGGCTGTCACGAATACAATTCAATCTTTGCAGAGTGTCAGTACCCTTATATGTACTAACAATGCGCGTAAATCATAGAATAATCCAGTATTCAAATCAGCTAAAAAAATATCAATCCAATCAAGAATAGCAAAATCAAAGAATATCCATAAAGATGTTTGGAAACTAATAAATGAACACCGTAACAAGAGGGATGAAAAAAGAACTAAGCTAGTATTAAAAACAGAAAATAAGCTTGTATCAGAACCAGCCGATATAGCTAATACACTTATGAAGCAATTTGAAGTATGTTCCACTATTAGTTCAATCGATACAAAAATCGCTATGGATATTTTACATAAAAGTGCAGATAGAGTACAAAACGAACTAATTTTAGACCATTCCCCTCTACAAGAGATATGTAAATTAGTTAAAAAAATGGAGAGTAAAAAATCGACTGGTTATGATGAAATACCTATAACACTAATCAAAGATAACATAGATATACTAGCAGAACCACTGAGTTATTTATTTAATAAATGTTTTGACGAAGGTATATTTCCGGATCAATTTAAGATAGCAAAAATCGTACCAATACACAAGAAAGGATCAAAAACTGATCCTAAGATGTATAGGCCCATCTCTTTACTGTCTACTACGTCTAAAATATTAGAAAAATTAATTAAAGCAAGGTTGTTGAGCCATTTGTATAGAAACAAAGTACTGAACAGCAGACAGTTCGGGTATCAGAGAAACGTCAGGACACAAGATGCAATATATACGCTTATTAAGGATGTTGTAAGCAGAATGAATTGTATGCAAAAAGTGGCCGGACTTTTTCTAGATTTAAGCTCGGCATTCGACACAGATAATCACAAATTACTATTAAAAAAACTAAATCATTATGGTGTAATGGGTAAAGCTCACGAACTTCTTACATCGTATTTAAGTAATAGGAAAATGTTTGTCGAGATTAAAGCTGCGAATAATACAGCTAAAACTTTAAAAACAGATAATAGTATAATTTTTGAAGAAAAATATAGATCTAAAATGTCACAAATACGGGCTGGTGTTCGCCAAGGTCCGATTTTCTTTGAAGAAATCAAAATTTTAGAATTTTGATGAAGGTTATCTTCATCAATGATTTGATAGAACATGTGAACTCAACCAGTAACGGATGTACTCAATTGGTAGTTTTTGCAGATGACACTAATGCAGTAGTGTCGGCTAGTGATATAAACAGTCTTAATTTGGTTGTAAATAATACCTTGGACACCTTCTACACTTGGTTCACTGTAAATAGCCTTAAAGTAAATATTAGTAAAACAAATGTAATTCTTTTTCGCTTGACCTCAAAAAATACAGATACATTAGATAGTAAAATAAACGGTGAACGCATTACTCAAACCTCGGTGGTAAAATTACTAGGAGTTCACATCGACGACAAACTAAACTGGAAAGCAGCGTTAAAGCATCTGGAAAACTCAATTAGTTCGGCCTGCTATGTACGCAGGAGTCTTAGGAATGAAGTTAGTATTGAGCACCTAAGAATGGTATACTTTGCGTTAGTCGAGTCAAAGCTGAGATATAGCATCCTGTTTTGGGGAGGAAGCTTTGAATATAATATAAATAAGGCATTTGAAAAGCACAGAAAAGAGCCATTCGAACGATTGTAAGAATTCAAATACCAAATTCATGCAGACCACATTTCAAAGAACTGGGGATATTAACTGTTCCTAGTTTATATATATTAGTACTACTCTCTCACTTATCTAAACATGTTCATGAGTACGAAAATGAAGATGAGAAACAGATAAGGGAGAGCACGAGGAGAAAGGATCTACATACCCATAGATGTTGTAAAACAAAGTGCATTTTACAGATCCGTTAAAATATTTAATAAATTACCTCTAGAAATTAAAGAAATATTTTGCAAAAAGGATTTTTTAAGCAAACTTAAACGATTCCTGTTAGAAAAATGCTATTATTCAATTGATGACATGTGAACCACATAGACATTTTTTTATATTCAATTTTTGGTTTTTTTTTGGCTTGTTTAATTTTCTTTTTTATTATTTATTAGTTAATTTATTGACATTTCACGATTTTTATTGTTTTAAAATTGCACTTGACATTTTAAGTCTTTTATTATTTTTCTTGATGTTTGACATTTTATTGATTTTAATATTTTATACACATTATTAATAGAATTCATTGACTTTTTATCTCTTTTTTATGTTCTAATCGTGGTGTCATCAATGTTTATTGTAATTAAAATTCAAATTTATTATAATTTTATACAATTGTTCTTAGAATATAATTAGGAATTGTAATTGTAAATTGTAACTGTAAAATATTCGCATACAATGTAAAATGTTTCTGAAATAAATGAAATAAATAAATAAATATTGGATTTTGTGCAATGACGCAATCGGTATAACACTACGATTATGCTGTCAATGGTCGAGATTTATTTTTCGCTCTTGGCCTCTGTGTTTGTTTACGATCTTATTCATACCATCATAGTTAATTCACGGGACCGCGCCGTAAGTAAATCGGCGAAACGTTGAAACGAAAATATGTATTTATATAAAGCTGCTAATTCAAGTTTCTATCTGCTAGCAAAAACAAAAATATTCTATATATTATGGATGTATAAATAAATGTCGTCATTTATATTGTTTTCTGAAAAATAAGTAAATATAACTTCATATTTTTCAGTATCATTACACTTTTAAAGAAGATACAAATTATTTAGAGAGTAAGAGGTCGCAACATTTGCGATTGTTAGGCGAGGAATTCAATAGTGTCATCCTGTCCTTTCAGCTAGTCTACACTCTAAGTGCCGACAGGCTTACTGCTATTTAGCAGTTAGCCTGTCGGCACATAGAGTGTGGCCAAGCATATCCCATGACTATTGTAATAAACTATTCATTCATAACCAATCTCGTAACATAAATAAAGTCTTCACCATTATACAAACAAACTTTATTCATTAATTATAAACCAAAGCAAATACTTAAATAGTAATTAATATAGAAATAGCGACGTCAAATGAAATGACCTTCAAACTTTATTCTGAAGGCTGACATGAATAAATTGTAACAACGTTTCGCGAAAATTCGGATAAAAAGCGTCTACTTATATAATTTGTTTGCCTGCCGTTTGAGAATTATAATAAATGTATTTTCGTTATTGTTGGAACAAATTGAGTGATGTATGAATGAAATGTAATTTTATGTAAACTACAAATGTCACGGAGGATAAAATGGAGACTCGTTATTTACTAAAGTACTTAAAATTACTTACATAATTTCTTTTTTTTTTTGTGATTCGATAAATACGTCTGCACGAAAAGCTAGGTTACTTCTCTTAGAAGTTTTTTCTCGGAAAATTTTACGTAATGAATCGAGGTTGTCTTTAAGAGTGATCCTTGAACTAGTTTAAAAAGCCGCATTGGCCGCGTGTCGCGGCGACAGCTTGCAAGTCCTTTATATACAGAACTTTATAAGCGGGGCGGGTGCCGTAAATTCCCAGCACAGATGGTCCAGATAGGTGACGAATAAAGCCACCAAGACCGTGGTCCCACACTAATTTATGCTTACTTTTCACAGTTATAGCTCTACGGAGGACACTTTGAAATTAAGCCTGTAAATTATTTGTGTTGTACAAACATGGCGACTTGCGGTATTTCAAATAAAGGAAACTGTGCTATCTTCCTCTTGTTGTTTTTATTATGTTATTTATTATAAGATTTGCCTTTAATCATTGGTATACCATGCAGCATTAATAATAATCAATTTCGAAGCGAAATATTTATAACTAAGATAATTTAGAATTTCAATTAGAGTTTTGAGTATGTAGATGAAAACAAGCAAGAAAGTTTAAAATTTAATGGTCATTGATTACAGCTGCCAATACGACTAAGCTACCGAAAATAGACGTTTTGTTGATGAAAAGTATCATATAATAGCACACATATAAATAATACATTATTAAACCTAACTATCCCTCAGATAGCTACGCTCCAAATCATTAATATCCGAGCAGATTATCGCCAACTAACCCCGAGGGCGACCAAATATCCGAACGTACGAGTATAAATAAAATAGGTTTTACAACTCGCATCATTTATATGGAGAAGAAAGTTTTATCAAAGTAAAAGCCCGTATTATGAATGATGAAGCAAGTTGGGAACTGTAGGGTCTGAGTCGAGGTTATTATGCAAACAGGAAGGCGTGATCCATCAGAGGTTGTCAACAATTGGACCTGCGGGCGCTCATTATCATGCACTAATGTATAATGTACTATTGTTATTTACGTTTTAGTTCGCTGCTCTTACGTATATACCTACATTTATTTACTGGTAATGAGGCAGATTTGATTGTCAATAATGGTTTGCGTATGTGTATTAGTCTAGTCTAAATGAATACACTATAACTAGACTAATATAAGTTACAAGAGGACGCCAGCAGCTACGCCTGCATTTTTTTTTATTTACCCGTTTTGGCCGATCCCGTAGGTATTTCGAGAAATCCCTTCTTAGTGCACCCCTACGGTCCCCAAGGAACATACATGCCAAATTTCAGCTTCCTGCGCCCAATAGTTTCGGCTGTAGCGTGTCTGTCAGTCAGTCAGTAACGCAAGGATTTTATATATTAAGATAGGCACTTGATTGTCGTGGATCAATCAATTTTGTTAGGTTAGTAATTGATGTGTTATTTGTTGCAGGACTTTCCATTGTAGTAAGATGCTGTAAGAATCGCCTCGTCATCAGATGACTACAATGCATGTGGTAACTTCAGATCACATGGGTAGCTGTGGTGAGAAATTGTATTCCGATATTGAGTGCCTATGCCAAATTATTTATAGGAAACTATTAGCGACCCGCCCCGGTTTCGCACGGGTGCAATGCTTATTAGGCATGTATTATGCATATAAACCTTCCTTCTGAATCATTCTCTCATTAAAAAAAAACCGCTTCAAAATTTGTTGTGTAGTTTTAAAGATTTAAGCATACATAGGGACAGACAGACAGAAGATAGACTTTGTTTAATACTATGTAGTGATAATCTGCTTGCAAAAAAGCAACGGACTTCTTGAAATAGATTTAAGAACGCGTGAAGTTATCATCTTAAAAAAAAAGGTAAATTTAAACTATGTACTAGGAATTGTAGACGAGAAAATGATAAAGTTAAGAAAATATAAATTAAAATAATTAACTCGTAGGTAAATAACTCAATATAATATACAATCAATCCAGGAAGTCACGCATCTTGTAGAAGGCATTAGTAGAAAACGCTTATTTGTAAAAACTTACATATAATAATTCATAAACATGAATACAGAAACTTTGATTTTCTTTGTTAATTAATTATTCTAAGACACGCGTACTGTTAAATACAAGTTCTCAGTATTAATTAATTAAAGAAAAGCTTTTAAATATAAACTGAATATTATTACTGAGCTCATAATATTCCATTTCAAATACGGAAGTTGTGAAGAGCAAGTGCTGAAGTTCATATTATATCGTCAACTTAGTTGTCTACATATTCGGCATTCGAATGGTGGATGCAACGGATGTGCTTGCAAATTAAAGCAATTGAATCTCGTGACATTAATTTATAAGTTTAGAGTTGTTTAGATTTGTAATTAGTTTCATTGAATTGTCATGATTAAATATTATTTATTGGTGTTATCAGGTGTTATAATACCCAGCTTTCTAAACTAGTGGTTGTGTAGGCTTCCAAAAATAAACTCTTTGTGTCTAACATGACGATTTGTTTTACGTCTAGGTGTAACTTGTCTATAATAGGTAAACATGTATGTTCGACAGATAGCTTAGGGTATGCATAGGGTAAACAGATGGTCTGTACAGGATGGATGGACAGGCTCTATAGTTTTTATAGATCGTCTTGTGTGAATAGTCCCTGTATATATTATTTAAACAAAATAAATTAATTAAATGACTTTTTTCCGTTCAAGTTAACTTCAAAATTACTTTAAATTTATAATTATATTACTGAAATACAGAAAAGCGTGTGGCAAAAATTTTAAATAGTAATGAGAAAAATGATTAATTAGCTGTTTTTAGCTGTTTGTCAAATAGAATAATATTAATAAGTTAGTTGTGTTTAGGGCTGCCATCTAAATTGCCGACACCGGATAAACACGGCACAAATCCCAGACATTCGGGCGAAATATGGTTTTTCTCCGGACACCCCTGAAAAAGTACCATTTATCGCTTATCTATAAAAAAAGTCTGCCTCCGCGGTCAAGTGGAAAGCGTATGCGGTTGCTGATCGGAGGCCCCGGTTTCGATTCTCGGGTCGGGCAAAAGTGTTACTGGGTTTTTCCGAATTCTCAGTTGCAGCACGGAGTCTGGTGATGTGTCCGGTAACGGCAATGGGCTCGCCCCCTATTACGTGGGACCTAAAATTCATGGCAAAATGTGGGTGTAATATTGCACCTTTGCCTACCCCTTCGGGGATACAGGCGTGAGTCCATAAAAAAAGGTTTGGATTTTCCCTGGCAATGAAAGTGTTCGGCGATACCCGGACACTTTCAAAAACCCTGGCCGGACGGGCCCCGGACGCCCCTCAAACTAGGACAAATCCGGGGAAATCCGGACAGATGGCAGCCCTAGTTGTGTTGAGTGCAACGCGGCGCGTTTCAACGTGTTAATGCAATGTATAATATAAAAGACATTATATGATTTATTTTTAATGGTACGCGTCAGTTGTATGTTGTAATTATTTATAATTAGAATCGTTAATATTATGTTTTTATCGTACATATTTTATGATGTTACTCTTTAACAACTAGCGGTGGCCTTTAAATGTTTTTACACTACACGTAATGCTTATTTTAAAATAAACTTAGCATAGCTATGTGTTATTGAAAGTATCTTTATAATTATAAGTCGTACACGTTTCGCGGAATTGCCGACACAAACAGACGATAAATATAGTTTGTTTAATTAGATGTATCGTAGGTATGTATTTACTTTCTTATATCAAGCTGCTATTTGCCATAACGAATAGGCACTTTAAATTTAATAAGTGTAAGTGTAGCTGTTATATAACATAAAATAATCTAACCCAAAATAGAAACATAAGTGTCAACAACAGATCAAACAACAAAAAAATACACAAACGAAAGCATTTTAATATAGAACACATGTTTACAGCGCTTAATAAGGAATATTCAATTAGCAAACATTTAATTAATGTAAGGTACGTTCCGAAAACAAACAGGAATATTTGCTTCTAGTAAATAAACCAGCGGACACAAATGTACGGAGAAATTCTAGTATCGTTTGTCTTCCATTTCAGCAGTCTCTAGTTCCATTGTACGATATTCGATAAGGCATAACGATGCTTGACCAGAAGGATCCCCAGGGAACTGAAGAGAATATAACAAAATATATTTTGAAGCACGACTCTGAATGCAGACGTTTTACTACCTTAGGGCGGTTTCACATCAGCGTATTTTTCTGCGCGTATACGATCGTTTCAGCATACGAGCTTACACGCGCGCTACATTACGCGAATCAAAAAACCGGACACGCGTAAACAGGCATATTTCGGCGTGTTCGCTCGAAACGGTAGTGATATCGTGTCAGTATCAACATGGATCCTGAAGGCTCGCGCTTATATTATACGAGCTTAGAAGCGCGTCAACGCTCGTACAAGTTGCGCGTGTGCCAAAAGGCGCACCTATACGCGCCTACATGCGCTTCCAAAAACGAGATTATACGCGCGTAAAACGCTAGTCTGAAACCGCTCTTATGTAACGTTGTGTTCTGTGGGGGGTTCGCTTTCTGAAGCTACTTTATTGCAGCGTTGTGCGGCTAATTTCTGCGAGTCTTTAATTACGTTGTGAAGTAATGGTTGGTCTATCTATGTTAGCAGTAACAATGAAGTGTTTATTAGTACACACGACAATTAGTATTATTCGCTGTGTTTTTCTTTTGCATTACTTGGTCTTGTCGTGTGTGTTTTTTTTTTTAATTTTTTTTTATTCTACCACATAAACACATCACCACCCAAGCTAAGCAGAGCTTGTGTTATGGGTACTAGATAATGGATAAACATACTTATATACTTTTTGTTTTGTAAATAAATACATATTATACATAGAAACACCCAGACCAAGACAAACATGTTCATGCACACAAATGTTTGACTTGAGCGGGAATCGAACCCGCGACCTTCGGCGTAGCAGTCGCTTACACTCCCGCTGCGCCAACCGGTTTATATATCTATAAGTACTATAAATTGAAGTCCCTTTGTCAAGAACAAAGAACGCATAAACACAACGGACGGGTTTTTGTGTAGTTCGCACCTATAAATGGTGTGATTACTGAGGTAGGTTTCAGTGTATAATTCTCGCATGCGGAGTCGCAGGCGAAGTCAAGTTTAATAGCAAGACATCTGCATTTAGATTTGACTATATCAGTTGTAATTTTCCTTAGAAACAGTTAGTTCGGAAACAGTTTATTGAACAAATCCTTATATATGCATCTGTTTAGTAATTAAATGCTTGTGCTATCAGTAATAATAATAGGCTGGTTGACAAAAAAAAACAAGATTATAAGTCTGTCCTTTAAATTATTCAAAAATAAGCAATACGTTTTTTTTTATTTGTAAATTAAACCAAAAATGACCAAGATATAGCTCATTAAAGTTACGTATAACGTCACTCCGTGCTGCATTTTTTCGCACTAGGTGACGTCACACGTAACTTTAATGGGCTATATCTTTGTTATTTTTTATTTAATCGACAAAAGAAAAAATACGTGTCCAATATTTTTTTATAATCTAAAATACGGACTAAATGAAATGTAATTATTTTGACCCTGGAAACTACCCTATTGCAGCAGCACTTGATTATCAATACTAAGATCGTGATAATGAGACGTTTGCTCAAACATTCAAGTCATTATGAACATCAAAGGCGAAGCTACTCTATCAGTGCCTAACGCTAATCAATATCCTCTATTGTTTCCCTTTGCGTTTGACTACGGCGTCTTCGATTTGGCGTTTAATTTCAGGTAATTACTCATCTAGTACGTAGATATGTGAGTATTGTTATGTGTCAATTTGTGTTATGATGTGTAGACTATATCGTCGAAATAACAAAGGCACACGGCAGTTATACAACTTGAGTTATTATTAAATAAAACACTTTCTTTCTATAAGCGGATTGTAATAAAGGTAGACAGCGAAATTATATTTGGTTTAATCTTAGAATTATGGAGGCTATTATAAAATTGGAAGGTAGTTAGGAAGGTAGTAGGTAAGTTTCATTTGTGATATAATTTCTATATTTTGTAATATAGAAATTATATCACAAATGAAACTTTTGACTCTAAGTTTATATTTCTGAATCAATAATGATTTTCTAGCAGCAAAGTGTTTCTTATTGTCATGTAACGTCTATCTACCAATGTTGTGGTAATTACTTACCTTGTTCTTACGCTCTCCGAGCGTCGTAGCAGCAAAGTCAGAAAATTACTAAAATGAAATATGCGTTTCATATGTCATTTGTCTCTTTTGCATACGCGGCGGGTGACTGGTCTAAGAAATGAATGTTAGGTACTGAATTAACACCCTCTACAATATATTAAGTTAAGTTACGTTAATGTTAGTTTAAACAAACGGGTGTTTACAAAATGTTGGCATGGGTTACACCAGCCGTGACCACGACTGGTGTAACCCATGCCGAAACGTCGGGACAAATAGAAAGGTATTTCATCTTTATTTTCGTTTATTAACACGATTCAGACCCGTTACATAATTTTTAATATGTGTACCTACAAATCTACCACGATTTGTAGGTACACATATTAAAAATTATGTATGTTTAAAAGTAGTTATGTTTGAGGCACTTTGCGACTTTTGTACAGCTATGTGTTAAAAGTCATTTAAGAAATGAAAATTTGTTTCTATATCGTTTTACAATAAGCTTTTATGCTGCGTGTTATATCCGTAGTTTCAAAAATACTTTATTATTACACCATACGGCATGTATTGTATAACTAGCAGGTATTCAGCACTAAAAGGACTCATGCCCATCAAATAAGATGGAAATGAGAGCTCCATTAGTTGTAATGGATCGTCGCAGGGCTCAGCATTGGAGCGTCAATCACGACGCTTGAGGCTTAATTTGTGCCGACAACGAGGAGGGAATTAGTCTCAGGGTGTATCGCCCCTCTGGCTTGAATATCTGTTTCCGTAATGGAGAAGGTAAAAAATAGAAAACGTTTTTGTGAGTATGTGAAAATAGATAAAGGTCTGTTTCCTGGAAGGGTAAAGAGAGCAGGGTTTTTTAATAAACACATTTTACATGCCTAATTTTTTAATAAACACTTTTTGTGTCTAAATATTTATTGAATAACTCGACGGTAAATGTTCATTCATTTGAGACAATGCCAGATGATTTTTAAAAATAGTAATTATGACAATATGATGTTTCAACATTCATTCTTGCGTCCTCGGCGAAAGAGTTGCAGCAAATGATGGACTGCATGAACGAGAGCTTTAAAGCGAAGGGTATGAAATTAAATGCAAGAAAGACGAAAGTGATGGTGTTTGAGAAGGATGAAAGTGTGACTGAGTGTTATATTGCGATTGAAGATGAGCATGTTGAACAAGTTGAAGAATTTGTATATTTGGGTAGCATGTTTACAAGGGATGGAAGATGTGAAGGAGATATTGAAAGGAGAGTGACTGCGGGAAACTGTGTGAATGGAGCGCTGCATGCCTTTATGAACGGTCAGACTGTGCCGAAAGAGGCGCGACTGGCGGTTCATAATGGTGTACTTGTGCCCACGCTGATGTATGGTAGTGACTGTTGGGTATGGCAGAAAAAGCATGAAAGCAGAATTAACGCAGTTGAGATGCGATCACTGCGTAGTATGTGTGGGGTGAGACTGATTGATAGAATTCCGAATGCAGTAATACGAGAGCGATGTGGCCTGAAAGAAGATGTTGTGACAAGAATTGAGAAAGGAATGCTGAGATGGTTTGGACACGTGGAGCGAATGAGTGAAGAAAGAATGACGCACCAAATATATGAGGCAAACGTGTATGGGCAAGCCGGTCGCGGCCGACCTCGTAGGACATTCGTCGACCAAATTGGTGACGTTCTGAAAAACGGCAAGGTCCGAAGCACCCGCAACCGGCGAGCATGTATGAAAAGAGTAATGAATGTAGAGGAAGCGCGTGAGGTTTGTAAGGATAGAAGCAAGTGGCGTTCCGTTGTCTCTGCCTACCCCGACGGGAAAAAGGCGTGAGTATATGTATGTATGTATGATGTTTCAACGTATCATAAATCTATTATATGTGTTTTATACGATTTAAACCGAATTAATTACACTTCAACCGAATGTTCTAGAAACTACATTTTTATTATTACTAGCCGACGTTTCAGTTTCTTTACAGGATCCGCGGTCTCGGCAGACTGTGGTGAAATTTGTCTTTGTCTTGAATTTAAAACTTATCACAAATTACCCGAACATTGTTCAGCTGTTGGTGTCTACTACAGAATGTGCTCATGGTGTCTGGATGTCTTCTGGTGTCTATGTCCTTCTTAAGACAACAAGCAGTACAAAGCAAGTAAACCGTAGTCTGATTTCAGCGTGTAACATTTGCGTAAACCCAATAGAAAACTAAACAAATTAGTAGATTGGTGGAGCCAAAATATGTTGTTTCTATTTAAATGTTTGGTTACACACCGTATACTCGTACATTTGAAACGACTTCAGTAGGGAGCATCCATTTCTCCAGATAACTAGATCACAATGTACAATGCGAGCTTGTCAGCCGGAGAATGACTCGCGCCAAGTGACAGCAGGACGGCTTTGACTGGCATTCATTATTGCAACTGACGCTGACGTTAGCTCCCAAAACGCCTGAGGCTTGCTTGCGATACGTTTTGAATTTCGATTCGGCAAGGGTGGGCCAAAGTTGTAAGTCAATTATTATAGGAGAGGCGAAATTGTGTCGTAAATCTACTTTTGACGACTGGAGAAACAAATCGACGCCGAGATCATTTAAAAAGGTAATTTTTCCTACAAAAAATAAGAGTGTTTAGATATTGGAATTTTGTTCCATGTGTAAAAGTTGCAGCAGTTGCAAGGCGAGTTTGAAAACTTACAAACACTTTCAGTGATAAAGCTGCAACAGCGATAAATAAACTACCTTCCAATTATTTAGCACTGAACTTAAGTTGTGTAAGTTTTTCAAACTTTATAGCTGGCAGACCAACAGTTATGAATCTTAATATAGTGGCGCACTGTAAGATTCATGTAACAGGTTGTTACAAATGTTGCCTATATATTTCACGTCTCATGAGCCATAAAACTGTAAAGTTTCACCGTTATCGTGCGCGGGGAACTCGCGGATGTCATTGCACGAAACACATCAATCTCGAGAAGTTCCCCCGGGCCAGCCCGTCCCGCGGTCGCCGTCTAAACCATCTATTCATCTTAATGTTTTAAGGCCGCATTCATCAATCCACAGAACTTAAGCGTATCATTAGGAATACATATATATTTCAACTCAATTCTCCTTACCTTTGAAACTCGCTTTTACATGCTGAAAGATATTTTTTCAGTCTATTCTAAGCTAACACAATTTCTTGCAAAGAAAGTATTGTTTTTAAGGCGTGCGTCTCCATTGTTAGTCCTTTCATTTGCCTTAATGTTTCACGAGCTCTGACGAGGTACGCGCTATATAAGACAAAGTGAATAGTAATGTGATGTTCGTAGAATTTTCTTTAGATGTTGTACATTTCGAAACTAGGTACGTAGAAAACCTTACTATGAGCTACAGCAAAATAGGTATATTTAGCAAATTTTTTTTAAACAAAAATAAAATTTTACACCGGTCTCGCTAGTAGTTCCATTTGGCCGAAAGATCTTTAAAAACTGCGAGTCAAATTAAAATGCCGTAAATTTTACGCTTATGTGGGGCGCGGATGAAATAAAATTCCTTTTACGACCTTCAATTTCAAGAACACATTTATTTTATTTGTCATGTAATGGAGCAATTTTAATACGTTCGATGTTCGGTACGATTTGATGATATGCCCATGTTGTTTTACTATCCTTTTGAACGTCTTGACAACGTATATGTATTTCATTTTCATCCCGGACTAATTTTATTAAAGCACGGTTTAATAAATTGTTGGTCGTAATATAATATTCCATAATACGTGCTGCCTCCGTGGTATCCATACGCATACGCTATCCAGTGGATAGCGTATGCGACTGCTGACTGGAGGTCCCGGGTTTGTTTCCCGGGTCGGGCAAAAGTGTTACTGGGTTTTTCCGAATTCTCAGTAGAAGTCTGGCGATGTGCCTGGTAACGGCAATAGGTTCGCCCCTATTACGTGGGACCTAAAAAAATCATGGCGAAATGTGCTTGTAATATTACACCTCTGCCTACCCTTCGGGGATACAGGCGTGAGTCTATAAAAAAAACGAGCTTCTGTTTAAAGATGTCAACATATTTGATAAATAGCTTATACAAACGGCACTTACATAGCTATACCTACCGTACTCGAGACATCGCTGTCTTTGACTAATTTGCATCCACTTACGTATAACTATTCTACTCGTATCTATTTAGATTCTATGCAAATTAATTGCAATTTATCTGGAATCAAAGGGCGTCGTGCCGACGGATATATTGTCGTCGGAACACTGAGACGGTAATACAGTTAGCGAACTGCGGATACGTGAAATTGGCATTTGTGTTTCACTGCTATTGTGGAGGTTTACTGAGTTGAATGTACTAATGTTTATTGCTAAAAGCATCTGATTATTTTCCTTATTTGTAAATGAAAACTGAAAAGCTTTCATAATTCATCATCATCAGCCCTTCTATATAAACTGTCCCACTACTGAGCACGGGCCTCTTAAGTAAGGCCATAGTCCTCCACACTGGCCAAGTGCGGGTTGGCAGACTTCACATGTCTTTCGAGAATATTATTATGTAGTACTCTCAGACGGTCCGTGTGGTGACGGATTAAGAATACGGAATGTCACCACCCCGTGTCATCCCATGGGTGTCGTAAGAGCCGACATAGGGAGCATATTATGCAGAGAACAGCACTGTAAGAGAAGGAAAACTTGATACAAACCCTATACCAACCCGTTTGGCCAGCGTGGTATAGTAGGCCAATTTCTCCTCTCAAAAGAGAGGCCTAGTCCAGCAGTGGACTGTTAAAGGCTGATGATCTGCTCTTAGACATGCAGGTTTTCTCACGATGTTTAGCAAGCGATAATTAAGAATTGAATACGCACATTACTTCGAAAAGTCATTGGTGCGCGCCGTGGATAAAATTTACTCATAATTGACAAGTTGAAAATTTGTGTTAACACTATTCCTGTAAATTGATATTTAAGTACGTATACCACCGAATTCTACGTTTGTACTTAGTTGTTTAGCAAGCACATGCTCTTATGTTGTGCTTACCTTTGTTGTAGTCCCACAGTAGTAAACAGTCGGACGAGCGTCACATTATGTTAATGCGCTCAAACGCAATTTTTATTTTATTTATTTATAGTCTCACGCCTGTATCCCCGAAGAGGTAGGCAGAGGTATATTGCTACACCCATTTTCCGCCAGAATTATTTTAGTCCCACGTAATAGGGGGTGAGCCTGTTACCGTACCGGGCACATAACCAGACTCCGTGCTGCTAATGAGAATTTCCTAACGGAAAAACCCAATGACACTTTGCCCGACTCGGGGATCAAACCCGAGACCTCCCAATCCCACGCGCAGATTTATGCCGCGAGACCAACGAGGCAGTCTTATCTTATGTATGTACAAATATTTATGTTTATACGGGTCACACTCGCAGATATGTGAAATATATTTTCAATGAACGAAGTTTCGACATGGTTTACACCAGCCGTGGTCACAGGAAATATTTAATCCAAGGGGTATTATCATTAGAATATTTATGCGTTTGCGACCACCTGCTGTATAAATATAAGTATGCTATTACCAGGTTAATGGATAGTTATTTCACACAAGCAGCACACACACGTTATTTTGTTTACCATTGTTATGGTCAGATGTCGGTAGACGTACGAAAGCGTAAGTCGGTACCGTTCTTAGCCTCGTCAACGGTTAGTGGTTAGTGGTCAAGCACATGCTGTTATTGTCGTGCTTACCATTGTCATAATCAGGCAGTGATAGCCTATCTGAAGCAAATGCTAGCGTTAATGCGTACCGTTCCTAGCCTCGGCAATGGTTAATGGTTTCAAGCTCACATGGTTAATGTCGTGCTTACCGTTATTATGGTCAGGCAGTGGTAGGCTGTCTGACGTGTCTGACGGTAGCGCTAGTGCGTGCCGTTCCTAGCCTCGTCAATGGTTAGTGGTCAAGCACACACTGTTAATATTGTGCTTACCATTATCATGGTCAGGCAGCGGTAGGCTGTCTGAAGCGTCAGACGCTAGCGCTAAATCTGGTGACGCGGACCCTAGCAGAGCCGAGAGCCCATCGTGTTCACCATCTGTGGAAATAATGCAGCTTATTTATTGATCTGCCGTCAAGTTTCATGCGCCGAGTCATGTGGATTATACTGTCACGAGCGTCGAGTCAACTGCTTAAATACATTTAATAAATTTATTCTTATTTTACTCACTTGATATTAATGTTGATTTTTAGATATTTTGGGCTATAGTAATGTTTCAAATAATTTCCTTCTAGCTAGGTTGTTATGGTATGCATAAAAATTTAGGAATAGATCCGGCTTTTGATAGATTTTGTTTAAAAAAAGCTGATGTATATTGAGGAATCCTGCCGTTTTGCCGAAAAGATTTTGACAATTTCATGACCCAAACAAATTTTAGCAACCTTTTTTTATACCATTGCAATGATTCGAATGATTTTAGTGCGCATATTTTTATTTGGTCAAATTTTTACTTGCCAAAATATAACTAAGTATAATGCCATTTGGTCTTTAATCAAATGATTTATTACAACAAACAATCTTCAGACAATAAACGTTTGGTGATATTAGTTTATTTATGGAAGTTCTTAGAGTAGGTTAATTATAAAAAAAAATGGTTAGGTGAGGTTGGAACTGTGACCTCCTACGCACGAGCCGAGCGAGCGAAGCGAGCGGTGCCGCGGTAGCAGCCGGCGAGTGCCAGAAACGACTTGCACTAATAGAAAAAGAGATTGTTTTTAGTAGGTTAGCCGGAACCGAACTATTTAGATTAGGATAATTATTGATTTTGCGTAAAATCTGTTATTCCAACTGAAATATTTGACTAAATAAAAATGCCAGAAGTGCTAGTTGGTAAACAAGTTATTGTTTAAACGTACATTTCCCAAACATTAGGTTTGCGTTACAATTTTTGTGAATAGATTTTTTGCTAAGTAATAATTTGGCAAATGAAATTATGCGAAACATTTATTGGGAAGTGAAAATTTGTCAAATTCCTTTCGGACAAACAAGGGAGACCCGTATATTGATGCCTTGTATAAACTAAACTAATAAAACGAATATACAACCTTTTTATTCGTTTAATGTCAAGATTAATGAATAACTTCATATAATTTTAATACAAAAGGATTTGAAAAAAGTATAATACAAAACGATTTGAAAAAAGTATAATACAAAACGATTTGTTAGTAAGTTTTGAATAGATACCAAATCTAAGAAACTGTTAGAAACAAAACGAATTAAGGTATCATAAAAAGTCACCAAAAACATTATTAAACAAAAAGCTGAAAATATCGTGAAGCCCATAAAAAGTTCTGTCCAAGAATTCAGAGTCCTTGAATCTTCATTTAACAAATTACTCGGCGACTGATATTCTATTCTACATAAAGAATATTTTGTTACTCGGAAATGCGTAGGAGTAATCGAAATACCGGCTGAAGTCAGAAAGGACACGAACGATTGATTCATAATGACTTACACGTGTATCCAACTTTGTTTCAAGCTGAAATACTAGAATTACTAAACTTGTTGTATCTAATTGCTATCGGTGTTACCTCACTCCATTTATATTGTTTACTTTAAATTAAGCAAGTTTAGTCCATAATCCCTTCGAAAAGTTTCCTGATATCTTACAGGGGTGTCAGTAACTTTTGCCAATAAGAAGTAGTTTGCAGGAAAGACGACATTGATCGTAAGCGGATTTAAAACTCGAACGAAATCTATTTTGCTAGAAATATGGAGCGATGCTGTTGCGGGAATAAGCGATCTGCGCACAACTGAAACGTAAGAAATAAGACATTGCGTTTTTTAATTTATGATTTTTTTTGGTAGTGGTACTGAAATTAACATCTGGGCCTCCTTGTGGTTAACATTATCAGAACGTACGGTTTTTAATCATAGTCCTAGAGAATTTTATTTATTTGAATTAAATGTGTTTCTAACGCATCGTTATAAAAGAATATAGGCTTTCACTCACACCTTTTCTAAGTTAATTTTAGTGCCCTACAGTTCATATTCCGCCTTCTACGTAATACGTCCTTTAAATACTGTACAAAGTTTCTTTATTCGCATATTAATGTATAGAGAGTGTAGCAAGGTGATAATGTTATTACGCTGCGCTGCGGTACTTACGAAGTAATACCAAAAGTAGCGAATGGTGAAGTAATTGTTTTAAGACAGTCTGTCGGAGGCAAGCACCGCGTACCAAAGAGCTCTCAAAACTTGTGCAGCTTCGAATCCCTATAAATTATTTATGGCAGTTGAGCAATTTCCTATTCCCCGATGTAGCTACCCCGCGTTCACTAATTACGTAGGTTTTGAGTACCTCTTAGATGTCATACTCGATTGTCTATTAAAGAGAGTACTGTTTAATTCAGCCCTAATTTAATATTTTCGAGTGCTTTCGAAGAAAAGGACGGGGAAAAGTCAAAGTTTAAAAACAATGACACGAGATGAATAAAGGCCTACTTGCTATACTTTTCTTATTAGATTTTAAATACAGTGTATTTTTTTATATTACTTCCTGTTAAAGTATGTTCTTGTTTTTCTGGCAATCGATGGTATTGTTTTTAATCAATCATCATACTATTATCTGAATTCTGTAACACTGCGGCAGTAAAAACGGTTGCGGATTCCGTAGGCACGTCGCAGTACTTCCAGTTATCATCTTGTTTATTCGCAGCCAAATGTGGGACATAATAAAATGCCAACTGACGCGCGAAGGGTGCAATAAACGGGAGGTACTCGTGGCTTCAATTTCCAGAATATTTTTCTTCATGCAACGTAATCTTGAATTATGATTTGTTTACACATGGATATTTTGTCTGCCCCGTGTGAAGCTTGTATGTGTACTAATTTAAGTGCCATGGCAGTTTGCTTCTTTCATGCCAGTTTCATCATATAAAATGCGTCTTTTTGTGTTTAGTAAGCAACATAATTTAATGCTGCAAAATTTTGCAGCTCAACTATTTCTAACTTAAATAGTGTTTCACGAGATATTTGTTGAATAAGTTGCGGTTACCCACTGCAGCCTATAACAAAGCATAATTGAGGCTCCAGAAATCCTTGTAATTAGAAATTCATTGGCAGAAAACAACTTCGAACGGGCACAGAATAGTTGAATACAAGTGAATAGTTAGCGATATTTCGGTCGGAATGGTCAATATTAATTACAAAGTGAGCCAACAGGGGCCGTCGGTTGCGTCGCGCCGACAAATTTATTCAGTTAAATTAAATGACACTAAGTAAATGGCGAGTGCAAATTGGTAGCAGTCTATTGTGGCTCAAGTGGCACTGAGCAGTTTCTGGCTAAGTTTCGGCAGTAAGTCAAGTCGAGTGCGGTATTACTTCATTTGCAACTTTATGGTACCGCATTTCCCTTCGGCGGTCGGGCGAGGGTTCTCCTCGACTTGTTTTATGAAAAAAAAAGTCTGGGGCGCTTTTCTTAAAATTATTATCCTAACCGCCCCTCTCCTTTGTTCCAGATATAGTCAGGGGAAAATAGGTCGTTGTTGTACAACTGGTCCTTGTTATGATTTCATCATATAAACACTTGACAGCTTGTATACAATTAGTGACTTTTTCTGAATTTACTATTGAAGAATTGTAAAGACACATCGCCTTGTGTCGGTCATGTCACTATGTGCCTTAATTTTACCAAATTTTTTACAAAAATAAACTAACCAACAAAATGTTACTCTGCTTTTATTCCTACCTTTTAAACTGTCACAAGCGTTCAATGTACATAAACATTGTTCTAGGACCAATATCGATCATAGTTTTAAGAGCATAAAATATGGTTATTGAAAATTTCAACAAAGAGAAAGACGTAACTCCTCCGGCTTCCTGTATAAGCTTCAACTTTTCTTCCCTCTATTTAAACGGTATACTATTCACAATTTTAACTTTCGCTTTTTTACCGTCGTCATTATGTTCCCCTTAAGACTGTGGGTTCGCTTCGAAAATAATATTCAGATAATGGAAATAAAGTACACGTTTTTATAGTTCCGGGCACCGTTTGGCTACCTGATTTTACTATGTAGTGCACCCATTGTGAAGAAAATGGTATTATTTTCTTCTTTCTTAGTTTAAAGGTTTACTGCATCTGGTATTTTAGATACTGAGCGTAGATTGATTAGAGATTATTTCGTGGGGCGTATGGTACACATTTAATTGCACGTCAATAATATTGTCAAACGGATAAAACATGTTAAAAGGATAGGTCAGAAGTACCCCAAACAGAAGAGAATTGACATGCATGAGGAATTTGATGGGAGTGAATGAAGCAAGAGAGATATGTCAGGATCGTTGCAAATGGCGTTCCCTAGTCTCTGCCTACCCCTCCAGGAAACATACTCACGGTATGTAAAAATATTGTGCTTGGTGAGATCGTGGTAGACATTTTTCATAAGTATTTGTTGTTCCACATGATTTTTCGTTCTTCATTTCGTATTCAATTTAGTTTTTGGTTTGTTTATGTTTGCCATAACCAGTTTGTATTCGGCCAGTGGACGCGGAAGCCATTGAATACACGAGTTTGAAAGCGACGAAAGGAAAAAAAGTATATTGCTTTTTTGGTACAGTCGTTTTGTCATATACGGTTGTTGAAAAATTGAGCCCACCTATTGATTGTCCACACTCTGATGGGACAAACAATAATCGGGATCGAACTGGCTAGTCACGATGTGTACTTTGATTTGTGTGGCACCAGGCTTAAAATTCTTTTTGGAATAAAAAATGTATTTTATTCATCGGATATAAAAATAGGTGTTTTGTTGTCTGATCCATAAGTTAAAACTTTATGTTTCATTGACTCTGATAGAAGTTTAACTAAAGATCGGGTTTTGTGATTTGTTTTGCACTTCAGTAATTATAAGATTTCCTGACCTATGCTTTTTACAAACCTTGATAGGTATCGTTTCTATGTTGATTTGCGTGTAAACAGTATTTCTACATAAACCTTTATTTATGTTTTTAACATTACTGCCAATAATTGCCTTCTAAAGTGCTGCGAGGAAAGATTAATTTCTAAACATAGACGCGATAACATCTAGAGCAGAACTCGTTACTGTGTACGTTTTCAAAGATACTGATATCTAATAGCATAATGTTGATTGACTTTTAATAGAGTAACAAATTGAATGTTCAAGCAAACATAAAAAATGCTTGAGGTTATAATGGATATATGCGCGTGAAAACTATAAAATAGTACTTATATCGTGAAAAAGCGAACAATATTTTGTTATTTATATCTTACCCTAAACTTGATACAAAGCCCTACAGTACAGTAGATAAGATATGATATAACCACGATACTAAATCATTTCGTAAGATGGTCGGCTTTCCCGGGAGGTTTGGACGAAGTTAGTGAGCTGTTGATAATATACCCTCGAGCTCAACTTAGGACGATAGGCCTATCAGCAAATAATTAGATCGATAGAATATATTCTGTATTGATATTTTTTTCTTCACTTATTTCGGCGTTCAGCTAAAGCTATGGCTAGAAACGTTTGTATCAGGTGAATCTCTCATTACAGTCAGTGTGTAGTATACTAACTAACCCAATCAAGGTCTGGAATAACGCCTATTCTTAGTTGTGTGTCAGACTATGGTTCCATCAGCTGTGCGGGTAAATGACTTTTCTGCTTAGCTGGTCCTATTTTTGGTCAATTTTGCTTTCTGTGTAAAAGTAAATGAAGCATCTTATAAAAATAAACGTACTATCAATAATCCGAAAAGAGACTTCAGAATATTAATCACATCAAAACGTAAACCTCGTTTAATCCTAAGTAAATACTAAAAGGTAAATTTTATCAGCCCACGTTATACCCTATCCTCTCAATATTAAAGAAACTGATGACCTAATTTTAAAACACGCACTTCGAGAGCATCTCAAGTATAATACGGTTAAAATGGCGTCCTAATTACAGCGCGGGTTAAATAAATTTCATGACCCCTCGTATTCAGTCTCTTACTCTTAAGACTTTGCCCTTTGCTAATGTACAGGGAAAATACGAAAGAACATTCTGGAGTGTCATTTATTTAAAAATATTTTGTGTTGTGTATATTTATGCTTTTTATTATTGATTTCTTCTTCTACATTAGAATACTGTGTGCTTATGTTATCATGTAGTGTGACTGAAAAGGACAAGCGTCCGTTGTCTTCAAGCGTAGTTTGGTTTCTTTTGGTTATTATGTCAACGATTTTTTTTTAAATAAAGGCATTTACGTAAATTTGGATTTGATATAAGATCACAGACCTCCGATAGGTCCTGGGTTCGATTCCCGGGTCGGGCAAAAGTGTTACTGGGTTTTCCGAATTCTCAGTAGCAGGACGGAGTCTGGTGATGTGCCCGGTAACGGCAATAGGCTCGCCCCCTATTACGTGGGACCTAAAAATTCATGGCGAAATGTGGGTGTAATATTACGCATCTCTCTCGAAGGGGTAGGCCTTCGGGGATACAAGCGTGAATCTATAAAAAAAATATATGTTATTGAATGTGAAATGTAAAAATAATGTTTTTAGGGTTCCGTACCTCAAGGTAAAAAAAGGAACCCTTATAAGATCACTTTCTTGTCCGTCTGTCTGTCTGTCTGTCTGTCTGTCGGTCTGTCTGTCTGTCTGTCTGTCCGTGTGTCACCACCGATTTTCTCAGGAACGGGTGGACCTAGCAAATTGAAATCTATACCAAATATTGAGGTCTATGGTTGCTATTAGGTGTATGAATATCAGGGTCCTGGGTCAACCCAATAAAAAGATATGGTCAAAATTAGATTTTTACGAAAACTTGTAAGTACCAAAATTAACCTTAATTTTCAACTTTTTTTAATTTTCGGAATTTTTCCTTTACTTGTGCTGTAAGACCTGAGTTTTGACCAAAATTAACAATTCTAGGTCAGCCGTAAGTACCCTATAGGTTTTGGGTCGAAAACCTATATGGTAGTTCCCGTTGAACTAGAATCACGAAATTTGGCCAAAAGCAGGGTCTTACAGCACAAATAAAATAAAAATTACAAAAAATAAAAAAAGTGGAAAATTTAAGGGTGTCCCCATACATACATAGTAGACTCCATTTAAGATAGTCCTCTAAGTTGTATGGGCGCTCATACAGATTTAGAGGACTAGCGTAATTCAACCTCAAATAAAGTAAAATGCGTACGGAACCCTCGGTGCGCGAGTCAGACTCGCACTTGCCCGATTTTTTTTTGTTAGTATTGTAATATTTTACAGAAAATGCTTACTCTTCGATATTTTATCCACCGTAAAAAAGTTTGCGTTCTGCTCGCCTTCTGAATGTTAATTTTCTGTTTAGTGACATCGTCTCAGATTCTGCAGAGGACAATTATGACATCTGATACGGCTTTAAAGTTCTTAGAAGTCTTGAGAACGTGGAGGAACTTAAGTGCCACCGATTTAGATAATTACTTTATAGATTTTGTTCTACGAGTTTCATTTTAATGCCATGCCTTTTATACTATGTGTAACGCGGCATTTAATTTGTTTTTTTTTGTTATTGCTGATATAAGACGATGAATATTTTGAATAAGAAAGTAAAACAACTGCAGAAATTAGTGTGGTGTGGTTTTATCATGTTCTCCATTTAATGATTTTCTAATAGATATAAAGGGACAGTGTGGCAATCAGCATACATAATTGACGTATATTTAATGACTAACCATATTAAGTAAAAAATGTCTTCATGAGCGGCTATATTTTAAATGTGTCGAGGTATAGAGTCTTTAAGTCTTTCTAAGAAAGTGTACACAGATGACTTAGGATAATACTGGATGCACTACTTTCTATAATACGCAAGATCGTCTTACTCGCCCTTAGTCAGCTTCACTGCTGCAGAAGTACACAAAAACAAACCGGACTCGATAGAACTAAAAGTATATCAACCTGTCATACACGTTATGCATAAAGCTCACCCTAAACACAAACTTCAGACAGACACAAATCACGAGTTGCTAATAGTTAGGCACTAAAGTAAAAGGCATTTACCAAGCAGACTTAAATAGTTACGTCGCGTAGCCATTTTGTCAGATGCGACTAACATCTGGCTCCAATATATTATAACATTTATTAACAAAGTTATATGAGGGTTCGTGTTTGTCGTAAAATTTAATAGAAACAGCCCCATATGAATTTACGAGGACCAAAATGCGGGCGATCGAGATGCCAGCCCGCTAATCTCATTGGATACTGGAATATTTCGTACGAACAAAAATATTTATGTTGTGATTTCATTTCGCTGGATGGTTTTAAAAATAGAATCAATTTTGTGTAATTTTATCTCGCTTTGTTTATATGTGTCCTGAAATATAAGGTCCATTGTTACGTACGAAGGAGGCTCTGTGCTTCATTCGAACCGTTATTAAAACGTTGAATTTATTGTACCACTTAATCGATTAACTTTTTATTGAAATTTGGATTTTATTTGCATTCTTCATCATCTTTACCCAGTCATCGCTTGTACAATGCAGCAGCATGTTTTTGTTTTTGCTTTTCATCTTAACTAACACGAACATCATCCCACAATGTTTAACCCGGTCATACATCATGCTTTTGCAAGCTAACTAGTGTCAACATTAGTCTTGCATCCGAGGTTTATAGAGCGCGTATATGTAAAACAAACGTGGGACGTGGTCACAACACCAGAACAATGACGATGCAGCTTACATTGGCTGCTGTGGCGCACAAATGAGATGCAAATGTATGCAAATAATGCGCATATCATTGCTCTACATTGAATGTCACTGAAGGTTGAAAAAAGCTGTGTCTATACTCTCTTCATTTTCTTAAGGTATTTTTATACACTAAACATACAATGAAAATAATGAAGTGAAAAATCAAAGACAAGTTCACGAGATGTCCAGACGCTTTTTTCGTACCAGAGAAATTAATATCTGCTGCTCCTTCAATATAATATGTGCTTTTAAAAATGGAATGCCTTTACAAATAACTTGCAGATAGGTATTTGGTGTATTGAATCTTTATTTCTTTTTCATCGATGGCGTGTCGAAGTAAGCGAGGCTGAATCCGAGTACAATTTACAAAAGTGACAATTCATCTTTGTAAGTGTCTGCGTCGACGGTTCCCGGGATGAAATATGCAAAACTACCATTTATTCATTTTGCAGATTGCTTACTGCCCTATTTTTTATTGTTTCCAGTTTACCGAAGTTGTGTTTTAAGGAAAAATAACGGTTTATTTTCTGTTTGTGTGAACCATTCTTGCATAAAATTATGAGTTATTTCTTTTGAGGCTTATTTTATTGCTTGTTTATGTTATTGGTATCAAGTATTCTTGTTCGCATTATTTTAATCCTGACATGTATCGCCATTTTCCTTTAGGAAGGTATATTTTAAGAAGGTATTACTTATTTAAAACATTTCAAACCATAATTTGATCCCCTACGCCATGAATTTACTACTTATTCCTGACGTTATTTTTATCAATCGTTATCACCGAATTTTCCAGTCTGCTCATATTAGGGTTTACCGAATTACGTGATAGTTATATCGTAAAACTTCCACGCTATTAAGACGTCATTAATTACTAGTATATACGACGATTTTCTAGTATATAAGGTATTGGTTTTGTTTCCAAGACATCAGTTGTCAACTAGCCACTACCACAATGAACACTTTGGTGAGTTTTAAATTATTTTCTATTTTAATTTTTTTATTTCTGCTTCAAGAAATTGCATAACGCATTATCTTAATTGGATTTGTCGTTATGTAATAATTTATTAGATGATTGTTGAGGACACGAATAATTAGGTTTAAGTGATCTGATTGTCGCTGCTTATGTATTAGGTGTAGGGTTTGACTGACTGCACTCAATTATTGTTAATATTCGTGTATGCGTGAGTGTTTTTTTGCTTCTATCTTAATATATAAAATCCTTGCGTTACTGACTGACTGACAGACACGCTACAGCGGAAACTATTAGGCGCAGGAAGCTGAAATTTGGCATGTATGTTCCTTGGGGACCGTAGAGGTGCACTAAGAAGGGATTTCCCGAAATTCCCACGGGATCGGCCAAAACGGGTAAATTAAAAAAAATGCAGGCGTAGCTGCTGTCGTCCTCTAGAATTAATATAAAACTCCATGCTACTTGCATTAGATGATCAGACAATTATTGTTAAGTGTTTTTATTATAAAATAATATTCAAGACTCTACATGCTTAAATAAAAATAACAGATACATCATTGCAATCAATATTAATACCAAAGAGATCATTTCTAATACATACTATGTTTTTAGAACATTGTACATATGTGTGATTTAGAATGTTAAGTTTCTCTAGAGAAGAATTGATAACAAATAAAGTTGTGGTCCCATTTAGATCTTTGTAAGAATTCATTTATTCATTCGTGGTGCGCAGCGACCCAAAGTGAGTCTTGTTCTGCGACATGAGATCATACCGAGGATAAATCCCTGCCAGTTCATTTTCAAAGCCCTGCTAGGTCTTTTAAGAATGTAAGAATACACCTATTAATAGGAATTTTCTTTAGGTGATCGTCCTTCTCGCCCTTGCGGTAGCCGCGCAGGCTACGCCTTACCTCGGGGACTACGGCTCCGGTAGAAGCTACGGCGGCTCAGACTACGGTAGTGGTCGCCGCGGTATCTTGGATCGCGGCTATGGCAACCACGTCTATAGACAAGGACACGATATTGGACGTCGCCGGAATGATTTTGATGCTGTAAGTTGCTCAATAAATTACTTTATTAATTTTATGAACTCTGCAATGCAAATTATAAGTCATCTTGTGCACTTGATGATCCCGAAATTCAGTCAGACTTGGTGGTAACCATGGTATGAAAAGTGGCCAACCCACGGACAACTTTGTGGCATGTCACTGTACCTACTGCAATGTAGAAGGCCAATAAAGACGACCAAAACGCTTGGGACTGGGCTGTTCTAATTCGACACACAAAAATAATTGTATAGAATGATTTTTTTTAATCACGTTTCGTAAGTACTTGCAAAGTTTACACGAAATAAAGAAGTATTTCATTTCATTTCATTACATTTCATTTCAAGCAAGGTTCATCTGCACGTATGGCGTAAGTCAGAAGGTAGCCTCGCAGTTTAGAACTGCGAGCCGTGCTGAAAGTTGTGGACGAGATCACTTTATGTGATCCACATATTATTTTGAGTCTAGGTGTAGTTTGTATTCGTAATTGATCGTTTGTTAGTTTCTCCACGAAAGACATTTCATCCTGTTTATTCCGTAAAGTTCTCTAAAGATTTTTGTATTTAGAATAAATAAAATCAAACAGAAATGACAAATGTAATACTCTTCTTTTTCATACAGTCCATCCATCATCACCAGTCCGGAGACCACGACATCGGCGGTGTACTGAGCGCTGGTAGTGGAGGACGGGACCTGGCCGGCTATGGAGGCTACGGCCAGGGCCGCCGCATCTTTGGCAGAGGCTATCGTAACGGCATCCTCTAAATTATAATGATGTTTGACCCACAATAACATGCCTTTCTTGCATTTATTGTAAATAAATTTGGTTGAACAGTACCTAAAAAGATTTTTTGTTAAACACATTCTTGACACTTAGAATACATCTATCATAAAATATCATCATCATATCACCCGAAAGACGTCTCCTGCTAGACATAGACCTCCCCTAGCATCCATTCGCTGCCCGCGGTCCCAACAAGACATACATACAAAATACAAATCATACAGAGTTTTTTTATACTTTGTGTAGTACTTTAGTTTAATCTATCTTTATTTATTGGCTCCATTAGCAAATCTTACCAGCGAGGTGATAACGTAAAAGAAAAGACATATCACTGACTTGATTCACACTAATGACAAGAAACATCAAACTGTTAATAGTTTCACAAATGACATCGTGAGTGGTTATAATAATTGAATCCATATAATACCTATGTAGTCGATAATTTGTACCTATAGGTACTCATAGTGAGAAATTTGTGTTAGAAGTCTCTTTCTTTTATTATTCGACTTGTATAAGTATATTCATTAGTAAAGAGCATATTTGATTAGATCAATACGAAACAAACTATTGTTTTAAACTAACGAAGGGAAATAAAAAAAGAAAACATTATATATGAATTTATGAGACAAAAGCTAGCCTATTCAAATCAATTTTCTTTAAACAAAGAAAAAACACATTAACAGAATATTTGTGTGTTGTATTCAAATATAGTTGATCTTTTTATTTAAATTAAACGAGGTGTACCTAGATAGTAAAGTTCGGATGCGAGTATGTAATCGACATTTCATAAACAAGGTGGTATTAACTATATTATACTAGTCGACGACAGCGGCTTCGCACGCACATATTTTCGAATTTCCCGTTTTGCCCGATCCCGTGGGAATTTTGGGAAATCCCGTCTCAGGCACCCCTACGGTCCCCAAGGAACATATATGCTAAATTTCAGCTTCTTGCGCCGAGTAGTTTCGGCTGTAGCGTGTCTGTCAGTCAGTAACGCAAGGATTTTATATATTAAGATTATGTCAGAAACTAAACAGGGGTCGTTTTTCGACACAAACCAGTCATTTACAGCGTACTAATTGACGTGCGAATAGACTTCGAAGTGCGTATTAATTGTGTAGAATACTCAGTATTAGGTATTATATGCCCTACGTTGGTAAACGACTAATTTACAGTCTAAACCGAATTCAAATGTCAGACAGAGATCAGATTGATTAGATTGAAAACTTGGATTTCAAGTTGAAAGTTATTGATTCAAGTATATATATTTATGTCATAGATTTTTTTCACGCACAGATTCTTATGTTTGTTAATAGTAGTGTGTATGTAGTTAGTAGCTGAGCTACTGCTCCGCACCCGTGGCGCATAGCGTGATGTTATATAGCCTTCCTCAAAAAATGGGCTATCCAACACAAAAATAATTATTCAAATCAGCTCAGTAGTTCTTGTGATTAGCGCGTTCAATTAAACAAACAAACAAACTCTTCAGCTTTATAATATTATAGTATAGATTTTTAGTTTCTTGCAATGTACGTTATTATATATTGGTAGAATCATCTTGGTTTCTTGTTTTGTTGTTGTTGTTTGTATGACTATAGTGGCATTTTATGTTTTTATGTTTTATGTGTCCAAAATAAGGCATGTTGTCTTTTTTAATTAAAGGACAATAAAAGTTACTGGGATTCGAATCCACAACCCCTCAAACATATTTAATAACAATACATTTTAATCATCCTGTAAAGAAAATCTACATAACTGGCGAAGTGTGGGTGTGTAATACACCTCTGCCTACCCCTTCGGGGATAAAAGGCGTGAAGTTATGTGATGTAAAAAATTCCTTCATTATTCGTCAAATAAGTAAAACATTTTCAGAATAAGTCAACGCTTCAAAAGAATGTTAAATCACAGAGGAATCTCAGAAAGCCAAAACCCTTGCATGAAAATTTGAAGAGCGAACAACAATATCAAAATATCCTGGCACATTTTAAAGTATATTTAAAATACGACAGAAGTTTTAGAATGTCGAAAAGTTTGTACAAAGCACAAAGGGATAATAAACTTGTTTACCATATGTTAATTAAATAGTCTCTAAGGGATTGGCTAATGGAATTCTCGAATATTTACCTACAAGGGTACCGTGATGAAACATCGTGCTGGGAAACTTATTACCTGCCTTTTAGCTAACTGTACTGTGTAGTTAGGAGAACATTGTCGTTTTACCTTTAGTCATGACAAGAGAATTACTTTTCGCATTGTATTTTGACATTCATTTTGGTTTATGTTGTGCAATATTCGTATTGCTTCCATAAAGTAGTAATAAAACAAAATAAGTAAACTGAATTTGACAAAAAGCTTTACCGCCGAAAAATACATATATAGGTATGTTTACTATTAAGATATACAAAGCTATATTAATTAATAAATAACGTAGACACTCTTTTGTCGTTTAATAAACACATTTCAGAGACATGGTATTATACCTAGTAGTAAATTTTCGTAGCACTTACTTCAAAATTCTAAAATTACAAACTTAACCTAACCAAAGAAGTCACTTGAGCCAGTTTTTACTATTGTTTGTAAAAGTTTTCACACTAACTTCACGAAGTATAACTAAGCAGTAGTTACTTTGTGAACTAGTAACAAAGCGTCAGTAAACACAACGTACTGAAACAGTGGCGGAAAAAATTAAATAATAACTTGATAATTGAAATGCACAACCGTTAGATCTTTACAATTGACGTGCTTAATAATAAGAGATAAATTTTCATCGTTCGCAAGGAGATCTAATTCAATTACGTGCTTCGAAGCTCGTTTGCATGAGTTTGCATTTTTAAGCAAAATCGAGACAGTTCTGAAGTGAATTTTGACAAGTTGATGTCCTGCAATGGCGGCCTCCCTCGGGGCGTAATGGCGAGCGACGAGCTAGATAATTCAAATTCGGTGTGCTAGTAAATTGTGTTAGCTTTGATCTTCAACAAAAATACGAGAAAGAATCGCTTTGTATAAATATTTGATGATATTCTTCGACTTATATGAAATGAGTGGATAGGGTGAGTTATGCCAGCTTTATATAAAGACAAAGGAGTTTTGGATGAGAATTAAACAATAATATTGATAACATATTTTAATGCTCAGTTATCCCTGTGATCACGACTTGTGTAACCTATCGAACGTCGGGAATATAGAGAGTATTTTACTTCAACTTTATTTTCGAACTAGAGGACGCCAGCAGCTACTCCTGCATTTTTTTAAAATTTACCCGTTTTGGCCGATCCCGTGGGAATTTCGGGAAATCCCTTCTTAGTGCACCCTTACGGTCCCCAAGGAACATACATGCCAAATTTCAGCTTCCTGCGCCCAATAGTTTCGGCTGTAGCGTGTCTGTCAGTCAGTCAGTAACGCAAGGATTTTATATATTAAGATTATTTCACATATCAATCGGGCAATTTTAAAAGTATTTGTGGTAACTTAGGATGCTCGTCTATGCTTACTTACGCCACAAGTCAATATAAGTACTTCATAGATGGTGACAATTGCAAGAGAAATAACAATAACTTTTTTATTTAAAGCTGTAATATGAATGTGACGAGGTTGACACCGCAGTGCTCGCTCTGATTGTGAGTTAATCCTTGGATGACGTATGCACGCCGCTGCATTGTACTCCCTCAGTAATCTCACGTAATTAGTTTTCATCACTGATTAACAGTTTCAAATGATTTGGAAACAAATTATTGTGCAATTTGCAACATAAAATTGGGGCAACTTGTTTAAATTTGTTTATGTGAAATTTGAAACTAGAGTTTATAATTATTCATAATTTAATTGATGATTATAGAGATAAATGATAATTATTTATTTGAAAACGGCATATCAAGTTTATGCAATTAGACCATTATACAATTAAATATATCAATTAGTTGGTTTTTTTCTCCGTAATAAAAACGTTGACGATGTTGGCTTGTTGGTGAAAACTGATATTTATACCTTTTTGTCGCATTATCGAATAAATGTGACCGAAAATGAATACACCCAACAAATAGTTTTATATTATTTTTCTGCCGTCGCTCAGCGAAATGTATCGATGTGCCAAAACTAGCTGAGCGGTACTCGAATAAAACATAGGTATCACTTGTACTGAACAAGGCTAAAATAATATTATAATATTGTTTTCTACAACCTTTCGTCTGCCTCCGTGGTCCAGTGGATAGCGTATGCGACTGCTGATCGGAGGTCCCGGGTTCAATTCCTGGGTCGGGCAAAAGTGTTACTAGGTTTTTCCGAATACTCAGTAGCAGCCCGGAGTCTGGTGATGTGCCCGGTAACGGCAACAGGCTCGCCCCCTATTACGTGGGACCTAAAAATTCATGGTGAAATGTGGGTGTAATATTTACACCTCTGCCTACCCCTTCGGGGATACAGGCGTGAGATTATAAATAAATAAACAACCTTTTGCTTAAGCCTCTCCTAATTTGCAACACAGTGCTGTGAGGTTGTAGTTGGATTTGGCCTACTATGGTCAGACGGTTTGGTACAAGTTTGAAAGCCAAGTTTGCCGACTCTTCGCAAATATACTATTTATTTCGTCTATTTTCGAATGCAATTGGGTAGTGACAGTTTGTATTCTAAACCCGTCCCTACATGGAGTAATAATATTGTTTCATACACCGCTCAACTGCTTCATACATGTCTAGTAATCGAAGCCAGACGGTACCAGAACGGAACTGCACTCACTGCACGTACTGATGTGCAATACGTGGAAGTCATTGTGACATCTCGAGACATTCGCCTGATGTTCAATGAATTCTGAATACAAATCACCGTCAAAAGATCTTTGTCATACCTTAGATGCCTCTACGAGTGTACGTGTGCCATTGATGTTTTAGAAAACGACACTAGATCAAATATTTCAACGGAATTGTTTTGATTAGGTACCTAACACATTTGTGAAATACTTTTTACCCAACTTAATAATCAAATACATTAAATATACACGAAATATTTGTAAGCAACATAGACCTATGTATAGAAAAATTTATTTAAGATATTTGGTATATTAAAACAGTTTTTTTTTTTTTTTTTTTTATTCTTTATTTAAAGAGTTTATTCGCTATTGCGAATATGCCACTCTGTTATATAATACAAAGTTATAAAATATAATAAGGTAGGTAAGTAATATCTAGCAGTATCTACATTTCAAAGCGGATTTAACCATTTTAACAATACTAAGTATGTTGTCCGAGAACGGGTTTGACAAATTTATATTGTATATGCCAATTTGATTTCTCAAGTTTTCATTTCGCACACATCTCATTAAAATGTGGTACACATCCTCATCTTCATCACAAATATCACATTTTGGAGACAATCTCTTATTCATTAAATGAGCAAATTTGTTTAAAGGTATGTGACCGGATCGTAAGCGTAGCAAAATGGTTAAATCCTCTCTAGAATACGGACATTTATCAATCCAAGGTACATACAGAGGATGTGGTTGGATCGTCTTAAACCAAATACCTTTTTCACGAGACCGCAAATCAAAATATTCCTTCCATTTTTCTAAACATGATGTTTTCACAAGTGGCAAGTAATCACTATAATAGGACATTACAGAATATTCTATGCCATCGGAACATGCCTGTTTCGCTAGGGAGTCAGCTTTTTCGTTCCCTTCAATGCCGATATGAGAAGGTATCCATTGAATCTTAATAGTTTTATGTAGTGATTTTAAATTTTGTATCGATTTAATAATTGTATAGGCTACTGGTCTACCTCGAAAAGTCGAGGTGCACCGAGCCAAGTGTTGGATTGCGCTCTTAGAATCAGTAAAAATAACGAAATGAGTATGGTCTACCGACTCGATATACGACATTGCTTCTGCGATAGCTATCAGTTCCACCTGCATAATGGACATATTGGAGGATATGTTAAACCTGACACTTCTTTCGATACATTCATCGTAAATTGCGCAACCTTTTTGATTATTTTCTATAGAGCCATCAGTATATATTTTATAAAATTCAGAATATTCACATAAGGTTCGTGATACTATTAGCTTTAATTCAGTTCTATTGTAACTACGTTTTGATTTATTTATATCCTTTAAATTCGGTTCTAGTACATTTGTTAGGTCTATATTGGCTATCCAAGTATCAAAACTAAACATTTCTAATTGCCTACTTGTGTTTATCGGGCATGAATTTAAATTTTCGTATATTTCTACCAGAAGAGGTTTCTTTTTGTTACTTAATTGGGGTGTGATATGGAGTGAGTGTAATTTTTCTAAACTAGGTATAATATCACTAGTAGATACGGATTTTTCTTTTAGAAAAAATTTGCTAGCTAAATAGAGCCTTCTAATTTTTAAAGGAGGGATGCTAAGGTCGCACTCCATTACATGAATAGGTGTCGTTTTAATATATCCTCCAATGATCCGCATACATTGGTTTTGTATTATATCCAATTTCTTTAGATATTTAGCGGAAGAATTATCAAATAGAAAACAGGCATAATCCAATCGGCTCCGAATAATAGTCATGTATAATCGACGCAAATGTTTTTGATGTATGCCCCATCCCGAGCCGGCCAAAACCTTAAAGATATTTATGAATTTAGATGCTTTCTCGCAAATTTCATTAATATGTTTCCCCCATTTCAACGAACGATCCAACCACAACCCTAAATATTTAACAGTATCAACTACAGGTAAACTTATATTATTAATGCTTATAGAACAATTACTACATGCACGACTCTTTGAAAATATACACACCTTACTTTTGCTAGGTGATATTTCCAAACCTAGATTATTTAACAAAATCTTAGTATTATTTAAAATGAACTGGATTTCGGCCACAGCTTCCGATAAAAAAAATTTTGTTACAAAAAAAACGATATCATCTGCATATTGCAGAATCTTTACATTATGATGTGTTTGTTTACAAATATTAAAGGTAGCAATGTTAAACAATAATGGTGATATGGGGTCACCCTGAGCTAAACCTATACCCGTCGTTCTTTTTACATGTGATGAGCCGATATCACTTTGCAAGCTCCTTTCTTTTAAGAAATTATATAAATACATACATATCTTAGAACCACATTCTAATTGATCGAGAGTACATAATAATCTATATATATCAATGTTGTTATAAGCATTGTTTATATCAATAAAACATGATAGTGTAATTTTATTATTCAAAAAACCGGATTGAATTTCGGAGATCAATATGCTTAAGCTGTCTAAACAAGAACGTGTTTTTCTAAAACCGACCATTCCATTAGAAAATACATTATTTTTTTCTAGATACCATTCCAAGCGTTTAGTAAGTATAGAGTGAAAGGTTTTGCACAAGCACGAAAGCAGAGATATAGGTCGAATAGAATTTACTGAGTTGAGATCTCGCCCGGGCTTAGGAATTGGACATATCTTAATATTACGCCACTGAATCGGGACAAAACCGTGTTGTAAAAATAAATTATAAAATGTAACAAGAATAAGTTTTGCATTTTCGGGTAAGTAATTTAACATGGAAAAGGATACATCGTCACTTCCAGGAGCAGTGTCTGATGTTTTTATACTTTTGTTTAATTCGTGTAAGCTGATCCTACTTTCCAAGTCTTCGTTGATAGAGGTGAAACAAGGTTGACAATTTATAACGTAGTCGGGTGTTAAGCTGTTCAATAATTCCGTAGCCTGATGGTCGTTTACGTAGTCTCGGTGATTATTGTAGCCCTTAATCCATTTCATTTTTCTCCACATGTCTGAAGAGGATGATACATTATCTATTGACGAACAAAACTTCTGCCATGAGGCGCTCTTTGTCCTCCTGATTTCTTTTTGGGCTTCTCGTACCTTTGCTTGCAATAAAAGCAAATTATTTGGCGTGGGGTTTTTTCTAAACCGCGATAGTGCCAAACGTCTCTCAGCTATTAACCTTGATAAATCAGTATTCCAATATATTTTAGGTTTGAATTTACTACACGGATCTTGACTTATTTTTGAAACTGGAATATACAGATCTGCTGCTTTATTTAAGGCTTCTAAAAATAAATCGTATGATTGCTGCAAATCTAGACCGATGTGGAAATTAGCAAACTCTTTTGTAAGGAATGAATGGTATGCCTCCCAATTTGCTTTCCTGAAATTTCTTTTTCTGATGGTACGTTTATGAAGTGGGGATTCCGTTGATATCTTTATGACTAGGTGGTCGCTTCCCAGACTTTCATTCATTACGTTCCAGTTGTAATCCATTGCGATGTCAGTCGTTATAATAGAAATATCTGGAGAAGATTCTTGTAAAACATGGTTGACCAGTTTAACTCGGGTGGCAGCTCCATTATTCATTACCGTGAGGTTGTGATTTATCAAGGAGTCAAATATCTGAATTCCTCGCGCATCCGTCTTGTACGACCAGCAGCTGTGATGACCATTATAGTCGCCTAATACGAGGGTCTTCTCTTCAAATTGTGAAAATATAGTGTCCCAGTCTTGTTGATTAGTATGGACAGACGGAGGGCAATATATAGAAACTATGTTATTTAAGGATGGGCTATTGAAAATTTGAACTTGTATCAATTCAATGCTTGAATGTCGTATCTGTAGTTGGGTGACCTGCGCCTTAATAGAATGATGTGTTAGAATCGCAACACCTCCATAGCCATCGCTCCTATCTTTTCGATAGACTTTATAGCCACTTAGTTTCAAGTTATATTCCGGTTCTAGCCAAGTTTCGCTTAACGCTGCTATGTGTATATTTTCTTTAGTAAGAAGTAATTCTAATGCCGGTACTTTATTTCTCAAACTTTGGCAGTTCCATTGTATGACATTAAATCCGTATGTATTATTAGGTGCCATGTTGATTTCCTGAGAATATATTAAAAGACAAGTCGCATATATTGTTGAAAAACAGATTGATAATCCATTCCAAAATTATTCGAACACATCCTTTAGTTTTATTAGCAGTAGTGTATTTCTTATTAAAAATCGCGGTTTGTAACTTCTCTAATAATATTTGTATTTTTTCTGATATACTATTCTTCTCATTTTCATTTATACTACAAGGTTCAGGAACGTTTTCATTCGTATTAGAGTTGCAGTCGGTATCTGAGCACAAACACTCCCAATCGAATGACATATCGTTTACCTTTTGATGGTGTTGCTTTCTTTTACCTTTTTGAGTAGACTTCTTGCTTTTATGGGGTTCTTTTGCCACTTGGCGGGAGCAGACAGCTGCATACGTAGGTGTTGGTTGTGTCGCAGGTATATTCAAATTAGATTGCGATATGTTTACCTGTTCTAACTCCTGTGGATCGGCACGAGGTAGTGATTGCCAGACTTCCGAACGCGACTCAGGTATTGGGGTCGATGCCGGGACGTACATGGTCAGTGCCCGTTTATATGTACAGTTGAATTCGGCCATGAGACTTCTCAATTTCCTTTCCTTTATATAGATTGGACAGCTCTTATTCATAGCCATATGATCTCCACTACAGTTGACACATTTATAATTAGTTGTGACGCAATTCTCATGGTTACCGCGACACTTTGGGCACACAATCTTTTTGCTTGGGCACACTTTTCTGACATGACCGAATCTCCAACAAAAGGAGCATTGGGTCACCGGGAACACGTATGGCTCCACGGTAACTCTAACGCCGTGTATACAAATATACGCTGGTAAAGAAGAACCCTTAAAGCAGAGTCTTACTGTCTCACTGTCTGTCCAACCATCGCCCTCCTTTTTCCTACAACTCAGTCTCTTTATCGATAATATATCCACAGCACAAGTTATACTTTCTCTAAGCTCATCTTCTTTGCATTCTATTTCGATATTCCTTATTATACCATATGACACGCCCACTTCCAAAGATTTATTAAAGTTCCAACCCATATCTTTAAACGCTGTACAAGTTATTAATTTTTCCATATTCAATTCATCCTCGAATTGCATGATAACCTTATACGGGTTCATATATTTTACTCTTCTTACATTTTCTATCTTATTACTTTTAAGTAGTTGTGCCAATTTAAATTGTTTAGGCAAAACGTCTTTACTCGTAATAGACACTTCAATTTTTTCTTCCGGTGATCTCATGTTATCTTCATTTTGAATTACTCTTTTCTTTTTATTAGTAACCACATTCCATACCTCAGTAGCGGTTCTTTTATTCATTGCTGGCCCCAAATACTCAATATCCATCTCCCCGTCACTATTTCCCATTCCCTCGGCTGCCATAGTATCTTCATTATGCGTATTTATCTCTGTATTCATCGTAATATTATTATCTAACGAGCCATAGATCGACATTGTTTACAAACATTGCGCGGTAGCTCGCAGGTAGCCGCCGACCGGTCGCCGTCGACCCAATGCGATAAGCGCCCGCGCCGCACGCGCCGCGAACAATAAGTTTACCGATAAATAAATAAACGAGAAAATAGAAGCACGTCCTAATGACTTAGCGTCCGACACGCAACTGATATTAAAACAGTTGCATTTGGCAAAGTTAGAGTTTGTATGATTGACTGACTTTGTAAGCCTTACAAAGTCAATTAGTTCAGAGCGAAGTCAACAACGAATACTTGAGTAAATATTCTTAAAAACATTCATTGGTATACTAGATAAATTACATCCAGACAGGAAACAAATTATTGTGCTCACCACACATCAATTTCAGTCACAGTCATGTTTCTTCAAAAATAAAAGGAACACATGTGATTTCCTTGATCTATTTTGACATAAACAAAAGACAAACAATTTTTTGCAAGTCTAATATTATTCAAAGCTGTAACGATAATTCTTTTGAATGCTCTGTATTTTTAACAAACGACTACGTGCCACAATATTTTCTCAACAAAGAATTTAATCAAGTTTACACATCTAACATATTTGAAACATTTTGTTGTGAGTCAGTGTCCCGTTGTGTGCACTAGTCAGATTTAAATGAGTTGATAACAAATGACGAAGCGATGCCGCGATGTCCAAACGAGCGTCGAGCCAGTTGCGGATGCAAAACTCGATATTTGAAATTCAAAATAACCGACGTAGCATACCGGCTCTGAGATGTGGAACGATTCCCAAGCTTTCCCGCGTAAAATAAAATGCTATGAGCGCTGTACCGACATCTGACTGCCAATTTTGAAGACTGTCTTTTAAATTTTTATGTGATTCTAAAATGTTGGATAGAAAACTAGGTTTTTAAGTAAAAGGTTGCTATTGACACCCGTCGGTAGGTAGGTTTAATCGGTAAAGTAACGTACCTATGTACGTTCAACTTTTAGTTTGGATCTTTACCAACTTATATAGATTTTACGCCTTATCTTACAAGATCGCTTTACTTCGAGAGATAGTCTATGTGAGATGCCGCATCTACATAGTTACATACTTCAGTTTTTAGATTCGTACCAAATTGGGAGTACAACTTAGCTTATAATAAGAGTAAGTTATGCTAAAATAAAACATGATACAGTTATTATTTGTGTTCCATTTGTCGAACTCACGTTGTCACGTAGGTACACTCCTTAGTTATTATAATAACAGCGCTAGGTACATTTTCTTACTTACGGCGCTGACAACCGCTATTGAGTTGAGCTGCTGCTGTCACTGTCGTATTGTATACATAAGAAAGAGAAGCGTGACGACGACGGGACGTTCAGAACTTTTTACAAACCATAAAATAAATTAATTACCTACTTAAAAATAAGTTGAGTAGTGAAAAATAAAACACAACCAAGTTCTGTACTTAAATATGATACGTTATTGTTATAAATTGTACCAACGTACTTTGATAAGTAATACAGATATTTTTGTTAGAAGATCTTTTTAAGAGGTTAGTTTACTATTTTTTGTACCGAGATTTTTTTTCAAAAACGTGTTTTGAAACAACAGGGTTCTCAGAAATATGTTCAAGATTAACATGATTTTTTCCGCCGTCACAAAGTTTATAGATTTAGCAAAAAAATTGTTTGAGACAAGCCTTTTTTTATCATTTGGCTGTTGTCAGCGTCTTAAAAGTTAATCTTAATATATAAAATCCTTGCGTTACTGACTGACTGACAGACACGCTACAGCCGAAACTATTGGGCGCAGGAAGCTGAAATTTGGCATGTATGTTCCCTGGGGACCGTAGAGGTGCACTAAGAAGGGATTTCCCGAAATTCCCACGGGATCGGCCAAAACGGGTAAATTTAAAAAAATGTAGGCGTAGCTGCTGGCGTCTTCTAGTTTATTATAAAATTAATATGCGTATTACATAGATTTACTTATGCTGAGTGTGAGATTGTTATTATTTGTTTAGCAGATTGGTCCATATGTTGATTCGAGCCAGGCTAATCTGAATGCTTAATCTGTATCTATATACTAAGCAAACACTGAGGCACAACAGACGGTGATGTTTGCTAATTGCGGAAAATTAATCAAATTATGGCTTAGTAGCTTGTAAACCATTTGTGTTATATAATCATATACTTAAGGTTCAGTTTGAATATGTCATTTTACTTGACTGCCTTCGTGGTCCAGTGGAAAGCCTATGCGACCGCTGATCGGAGGTCCCGGGTTCGATGCCGGGGTCGGGCAAAAGTGTTACTGGGTTTTTCCGAATTCTCAGTAGCAGCACGGAGTCTGGTAACGGCAATAGGCTCGCACCCTATTACGTGGGACCTAAAAATTCATGGCGAAATGTGGGTGTGATATTAATATTACACCTCTGCTTACCCCACCGGGGAGATAGGCGTGAGTCTATGAAAAATATCTTTTTATAAATATTATAAAGCTGAAGAGGTAGAACGCGTTATGCTCAGTACTGACACACGGTTTTACTCGATAATTTTACTAAAACGACACACACTTCGAGGAAATCAAATACACTGTAATTTTACTCTAAACGGGCCTTCGAGTCTGACTCGATCGAGTAAAACGTATGTGAGTACGGAGATTTAATGTCAGGAAGTACTGGTTCGATTTGCATTATTACTTTTCTGTTCGATAGACCATTTTAAGGAAGGCTATAAGCTATCTAACATCACGCTATGAGTCGCGATGGTGGAGCAGCAGCCCTTAATAACGCTGGAGTAACCACGGGCTTAGCTGGAAAGATATGAATGAAGATCTGGTTAAGATCGCGACAAGCGATGAAGTAGTGAAAGACTCTGGGTTGAGATTATGAAAATACGATCTTCCGTACATACATACATACAGTAGCGGCTTTAGGGGGGGGCGAACCGGGGCGGTCGCCCGGGGCGCCAGGATCCAGGGGCGCCGCAGGCGCCCCGGCCTGATCAAGTGCGGGGTTAAAGGGTACACTAAATGTGTCCGTTTATAAGATTTTTAAAGATGTCTAGAGGGTTGTAGTAAAATGCTATGAAATAGTAGATATAGGTAGGTACATGAATCGCGGGGTATGGTAAAGTGAGTGAAAAAATCGCAATGGGCGCTAGGTTGATCATCGGAAATAAAAGAATTAAGTAAAGAATTTATCTCCTTGACAAACAGGTATCTTTTTAATTAAATCTAAAGTTATAGACTTTTTTTTCGTGTAGATAAAATGTTTTAACTGATTATGTTATAATATTCGTCGGCAAGGCTTAGAATAACAACACCATACCTATTCCATTCCGTTGGAGAATGTATGAGACGACTAACGAATTGTCAGCGGAAAAGGTGCAGCAGCGTTCCTTTGTGCAGGAAACGATTTTACTGTGGTTGCCAACCTGCATAATATCCAACGTGGTGATTACTGCTGGCTGCCTATTTTACTTCAGGCATGTAAGCTAACGACCCTATGGTGACGTGGTTATCTCGACAAAAATCAAATGTCTGTGACAACGGGACTGAGATCTGCAACGTCCGGACCCAGGTAGAGTACCTTGCACTGAATTAGGGTTGATGTTTGGGACCGCATAAAGCGCATAATTATGGGAACATAAGAAACAATAGGAGGCAAATGAGTTCAAGCAGGAGATGATCTGTATGAAGATGAGCTTGGACGATGGATGTAGATCTGAAAGCGCCCCGACAGTGACACAAATAAGGAGATTTATGTACGAATGTAACACCCTTCAGTAACACTAGATGAACCCACGGTTACACCCACGTTATTTAGGGCTATGAGTAGCATCACGCTGATGTTATATAGCCGTTTAACATGATGATAAACTCAAAAGTAATTATTCCAATCAGACCATTGCAGATACTCCTGAGATTAGCACGTTCAACCATGTAACGGATAGATACCTAGATGAGGACTTAAGCGCATAGTCGGTACTGTACATCAACTAAGAATAAGGCACATTAGGAAAATATGATTAGTTGGGAAATCTAAACTTTCAAATTATCTTCTGGAACTGATGGGACACGAAACACCAGAGGCAGCCTTGTGAAGCCCTTATTCATAGTGTAGAGAACTGGAGCTCGAAACTGAGAGAAAGGAAACTCATAGGAGGCGATTGTGTAAAATACGTGGTCAAAGGTCTTCGCGAAAGTACTGGGAAAGACTCATCTGACAAAGGTGACTACCTCTAGTAGTGATACCTTAGATGCTGGCTCTTTAATACTTCTGCGAATATCTGTATGCTGCGCATGCACCGACGCCTTCACTACTAGCCAACCGGAGCCCTACTTACTAGCTATTTAATAGTTGATGATTTCCCAGATGTTTCACAGAATACATCTACCTACTAATTTTCAAATTTCAATGGCATATGGACGGACAGACAGACATGGCGAATTCATAAGGGTGCCGTTTTTTTGCCATTTTGGCCACGGAACCCTAAATAGGGGGGCGCCAAACGAATGGCTCGCCCGGGGCGCCTGGATGGCTAAGGCCGGCCCTGCATACATACATACATAGTCTCACGCATATATCCCCGAAGAGATAGGCACTAGCAATATACCTATATTGCTACACCCACTTTTCGCCAGATCTATTTTAGTCCCACGTAATAGAGGGTGAGCCTATTGCAGTTACGGGCACATTACCAGACTCCGTGCTGCTACTGAGAATTTCCTATCGGAAAACCCCAATGACACTTTGCCCGACCCGGGGATCGAACCCGAGACCTCCCAATCCCACGCGCACATCTATGCCGCGAGACCAACGAGGCAGTCTTCATCTTCCGTCTCCTATGATAATAATATTATTCTAAGAATTGATAACACCGATGCGATATATGTACTTTAATAATTAAAATGTTAGTTTTCTTAAATATTTTTCTAATAGGTCTTTTGTACCATGTGTAAGATTATTCCTAACAATTGTTTTACCGTGGCTCTTCGATAACAAAATGATACTAAAGCAAATCCAGTATCACATATAATTTCAGATTTACATGCAAACATGGTATGTGATAATAATCTGGTGCTGTCAAATGTATGATGCAACGCTTGGTTGGGCCGCAGAGTGAGCCGTAATTACAACGAGATGAATCGTAGATGCACAAATGATCAAAAGAATATTAATGACGTGAAATAGCCTCTCTTTATGACATTTTTAATGCATTGCGTGGTTTTGGAACTTCCAATTGCTCCTAATCTGTATGAGTAAAATGAATCATCGAAATGTTTCTATGCGCATAACTTTTAAACGACTGCACCGAATTGGGTAAATCTTTTTTTATGTGTTCGTGTGGCAGGAGATGATTTCTTAGAGAAAAATGATTGCTAAAAAATATGGCGGTACAAAGTTTGCTGGTTCAGCTAGTACCTACAGTAAATAAAGTTTCTGTTTTGATTATACATAATTATATTATTATAAAACATATTTTCGCGATTTGCACTATAATATCAGAAAATGTAATTTTTTCATATTTTATATGTGATTGATGTCGGTTGAATATTTTAATTCTTGGTTCTCTGGCATTTCAAAATTTAGATATCTATTTTTTTAACGTTAGCGAGATAATAAACTAATTCAAAATTAAGAACGTTACGTTTCTTAATAAAAATTTCAAAATTATTTACATTACACCATAACAGTTAGAAAAATCATCTTGACATATTCATTCATCGTTGTTTCCTAATTAACCTCTAATGAACACGGAAAACACAAATATTATACACAAATTAGGCAGCTTAGTAGCGAAATCATTATACAATTAGAAACAAGTTCCATGTAAGTCAGCTTGCTGGCGATCTTCAGTTGATTGTACAGATCTGATCCACGCGAAGCGATGATATGATATGATTAAATCATACACATCATTGCTTCGCGGGAACCCGAACTGCATCAGTCGAGGCGTATCAGCAATCTTCAGGGAGCTCGGTCTTCTCTTCAATATGTAATAAATATATTGGAAGCACTCACCAACTAAACGGCGCCACGGAGCAAGTCTACGGTTAGCTAGGGTAGAGTCAGGTCCAGCGTGAGGTCCAGTACTAGTCTGTTTTATTGATGCAGCTATAGCTACTCTACTGTATGAGCTCCAGTGCTGTGTTGTTCCATTTACCGATATCAGCGACAGCATGCAGTAAGTCGGTATGCAGCTGCAACGTATCACGAGCTCGCATGCTCATTCGTGAAACTTTTTTAGTAGGAACAGTATAAGGCGTGGTTCCACTCACCGATATCAGCGGCAGCATGCAGCAGGTCCGCCAGCAGCTCGGGCTCGTGGCAGGCGATGGCGAGGCGGTCGTCATGCAGGCGCGTGCCGTCCAGCTCGCCAGGTGCTGCCTCGCGCAGCTGCAGTGCCACCGCGCCCTCGCCGCCCACCGACGCGCTGTACATCAGCACTGCGCGCGGCGAGAACGTCGGCAGCGGTAGCCGCGTTGTTTGGACCTGTAACAAAAAGGATTTAAATTAGATTAAAAGTCTGTTTTGGAACTTTGAAGGACAGAAAACAAGACACAATTTTATTGATATGATGCCTATAGGCGTTAACTGTCCTTCAATGTGGTAAGCGGGGTTGACATGTTATATAGAGGAAAGGGACTCTTAGTACTAGTTATTTTGCTGACATCAACTATTTGCTGAATTTGTCTCATTTGAAAAGTAAGTACCTGGGGTTCACGGTATTGTATATTCTGAAGAATTGAGTTTTAATATAGAGCTGTTAAAGTTTATGCACCTAAGAAGAGTACCTCCTATTGAGTAAGCAGTACAATTCCAAAATTGCTTACCCTTTGTAACAGAAACGAAATATGTTGCAAGAGAGCCTTTACGTGCCTTAGTAAAATATTATTACCTTATAGTTTTATATAGTGTATCCAAGTTTTATACATTCTTCTCAAGTTACTATTACATCATGAACAACACGAAAAGCAATATTCCCTAAGCGACTCACTTCAAGTTGGGCACACTTGGGTTTGATAGAGACTTCACAAACAAGCCCCAGCATACTCAATCGAATTACGGCATACTTTAAAGCCATTGAATTACGAAACAGTACGTGTATACGGCGGAATCATTTGGCATAATGTTGTGACGTACGGCGGGATGGTAATTTAGCACCTCGCTCGAATCAAGACTATCCATCATAATTCAAAACACGTAATTATGGTTCATGAAGGGCCTCGGTACTGAAATGTGTCATACTCCACAGTAGTAGTTTGTGCATACAGTAGACAGGCGGGAGTAGGTGAACTATTTAATCCAACGTCTATTATCCAGGTACACTCAGCTTCCACTAATCAATGAGACCATATCTATAGAGTTCGCATTCTTGATTGAACACTGGTAGAAATGTCTTGTATTAATTGAGTCTCTCTGATACCAGCTTCTGTTTCAATTTCAAAGCTGACTGTTACATAAAGCGATGGCACGTCGGCAAATAGAAGAAGAAATATTGTGAGTAGAAACTTTTTCAGTTTTTATATTTTGAGACAGCAATAGCTAGTTGTCTAAAAAGAAAACTGTATTTTTTGTTTTTCAGTATAATCGCTTCTGGAAAGATGAAGGTCTGTCTCGGTCAGTCAGTCATGTATGTAACCGCGAACTAAATTATACATTAGCGATTATAAAAGCATTAAGAAAGTTGTCATAAATGCGTTTTTATTTCTTTCTAAAAATATACATTTTTAAAAAGAAGTCAGTCACACACAAGAATATAATTATAACAATAGTCATTATGGTAAAATCTCTAGTACTGATCTCACTAAAAGATATTATACTATAATAATTTCCCAGATAATCTTACAGTCTTATTCCTAGCCGCGGCCATCGAGGAAGTCATCATCATTAACGTTAATTAATGCAGAAACACAGCTTTTGTATCGTCCCGGTTGTAAAGCATCCACGGCTTCATGGTATCCACAAGTCATGCTTTGTTCCAAGTTAAACTACCAATCGTTGCCTGTAATACGAGGCGGGAATAAATAGTTGCTCGCGAGTAATTATCGGTAGGTATTGTTCATTGCTGGCGTGTAACGACGACCGAGATTATAATGCGATTAAACACGAAGCTGTGCCGTTAATGGAATAATGAAACGTAACACTACCAATGTTGGGAAATTCGCTCTGAATTCGCATTAATTTTTATGTTTTGTTAGTAGTCTGAGTGAATGCAGAATTAAAATGACTCTTGCAATATCCTCGGGTATGATGTTGCGTATTTTGTTACACCAAAATATTATACTAGAATAATACAAAGTCATCATCATCATCATCAGCCCTTTATACTGTCCCTCTGTTGGGCACGGGCCTCTTCTCACTATGAGAAGGGTAAGGCCATAGTCCACCAAGCTGGCCAAGTGCGGGTTGGCAGACTTCACATGTCTTTTGAGAACATTATGGAGAACTCTGAGACATGAAGGTTTCCTCACGATGTTTTCCTTCACCGATAAGCAAGCGATAATTAACAATTTAATACGCACTTAACTCCGAAAAGTCATAGGTGCGTGCCGTGGATTAGAACCCGAGACCCACTGCGTAGCAGTCTCTCGGTCTCTCCACTCATCTAAGAAGTGTTTCATCGAAATCTGAATATTGAATAGCAGTTTAATTTGCAGTCTGGAAATTATAAACCAGTTTAGAGAAACCAGAGAAGTATGTTAACCAACAGTATAAAGCAAACATAGGCATTCATCATTGTCTTGCCCTGGTCCCAATTTATTTGGGGTCGGCGCAGTATGTCCTTCGCTTCCATACGTCTCTGTCACCAGTCATAGGCATTGATGGTCAAAAACTATTTTTACATGATGTTTCATAATAAAATAACAAATTACGTGTCTCTATATTTGACATAGCAGCACAAGAACAAGCAGGTATGTGGATGGTATTATAGATATCCTTATATGAGGAGTAGGTACAGATTTTCTTTGTCTTTTGAACTTCTAGACTTCTATTTGGCAATATATTATTGACGTTATATCCAAAAGTTACATTAACTACTTTCCAGCATGCAAATGGCTTATTCACCTGGTCAGCTGATAAAAGAACAAAAATTATTTGCTTCGACGAAAAGTCGGGTAAGCTCAAAGTAAGTCGTAATTGTTCAAATAGTTCGAGTAAAGTTTAATTGCAGAGTGGACGTTCCATGGATTTCAATTTCGTAGTATCAAATTGAGTAGCAAGTTTCCATGGTTCGCTTTTTGTAGACGCAACCATGTTTGCAGTCTAGTACCTAACTAGTAATTCGTGTTTTTACGGTACAACTTCAAAGGATTGGTGAAGGTTGTTTTATTGCAGATATGTAAACATGCATGGCTCTCGCTTCTTCTGCAGGTAAAAAACATAGACGGTCGTTACGATGCCACTCTGTGAAAATTGTAACCATTCTTCGCTGTAACATTTGAGAGTATTTATAAAATCCTTGCGTTACTGACTGACTGACAGACAAGCTGCAGCCGAAACTACTTGGCGCAAGAAGCTAAAATTTGGCATGTATGTTCCTTGGGGACTGTAGGGGTGCACTAAGAGGGGATTTCCCGAAATTCCCACGGGATCGGGCAAAACGGGAAATTCGAAAATATGTGCATGCGAAGCCGCTGGCGTCGACTAGTATAGAGTAAAGGGACTCTTAGTGCTAGTTATTTTGCTGACATCAACTATTTGCTGAATTTGTCTCATTTGAAAAGTAAGTACCCGGGGTTCACGGTATTGTATATTCTGAAGAATTGAGTTTTAATATAGAGCTGTTAAAGTTTATGTACCTAAGAAGTGTACCTCCTATTGAGTAAGCAGCAAAATTCAGAAACGAAATATGTTGCAAGACAACCTTTACGTGCCTTAGTAAATATTATTACCTTATAGTTTTATATAGTGTATCCAAGTTTTATACATTCTACTCAAGTTACTATTACATCATGAACAACACGAAAAGCAATATTCCCTAAGCGACTCACTTCAAGTTGGGCACACTTGCGTTTGATAGAGACTTCACAAACAAGTCCCAGCATACTCAATCGAATTACGTCATTCTTTAAAGCCATTGAATTACGAAACAGTACGTGTATACGGCGGAATCATTTGGCATAATGTTGTGATGTACGGCGGGATGGTAATTTAGCACCTCGCTCGAATCAAGACTATCCATCATAATTCAAAACACGTAATTATGGTTCATGAAGGGCCTCGGTACTGAAATTTGTCATACTCCACAGTAATAGTTTGTGCATACAGTAGATAGGCGGGAGTAGGTGAACTATTTAATCCAACGTCTATTATCCAGGTACACTCAGCTTCCACTAATCAATGAGACCATATCTATAGAGTTCGCATTCTTGATTGAACACTGGTAGAAATGTCTTGTATTAATTGGGTCTCTCTAATACCAGCTTCTGTTTCAATTTCAAAGCTGACTGTTACATAAAGCGATGGCACGTCGGCAAATAGAGGAAGAAATATTGTGAGTAGAAACTTTTTCAGTTTTTATATTTTGAGACAGCAATAGCTAGTTGTCTAAAAAGAATACTGTATTTTTTGTTTTTCAGTATAATCGCTTCTGGAAAGATGAAGGTCTGTCTCGGTCTGTCAGTCATGTATGTGACCGCAAACTGAATTAAACATTTGCGATTATAAAAAGCATTAAGAAAGTTGTCATAAATGCGTTTTTATTTCTTTCAGTCAAGTCAGTCACACACAAGAATATAATTATAACAATAGTCATTATGGTAAAATCTCTAGTACTGATCTCACTAAAAGATGTTATTCTGTAATAATTTCCCAGATAATCTTACAGTCTTATTCCTAGCCGCGGCCATCGAGGAAGTCATCATCATTAACGTTAATTAATGCAGAAACACAGCTTTTGTATCGTCCCGGTTGTACAGCATCCACGGCTTCATGGTATACACAAGTCATGCTTTGTTCCAAGTTAAACTACCAATCGTTGCCTGTACTACGAGGCGGGAATAAATAGTTGCTCGCGAGTAATTATCGGTAGGTATTGTTCATTGCTGGCGTGTAACGACGACTAAGATTATAATGCGATTAAACACGAAGCTGTGCCGTTAATGGAATAATGAAACGTAACACTACCAATGTTGGGAAATTCGCTCTGAATTCGCATTAATTTTTATGTTTTGTTAGTAGTCTGAGTGAATGCAGAATTAAAATGACTCTTGCAATATCCTCGGGTATGATGTTGCGTATTTTGTTACACCAAAATATTATACTAGAATAATACAAAGTCATCATCATCATCATCAGCCCTTTATACTGTCCCTCTGTTGGGCACGGGCCTCTTCTCACTATGAGAAGGGTAAGGCCATAGTCCACCAAGCTGGCCAAGTGCGGGTTGGCAGACTTCACATGTCTTTTGAGAACATTATGGAGAACTCTTAGACATGAAGGTTTCCTCACGATGTTTTCCTTCACCGATAAGCAAGCGATAATTAACAATTTAATACGCACTTAACTCCGAAAAGTCATAGGTGCGTGCCGGGGATTAGAACCCGAGACCCACTGCGTAGCAGTCTGTCGGTCTCTCCACTCATCTAAGAAGTGTTTCATCGAAATCTGAATATTGAATAGCAGTTTAATTTGCAGTCTGGAAATTATAAACCAGTTTAGAGAAACCAGAGAAGTATGTTAACCAACATTGGTAGCAAACATAGGTATTGATGGTCAAAAACAATTTTTACCGGGATGTTTCATAATAAAATAACAAATTACATGTGTCTATATTTGACATAGCAGCACAAGAACAAGCAGGTATGTGGATGGTATTATAGATGTCCTTATATGAGGAGTAGTTACAGAGATTTTTCGTCTTTTGAACTTTTAGACTTCTATTTGGCAATATATTATTAACGTTATATCCAAAAGCTATATTAACTACTTTCCAGCATGCAAATGGCTTATTCACCTGATCAGCTGATAAAAGAACAAAAATTCTTTGCTTCGACGAAAAGTCGGGTAAGCTCAAAGTAAGTCGTAATTGTTCAAATAGTTCGAGTAAAGTTTAATTGCAGAGTGGACGTTCCATGGATTTCAATTTCGTAGTATCAAATTGAGTAGCAAGTTTCCATGGTTCGCTTTTTGTAGACGCAACCATGTTTGCAGTCTAGAACCTAACTAGTAATTCGTGTTTTTACGGTACAACTTCAAAGGATTGGTGGAGGTTGTTTTATTGCAGATATGTAAACATGCATGGCTCTCGCTTCTTCTGCAGGTAAAAAACATAGACGGTCGTTACGATGCCACTCTGTGAAAATTGTTACCATCCTTCGCTGTAACATTTGAGATTTGTTTCAGTATAATATTTACTGTCATATATTACAAAATAGTGTTTTTCTTTTGTTTGAAATAGATGTCATTCTATGATTAGAACGAGAATATCAGTTTGTAACATTTGTTATCTTTGGTAATTATTTTTTGACACTGTCACATTATGAACTGACAAGTCAATGACTTGAATGTCGGACTTGGTGGTTGAAGAGTGACTTAGATACACGTGTTAGGTTATCTTTTTAACACCACGCGAATTGTTTCTATTTGTGGCTCAAAATTTGTTCGTTTGTGTTGTTTTTGTTGTGGTTTGTGTGTGTTGTAAACGTAAGTACTAATACAGATCTGTAATCCTTCGCTAACTTATGGACATGGAGATCGTGGAGGAGCCCCCAGATGGGGGCGGGGGCCTACCCCCTGATAGGGGCAAAGCTTTAAAACGTTCACCAGACGATGAAGTAAGAGCTGACAATAAAAAAACTCGCTCACCCACTGAATCAATCCAATCAGTCTATGTCAAACCCGGATACGAGACTGATTCGATTGTTAAGTACTCGGATAATGACAAAGGACCGTACTCTGTATATGTATCGAAAGTGGAGCCCAATCCCTCATCAGGGCAATCTTTTAAAATTCTCAAATTTGCTCAATTTCTCCATAAAAATAATATTACAGGCATTAAGGAAGGTGGTATTAAAAATCTTGGAAGAAACAAAATATCTGTTGAGTTTGATTCAGCCAGCAAAGCTAATGCGTTTTTAGATTTGAGCATTTTGGAGAGCAACAAATACTCGGCGTATGTACCACGATTTCAAATATTTAGAATGGGGGTAGTCAGGGATATCCCCACTGATTGGTCCCTTGAGGAACTTGTTACTGGTATCTCTACCCCAACAAACTGCGGTGAAGTTATTAGGGCGAGACGACTAAATGTCAAGTCCAAGAAGGAAGGCCAGGTAACATGGATCCCGTCCAACTCAGTTGTACTTACTTTTTTGGGCCAGACTCTTCCCGACAAGGTTTTCTGCTACCACGCTTCCCTACCAGTAACAACCTATAACCTTCCCACTATTCAGTGCCGTAAGTGCTGTAGATTCGGTCACATTGCCATTCAATGCCGCTCCCAGCCCCGATGCTACAAATGTGCCCAACCCCACTCCGGTGATTCTTGCATTGTTGGTGATTCCGAGGTGTCTTGTCTGCTATGTAATGGGGGCAGACACATGGCAATTGATGGCAATTGCCCGGAACATGCCCGCCAAAAGTCCATAAAACTGGTCATGTCCCAAGAAAATCTTAGTTATATGGAGGCTTCAGCTAGATTTCCCCAGGTGAGACGACTATATTCTGAGGCAGCTGCGACCCCCCATTCTCCCCCACTATTTTCACAAACTCCCCAGAAAGCCTACCCCACTACACCTGTAACTCCGTCTACCCCCACCACTTCTTACAGAAAGACAGTGTTCCTCCCTCCCCGTGATAAACCCCAACTAGGCAAAACTTATGATCTTCAAGCTCACAAATCTCTAACTGCTACACCTCTATCATCTCAAGCCAATGGGTGTGCTTTAGCATCCCCAGTGGAAACAACTCCCCTTGCCACTCCCAACGACAATTTAGTGGAGCTGCTCTTATGCGCTTTAATCAATATGCTGTCCAAATTTTCTGATTCATTACCGTACGACGTCTCTGTTCTTGTTGAACAGCTATTACAAGTCCTCACCTATAATAATGTGCATAATGGGTCTGCAAATTCTGCAATGGAATAGTAGAAGTATCAGGCGCAACAAAAGTGATATTCTCTATTTGATCAACCGCTACAAGCCAGCTGTCTTTGCGGTCTCGGAGACATGGCTGAAACCTGGCTCCCATTTTCGGGTTCCAGGTTTTTCATGCCTCCGAGACGACAGAGAGGACGGATGGGCGGGTAGCGCCCTGTTGGTTGATAGAAGTACTACTTTTTCACAAATTCACTTACCTCCTCATGACTCAGGCCTGAATGTTGTCGCTGTTCGAATGGCAAATATCTCGTTTGTTTCTGTCTACATTCCCCACCCCAATCTAAGTATAATTTCTAACCTGTCATCTATTCTTTCTTCAGTCCCAGCTCCTATGGTGGTGCTAGGCGATTTTAACTGCCGAAACACCTTATGGGGCTCTCATTGCAACGATCCTGCTTCTTCGTTCTTACTTGATCTTCTGGACAGTATTAACTTATGCGTCTTAAACGACGGATCGCCTACTCGTAGAGTCTCCCCTGCCCAGAATATCAGCGTCCCCGATCTCACATTTGCGTCACCCCCTTTAGTCTCTCTTCTCTCTTGGTCTGTTCTACCGCATTCTTATGGTAGTGATCACTTCCCTATCTTAACTACCCTTATTCAATCTTCCTCACCTCCTACATCTTCACCTTCTCAACCCCTGCTTAAGTATCGTCTCTCTCATGCTAACTGGGACCAATATTCATTATTACTAGATACTGAAATTAGTTCATTCCCCCCTGTTGACCCTTCTAATCTCTCTTATTTGTACAATCGCTTCATCTCCGCTATATTATCTGCCGCCAACTCCTCTATTCCCTTAAAAACTTCCTCACGAAAATTGGTTTCTTCTCCTCCTTGGTGGGATGCAGAATGCTCGGCGGGTGTTCGGTCCCGCAGGGAGGCGGAGAAAAAGTTTGCGTCATCCCTAAACATGTCCGACTTCCTCTCCTACAAAAAGACTGCTGCCACCACCTCTAGGCTCCTCTCAAAGAAAAAATCACAAGGATGGCGCAATTTTTGTGAATCTCTAAATCCCCGGTTCCCTGTATCTCTTATTTGGCGTAGAATCAAAGCGTATCGTAGGAGCATAGCAGATTCGAATATTACGTCAAACGACCCTTTTTCTTTCTTACACGCCTTTGAATGCACCTTAGCTCCTCCTTATGTTCCGGAATTTGAATGCCAGCCCTCTCCCTCCTTCCCTATTCCTGTTTCTTCTTCTGACCCAATGAACGACCCTTTCTCCTACTCTGAACTGACCTGCGCCATTGACCATCTTCGCGACTCCTCGCCTGGTATTGACGGTATCCCTTACTCCTTTATCCGTAAATCCTCTAATGCCTGCAAACATTTCTTCCTTACCATCCTTAACACTATTTTTCTCACTGGGGAAATCCCAGGTCCCTGGAAATCCCAAATTATTATCCCAATTCCCAAACCTGGCAAAGACCCAAAAGACCCTTCATCTTACCGACCTATTGCCCTATCCTCAGTCTTAGCCAAAATAATGGAAAATCTAATAAAAAATCGCCTTGAATGGTTTTTGGAAAATCGAGGCTTATTATCCAATACCCAGTTCGGCTTCAGGAAGGGTAAAGGTACTTTGGATAGCCTAAGTATCTTTACCTCTGAAGTCCGCCTAGCCTTTTCCCGGAACGAACATGTTGTCGGGGTGTTTCTAGACATTACGTCTGCTTATGACAATGTCCAGCTTCCGCTGCTCAGGCAGAAAATGCACCAGCTGAGCCTTCCCGTGAGACTGATTAACACCATTTGCAACCTTTTAATGTGTCGTTCCATCTCCATCCGTCATCAGGGTTCCCTTCTCCCTCCACGGCTAGTCTGGAAAGGCCTCCCGCAAGGGTCAGTTCTTAGTCCAATCCTTTATAACTTATACACCTATGACCTTGACCGCACTGTCTCCTCTTTTTGCAATATCCTACAGTACGCGGACGACATTGTTTTGTATTCTAGCTCCTCTTCCTTCTCACAGGCATCTTCGCGTTTAAATTCTGCTCTATATTATCTAAACAACTGGCTTCTAGACCACAACCTTTGCCTATCCGTCCCCAAATGCAATGCGGTGGTTTTCTCTCGAAAACGTAACATCCCAGATTTCCAGCTTTCTGTGGGTGACGAACTTATACCCATCGTTGACCAAGTCAAATTTCTGGGCGTAATCCTGGATACCAGACTTACAGGACTCCATCATCTTAACTATATTGAGCAGAAAGGCGAGAGGGGTGTGAATGTCATGCGGGCTCTTTCAGGGGTCCGGTGGGGTTCGCATCCCTTCTGCCAGAAACTTTTATATAACGCCATAGTTCGTAGTCATTTTGACTATGCGGGGTTCCTTCTTGAACCATGCAACAAAATTGCATTATCCAGGCTGGAAAAAATACAGTCTAAATGTCTGCGAATTATAACTGGTGCAATGAAATGTTCCCCAATCAATGCCCTCCAAGTTGAATGCTGGGACCCTCCCCTGCACCTCCGCCGTCAGTATCTCGCAGACAGATTTCTCTCTAATGCTCTCCAAATTAGTTCTCACCCTCTTCTACCCATACTACACTCACTTGCCCCTCTTGTCTCTTCTTCCTCGTATTGGACCCACAAGGACCCTCCTCTTCTCATTACTTCCTTCAGGAAATTCAAGAATTCTTCTATCCCCATCTTTCAATCTACTCTTAACCCCCTCTTCCTCTCTGATTTTCATTCCCTTATATTCGAACCAAGAATTTGTCTTGATTTTGGTATTGGAAAGGGTTGCAGTCATGCCAATATCAAACTCAACGAGTCATTGACCAACAACTGGTCCGATTGGGTGACCCTATACACTGACGCTTCTAAGTTGTCCAATGATAGCCCCGTGGGATCTGCAGTTTGGCTACCTAAGTTTAAAATTGTCCTAAGCTTCAAAATTCCTCACCAGAACTCTGTCTTCACCGGAGAGTCCATCGCGTTGCTAGAAGCGGTTACATTTGTGGAAACGCATAGGCTTAACAAGGCGCTTATTTTGTCAGACTCTCAGAGTTCTCTATCTGATCTATTAAAAAATCCATTTAAATCCCGTGATAACTTCCAAATTACTTTACAAACAAAAGCTGCATTGTATAGGTGTCACCTGGCTGGCATTGAGGTAGTTCTAGCGTGGATACCTGGTCATTTGGGCATAACGGGCAACGAAATTGCAGATTATCATGCTAAGGCAGCAGCTCTATCGGGTTGCCCCACCTATAACTACTGTTTTTCACGTGATCTACGCTCGCAGGCTCAGCCGTCGTTGGTTAGATCTTGGAATGACTTGTGGCAGACTTCCAAGCTGGTCAAGGGCAAATTCTATGGTTCCATCCAACCTGTCATTCCTACCAAACCCTGGTTTAGTAAACTTAAGCACATAAATAAGGCAGCGACATCCATTATAATCCGCTTACGTTTAGGATTTGTATGCTCTCCGGTGTTCCTAGCTAAAATACGTGTTAGAGACCACTCTATCTGTGAATGCGGCCTTGATGAGGGTACTCTGGAGCACCTTTTTTTCTCTTGTCCAAAGTTAGTTACTCCTCTGTATGATCTTCTCCCCATCCAAATTCCTAGACCCGTCAACTTGGCTTTCCTCCTAACCCTGGCTCACACCCCCCTTATCAAAATTTTATACAAATTTATCGCCATAAACAAAATTAAGATTTAGTCTCCTATTCCCCCCTTTCTTTCCCCTTTACCCCTTCCATTTACCATATTAACTCTATTAACCTTCTACATTTGTATTTTTACTAATATTTGTGTTGTCCTTTTTCAGAAACTTGGCTATTCAAAGAGAAACCATTGCTAGTTTTACCGGTCAATAGTCTCTTTTTGTGTTTTTAACTATTTAATTAATTATTAATTCTTTTTCCACCTTGACATTGGCAAAATCATCGATCCATACGATGGAGCCATTATAAGTAAAATTGAAGTTGAAGTTGACTTGAATGTCTTGAAAGTCAATGAATTGTGTAAAACCTTGTAAAATTGCCGCTAACTGATTTGTCCGGCACGGCTTACTACGGAATTCAATATTCGAATTATAGATAGATCTGTAGATTTTGGATTCGTTTTTGACATAAGCTCCATACAAAATATGTCAAACACGAATTTCGAATCTCAAAATCCATGTACGGATCGAATATTGAAAATGGCCGTTAGTCAGCCCGTGATGATAACTTTGTGAAATTATATTGAACTTTAACATTTTGTGAAAATTGTGAAATCACACCTCGTGCAGCATGCCTTGAAGACATCACGTTTGGAGTTTAGCAGCTAAGTATAAAGATATCTCACTCAATATTTTGTGGCCACATTGGTTCTGTGTATGTTTATCTAGCTAGATCCAGGCCTTAAACCAGTGAAGATCCAGGTAACTGCATATTGTATTTGATTGTTAGCGCTGAGAAACTCAGTTATATATGTCAGACTACTTCTTGCGTTGCCCTGTTCAAGTGGATGATGTAAATTAGTTTCCTCTCCGCTCTGCAAAAATTTCCACCAGTCTAGGGTAACTTCTGAACATATTTTTAAAAACCATTCTTGCACTAAATCCTAGAATAAATCCTTTGTTTCGAAGGACCTTGCAGACATTAAATCAACGGCCACAAGTTATCACCAAAATTATTAACGTTCTACTTTTAACAAAGAAATTTAACTAGATTGCCCTATACTTTCCTATTAGATAACGTAAAACCCAAGCGTAATACAGATCCATATGATTCCACTACAGCGGAAAAAGGAAATACCCAGTAGGTTTATCTTTATTACTCTGAGGAATATTTCTCTAATCACTAATGGATTATGTTATTAGCCAACTGCTTTTTATGCAATGTCGTTAGCATTAATATTCCATATAAATTTTTTACGAAGGTATATTTTTATAACATCACTAGCATTTGCCCGCGAATTCGTACGCGTTTATTTATGTGTTAGTAGTTAAACGAGTAGATGGATCGCAAATTAAAACCGTCTAACCGTCATCCATGTACAACAATTTAGTGAAGTCTGCCTTCTCTCAAAAATTTATGCAAGTATCAAACAAACTAACAGACTTGAAGGGAATAGAATGCCCCTTCGGGTTCAGAAGCCCATAAACCTATAGTTGAGTTGTTTATTTATAAATATTGTTCATTCTGTACAAACATAACAATATCTAGTCAATAAGGCTGTTCACCTTTAGACATTGTGCTTAGCCACAGTAAACAGTTGATAATTGCGGGCTCATTACCTGCCGCGATGGGATGCCAAATTAGTTTACTACGTCTTAAACCTTTGCACTGTTAATACGACGAGCTGCCTAATGACGTGTTCATTTTCTACCACTTCTCACTATAGTTTCTTACACAGAATGAGTATTTTCAGCTATTATTAACACGAATTACTTTAGGAACTACAGCATTTATGCAAAACATTTTGTATATTTAGAAAAATATGTTCTCTTACACAAGAACCTCGTTCACCCAGTTCCCACTGCTGGAATAATTAAGTCGTCACAGAATGACACTTGAAGAAAGCACAATCCTTGAATTTTTCCGTTTTCATTTAAATATAAATCAAGCTGAAATATATTTTTCCCTTTTACACACTTCTTGTAAAACGCGACAGCAATAATTTTGCAACAGCGACGGAATTTGTTAATTCCCAACCCCCCCCTTGTTATCGCAATTTACTTCCCTTTTAAACTATACAATCACTTTTTCCTTTTTCTGTAATTAATCCGTAACATTTCGGAACAGCTTTGCATTTTTCCATTTTAATTCGAAGCAATTAGGAGCCCGACTGAGGGACTAATTATCCTACATCGGAAACACGTCAAGAACATTACTGAAATGATAATGAAAGGTAAAGCAACATATTCGCAACAACGTGACGTCATAATTAGTACACACTGGGAGGATTTTCGGAAAAGTACGGAAATATTGTTTACAGGCCTAATTGGACCTATGCTGCAGTGTTTGAAGAAGTTGCCTGCGGTCATTAAAAGAGTAAATCTCTGGAGTAAAAGTAGGTACTTGCATGTGAAGATATAGAATATTTACTATTCGTCCAACTGTACGCAACGACCTGTACCAAGACCACAAACCTACCCTTGCACTGGACCCGTTTTAAGATCTGATTGTTTTAGAACTCAGAGCAAGTTGATATTTCGTTGCTACGGCTGAGCTGGAGGGCGATTCCTTGTTGTAGAATAATATCTCGTGTCGACTATGTGTTGCGATGCCATGAGATAGGTTCAAAAGAAATTAATGATACAAAAGTCTGGTTCAAATGAGTAAGTTCCTACTAGGCTAATGGTTTGTCACTGCATTCTTGCATCTTGCAAGCAGAGATTTTATGCAATTCTATTGGCTATATTGCCTATGATGTGACGATCTAGAGAACTTTGCCGAAAACTATCCCAACTTGCCACAGTACAGAGAAGCCGGGAGAAGTAAGGGCGAATTGCCCAGCAGTAGAACATGAAAATTCAATACAATAATGTTGATAGCTCCGCTCCCCCTCTGCTGTGGACAGGCAGCCTAACGAGAGACAATCGCGTCGTAATCAAGATGGCGTGCGCCGGGGGACATACAATGTCTTGTAATTATGTCGGAGCCGTGCCTCCGATACACGCCTTGTATCAATTCTCGCTACATTCACGCCTTGTTACCCCGCCGTGAAATATTTCCACGTTAATTGTTATACCGCGTCATTGTTTCATAACCTAAAAGATAGACATATATAGTAGTCGATGTTATTAATAGTTTTGTCATAACAAAGCTCATAACAAATGCGAAAATATGTCTAAAAGGTTATCACCAAAAAGTAATTCTTCAATATACATATTCTAAGAAAGATTTTTAACAATACTGTAGCCAATATATTGTCCGTGTGGTGACGGATTAAGAATACGGAATGTCACCACCCCATATCATCCCATGGGTGTCGTAAGAGCCGACAGAGGGAGCTTATTATACAGAGAACAGCACTAGAGAAGGAAAACTTGATACAAACCCTATACCAACCCGTTTGGCCAGCGTGGTATAGTAGGCCAATCCCTCCTTTCAAAGGAGAGGCCTAGTCCAGCAGTGGATTGTTAAAGGCTGATGATGATGTAGCCAATATTGATTTAAAACCAGATTTCTCAGTCTGCAAATTGAGTCACGAAAGCAAGAAACTAATTATCTATAGACTCTTCAGGAGGGGTTGACACTGCCATAAAATAGCTAAAATAACGCACTAAAAACTAAACGTGAACAATAAAATAGTAACGAGCGTACAATCAGGGTGGAAGCTATAGTTGTCGTCCATGAGAGCACTATTTACGTTCGCCGCAGTTCGGGCCGCCCTCGGGACAGGCCAGGCTGATTACTACACAATTATACCCCGTTGGCCGGTAAATAAACACGTAATAGGCCGGATGAGCAATTTGAACGCCACCGTATTATTACGCATTCAGATATGAAAGTTCATTTCATTTGATGTTAGCAAGAAAGGCCTTTCGTGTCCAGCTATGGCACCGTTATTTTTTATTTTACTACGCTTTTTAGCGAAGTGTTATTGTTAAATGTTGCGGGTGTTACGTGTTGATTAATGTCGTTGTCGATTTTAAAATCTTTCTTTCTTATTCGTAGAGATTTTTCGCTTCAGCAAATACTCTTTTTTGGGCGTGAAGTTCATTTAATACTCTATTAATTAAACCAATTTCCATATTTATTAGAGTGTTACAAATAAAGTATATTTCTTAATATTGAAAGAACAAGCATTTGTGGGTGTGTAAGTATGCATTACTTGCATAAAGAACCGAATGTAATAAATTAAGCTCAAATATACTTACTTATCCTAAATTCTCAGTAAAACAAGGAAACAGTAAAAGAAAATAATTAGCTTATTTCTTATTCAGTGTTTATTTGTCTGTCTAAAATAATTCGTTGATGTATATGAAACCTACTAAGCATAATCGCATTCAAATATCATCGAAAATTTTAAATGAAGCTTGCTAACTGATGTTCGCAGCATAAACGCTACGGGGGACGTGTTTCGAAGACCTCTGATTATAACTTGAGACTGACTTTAAATAATTATAATTATACATCTTTGCTTAAGGATATACAGGTTGTCACAAAACCCATCACCAAGCCGAAGTCTACTCGTTGTGGACATCATGCCTGCCACAAATAATAACAAAATAAAAACCTGGGAAACGATTTCTTTATTAAGTTTTTACATTTTTTAAACCGCAATTAAAAGCGCGCGCGTGCAATGCTCGAAATACCTACTAATCCATAGGGTCATAGGGCATCTAAAGAACATATTGGCGGGGTAAATGCATCGATTTTGTACCTAATTAGAAAAATTCTATACTAATTTTGAACCTCAATATCTCCTGAACCAGTAATTTCCCAGGTATGGTGCCGAAGTAAAAAATGTTCGTAGTGATTGGTACAACATGGGATTTCAGTTTTCGTTAAGGGTCTTTTTACACCCTGTATAATATATCTTTGCATAATAAAGATATCTAAGTAATACAATATACAAAAGGTTGAACATGCTAACATTGATATAATACGCATAATTGGGATGTATATGAATTGCGATGTAAGCCATTTCGAAGCCCGTGGCATTATCTACCGCGCACTAGTTCCATAACTTACAGTATAATCCTAGTGATTAATCCCTAATAGTTTCTGTAATCTGCAGTTTCATACCTACGTCTCCTGTTAGATTCAACTTAGTAGAAATTGCTAATTGATAATCCCAGTCAACTGGCTTATCAATAATTGGGCCCAATAATTGGCGAAGATATCATTTGTTTATACATGAATAATATCTTTGGCGAATTCAAAACGAACCCACTGAATAATAAAACTGATAATTCACTTTTGTAATCCAATACAATATTCAAAAATTGAATTTACGGGCTGTCGAAATTCTAGAGAGTTCGCCGATCAAAATATTTCGTACATAATAAAGGCTACTGAGCGAGATCGTACTTCAAAGAAAATAATATATCCCATCATAGCTGGAATGAGGTCAAGAGCGCGTACTAATCTCGCTCGAGATTTGCGCATTCGTGTGATGATTGCGAACGACTTGGCTCATTTGTTCCCGTTACGTGCTAAGGCATGATATTACGAGAAATCGCGTGAGTGATTAACAGTGTATATTGTGAGTAAATGGCTCGGCCGCAGTGCCCACAATGCGTGCTTTCACCCTACCTCACCTGTTTTTCTACGTAATGACAGGAGGTTTCGGACGCTTCGCCTTGTTATTAGGCCAGTTAATTAGTATCTTGCGTTATTTTGCGCAGCACAATGAGGACCTTATGTGAAAACGCCTTAATTTCTGTAATATGTATGTCATTAACGTATAATGCGAGGCAACCCAGACCTCCCCAAAATAAATATTTTTTCTTTAACATTCTCTTATTGACAAATAAAACTTAATAAACGTGCCAAATAATTATAATGGGTGCCTAACCAAGCTATTGTTTAGATGCCAAAAATATAGTCTTAAAAATATCTATGGTTATGCTTGTGCTTGCGAACTAATAGCTTGCATCTAGCAAGCTATTCGTTCGTCTTTATCGGCATCATTTTAGTCGGAAAGAATATAAAGCAACAATGCTGTTTATTTTTAATATTTGCTATCATTTCTAACCGAAAGTCTTTAGGCACTCTATAGAACACCGCAATTTAAAAGCGATGAAGTGCTGTCGTGTCGGGAGAGTGTACAATCACTGTGAAAAGCTTCCTGTAAGCTCAACGAGCCGTGTTTAGTGCTATTTTTCATGTTAGTTTAAAGGCCCGAAGCGATTCGAGCGATCGACTACAGTTTATCATCACTAGTGGAGTCCCACCCCCACAAGACTCGTCAGGCGTAAACCGTGCTATTTACGAGTATCTAGGCATAAACTAGACAACTGATGCGCAAAAAAATCGTCCAAATCCCGCTAGAGTATAAAATATAGGCACATATTTTTATGGGCAGTAAAATTGGTATGTGAAATGGTTATGTTTGGGTAGTGCGTGAGGATTTATCCCCCCGAGTGCTCCCCTCATGTGTTTGACGCATCAATTCGTGTGTGACGAGCAGAATTAAAAAAAGTATTCATAAAAATAGCTTCGTTTAGTATTTATTTCGTTTTGTTGGACAAAAATTCTTTGTAATTGTTTGACTTAACGCTCAGTCGCGGGGGGAATAGCAATGTAAAGTAAGAATTAAATGTTATACATCGTCCGTTGTTAGGATAACGACTCTTCAGAGAATATTACTATTATGACCAGGCATTCATCCAACTGTCTTTTATAAAATTGAGAGGTCTGTAACGTTTGCGAATGAATGAATACTTTACTACTCATGAAGATGCTTCGATTATTCCACGGTGGAAAAATTGTGCGTAATTCTCTGGTTTCGAGATTTATGGCCAATTCGCAAGTCTATAAAGTACCTACTTAGCGATTAATTTATCGTACAAGGAAAAGGGCATTAAAACACATGGAAAATCGTTTCCCTATTACTCTTATGTATTAAGTGGTTCTAATTAGGCTAGCCAGTAACAAAAAGAAAACTTGAAGAAATGTGTTTTTCCTCCTTAAAAGTTGTTTTATTTTAACATTGGCTGTCTGTGTTTGGATTTGATCTTCTTTTCTAACACAGTTTGAGTAATTTTTAGAAAAAAATGTCATCCTAGACATAATGAAATGAGCGCATTTTGACTTTGAAAAAGTATGAGTAATATTCATAACGCAATACAGATATAGCATGGAATGATCAATTGAATTGTGTTTGTTCCAGATTCATATTCTACCTCGATTAAAAAAAATTAGAAGGTATTACTCACTTATTAATTAAAGTTGATTTAATTTCAATGTCAATTTTGTTAAATATTTTCGGTAAATCCTAATTGCCTACATTGCCTTGAAAGCGCGTTTAGTCAATTAGGATTTACCAAAAAAAAATCCCATCTTAATGAGTTTCGTATTTGTAGATCTATAAAAGATGTTGAGTTTGTCACAGGGACATTCAGTTACAATACAACAGCCATCAATATGAAGTGCATGGTAAGTTATTGTCCAAAATATCCTTTTTAACGGATCTTAAATAATTATTTAGGATAACTTTGTCAATATCATTCTTTGAGATTACCATTATGCTGTTAACTTACATATTTATGAATCTATTTAGATAGTAGTTTCTATTTCTTGTAAAAAAGTTAAAATATAATATACTGGGCTACTACAACGCGAAAAGACGTTTATGAACAAAATCGTGAATACTTTCTATTAAAACTTAAAAAAAATTTAAGACAACTCCAGCACATGGAATAAATCTCGGGGGACTTTACAAACATACAACCAAACGGACACAATGAACACCCAGACTCGAAAAAACAATTTATGTATCACAAAAAGTGTTGTCTCGTGTGGGAATCGAACCCACAACACTCGGCGCAGTGTCAAGCGGTGAGGCGGCGGCTTAAACCACTACACCAACCGTGCAGTCAAACTATTTAAACAAATAATTTTGCTACATATAATATGATGCATTAGGATCATATACACAAGTGTTAATCGTAAATTCTAATTTGTTTTATATTTGGTTTGATCGAATAATCTGTATCGATATCCGAAAAATGGGAAATGTGAGGAAATTTCTTTAATTATTGAGTTGTTGGTAATGTAGCGACCCGAATCCGCTACCATACAGATCATCGCAAAAGTCATTATATTGGGCCTTGTAAAATCACGCCACAATTATGACTAGACCACCGGCGACGATTAGGCCGCGCCCCCAAGAAAAGGGTCAGCTACCTGCTAGCTACCTGCTATTGTCAACCGGCGCCCGCGCAACATGGCTGCCGCAGATCTTTTGTTTACTTGTGTACGCCCCTCGATAAAAAGTGTCAAGCGCGAAACTTTATTATAAAAGTGCCAGGCGTGATCGTTAATTATTATTAATTATGTTTACCTATAAATACTCGTGTCATAAGTAAATAAATTCATTACGCATTCGTCTTCTGCCTTTGCTTTCTTTTCCTCACACGCTTCACCTTCTATCTCAACACTTAAACACGTATATTGTAAGTGACCACTATCACTTCAGTAATATCATAATGTTATATTAATTAACAAGGCAATTATGTTACTTAATTCGTGTTTTAATATATTACTGTAAACGAGGTATATTTAATTAATTATCGATTAGTGTCAATTAATTGAACATCATGCTCTGATATTAATAGCTTTGACGATTAGATAGTAATATCTATAGGTAGATAGACATGAAGGTATCTCGCATATTATGTTTTTATTGCATTGAACATAAAGAATTAGTAGAACTAGTGCCGATTACATCAAGACTGTTTACTTTCATTGTAATATGTTGAAGCATGTCTGTCTGTTACGAATATGCGATGATTCGTAATAGACTAGCAAAACTCAAACGCCCTAAGCCGAGTGGTAAAATAATGTTTTTTCGGTACTGAAAGTAATTTAACCATGAATTGCAAAGATGAATGTCTACTGTCTGTCCCTATGTATGCTTAAATCTTAAAAACTACGCAACGGATTTTAATGCGTTTTTTTAATAGATAGAACGATTCAAGAGGAAGGTTTATAATTTTGTATAATTGACGCGGGCGAAGCCGCTGGCGACGTATAGTAAACATGTATTCCTTAAACCCAGCTTCTTTATCTTGTGGTCGTCACCCAAATTTTGCGTTACTGACTGACTGACAGGCAAGCCATAGCCAAAGCAACTAGGTGCAAGATGCTGTAATTTGGTATGCATCTTCCTTGGAAATCGTAGAGGTGCAATAAGAAGGGCTCACCCGCAATTCCCATGGTATCGGAAGATATAAGGCGCGGGCCCAGCTGTGGGCTTCCTCTAGTTACATAATGAAACCTTTATGTTGTCAACAGATCATCGTAATCTTGGCAGCTGCCGTGGCCGTACAGGCCAAGCCTTACTACGACGACATGGACCCCTTGTATGGTGGATACTACAGCTCCGGTGGTAGCTATGGCAACTCTGGCTATGGAAGTGGCAACCATGGGTACTCGGGTGGAGCTCACGGATCACGCATCCTAAAGACCGGCCACGATATTGGACACCGCCAAGATGACTTTGATTCTGTAAGTTACTTTTCTTTCTTATTTGAGAGCCTGCGTACGACGAAAAGGAACTAGGGGTTTTAACAATGATATTACAAAAGTAAACAGAAGTAGATATGTTATAGGCGTACCAAAAGCAGGACGCTAAACATAAGCCAGTTGGCAAGGACGACCGGTTTGCGCAGCGGGAGTGTAAGCGACTGTTACACCGAAGGTCGCGGGTTCGATTCCCGCTCAAATCAAACATTTGTGTGCATGAACATGGATGTTTGTCTTGGTCTGGGTTTTTCTATGTTGAATATGTATATATTTACAAAAAAAAGTATATATGTATGTTTACTGCTTAGTTTGGGACTAGATGGTGATGTGTTTAAGTGGTAGTGTAGAATAGAAGACTGAAATATGTGTGTGTGACGTCGCGAGCCGGCGTCAAAGTGAAACTGAGACATCTTGTCAACCGAAAATGAAATAAAATATGGAGTTAGGTATCGATGTGTGCGTTAGTGTATCGTTTCTACGGATTGATTACTAAGTAAGTAACGTATCTACCTTTTTCTTCTAATATCATTGAGTTTTAAAAACCTTTATAGCTAAAGATACAAATGACATTAGGTCTTATTTTGAAATATTTAAGATCTGAAGACAATGCACACTGCTATGAAAACTCAAAACGTTTAATTGTTTATTAGATATAGAATCTCTATTTTTATGTCATCCTCGTCGTCCTAGCGTAGTCTATGTTTCATATAAGACTTCGGGGTCCGCTTTCTAGGCTTATCAGATTTGACAGAGCATTTGCTTTTCCTCTATATTTTAGTGTGACATTCAGATTTAGTTCAAATTACTAGTATATTATGTAGTATAATAAGTAGGTACAGCCCGAATAAGTAGTACAAAGATCAGTCTAGTGATTTCACTAAACGCAGCTTATCTAACATTCTTTCTCTCCTTCAGTCGGTCCATCATCACCAGGAGACAGATCACAACATAGGCGGCGTGACTCAGATGGCCAACCATGGACACAGGAATGCGGGCTATGGCGGCTACAGTCACGGCCGTAACATGTTCGGTCGTCACTATAGCGACGGCTATTTTTAACATCCTATAGACTTATTATACAAGTTATAGAATATGGGCATTACTGACTATCATAATATGTATTAATTTATGCTATCCTAATAAAACAGTATTTTGAATTTATTGGTAAACGAGATCGTTTTTATTTTTGAAATTCAAACCTCGCAATATGAAATCATCTTGAATGCGCCAGATGACTATTTTTATCATCCAAACTATTGTCTGATCGCGACCTAAACCATCATTCTGTAACGTCAGTATTAATATGGATTGTGAAAAACCAAACATGCTACTACGGCGCAGTCATCTACAGTGTTCTAAACTGGAATGGATATTTACAAAGTTTAGATGGTGGTTATATCTACCAGGCGTAAGACTGGATATTCGCATGTGTTAGTTGTAAAGAACTAATTAAAGTCTCAACCAAACCGAAATGTCAGGCGAAGTTTACATTCATTAAGATATTTATGTGAATTTTGAATATAGATATAATTTACATTTATGTACTTCTAAAAGAAATAAGTATTTACCGGTGCCTCGCTTTATATAATCTTAATTAATGCATTTATGTCCAATGCATAGGTACATTAATATTTTAATAAAATTAACATACATACATAACGTCACGCCTTTTATCCCCGAAGGGGTAGGCAGAGGTGTATTTCTACACCCACTTTTCGCCAGATATACTTTAGTCCCACGTAATAAGGGGCGAGCCTATTGCCGTACCGGGCACATTTCCAGACTCCGTGCGGCTACTGAGAATTTCGTGACAGAAAAACCCAATAACACTGCACGACCTAGGAATCAAACCCGGGACCTCCCGATCCCACGCGCACATTTATGCCGCGAGACCAACGAGGCAGTCGTATAGGGTTTGATGTCGAGTTTTCCGTCTCTACGCAAAGATGGTATTTGCATCGTTTTATCCCTTAGTCGCCTCTTACGACACTCACGGGAAGATAGGGGGTGGTGACACTTGTATTCTATGCCGTCAACCACACGGTATATTACATAATAAAATTAAATTATGTAATATACTTCAAAGCTTGTCAAAAGACTATTATTTTTAATACTTGTACATATTTTGTATCTTTTTCTAGTAGGCTTATTTTTAATTTCCACAAAGAATACCTTTTATAGTTTGATGTCATTACAGTATAATTACATTGACATAGATGTACACGAACAAGCGCTCCATAGAAAACAAGAACGCTTTTAATTAAATGTCTCCACAGACTATAAAAGAGAAAACCTATACATACACAAGACGTTCAAATAACACGTACTTGACAGTGTTAACCTAGCATTCACATAACGGTACCTGAATAATGAATAACGGTTATACCGGTGTATTTCCATTATCAAAAGAGCTTTTGTCGTGTGGTTGTAAGCACTAGAGTACCCAGTCCCTCTGAATCGGCTTTACGTGCCCATTAATTGGGGCTTACTATATTGATTTTGTATTACAGTAAGCCGATAGAACTTACCGATATTAGACTGCAGATGCTGTTTATTTATTCAAATAGTACGTAATTGGTGCATAGTTGATTATTTGTTTGTATTGGATGTGTAGGTAATATATGTTTATCTTGTTGGGACATTGGCAAATAAGTAATCCTAATTTAGTTCATAATTACCTTTAATGGTAAGTTTCCGAGTCATGTTCGTTCGTCGCAGAGTAGAATTAAGTAAATACTCAATATATAACAATGAGATTTTTTACATAGTACAATTTATGTGACGGGTTTCAATCGCATAATCTTAATATATAAAATCCTTGCGTTACTGACTGACTGGCAGACACGCTGCAACCAAAACTATTGGGCGCAGGAAGCTGAAATTTGGCATGTATGTTCCTTGGGGACCGTAGCGGTGCACTAAGAAGGGATTTCCCGAAATTCCCACGGGATCGGCCAAAACGGGTAAATTTAAAAAAATGCAGCCGTAGCTGCTGGCGTCCTCTAGTTACTAATAAATAATAAGACCTGCAGTGATTACATCAGTAACATCGCTGTTTAGAGCTGCAACAAGAAAGACAACACTTTGTGAGACCTACAAATAGTTATTTAGTGTCTAGGTGTACTTCGTGTATGTTGATTGAATATTTGTAAACCCCTGCGTCCCAGATTTTATTTCTAGTGAGCAAGTCGCCTTTCTGGGGAGAAAAAGAAAGGCGAAATAACTTCTATCTTTTCAATATTAGTTACAAATAACACGAAAAATGTACTATTATAATTAAATACACAATTGTATTAACACATATTCATAAATCGTCAAAGTATGAAAAGAACTTGTAAACATTTTTCTCGTGAAATTGGAAATACATAGTATACTTTTCACATAGATGACATCGTGGGTAGTTTTATTATTGCTATTGTTTTAGAATTTAATTAACTCTCCCTTTTCAAACTGATCTGTCTGTGTAGTAATTTTTACTTCTGTTGTTGTTTCCAAGTATGACGCTCTTGTTCTGTTATTATATACGGAGGGCTCATTGTCATTGATGAAATAAGTTGTTTTTCTTCACATACTTTCTTCTCTTTTTAATTTTTGTACTCCACAATTAATAACTTAGAATCAGCATTCATTATTAGGAGTCTGTTACTACATCCACTTTGCCTTGGAACCCAGCGACCGCATTCTCGTCTAACCAGATTTGACAATATATTATACTTGCCAGAGAATCAGGCTTCATACCAACCCCAAAAATGTTAATCTCCAAAAAAATTAGTTTTATTCATAGTATACATAAACCCGTCCATTTTAAATTACAATTCCGCTGTTATCAGAATCATTCAATAAGAAAACGAATAACTTAGAGTGTCGTAACGTAAGGTGATCGCACAGTTTACTTCAGAACTTCTACCTGTTGTTCTAATCGTGGTTTAAATGGGAAAGTTAAGGCCCCCACGCCTACGATAGTCGAGTTTCAGTAGTATTTATTTCAAGTGTTCTCAAAACTTAACTTACTTTAAGTTACCACTTGAACTTCCCTTCAATCGATTCGACTTTGAACGAGAAATGTGCGAGTAAATTGATAATCGCTTTTTCAATACATTAAGGAACTTGATAGATTCGAGTCAGGTTTGAAGTTACATGATATTGTTGTAATAAATGAATTTGCCAATAGCAACTACTTCATTTTTGTAGAAAATTGAGTTTTGATTATAAAAAGTAATTCAAATCTTCAATATAGTTTAATAACAAGAAATACTGCTTCAAATTTGATTTTGAGACAAAAAGTAGGTTAATACCTTTTAAAAAGTTAAGCCTCTAATTACTGGGTTCACACATCATCAGCCTTTAACAGTCCACTGCTGGACTAGGCCTCTCCTTGGAAAGGAGGAATTGGCCTACTATACCACGCTGGCCAAACGGGTCGGTATAGGGTTTGTATCAAGTTTTCCTTCTCATACAGTGCTGTTCTCTGCATAATATGCTCCCTCTGTCGGCTCTTACGACACCCATGGGATGATATGGGGTGGTGACATTTCGTATTCTTAATCCGTCACCACACGGACGGACGAGATATTACTGGGTTAATGCCCGATTAATTGGCGAAGTATGGGTGTGATAAACATTGAAATAATGTATGATCTTTATAATAAAATTAACAGTTTTTTTTAAATAAAATTCCTTCACTAACAATTTACCCTGCTTCGGTGGGGATTTCACTTTAATATTCAATCAACGGGCACAAAGCACATACAGACTCGAAAACACCTCGTGGCAGGCACAAAGAGTTGTATCTCGTGGGGATCGAGCCCGCAACACTCAGCACAAGGCATAGCGGCGTGGCGGTCGCTTAAACTATTACGCCGTCTATGCAGTCACAATAATCCGTGTGGTGACGGATTAACAATACGGACCCCATCCCATATATACATCATAAGAGCCGACAGAGGGAGTATATTATGCAGAGAACAGCACTGTAAGAGAAGGAAAACTTGATACAAACCCTATACCAACCCGTTTGGCCAGCATGGTATAGTAGGCCAATTCCTCCTTTCAAAGGAGAGGCATAGTCCAGCAGTGGACTGTTGAAGGCTTATGGCGATGCAGTCACATCATCCTGTTCCCATATCCACTTGTCCCAGTTGCAACCAGGTGTCGGCTTACTAGTCTAACCGGATTCGACTGAATATTAGCTTTTCCATAGAGCGACTGCCTGTCTGACCATGACTTGCTTTTCCACAGAGCGACTGCCTGTCTGACCGTGAGTAATTCATGGTACGGAGTCATATATTAAATTTAAATGCCTGAACAAGTCATTCCATTTGAATATGTTATTTTAGTCTGATTGTAACGCTAGCATATAAGGTACAAATTCATTACCGACTTACATTACAAGATACATACATTCAATTATTAATTCACGAAACAGAACCATACAAGCTTATAGCAATACTTCCATTAGCAAACGTAAATTTAATATCAAAACGTACTGAACATCCCCAAGCCACCCCTGAATCTGCAATGCTATCAACAGCTTAACAGTATATCGACTAATGTACAAGGGATTTTAATATACTTTGTATGGTTGCATCTCCAATCATGCATGATCGATGCGTTGCTCGCTATGAAAGAGCAGACTGTATTTTTTACTAAATATATTTTTTCGATCGTTGTGTCGTGTTCCTCTACTTGTAGTAGCCTCTTGCAAGGCTAAGTGATTGTTCCTAGTGCACTGCAGTCTGAAGTACACTGTCGAGAACTTTTACATATAGCAATCAAGTGTGTAAATTACAATAGCACGATTCAGGATCTTTATTGATGCCTTCGTAGTTCCATTGTTGTTCGCTAGATGTCACCGGCTTTTGTGTCAATGTATACATATAGTTTGTACCTACTACTACACCTAGAATATCATACATCCTTTGCTCGTCATGCGTGCTACACTGACATGAGTCTGCAAGTGTCCACGAATGTACTTTTATAATGCATTCGAGTCAGGTAAGATTGCGGGCACAAACCACGAAACAGGAAAAAGTCCAAATTATATAAGCGTCCACACAGTTAGTTCAAAAGTTACGCCGCATCTGCAGTATATAAAGCACGTACCTGTTGTTAATGTCTTCTTCATAATAGTAGGAAAGGAAGCATGAAAGGAATAATTAGATGTGAAACAAAATTGCCGAGCTAGTCAACTTGGAAGTAACATTGATCGTGATCGGAAGGTACCTACGTGACACCATCATTAAAACTCATCAGTGGACTTTTATAAGATGAAACTGTTCTTACAAATATAAGACAAAGAAATTGAAAAGAGGTCTTCATTTTGCCAAGACAATGGATGTTGAGTTTGTTTTATTCGCCTAACACTTTTGTTTCAAGAAAGAAGAAAACTTTTTTTGTATCTCGGAATTGCTAGGAATTTCGTTTATAATATTCTCAAAGATTTATGTTGATAAAGATTTTCTGGCGACGTAAGGTATAACAATATTAGTATTATAATATAAAATAACAAAATACGGAGACGCCATAAATTATCACGTAATAGAATGTGTCCCACGTTTAGCCAGACAAAACAAACAAAAACAAATGTCTTAAACAATGCCGGTATCAATTTACAAAATGTTTAAGCCGTGTGACCGCGCATAAACGCCATTTCAGGACATGTGAACCCTCGACCGTATCCGAACGTTTTATAATTTCCCCAATTATACAAAATTAATTTCATTGCTGTCTTCGCTTTAAAAAATTAACGAGTTTTCAAAGCGACACGGCCGCTTTAAAACGCTTTATTGCGGACTCGCTCGGACATGGGTAATGGTCTAAATTTATTGGGTTAAATGGCCCGTACGAACGGAAATTCAAGCTAAATTGTTCGCTTGTCTAATTTTTGTGGATTTGATGCTTCATTTCACCGACTGAATGTCTAACATCGGTCGCGAGGGATTGAATTTTAATATAACGCTTTGTTCGAGAAGTCAAACGGAAATGTATTTATTACGACACAATATCGTGACAAAACCATTTTCTGTTAGTGCCATTCGAAAATAATAGCTTTGTGCAATCACTGTGATTAAGTTATGTCAAATATCTAGACAAATGTGGTTGAAATTGCGTTCTAAATGCCTTTCATATTTCAATATATTTGATGCTCGTTTCATCATAAAATTCATGTTATCTATGAAAACTGTATTTGAAATTCAAAATGGGTTGCTAAGCTCAAGCATCAATAGTGGCAGTCAAAAAGAAAAACAAATGAGCGTCACAAGCATAGCAACTCCCCGAGGCATTATGTTACGGGTTCCTATGTCTATAAAAAAAACGGGCGAACCAAAAGGAAAATGGTAAGAATAATAACGGCCGGTAGACGTTAAATCACAGTAAATTTGAGTCTGGAATACAATAACTCAGGAGAACGCCGCCATAACTGTCGCAAACATTGTTCGGATGATTCACGCATTCGGTAATATGATGTTTTTGTCGAGCGGCGCCGCGCGCCGCATTCCCGTGCCATTCGAGATTTGCCGCGGTAAAAACTCGTTGCACGCACTCGTTATATGTCGCCCTTATTTATTGGTATTGCCGATCCTATAATAAACCAAAACATTCCGTTTGTTGCGCTGGGCTCACTAACGATCTTGTTACGTATTCAACATCAAAGACTTCTACAAAGTCTGTTTGGTTTACAAAAGAATCAGAGACAACCTGTGGGCAGATCAACTATATGAAAGGTTCTTAGCGACTTTATTTAGTCTCCGGGATTGTCTAGACTTATATTTTGAAGTTACTGAATAATAGTTGCTATTGTGTTTATAAATATACCGTAATTGTCTGTTATTTCAAATTGTAGTTAACTTGTGCACAGAGACCTGCACACACACCTGTATTTAATTTTCATAGTTATGATGACAATAACGCGACAATTTATTATTGCTTTGCTCACCAGATCCAAAAACTGTTTTATTTTTTCGGTTGGCAGTTTTGAACTGTGAACTAAATCATCTAAGATAGCTGTGACACTGTTGCCGCACGGCAGTCGGTAGGGGGCAGGGTAATGTGCGTCGCTCAGTCGGATGGCTTATTATTATTGTACAAATATTCTCGCCGCATAATCGGTAGAGATGTGCGTCGCACTTCTCTCGTAAGATAGCTTATGAGTGGAAAACATAATCGTCAAGGATGCTACCCGGCTGCCTAACCTGCAGCAGCAGTCCATCACAAGTGTCTAATTTTAAAAGAGATTAGGTTAGTAACGTAGCATGTTACTAAAAAAAACTTATAATTGTACTTCTTTATACTGTTGATGTAGTCATGAAGAACCACAAACCAACCACAATGCCGACACATAAGACAATAGCTACGAGAGATTGTTCGGCGCAGAACGTAAGGCGTCGGAAGGGCGGTAGGCACTAAATCCTCGCCAGGAATTGAATCAAACGGGCCTCGTGACGGCGGACGCGATAATGGTCGATTTATACCTCGCATTGTCTCCACATATACACACCTGCATTTTTAATTCTATTGTGCTTTTTCCACGTATTGAAGATGTAATCGGATTTGGCAGATGTGTGGTTAACAGTGTACGCGTGTCATAAAATTTGTGAGATATTGAAACATTGTATCCGCAATTTTATGTTCCGATAAGATGTGTGTTTTGGTATAATATGGTTTATTTCTTTTTTTTTTGTTTTTGCCATGGAAACCGTACTGTGGGTCGTTCCATTCGCTTCTGTTTTGCTCGAGTTTGAGCTGGCAAAAATGTGTGTGACACTCTTATAAAATTGTCTGGCCTGCTCTCCATAACCACTAAGGTGTCCAAGACGTCCCGTAGCAACGGGGACACGTGAATCAGGGGTAGTGTTCCTAACCGCATTTTGGTACTATTAGCAAACTACACTTAATAGTAAAAGTTCGAGCTAGTTTACATTAACATTTTTACATAGTTGAAAAGCAGTTTTCCCGCAAAATGGGTAGCTGCAAAAATATGACCTCTTTTCTCGGAACGTGTAATGCGTGCCTACTTCTATGTGCCATCATTAACGAGTAAACTGCGAACGTGTTACATGCGGTTCTCATTTGGACACTTATTACAATTTTATTAAAATCATGTTTTATGCAGATTGCTCGGAGCTTTGACATTAAGCTACATTTTTATTTACTCTTTTATAATATTAACCGCTCTTCTACATAGCATGGGATGCATGGCAGTATCGTAATAGCGAAAAATAAACGTCATTAAAGGTATATTTATTTTTATATTATGTTATGCGGTTCATAAAAATGTCGTCGAAGAAAATACATATTATATTAATCAGATAATAGGCAGTATTCCTTAGGTGTAGAAAATGTTTAGTTATTTGTATCTCGTTGTCTATGTAAAAGGGTAAGCAGTTTGGTAAATAACACAACTAACGAGATCTTGCACATGAGAATATTTGAAACCAACACTGTACGTACGTATGCATCAAAATATTTATAAAATGGCACCTACATTTTATGCGATGCGCTTATTTCACGCGTGTTAAAAGTTTAAAAGCTCTGATGTAGGCTTGCCTGCTTTATTGGTCGTTATTTATCACAAAAGAGACGACTAGGGACTGTGGTACCCCGTGGGAAATATTGAGGCGATGAAGTTTTAGCTTTAAAAACAGCAGGTATACTACTACCACATGATCTAGGAGATATAATAGTCTTAATATGTAATAGGACGTCCATACCCATACCAATTCTTCTAAAAGCGAATAATACATAAGCAGATACTCTTAGGATTCCTACTATAGTGATTTCTGAAGTCGTCTTCCAGTAGTGATCATAGGTAGATTCAACAGTAGTCAGTATTAAATAGGCAATAGACATAATTTTGAATCTAACATTATTATTGTTTTCTTGTCCATCATAGGGTTGACTCCAAAGGCATGCTCCTGGATGATAATGCTGCCGTTTGTCTATAAAACGTAGTTGACATTTATTTTATAAATATAGATACTGTTATTGTGGTGTGCAATATAGAGTACTTATTGACTCTACTTGTCCGCTTGGTATGTCTAAAGTTGTAAGATTTCATCAAAGCCTCACTAAGACAATATTATGCATAAAACGACCGTCCAAACGGTCTTATAACATCAAACCGTTAGAAATGTGTCCGAATTCCCCGTACTAAGGAATAAATTTGCGAAATTCTATCGTGGAAAGAATAGTGAGGCTAAATTTACGGGCCGAGGGAGACTAGTAAAACCTCGTTAGGTTGAACTATGTGCCATTCGAGACTGCATTATCCAGTATCAGTAAGTTTTAGCCACATTTTGCAAAGCAATCAGTTGTTTGTGAAAGGATGTGAAACGTCGTTTGGGATCCGTTTTCGTTTTCATGGATATAGTTGATCAGTTTAGATGTATTTTTCTTGGGACTAAATTAGGTAGTGTTTTTGTCCGTTGACAATATATTGGACTCTGTTATTTGCGTTGTTGTTTATAGCAGCAAAATCTAATAAAGGAATGTGTAATTACTTTGTAATGTAGAAAGTACGTACGTTGTGCGGTCGCTGCTGCTGCTACAACGGAGGCCCTCAAAAGGCGCAAATACGCAAACCTAGTAGGGGATTACGTATTTGAGCCGTTTGGAGTCGAAACGTTGGGGCCATGGGGTCCAAGTGCGAGATCTCTTTTTAGAGACTTCGCAAAGAGACTGGTCGACGCCTCGCGTGACCAGAAGGCTGGGTTGTATTTGGCCCAGAAGTTAAGTATCGCCATACAACGTGGCATTCCAGTTGACGGCGATGTGGATGAATTTCATGACGGCCTCTAAATTATTTGCTTTTCGTTTTGTATATATTTATTTATATGTTCTATACAGATTTCTCTATATAGTGTTTTAAGCTCTGTTTAAATTCATTATTTATAACGTACCTACATATTTATAGCTTGCCTGTGTAAATTTTCTTTTTCTTGCTGCAATATACGACCACTTTAATACAACATGCAAAGCAAAAATACTCCCCAGAAATACACCGAAGAATTTCAATTTCGAGAATACAATTTCGCATTAGCTTCACTCAAGTTGATTACAATTGACACCTTGGATACAGGAAGCCGTCAATCAATCAAGGGTTCTCAAAGATTTCGGCCAAACATTTAAACAAAAAACTTCACAACATTAGTAAACACGCGCGCGTCGGCTGCCAATAAAAGTTCACACATACGAATTGATTGGATCATCGTCGATCAATCCAACTGTCAATTATCGCTGGCTGATCGCCAGTCGTACATCTAAATGTAATTGTCAGTACTTGGATTATCTTAATAGGCGTATTATTGTAGAGATATGGTAATCACGAGCTTATGCCTAGCTTGTGTGTGTCGAAATGTCGCGATACTGTCCACGAAGAGGTTTAGTTTGGTAATAATGTGATTTATGTGTGATTACTTGACTCACAGTACAATGGCTTGTGTTCGCTTGATACGGCAGACAAAGAGGTGAAGTATGAGTCTAACGTCCTAGCGACAATACACTACAAGGCTATGAGATTACTCTGAGCAAAGCAACTAGTTTTAACACAAATACCTAGTTGCTTTGCTGAGAGTTGGGATAATTACTTTGACTCTCTAAAGTCCCGGCATATTTTCTCAGAGTTTGGGTGTCCTAAATATACTAAGCGTTTACTAGACTCAACAGTACCAAATCCTAACTTAGAAAAGTATTAGACTTGATCCTATTAACGTTTGATATTTTAGGAACGTTGCTTAAAATGACTTGTCAGCGATGCTGTGGTGGTTTTGTTTGCAAAGCGCATTAGAAGCGATACAATCAACATTCACTTTGTTAGAAGCAGCTAATATTCTGTAAAATCTGTTAAGCTAGCGGGCCCCGGGCTCTAATGCGAAAAGTCTTACATGCAATTTGAATAACGCTAGGACCGTTAAATAAAAACAGTTCATAATGTCAAAAATTTCCATTCTGTATAAGCAGCTAGCATTATGCTCGTTAAAGCTTGAATGTTCGGGAAATTGCCGCAATTTTTTTCATTATTCATCAGTTATACTCAAATATTATAACACGAAGACGGAATAGCGTTGAAGTAAAAACTACATGTCCGAGAGTTCTCTAAAATGTTCTCGAAAAGCATCTTAAGTCTGTCAACCACTTGAACAAAACAGTACTTGGCCAGCGTGGTGGACCCTTTTAATAGTGAGAAGAGGCCCGTGCCCAGCAGTGGGACAGTTTGTATATAGGGCTGATGATGAGTATAAATCAGACACGTGTAGTTATATTTAGCTCAGTCTAGTACATAATATTAACAAACCTCATAATTCCCCACCCTCCCAGCAAACACACCTATTCGTTCAATCAAATACTATTTACATGTACGAAACAAACTTTTCAAATAATGAAACTCAAATCAAAACTACGTTGGAACAGTTTAAAATACATCGTTGTAGGGGTGTATACCCACCTTGGGGGTTGACATAGTCATTTATCATTAGATGTTGGGGACCGAGGTGTTTCCATCAAGTTAAGTGGAAGACGAAGCCATTATGATTTTGAGCGATTCAAGTGTGCGACGGATATGCTTATTAATTTCGGCTCTTCCGTTCTCTATGGATGATGAATTTTTGGATAATGAATGTTGTATGTGATCGCAGTGAATTGTACAACGATAATTGTCTTTTGACGACTGAAATGTGTAAAACAAATCCAAGGAAAAAGAAAAATCACAGTGATTTTCGATTACTATTTAGGAACGTTTAATCACGTCTTCCAAATATATATCTGACACTCTTACAGTTGCTACGATATTTATATCATCATCATCATCAGCTCTGTATATATACTGCTGGGCACGGACCTCTTTTCACTACGAGAACATTTATATAGTAAACTGCAATTTTCAAGCTGCTCAATATGAAACAAACTATAGAAACAGCATATCTAACGCCTCACATGATTTTAAGGTATTTAAAAATACAACACTGATGACTTCTTTAGTCTTCTTCTTCTTTAGTAGATTATTTTTACAATTACCTTTCTAGAATTATAGGAGAGGCGGCCATGTCATAACGAACCGTATTCTTCATTATAAATAACGTGCCTAGCTAGCCGTACCTGCGCCGGTCCCGATCGTTTCAATATTTCATGCACGCCCTGTCTAAAGAAATATTAAAAGGAAATAAGGGACATTTAGTTAACTGTCGGAGAGTGACTTGATTTAACGTGTAACGGTAAAGTATCTAATATTCGGAACTGCACTGCTGATACAAAAATACGCTAAAGGTACACTTTTGAAATTATACTACAGGAATCGAAGCCTAGGATTATAATAATTAAGATGTAGTTTCTTTTTAAACAGCCAACAAATGTGTCCCGCTGGTGGGCAAAAAATAAGTATCACAAAACAAATCGAATCGGCAAAACGGAAAACTCGACATCAAACCCTATATGACTGCCTCGTTGGTCTCGCGGCATAAATGTGCGCATGCGGTCCCGGGTTCGATTCCTGGGTCGGGCAGTGTTATTGGGTTTTTCTGTCACGAAATTCTCAGTAGCAGCACGAAGTCTGGAAATGTGCCCGGTACGGCAATAGGCTCGCCCTTTATTACATGGGACTAAAGTATATCTGGCGAAAAGTGGGTGTAGAAATACACCTCTGCCTACCACTTCGGGGTTATAGGCGTGAGACTATGTATGTATGTATGTACAAAACAAATCTATTTAAGCATGGTGTAAAATTTCACAATTCCTATAAAATTAACTGTTGTCTAGACTTAATAAACATTTTTATTGTAAGACTTTGATACCCAACCATACTCGTTGAGTTCAAAACTAGTCGATTTAACTCAAACTATGTTACAAATGTGCGGTATAATTATTAGATAGTTTATCTTCCGGATTCATGAAATATAACACTTCAAATAAATCACACAACCTGTTTGGTCCCACATGAATATAACTACACACGTGTAAGTAAAATTAGACACACCAATTAAGAGTAGTGCCATGGACTATGCACAGCTGATTTCTATAGTAAAACTTATTACTCGTTTCCTCTGAAATGTATATTATTGTACTGGTTTCATTTAATCAGACTGCAAGAAGTTACTAATAATAGAAGCAGCTAAAATTCCTTTGCTGAGTAGATTTTCTTGAACACTCAAGTTTAAATCATGTCACTTTTCAAAAATAAAAGATCAATTTTTACGTTCAGTCTTTAGTTAGCTCTTTTTGAAACGGTAATCCCTACGTTACAAACAAAATGAACTACAACATAAACCATTAAAGTAAACGCCGAGGAAAAGCTTAAGTTGGTCTAGAGTCGAAGGCGGCCCCGTCCGACTAATAGACCACATTCATTATATTAAATGACTCGATTAAAAGCGCCATAAGCCACACTGATTCTACTGCGCGCCGCTCACAGATCGCACCAAACACTCTTTTGATGATAAATATTTGCTACGGCTTTTTATAATGATCATAATGATGTTTTGATAATGTTTTAAGACTGTTTATGTGACTAAATAACGATAAGTGGTATTGAACATGTGGTAATGTAAACTGTTTACTTTAGTACAGAAATTAAATGAATATTGGCTACTGTATTAATATTATGTATATGGTTGAAATTTATTTTAGTATTATTTTCGAATAATAGGACGAGAAAGTAAATGTAGCTTACTTTTTATCTCGGCTAAAGTGTCTTAAATATTACATGTAAATATATAATGATCACGTTGAACATCTAGTATGCTAAAAATGAGGAGCCTTTGTTTTTACAGCTAATATTTTCATTAATATATACTTTCAAAAGAGTTGTATAACGAAAGATACGATTATATACGAGCGCGACGATAGACGAGAGAAATGTTTTGTCATAAATTTATATTGAGAGAGCGAGCGAAACAGTTATTAGTTGTGTCTTCCACAAATACGAAGTGGACAGGTTATCAGTCAATTTTATTGCTCTTGATGTACGTACTTACTGAGTGAAACGTTGTATCCTTGTCACACGTCTACACAAGTATAAATGGTACTACGATTTATGAACCAACAAATAGTGTCAACTTACCTACCAATACTTTCTATTTGAATTACAAGTAGTACGTAAAAGATCTATTTGTTATTTTTTTATCTAATGCAATGATGTTCGCTTTGATATTTCAAATGGGTAATATTGTATACAAAGTCGGTCAAGTGTGAGTAGAATTTATGAGCTAAAGGTTATTGAACCGTTCGTTTTGAGTTGTCTATTTGCTGATCTACATTTAGTATGCGAATTGATGCCAAATCGATGACTCAATTAAGATATGTATGTTTTTATAGAATACTGCATATTGAATTTGGTTAGTTTGGTTAGAAGATAAAATGTTATATTAGTATTAGAAATTGGACCTGCAAGATATCGGATAAGCTTGAAGTCGTTGTTGTAAGCATATTAAAATTGTTTTCTTAGGCGTTTGGAAAGTTTGTGGTGTAAGAACTATTGATGAACTAGAACTTTTCTCTAAACTGAGAAAGTGCTGAAAGTTCGTTACACTACTTCCCACACCGGCGTGTAACCCACGATAACACGTTAATAACATAAAAATATAGCATATAGATAATATACATAAATTACACTCATTTAAAAATAGTTAGACAAAGTCTTAGGAGTAATTTGGCAGAGCGATATATTTTTAATATTTTATCACTGTGGCTGGATTCCAGGGGATTTTTATTCGGAGTGACGCGGCTGGAAGAGGTCCAAGAAAACTTAAGGCGAAAACATGACAATGTCCTTTACAGTGAGACGGTTAGCTGAGGGTGAACAAAGAACCGTGACAGCTCACCACTGACATAAAAACATTAAAGTTGGACCGCGGGGAGGCGGACGCCTACGCTGTCAGATGTTTCAGACTACTTGAAAAATTGTTGCGAATAGTTTTAGATACGCTTTTTCAAGACATCTGACAAATAAACAAAAATATTGGCCGCGAAATAAATAATAATAATAATAATAATAATAATATCTTTATTCATTAGACTACAGTGGTCCATTTGTTAGTAAAACTTAGTAATAACGGGTTAGTAACACAGTAACACAAAAAATACACAAAAAAATAAATAAAACAGAACTAAAACAAAACATATAAAAACATAGACACACTTAGCCACCGCGCCGGGCCACCCGTACAGAAGAATATTAATTCTGCCGCACGAGCAGTCCGACAAAGTGCCCAAGCATAGGTGAGTCAGTTTTTTCACCCAATGCCCTTAAGATGTTGTTATGGCTGTCCCGAATTCTGTTTAGCAAGGATGCCGCCCTTTGTCGCATTATGGCATAAAAGTCTTTAGTTTGCGCTATAGCAAACATGCCCGACGCACTGCAGAACCTAGGCAGCCCCAACAACACCCTAAAGCCATTATTATATTGGACTCGCAGGGCGTTCAGAGCCTTCAGCGTATAGTTGACCCACAGACCACCCGTGTAGAACGATTGGCAATATGCCTTAAATAACGTAATTTTAACTTCGTTACTACAACGCGCAAATCTGTGGGCCAACATATTACATCTGGCTGCTAAAGCCCTGCGCTCACGTTCAATATCCTCCTGATCCTTGAGGTCCTCAGTAAGCCAGTGCCCCAGGTACTTAAATTGAGTAACTCTTTTGAGCTGGTTATCATTAAGCTTTAGCACTGGATTATACGTTACCCTTTTGCCGGGGACCTCAAAGACCAGAAGTTCACTTTTAGTTACATTATATCGCAGTCCATGGGCCGCCGCATACCTCTCACAAACTCTGAGCATCTCTCTGATTGAGCCAGCCGTTGGGGCCAGCAACACCATGTCATCTGCATAATTCAGATTATTTATGCTAACACCATCTATTTTGCATCCGACGGGCATGTTGCTGAGCTCAACAATTAGCTCATTTATGTACAGATTGAAGAGTTTCGGTGAAGTTAGACCACCCTGTCTAACCCCACACTCCAACCTGTACTGGTCAGAGAGAGCATCACCCCATCGAATTTGATTCAGTTGATGCGAGTACCAGTACCGGAACAGTTTCACTATCTCCTGTGGTACTCCCTCTCCCCTGAGCCTATCCCAGAGGACATCATACGACACAAGATCGAATGCCTTGGAAAGATCAAGGAAGCAGGCGTACACAGGAGTATTTCTATCCTTGTAGTATTGGACGGTCTCCTTCAGACACAATATGGCGCTCTCTGTAGAAAGTCCGGGCCGGAAACCGAACTGTGCGTCATGTAGTTTAAGCCAATTGTCTAGCAGTTTATCGAGCAGACCGTCCAACACCTTGGCCATCACAGTAGCCAAGGATATGGGTCTATAGTTCGCCTTGTCTGATATATCGCCAGTCTTATTTTTAACGATAGGCACTACGGTTGTTCGAAGCATCTCAGTAGGTAAATACGAGTGATTGATGCATAATGAGTAGAACAACGCGAGCACTCTAGGGAGATGCACCCCGGCATATCGAAGGTGTTCGATGCTGAGACCGTCATGACCGGGTGACTTACCCCCAGCCATTTTTGAGATCATTTCAGCCACTTGTTTGGCTGAGAAACGAATTGGCTCATAGTCAGGACTCGTCTCAGCATCGATCACCCTCTCAACCTGCCCTAGCGAGGAACTAACTGTAAAACGTTCTTTGAACATATGGGCTATATCTTTCGGCGAGCTACATTCCCCGACACTCACTGGCAGCTTCGGTCTAACATTCAGTTTATTGGTTGCCTTCCAGAACTGATGAAAATTCTTTGCCTCCCTATGAGAGGCTAAGATATCCATTTTAATTTGTTCCTGATTATTTTGGCACCATTTCAATCTGCTACGAAAGATTTTTTGGCTAAGTTTCATATCATCCCATAATCTGCCAGACTTTGGTTTATTATGAAGCAACCATATTTGGTATTTAGACCGAGCCTCCCTGTGAGCTTCACGAACATGTTTGTTCCAGCCTGCCACTCGCCTCCCCCCATGAAATGGCTTGTTGTCCCAGGCCTGCACAGCTGACACTGACAAAATATTCACAATATGGTCATACATACGATCTAACTCCTGTCTATGGTTATCATCCCTACACATTACATCAGCACACACCCGAAACAATTGAGGAAAATGTACATTTCTTAAGTCACTATTACATAAGTCTCGATATCTGTTGATTTCATTGCTGTTTCTTTGATGCCATGCAACTTTGTTATATGGCTTATTTTTAACTAGACATTTTGTCGCAACACGACTTAAGTCGCAATCAATAATTAACGGGAGATGGTCTGACCAATAGATATCATGACCCACAAAAACATCTTTAATACAACTGAACGCTGATTTGGTGACTACACAATGGTCTAGCCATCTTTGGCTGCCATTTATGTCACTCAAATATGTGTATGTATTAGAGTTAATCCCTAACAATTCAACATATGCACATACCCATTCGTGATCATCGCAGTGCCTAGATAGCTCAGTCCAAAAAGGCTGATAAGGGTGTGAGTTATAATCCCCCAAAACAAACATAGCTTCTGAGTCACTGTCTTCTAAAATAGCACATATTTCGCTCAAACAATCTGTATATTCAACAAGATTTTCCGCCTTGTCTGTCGGCATATAGACACAAAATATTACAAAACAACGGTTATCACTAAAAGTGCCCTTTATCGCTGTTAACCTATTACTGTTACAGTTAATAATACTCACAGTATTAAAGAGTCCCTTACGCCATAATATTGCTACGCCACCATAGGGACGTCCCTTTAAAATGCCATCAGATATATCAACAGCCGACTTACCCGTACATTCAAAATTAGCATCTATTGTATTAAGCAGGGGTAGATCGTAAGGGAGGAGCCACGTCTCCTGAAGTGCTACAATATCCGCTAACCTACAAATATCCCTGACACTTTCCATCGATCTTTTTAAAGACTTACAATTAAAAGTTATAAGTCTATTTACACACAGGCTGTCATTAGTACCCATTATCTTTGTTTTTGAATATTACCCGTCCCTGAGTTGTCTGTTTTACTTTTAAACTGTATAAACTGTCTAAAAAGTATACCTTCCGGCCAGAACGACTCATTCAAAAACAAAGACAATTTGCATTTATCAACGAGAAAATGTTTTGCATTATTTTTGTTAGAGGTTAAAGTAAATTTATAACTGAAAATAAAACGAGGCGCTTTTCTATATAAAATTAGGACGACAAAGGAGCTGTATGCCTGATAGTAAAATTAGGTATTGTAAAACCTATGTAAAGTGATTCGAATTTATGCTTGACTTGTTTTTACAAACAAGCCTCGTGTTTTTATACTTTGACTTCCTTTCCCTTAAAGACCAGATGCGAAGAAAGCATCATAGTATCAGTATTTATAGACGCAACAGTACTAATACTGCGACTGTGTCATCTCACATCGTTCTCATTCATGGGTAATTACATAGTTCAGCTGTGCTACCTTTTTAGGAGAAGTGATTTGAAATGTAGGAATTGCTGAATTCAATATTCGATTTATTAAAACCGGTCGTTAGCAGTAAGTTGAATGTAATATAAATATAAAATTGCCTGATTCACAAATACCTATATGTAATTATGTACCTATGTAGGTTTGTCTTATAATAAAACTAGAGGATGTCCGCGGTTACACCCGCGTTATTTAAGGCTACTACTCCGCTACCGACGCTCATAGCACGATGTTATATAGCCTATAGCCTTCCGTGATAAATGGGCTATCTAACACTGCAAGAAATTTTCAAATCGGACCAGTAGTTCCTGAGATTAGCGCGTTCAACCAAACAAACAAACTCTTCAGCTTTATATTAATGTATAAGATAAGATGTTACTTCACGATGCCACCAAAATTCATAAAATTCTTGGAAACACGCTTTTCTTTGAGTGGAACTATAAAGTAGCCATAACTCTTTTTAAAAGAAGATGTAAATCCTATACTCATTAGCGCCCAGATCGAAGAAGATGGGTATGCATGTATGACATCGATAGTCAATAATCTTAATATGGCTATATCAGCTTAATAGCTGTATAGGTGCCGGCTGGCCTGAGCTCTCCATAATTCTGGATTCACCACTATACTACTTCTAAATTTAATTCGACATCCTCAGAGCCACAACATACACGTTTCACACATAGACCATAGCGGCACAAATCTCGCTATAAAAAGCAGATAATCATACTATTTCAATGTAAACGATGGATGTACGTATAGTATTATTGTTATTTACGTAATGCGGCCAGGTGGGGCTATGTAATATTACTGATAAATCCGTAGAGGACATTTCGCGCCACTATAAGCCATTACGACTACACCATCGTACCCCTACGGTAAGGAAACGATGGCACTATATGGGAAGCCTTACGATATAATAGAAGCATTACTTTACTGCCTCCGTGGTCCAGTGGATAGCGTATGCGACTGCTGATCGGAGGTCCCGGGTTCGATTCCCGGGTTGGGCAAAAGTGTTACTCGGTTTTTCCGAATTCTCAGTAGCAGCTCGGAGTTTGGTGATGTGCCCGGTAACGGTAATAGGCTCGCCCCCTGTTACGTGGGACCTAAAAATTCATGGCGAAATGTGGGTGTAATATTACACTTCTGCCTACCCCTTCGGGGATACAGGCGTGAGTCAAAAAAAAATACAGCATTACTTTTTGGAATTATGTTAGTTTGTCGATTTTTGTGTAGTGAATATTTGGTTTACTTGTTGCTTTCAGCATTTACCAAGACACCCAAATGTAACTTCTGTGTAGCGTGAGTCATTCGGAACGACAGCATTAGCCGCTTACAAGCAGCAAGCCGTAGTTAGTTTGCGGTCTTATTTTTAGTATTTATACAGGAATTATTCTAAACTGCTCGAATTTACACAGATATCCACTGTAAAACACGATCAAATCAACAACATTATTTTATTATCAGATATGTTTTTTACAGTTGTATATAACCTCTATGGGGCTTTTTGGGCCATTTCGATCAAAACTCTATACACAGAAAAGTCGAACAGCAAATTGCAAATAACGCTTCTCGCCCGAGCAATGAATGAAACGCGACTTACAATCGGCATCCGATCTCGACCGTCATTAAACTTCCTTGCATAATTTTGCATCCAGTTTCACCGGTGCCACAATCTATGGCAATAATGAGAGAACATTATACACTTACTAGGAACGACGACTGCACATAACGAGCGCAATGAAAGTTTGCAAAGGAATTGCACTGCTGCAAACTTTCAGAGAAATGCAACTTTTGATAAATATCTAGACTATTTACCATGGTGGTGACTTTATGCAACTTTGTTTTAACGCGACATTTTAACATGACATCTATTTGTCATTGTAAATTAATGTGTTTTATAAATCATCCTCCTAGCGTTATTCCAAGCTAGGGTCCGCTTATTAGACTAACCGGATTTAACTAAATATTAGCTTTAACATAGAGCGACTGCCTTTACCCCGGTTTAGACTAGTGTCAATTTATTTAGAGGTACTGCCTTCCTATAACGACTGTCAAAGATCTTCATGACAACCGGGACCGATGGCTTAAAGTGCTCTGCGAGGCCACGGGGCAAGAGGTGATTAACAATTTAATACGCATAGGAGTCCAGGTCCAGTCCGGTCTATGTGGAGAGCCTTGGGGGAAGCCTTTGTCCAGCAGTGGATGTCTTTTGGCTGATATAATGAGGAATCCGAAAAGTCCCGCTACCCTCCCCTCTGCATCTGTTGATGTCTTCACTAGGCTGTCGCCGCTTTAAAGTATTTTATAAATATGTTTCTTTTAAAAGTACATGTAGCTGTGTTAAGTAACAAAGCTTGTTTTCTTTGTAGCAGATGTCAAAAGTAGATGTAAGTACAGGAGCGTTTGAAGACAAAGTCAACTTAAACAACAAGTTTCCAAGTTAACAATCTAAGGATTGTACACTACATTGTTTTTCTTTTATCTTAAGAGGGCAGCTGAGCAGTTGAACGATGTTTGTAAATAGATTCTTGACATTATTAATGTAGAAAACACTTGAAGAACTATGTAGCTATTGTTTACAATTTAGCCTTGATATTTATTGATTCATTTGGTGTATGTACATATCTGACGGAACATGCGTCGCGTATTATCGGTCACGTAACTTCAAAACAGACAAATATATATTAAAACATTTAACCTTTCACATCGATGATGCGTTAGTGCGTCGAGCGTACAGCGTCTGTTCCGTTTCCGTCAACGCATTGTCGGTCGACGTCGCGCGCGCCGCGTACGTGGCAGGTCTAATTTGAAGGAATATACGCGACCGATGAACATACGCTCGACGCATTTTCCGACAGATATGTACCGACCCAATTGGCGGAATAGACGCGACCGATGATACGCTCGACGCATTTTCCGTCAGATATGTACCGACCCGATAGGTGCATAGGGTTCCCACCAAGAACTTAGGGTCCCAAGCCAACCTCACCTGCAAGTGGTGCACCTGCCGATCAACAGACGAGGCTCTGGCAAACAAAATATCCCGTTAAGCGGCAATAGGCTCGCCACCTATTACGTGGGATCAAAACACTGGCGAAAAGGGGGCGTTTAATATGCCTCTGCCTACTCCATCGGGGAAACAGGCGTGAGTCTATGTATGTATGTATGTACCGAACCCAACTTGGGATATCTTTACTTATTAAAGCAGCACTTCAACTTAAATTCTGAATTATAATTTTCTATAGAACTATTTCGTTGCAAGGTATTTTTAATGTCACTATTCTCTGAAGTTATGCGTAAATTTAGAAACGTAATAATTCTTTAAAACAGTAGGTAATACTGTTCTCAGTTGGATTGTGGCGAAGCATGCTACCCACGACTCATGAGGCCTCGTCGCTACGGATCGTCAACAGACACCGCGGTGGTTTTAGTGAGTAGGCTCCGAAAAACAAGGAGTGACATAAAGCCTTCAAGGCGGTCGATAACTCCATGATCTGGGTTTCCATCGTGAAGAAAAAAGGCAACATTATATTTGATCCGATATTAAACTAATGCATGAAATTAGTTTGTTTATCAGATACGCAGACACAAATCAGCTGACTAAATCAACGAATTAATTTATGATAAAAAACATACAGTACACGCATGCAAAAGAAATCCTGCGAAATTTATGATTATAAGATTCTAGACAGAATTTTTGTAACTCAGAAGATATTTATGTTACAATATTTTTAGTAAGTGCCGAATGAGTAGGACTGGAAATAAAACTTTTGTGACGAAATTCGTATTTTGAGAGTTTTATGTACACGAAACTAGCCAATGTTTTATTTTGAATATACTTTGAATATTTTGAGTTCGATGTGAAGTATTTTCTTATAATAAGATGTTTAAATCACTGTTGAACTGGGTATGTTATATATATGTTCAATACGCGAATGTTACAAATAAATATTTAAATTAATGCTGCTATGTTTTCGTCATACTAAATTAAATTGTGACAAAGTACAGCTTTTGAATCATATTTTCTCGTCGGAAAACCACCTCGAAATTCATAGCGCAGTTTTAATATAATATACATACATACATACATAGACTCACGCCTGTTTCCCAGCAGGAGTCGGCAGAGGCATATTAAACGCCCACTTTTCGCCAGTGTTTTGATCCCACGTAATAGGTGGCGAGCCTATTGCTGCTTATCGGGATATTTTGTTTGCCAGAGCCTCGTCCGTTGATCGGCAGATGCACCACTTGCAGGTGAGGTTGGCTTGGGACCCTAAGTTCTTGGTGGGAACCCTATGCATCTATATAATAAATTAAATAATCCAGCAGTTCGTCGATTTTATCAAGGAAATAGTCTCAATAATATCTATAACAGTGACTGCTTCTATTTTCTCTTCTAAGAAAACAAATATCCATCAATGCCTATAACATTTACTGTAGAACTCTGTCGGTATATAACATCGCTACAAAGGCCAAAAGCCATCGCAGTGATGTACGCCCAAAGCACTATCGCCGTAATACCTGAGATTATAATGTAAGGCAGTGCGAAATGGCTTTGCCAAGTGAAAACGGTAGATATATCCGGCGAAGATTGTGCCCGGCACAAAGTTATTGTGTATTGGTAACTTGGCTCTACTCGAGCCGGATATTGTGTGAGACACTGTCAAAGCTTTGAGCCAAGTGATTAGGTGATTATACTCATATCTTGTTTAAGGTGGTTCTACAGTGTGCGTGCGCTAAGCCTCGGGATTCAATGGATATACTGTCTCAGTTTTAATCTCTGTTTTTGTTTGCTATAATTGAATATCGCCGCAATTACTTTAAATTTTAAGAGGATATACGGTGACTAATGGGCATGCCGTTTCCTTAGTTTTATGAATGATTTGTGAGACCAAATGAAAATCATTTGAGTCATAAAGGTGAGTAAATTTTAATATAATGTTATAAACACCTCTTAAATTGCGTTCAGTTGTCTGTTCCGATTCCATTAATGGCTGAGCAGACGACATGGATTATTCCTAGCCTTCAATAAACTAAAATATCAATAATGAAAAACAATAGGTAAGTAATAGTCATTGAAATTTTAAGTAGAATTGTTGTTGTTGTGGATCTAAGGCACCCCGCTGGTGCAGAGGGCCCCAACAAGTTTTCTGAAAGCCGGCCGGTCCCGCGCGATTCTTCGAGCGTCTTCCCATTTGAGTTCTTCCTTTCTGAACTCCTTGTCCACCGATCTCCTCCACGTGTGTACTGGCCGTCCGCGTCTTCGCCTACCCTCTGGTTGCCACTCAAAGGCGATTTCAGCAGCATTACCATCTTCCCTACGGAGAGTGTGGCCAATCCACTTCCATTTCCGCTGGGCAATTTCTTGCAAAATTGGAGTTTGATGGCATATATACCACAACTCTTTATTCGAGATGGTTTTAGGCCAGAAGATACGAAGGATGGATCGTAGTAGAGTTAATATTTATAAAATAATATGGCGAGGCGCGCAAAAGCAACGAAGCAAATAGCGACTTTCAACTCTTTGTAGTATAAACCCATACAAAATATGGTTGCGATAAGCTTCAAACGAAAAATAAAACACGAACAGACAGACATATGTAGGCGTGTGTTGTAGATATGATGATAAAACCGTCTCGCGGCCATGTCACGCCAAATCCCTTTTTCCGACACAAAGCCTTTGCGATGCTTTTTTTTAAAAAAATACATTTTGTATACTTGGCTTTTGTTTCCAATGAAATCACGGTTGTTTTATTTGGGACGCCTTTGTGTGTTTTAACTATTGGTTGGCCTAAGGTAATGTATATGCTTAGCTTTAGAAGCGAATGTTTATTTTACTAAATCCGTTTATAGTTGTAATCGTTTTAGAATTATAAGATAAATTAAGGCTAATAATGAAAAAATCTGTCAAATGAATAATCTCTACAAATGCTGTCATGCTAGTTATTAGCAACAAAATTATGCTAGCTGTACCTACACTACTCATCATAAAACAATTTGGTTTAATAGTATGTCACTGTGTATAACGGCTGACATCAAAATGTTCATTTAATACCAAATACAATAATTAATCCACAAGTAACTCTGGCATAGAAACGTATTGTTTAGTATCGCAAACAAAGCGCGCTGTTGAAAAATTCACACAAAAAGCTGCGGCGCGGCTGTATTCATGAAAAATTCCTTCGATTTTCTCCTATAATTTGTCACTTAATACAGTGACAAGGCCAAAGGAACTTCGCGAGGGGATCACGAGAAACATTATGAATAATTAAGTGCATGGAGCAACTTTTTTATGCGGGCACACCTCCATAAGTATAGGTCATTTTTCACGCGCCAACTGGAGCTACATGGAAACTCACTTTCCGATTTCTTAAGATGTTTCGCGGGATGTTGCTTTTGTTACTGCTTTGTGATTCTACCTTCAGTATGCGTGGTAATACGGCTTTTAGACACACGAAACGAAAAAGGATTTCGAGTTTAACATTACTGTTCTAAGGTGCTTGTATTTATAGGTACTCGGATATCTTAAAAGTAAATAAAAATACAAATAGAAACATGTAACGGACATCAACAGAAATAAATTTGTTTCCCATTCGTGAATTAAATATGCTATGATTCTATCGTCAACTTGGAAAGGGCAAAGTACATTATAGATTCCAAAAATACATTGCCTAAACGTCTTAAAAACGATAAGTTATTAAAGAAGTTGTTGAGATTCGGGGTGGGTTCGACCGTTTAATATTTTACCTAAGTTTTGCCACGAGTAGGCTTCACTTTGCTCTTCAGTGTTCGTTGTACCCTTCACTTATTTATTCATTCTGTTTTGACGGCTCGTCAAACTTTTGTTTTTCTTATTGATGACAGCCTGTTTCGTTGAGCGTTCGCTGCCGCCATATTTAATCATTTTTGTTTCATTCGTTGTGACGGTAACGACTGTAATTTTGTTGAAATTAAGGCTACGGGTATCATCATCGTCATTATTTTAGCGCTGTCTCGGTTGCATTCCAAGACCTTCATCTTAGGCTTTGGAGTCCGCTTTATGGACTACAGGTGATTGAATGACATGGCATAAAGAAGTAAAATTGTTAACACTGGGAAGATCTAGGAAGGTACCTTTTTTGCCATGAATTTTTAGGTCCCACGTAATAGGGGGCGAGCCTATTGCCGATACCGTGCACATCACCAGACTCCGTGCTGCTACTGAGAATTTAGAAAACCCAGTAACACTTTTGCCCGACCCGGGAATCGAACCTGGGACCTCCGATCAGCAGTCGCATACGCTATCCACTGGACCACGGAGGCAGGAAGGAAGGTGTCTATGACAAAATAAATACTTGTATATCGTTTCTTGTACAAAATTCGGTAGTACGTAGGTAGCAATTAATACTGAAGCATATGCTTCAGTATTAATATCGGCAACAATATGTAGTCCTAGTAGTCAGCATTCACATATGGCAACGCTTTGAGTGATCCACAAACTGTTGTTTTGCGCATGGGTGTTCCTTGTGTCTGTCGGTATTATGTTAATAAAGTCCCACATGATACAGAATTTGTTGTTATTTTTAACGGAAATTATTGTCCAAGAACTATTTGCAAAATCAAAACTGTATGAGATTGTAAATATGTGTGCCAATACAAATTTGAAAGCTATTCATAATGATTCTAACATCTACATAAGGCTATTGAAAAAGATAGTGTAAAATTAAAACACAAAGTAATGTTTCATTAGGAAATTTTACATAAGTACCAAAATTGACAACAAAATCGTAGCTTGTAGCAATAACAACAAAATAGTCGAAACTCTCTCTGAGTTACCAACGAGGCCCACTAATGGCTGTACTAAAACTTTCGGTATTAGTGTAAAACTATTTCAAAATAAACCCGTTAGCCAAGTTGGAAAACGCATCCATTACAAAATTATCGGACGCCGATTAATAATTATTAACTAGTAGCACCATTGTCGACAACTTTTGAACTTGAATTAACATTGGAAATGGCTGACGTGATTTATGAGTTGATGGATGTTTACGTATTTTCATTGATTTGACTTAAATGTAAATACATCTAAGGAGACGGGTTTCGCTCGCTGTTGTTGGATTTAAAAGTTTGCAGTCACAGTTTTAATTAATCTATCAAAAAATTGCGCCGCAATTGCAATATAGAGTACCAAGTTGAATTTAAGGCGCTATACCTAGTCAAAATAGGCTTCACAAAACAGTTTTTTAGCCAAATGTATACATGTTAGAGCAGCTAAAAAAATATATGTTAATCTTGATCATATTTATGGGGGGACCATTGTGTTCAAAACACGTTTTCGGTAAATTTTCTCGATAAAAAAAACCATAAAATAACCATTTAAATTGAAATTGTAGCAATTGTAACTGTATTATTTATAAACAAATCTTGATAACATTAATAACAGTGATGTAATATATAATAATAAAGGGAACTGTTGTTTTTATTTATCGATTGGAATAAGATATTTGTAAGGATTAATGTATTTAATGATAAATAACTCGTTCTGAACGTCCCGTCGTCGTCGCGCTTCTCTTTCTTATATATACAATCCGACAGTGACAGCAACAGCTGAACTCAGTAGCTGTACACGGCGCCTTAACATTTAATTTTGTGATTAGTCCAATGTGTCTTGTAGGTGGCAATCTCCGAACGACTCGAGCCCCATGTTGGGCGCCAATGTCACAGTGTGTTACTAACTCTAACTGCGGTATATATGCGGTCACTTTGGGCATCCATCGCGTCTGCGATGACGATTGAAATTGTTATGCCTGTTTTTGTATGTAGTGTCCAAAATATTTGATTAACAGTCGCAAAATGTCTTTGAGGTGATCATGCTGCGTCACAATTTTTTTTTGTGATAACTATACTACTGACTATGACTGCAAGCGAATGTTAAGTCAATATTCTCAGTCGACGAATCGCTGGATTTATAATTATAGTCTATTAAATTACATGCGCTAAAACATTGGCAAATTACTTCTAAATCTTATAAAAAGAAAGTATAGAACCAAGTGGCGTTCTATTGTCTCTGTCTACCCCGACGGACAAAAGGCGTGAGTATACATATGTATGCTTATTTGTGTGATAAAAAACAGTTGAAATTGCCATAACAAATACTGAACTACACACGTTGACTACTTACTCAAGTCGTAAAGGTTGTTATCGCAGTTTGTCTTGTGATCATTTCGCTTCGCGCTCGACTTTAATAACCTCCTCAGACATACCGTATTCTTTTCTCTAATAAATAAACTAAGTGGTTTTGATATTGAAGCAAAGAAAACAATAACAGTAAATGGCAATTTCATTATTCATCATACAAATGTACAAATAGTACGTTAAATTACATTTGAGTTAGATGACATACCAAAAAGGATAATATTCAGGTAAGATAAGACGTTTCAGTCGTAAGCGAAAGCGATGAGTGCAAACTTACAGTTTGACATCAAAGTCGGTGAATGTTCTAATGTTGGGAATGAGATTAAATTGAAACTGCATAAATGTTTGCATTCAAAGGGAGCTTATGTATCTATGATAGAGGGGAGGTGCTTTTGAAATTGCTCTTATGTCGTAATGCTTTTGGCTTCCTTGCCTTATATGATTATATGCTTTGACTGTATGTGGGTTCAATATTTACTTGTAATTAAAATGTGTAGACGATATAGTTCGTATATATGACGTAACTTCTTGCTGTTAATAATTATGCTTGCAATATGTAGGTATACCTAATAACGTATGCTGTTTATGCTCCGCTTGCAAATGTACCGACAATATTTAAACTTTATTAATTTATTTTATGTAAATGTGTATTACGACAATAATTCACGTTTGCGGATGAACCTGGGTTCAGCCAATGGAAGACGGAACAATATATATTTATTTATTTATCTGGATAAACAATTAAATATGTATTGTTCCACGTTGTTTACGAACACATCTGCATAAATGTAAAATAAATATTTTTTTGTTGATTATATATTAGTTGATTCAATAATCAGGAGTGAGTTATTGTCCTCAAGTATGATGTGCGATCCTTCTTTCAATGACACATGAAATACATGATAGAAAGGATTTTTAACAACATGCAAAAACTAACTTAGTCTTTAAATACTAAGAAATATATACAGAACATACAAAACAGAGAAGAAAATAATTTAAAATACACATAATAAAATTTATTTCCCAATATTTATTTGGCAATGTTTAACACGTTAATTTTTGAATTAATGAACATCAACGTTGTCAGACTACTGACCTAAAACCTCCCCAAACCGTTGTTCTATAACTCTATAACAAATACGTATAGCATGAACAGAACCGTACGTAAATTAATCATATGTACGGAGTTGATCCAAACACGAGTCGGGACACCGGTATCTCATTTCCGTAGTACTGTGTGCGACGCCGCGAGCGACTTCCGTGACCCGACTCTGTTGAGACGGAATGTTCGAGAAAAATTACATACAAGACTTGAGGCTTGTTCTGTTCACGAGTTTGCTTAGGAGTTATTACACTTATTATGGGTGTTTTAGCCGCCCATAAAATATGTGTTATCCTCGATGTACTTATGAAGTAATGAATAGGACGCGTTTAAATTAGGGACGTCTTGTATTGTTTAAGATTTTTACAAGCATATACAAATGGTTTGTAGATACCAGTTTGTGTTTATATTTGTCGAAACACTTGCTAAGGAACTTAGCAAGGGTTTGAGTGGACTGAGTCGTTATATAAATGTGTTACAATGCCCACGGTTTTGGGTAGAAATAAAAGACCATCATGTATTTTCAGAGATTCCTACAGTGTAATAAAAAGTATTTTTAAATTTGTAGCTATCCGAACTGATTGCATGTAATGTTTTTGAATTATTGCATAACATTAGAAAATTTAAACTCTACAAAAACAGCTACTCTATTTATTCTTTGTTAGTCGATCTATGTGACAGTTTCAGTTGCGTATTGTCGGTATCATTTCTGAGCCATGACGACACAACACGACGTATTCCGACGTTTCGCTCTAGTTGTCTCATTTGAAACGTTAAATGACAACTGTGTTGCGTGTCGCGCGCACTACAGACGACAAGTGACGTTCATAATACCGTGATCAATATAAAAACAAATGAAATTAATATTTTCTTAAATATATTGAGTGTCAAAAGCAGTAAGTTGTTTCTAATATATTCTCAAATTATGTACTCGTATTTATGTGGTGCGATGCGGTTACTTAAGAATTTCATCAGTATCTGTAAAATAAGGAACATGTAGGAGTATAAAATTCTCAGAAAATATTTAAGTTTTGGCTATCATTAAAATTTAAGTGGTGTACCTAAGTAACTTAAAGTCTATGCATGTACGCAAATTGGTAGTCAAAATTTCAAATTATACAAGAAACGTATGCAGTAATATAGCTTTTACGAAGAGGCGGTGAACGAGCAGACGGATCGCCTGATGGTAAGCAATTACCGCCCACCCATGGACACAAGCATCATCACGGGAGTCACGAGTGCGTTGCCGCCCCTTGGGGTTGGGAAAGGGGATAGGATGAGGAGTGGGATGAGGGAGAAGGAATAGGGGATAGGGCCTCCGGCACTCTCACTCACCGAACAAAACGCCACAGTTTAGGTACTGTTACTTTACGTCGATTTTCTGTAAGAGGGTAGTACTTCCCCGGTCGAGTCGGCCCATTCATGCTGAAATCAGCAAGGCTCTACTACCGTTAAAATCCATACCGTAGTACTTTTTGTTGAGCAACTTTTCAGAATGTTAGAGCACAACATTCTATAATAAAACAATCGAGACAACTCCGTAGATTGTAAATAAATGTTATTGATTGTTGCCGTGTTTCTAAAAGTAGCAGCAAAAAGTTACTGTGGTTTGCATGCACCATTAAATAACTTTCAAAAAATCCAGCGAATGTTCAATCAAATCAATGTAAGCCAGGATCCGTGTAACGCACACATGCACATATGTGAAAGTGTAAACCTTCAGATTATTACCAACAGCGTAACCGAAACCGCGTGGCTTCGGTTTTATTTAATTAAAACTGTACTCTCTCCCACGAGTTTTAATGAACTTAAAAAATACACATTAATTAAGGCACTGTAAAATATTTTTTATCATGGCGTCGCTTTTTTGCGAATAATTATTGATCTTAAATTTTAATGGGTGCTCATCTATCCCATTAATTACGGATCAATTTCGTCAAGTATCAATTTAGGACCTCTTAGCCGTAATATAATTTTATGAATAACTTCAGTTTATGACTTCTTACCGGCGGCCCTAGCGAGGTGCGCAGTTTTATAAATTTCTTAAATCTGTAGGCAAAATGTCTAGTACTCTAGATTACCTAGTGATATTACTGATTAGTTATATTAGTGTTGAAATACCTGTACTTGTATACTGCAACATCATCTAGAGTATTTAATTATGTGCAAAGATATCCGTCGTCCATTCAGTAACAAGATTAAGTGATACCCGCAGTTTGTTTCCCCAGTGTATTCGTTGGTTTAGTTTGACTCGACGCTTCCAAATATTACTGCTGAATAAGGTTACATTCAACCTCTACTTAATGCCCTTTGGCAAAGGTGTACGTTTTGAACAAATTACTTAAAGGTTAACTAGTCTAAATATAATAAAGCCAAATATAACTGACTCATCACGAAAGCTCTCCAATTCTATACACAATCTCAAAATTTGGGACCAATTTTTGCTCGTCTGAGTAGGTTTAAGTTATTAAAGGGATTTGTGAAAGTCATTCTTTCTTGCGGTGAACGAGTGCACGTCTATTATCCTGAGAAATGAAAGGATTATTTAGTTTATCTCTGGCAGAAATCGCAATTTATACCAGTATAAATGTTGTTGACTTTTTATTGTTCCTGACTACAAAATTGATTTCACGGTACCTTTAATGACATATGGATAAACTCTGACTTTAGAAAAGTATTGGTAACAGATCCTTATTACTATTAACCAGCACAATTAAATGTAAAGTAATAAACATCAGAACACTTTTGATGATAATAATCACTATTTGTCGCAAAACAGTGTACAGCGGCTAAAACTATCACACAAGACCATTAACTATGCGGACTAGAACAGTACTATCAACCGCAGACTAAAATAATTCATAGAATACAAAACAGCCAACCGTAAACAACTTAAGTGCGGTAAGCCAAGGCTTGGCTAGGTAACGCCTAAGTACTAAGTACTGGCAGTTAGAAAGTAGGCCAAGTTCCAACTTGGCGCCTGTATCAAATGACTTAGGTGCTTGGAACTGGCAGACGAAGGCAATCTCCACGCCTAAATGTTCACCCGATAGTTCAAGGGGCGACAACGAAATGGAGCCAGGTCTGAAGACTCAAGTTTAGAGCCTAGTTTTAATTTGGCTTTGTCTGTATTCGGATGGATCGTCTTGCATCAGTTTTTAGTTCCGGATTATGTTCACAGTTATCAACAAAAATGCTTTACGAGAAGAATCCAAAAGTTATTTTATGACTGCATTGGGTTCCAAACGACATTGCGTTATTTAACTTTACTCGTTGGATCACCCACATTTGGTCTTGCAGAAATTCTCGGATCGGATAACTTTTCCTTATGCGGACTATGGTGTCTTTATTCTTCTATTTATAAACAAGCTAAATAAACCTTATTACAAAACAAGAGCTAACTTTAGCACCAAATTATTCATTCATTAAATCTAAAACTCCAATAAGTCTCGCCAAGCCTATGTCTTTGTATTCATTTTGAAAGCCACCAACAGAACACATTTCTATGAAGTGAATAGATAGATTTTTGTATGTACCTAGTTCCATTAGTCCATCTTGCCGTGTCCATAGACCTTGCTACTCGATATAGATAGATACTAGATAGCATAGTGGCTGCATGCTCCACCACACACTAGAACCCATCTCACTAATGCCCAAGTTTGTCATTCACTTCGACCTGTCCGTTTGCATTCAAAGAGCAGCCCAGCTCTATGATTATCGAGCCGTAGTAAATGCTGTAGATCGACTACACATGTCCACCTCTGCATTTGTGTAACCACTTTACATATATAGCGTCGAAACTGCTTGCTTCATGAGTGAATTTGATTTGATGGCCTTAGTAATATTTCATTTAGTTTCAACCGTCTTAATACACAATGCTACTTTTATGGATTCTAACTACCTTAGCGCGATTATACCTAGTTTTTCTATTGCTTAATATTACGTTACAAATATAAAAGTGAAATAAGACAATACACTATTGGGGGCGTAATAGATGTAAGTTTTTCAGTTAGTTCAGCTATCAGTTACACCATTCGACATGTGTATTCAACATACATACAACGCAAATGAATAAATTGTTAAAATAACGAATCGCTTGTTATGAAATATAAAGTGAAGACAGCTGCGAGAGGACAGTGAGATTGATGGAGTCCAGCGGCGGACCCACGGCTCACCAGATAATTGATATTCAGTAAATATTGGCGGATAAAATAAACTGAAAATTGAGTTTCCAAAACCGGCCTAAATTAATTTGCAACTTCATAACAGCCTCGTGTCGACGTAAAATTTTTATTAAAGGCAAATCCCGCCGCTTTTTATCAGCCTTTGTATATAGATATAGTATTGGCTACAAAATTCACTTTAACGTTTTATGTTTATTACAAAATAAAAGGATTACCATAGGTTTGATTAATTGTGAACAAATTGTGCTCTACGGCAATTCGTTTAAACATTGTTTAATTAATTAAACTAGTGATACGACATCTTGGTAATCTTTTTGTTTTCATATTACATTGTACACCCCTGATTAATAAAGCAAACTAGGTTAATTAAAAATGTAATACTTCGTTACGCGCCAATACCGAGGCTCTGTCGCTGACTTAGTTTTACAAAACCTACAACTCTATGAAATACCTTGAGCACCCTTTCTGCAACTTCAGAACGTACCTGTAAATTAAAATAAAACAAACATTAACGATATACTCTAACACAAACAATTCTTTGGACGATAATGTCTGTAGTACGTAGGTAGTCTCATTGATATGTCGGCGTAGTTGTAATTATACCACTCTTTACTTTAATCGTTCTTGTACGACCGTCAATTAAATGCCTTTGGTCCGTAAAATTTAAAAAGCTTATCATCATGCGTACGACTCTTTACAATAAAAAATGTTGAATAATTTTACAATGTTTGTGCAAGAAAAAGCTGTTACAATGCAAATTTGGCAATTTTCCAGTTTCATGGGAGTATAATGTGGGTAACTTTTTAATGAGTGGCCGCCGTATAATGTCACGTCAGAAACCATTCATTTAGAATGTAAGAAAGGAAGCATAACGCTGAAATGTTTTACTTGTACGATCACGCGATGAAATGAATTGGAAACAGCTATCTGATTTATGTAACGGCACATTTATGCGAATAAATATGAATTAGGGCAACTACATTATGCCGTTTGGAGGCGCCGCTGCATAGTAGGAACATAACGTTAGCTCTGACAGTATATTTAAAACTTAACGTCCAGATGGCTTGAAATACTGTTGAATTATTTACCATACCAGGTGAAAATAAGTTCCATTTTATATTAACATAGTGTCTTGAATGTCCTAGAAAAGTTTATATAACCTGCGTTTGTTCCACTGAGAAGTATTTCTGATCGGATCAGACAAACTTTTGTAAATTAATCTGATACTATGAATCTACATGCCGCTAAATCTGAATAAGACGAAATAATTGGAATATAGAGTCTTTAAAATAAGGTTCTTTATAGTCAGAACAAATATATGTGTAACCATGAAATGTGTTTCGAGTGTTACCTTTTTAAAATATCGATGCCATTATGCCATAGTATTATAAATATGAAAAAATTTAAGGCACAAAGAAAAATAGCAGTTAAGCATTATATTTGCAGATTTACCATATTTTATTTTTCAATAATAGCCGAGGCATCGTTTTACAAAAGTGCATGGGGCGATAGGTTTCCGATATGAAAGCTTTGTTTGTAAAACTTTAAATAAAATCATGAAAATTTGTATATCGCCGAGCAATTAGTATCTCTACTCGGTTCACGTTGTTATATTCGAAATAAACCGTAAATTATTTATTTTTCGCTTCAGTTCCAATAGCGCAGTCCATTTAAATGCAGCATGGAACATGATATATTAAAATTTCATAGCCACATGCTCTCTGGGTAACCGACACTGTCGATTGTTTTTTCGTAACTACAATTTGTGAATTTTATTTTCTCTAAACGTTCAGGGACTGTTTTAATTAAAATTTGGGACGATTTTATGAACTAGAAATTTAATTATGGAATCTTTGAGCCACCTTTTTAAGTGTATCGACAGTAAATTTGTGCGGTTGTTAATTTTATTAAGTGCTGTAGGAAATATTAATTACAAAACGGAGTCACTGTGGCAAGCCTTTATTGAAAGTCTTTATAGCCTTTTGAGTCTCACAAACTCCGACTTTCAGTACTACGAAGACGAAGTTTATTTAACATTGCCGTGTTATTTACGTACTTATTTACATTTATATTAGCTTGCCATTACTGCTACATGTATGTTTGTGGAATTCGTTCACATTCTCATACAGTTTTTGTGCCGCAGCTTCGCATTTACTAATGCGCCGAGTGTTGCGGGATTCGAACCAGTGCAGGCAATAAATCTTGACATCCACAGATAGTAATGCGGTTTCCATGTATTTTATATTCTGTTTCCGCTTTTTATAAATACTAGAGCTCTTGCGGAGACCAAAAGGCATTTGTTCACAGCATAGATCTTTTTAAAATTGCCTTATATAATGAGTAATGACATTTTGGTGAACATTTTAAGTTGAAGCCCAAACTAAGATGTTAATTTATAAAATTTAATTCCTTTTCAAAACGTGTTTTCTATTAATTTTAGCCTGAAACACTTTTAGTTCATACAAACTTTTACATGCAGTTGTACGTTAAAGCTAAATCTCACAATACATTATCCATATTACGTGTAAATAAGAATATGAACCAAGCAAAATTATGTAGGTACTCAAAAACAGTAGTAAGTTATGAGTTAAACTGTTTTCGGGATATGTATGTCTGTATAAACATCATACAATTTAATAATAATAAAACAGCAATTTTCGAAATACATTTATTTGCATAAAATAAATATTTTAATCATAATTGATATTGAATGTATTTTTGAAAGGCATCGGATATAAGCTCATAAGCCCGCCTTGTTGTTTTATATTTACATTTTTCATTTAGTAATTACTTTATCGAATGCGAGTTCATTACTTTTATTTTATATGAATACTAGGGAATCTGTTACCGCGGATAAAAGCCTCTTTGTCATTGTCCAGCCTCCTAACTATTGCCACACACAAAAAACATGTCAATACATCGGTTTCTTGCGCCGTGAAATAAAAACAATCAAAGACACTTCCGCATTTTTAATATTAGTATGTATGCATTCAGAAGGTGCAATAGGAGGGGATAATAATAAAGGTAGTTAGGAAGTTGGCGGCACCGATCGGCTATAATTCACTGAGATGTAATCTCAAGGCGGGCCCGCAGTAAAGCCTGCACGTTTTACTGTAGCTCTGTAAAGGTACGTACTCACCAGAGAGGTGAAGAAATTATCAACGGATCAAATTATCTTTGACAAATAGACACGACATACATGAACTTCTTTGCACACATATATAGCAGAAGGTTTAGATTATAGTGACGCAAAAAGTAAAGCATGTGTGGTCTGTATCCAGCATTGGACTGTGGCAGGCTGATAATGAAGCTCTTTGTGTCCGATGTTTCAAAACTTGAAAAGCCCCTGTGGTACAAAACTTAACGTAGTACGGGTGTATTCTAAACATACGTATTCAGGTACATTTTCTGATCTATTCAGGGTTGTTTGCTTCGAGTAGAATAATAATTCTGTAATGCCTATTGAATTTGACTACTTTCTAAAGGAAAATTACGTAGTTATACTCGTATGTAGGCAACTCTTCCACAAGCACCCCGATGACACAAATGAGACGTCATGGTACCATAACCGGTTAAACCGATTGTTTTCCGGTTAGGGCGACCAAACAACTATAACCGTTATCGAGATCTGAAACTTTAAAATTATCGCTAAGTATACGTATACGATTCATTCGGAATCTCTTAAGTCGCAGCCATATATCTTGACAGTCATTATCCCGGTAACGGCAATTCAAAGTTGGTTCAAATTCTAGTAACATTCGAGACCTGGAAGTAGTTCAATGATGTTTGTGAACAACTCTAACTGCGGATGCTTTTAGCGAATTGGGTTATACGAGTCAAACAATATGCGCCGCAATATTATTGGATGCTTTATGAACGCTTTAGAGCTAAACGATAGCTCTTACACGAAAACATTTTTGAACTTTAGCATTGAGAAAATCAAATATTTTAAATGAATATTTTCTTGGGTTTACGCGAATGTTACACATTGAAATTAAACTACAGTTTACGGATTTTATAGAATGTGCTCACTGTGTCTTGATGTCTTCTGCGTAGATAGTAACACCAATAGTTGAAAAATGTTCGGGTACTTTCAGATAACTTTTAAATTCAAGACAAAGACAAATATCACCTCAGTCTGCCGTGAACATGAATCCTGTAAAGAATTCGAAACATCGGCTAGTAATAAAAATGTAGTTTCTAGATCATTCGGTTTAAATGTAATAACAGTGAAACCAATATAACGCGATAAAATCCGTAAACTGTAGTTTAATTTCAATACTTTAAATCAACTGCATATTTATTTATACACTTTACCAATTTTAACAACAAATGCTCTATTTAATTTACTGTTTTAGGTCTTAAAGAATACAGCAGTACCTTTATTTAGAAAGTGTATGGAAAATAAGATACTTGACAAGCAACCTTTCCCATAATATAATATTGCTTGCTGTCTCGTAATTTGTGACTTGCCTTCCGCCGTAATACAAAGTGCACTAAAAGATTTTGGTGCCTTTAAAAAGTTAATAATAATTTCAATATTACATTGCTCTATATTTTTACGATTTTAAACTGCAATTTGTAGTGATAAATAATAAAAGGTATATTTATATCAGCTACGTATTTTCTTACATTCAAAGACAGTACACCAAACCTTTGTTTCTCGAACATTGCTCATAATAATTGATAATATAATACACGTAGTTCACCGAAACTTGTGAACAGAGAGGAGTAGTTTTCGAGTAGTGAACACTGCTTTAGTTCCCAACGATTCTTAGATAAGTAGTACTACTTAACGGCACTAGTTTCTATGAGTTCGCACTCCGAGGCGTTCATTTGATATTTAAGGCTTTCGCTATAAATATTTTGTTGTTGTGTATTGAATAGTTCTGCCGTTAATGGTCTTTAGATTTAGAAAGGATACTATAGACAATATCTCATATTATTACCGACTAGATAAACCAACGGCGTGTCCTCAATGTATAATATAATATGTGTATCTACGTATAATATATGTGTACAAGGCAGTGATAGCCTAGTGGAGATACCATGCAGAGGGTATCGGGTTCGAATCCACGGCGCGCATCAATGACTTTTCGGAGTTATGTGCGTATTAAATTGTTAATTTTATAGCTTGCGCCACCGCGCGCCGCACGGTGGTGCAGGTAGTACGGGAATGCGGAAAATATTATTTTTAATTCAAAATACGTTGCATATAACTATAAAACTTTATTAAAATGTTAAAACGAATGTATTAGTGTATCGAGACAAAGATATAATAATAATAAATATATTTTTTAACATGGTACGATTATGGTTTTACATGATACAATACAATATAAATTCACTTGAAATTGTAAAATGCGATTCATTGGAATATATCCAATGAATCGCATTACGAAAAACAGGAGTATTTAAGCAGAATTATAAACAAATATTAATTAATCAAATAATAAATACAGAAATAAAGGTTTATAGATGGGTGCTATCCACTAATAAAACTTTGGCATCATCATGAAGTGGATAGTCTTTTTATAAGGTACTGCACGTAAACTGTTGATAAGGGGATCTGAGGTAGCTAAGAGCATATTCAGTACGTCTTCATTACAGGATAGACGAGAACATTTTCTTGAATGACCTAACCTATAATTGCAGTAGTCTTTGTTACGCGCTTCTTGAGCTTCCTCAGATAACATTCCAATGGGTAAGACAGCAGCACTTATTATTTGTTTGCCATGCATTAATACTTTGTGCACTGTATTTGGCATATTATACCAGCTGTACAAACTAACATATAGTTTGGCAATTTTATAACAATATGTTCCAAACTCCTCTGGATCAATTAATTTACCTCGTTAATGAGCGGCGTTAGATAATGACCTGGTATTTCCAGGATCGCAGATTTTTGCAGCTAAATTTGATGTATATATAATCTATAGGGTCTAATGAATCTCGTTTAGTGTATCATTGTCTAACGGTCAGTAACGGAGATTAGTTATACATAGTCTCATAATTGAAAACAAATAGTTCCATATTACCTGTTTCATTAAAAGTGTAATGACAACTAAATACTCATTATTATCATATAATATTTTTACGTTTTATTTAATAACACACTACAGAGCTACGAATAAACAAAGAATAAAAGCTGAATATACTAATACTTCAGTTTCATTCATCATACTTGAAACAACACTATTTTTTGCACGAAATTTGTTAACCGCTTGCTTGCTCCGCGCCGCAACCCACGCCGGCCCCTCTGCCCGGCCACTTGAAAGCGATAAGGATCAAATGCCCGCGCGTTTTTATCGCCTCGGCGCGCGAGTTGGGTTCCACACAATCGGTCCTTGTGACTCAATTTGTTTTGAAAGGTTGTCAAGTGTTATATTATTTATGTTTGTTATGAAACTAACTATACAATGTTATCTTTGTTTATTTAGATTACGACTCTGGTGTCGAGTGATGCTCGTTTGAAATTGATATAGCGCGTTTTAGAGCTCGCTTTGTATTTATAAGTTCATACCTCAAAACTTAAAGCGGTGACATATCGTTTTTAATATTTAATTACGTTACTTATATATTAGATAATAAGATAAAAATAAAAAAGTACACTTGTTTATACATATTTATGAATTACTAGCCTCTGATTCCAAACCATTATCTGGCGCCGCGCGGCGTAATTTATGTTAAATTTGATAAGGCCATATAATGCACAAATAACAGTTTTAAACATACAAATAAGTAAACACTAAATAAGTAGTCTCATATTCTTTTAAAACAAAAAGAAATCATACGGATAGCATTCACCACTTCTGAGTAATATGAACATTTCTGAAACAGTTCCCATGCTCTCAGTAAAATCACTGTTGCGCGCCAAAATCTACTTAAGGTCTCGAAAAATGTCAAATCTTATATTTCATGCTGGAATTATTATATATACGTGTTAGTTATTTACATACCTTGATAAACACAATAGATCTTAAAGAATAAAACTAAATTTAACAGAAAAACAGCACAAATACACTCACACATTCCGCACATTCCGCACCGACTCAACACTCAATGACAACATTGACAACGAACGTTTTTTTTTTTTAATTTCTCTATGGAGTCGAAACTCGACTGGGATTAGTATGACGGGAAATTTAACGTAGAAAAGAGAAACATAATACAAACTAAGCCCTAGAGTGACAGAGACGAGTATATTTCACTCTTTCGACCGCGGGAGCCATGTCATATACAGTATGACACAGGCAAAGTAGACTGAGATGCGATGTTATATGCCATATAACACGGGCAATTTAGTGTTTGAATTTTGTTATATGCCATATAACACGGGCAAGCAAGCGGAAAAAGCTGAATATACTAATACTTCAGTTTCATTCATCATACTTGAAACAACACTATTTTTTGCACGAAATTTGTTAATTGTCGATCACCCTATTTCTTTACATCATAAAATTAAAAAGTCTGATAATATAGTCGTATTTTTTGTATGACCTGTTTCTAATAAGATCCTATTATATACACATCAACAAAGTCTAGGGATATCTTAATCCTAAATTATTTACGAGTTTATAGTTTAGAACCTTGTTAGTTTCCACAAAAAGTTTATATACAGATTAAAACCTCTTTTATTCTATTTTCAAAATTTGAACATGGAAAGAAAAAAAACAAAATAATAAACAAAATATGGCGGCAAATTTGCTAGTAATTCGTTACATTAAAGAAAGTTAAAACTGTTTTATTATAATTATTAATGAAAAGGGTTTTTAATTGTTTTTCTTTTTTAATTTAACGTGACGTACGAACTTTAAAAGTCATGTCACGTCGTCATTTGAGTCGAGATGAAATGTTACGAGCCGTGGGCATGTTAGAAAATGGTGCAATTCAACGCGTCGTTTCTGAGGCCCTACATACCAGTCAAAATGTGATATCAAGGTTGTGGTCACGTTATCGCAGTACTGGAGATGTGGCCGAACAGCACACAGGTAGATATCGTGTTACTACGCAGAGACAGGATCGATTTCTCCAAATGACCGCCAGAAGACAACCCAATATCACAGCGCTGCAACTAGTGCAAAGGCTCCAGGAGGACCACCAGCTGCTGGTAAGCGACCAAACCGTGCGAAGAAGGTTACATGAAGTTGATCTTCATGCTCGAAGACCATTGCGTGTTCCAGCATTGCGACGTGGCAATCGCGGTCGGCGGCTTTCGTGGGCTCGGGAGCATTTACCATGGAGTGACGAACAATGGTCTTTGGTGCTGTTCACCGATGAGTCCCGGTTTGGGTTTCACCCGGATTCACGAAGAACACGCGTTTGGAGAGCTCCAGGGAGAGTTAGCCGTCTACGGCACCCTCAGGAGGTCCACCCATACCAAGGCGGGACAATCATGGTGTGGGCAGGAATTCGTCTTGGCGGACGAACCCAACTCGTTTGGATCCAAGGCAGCATGACTGCACAAAAATACCACGAGGAGGTAGTAGAGCTCGTTATTGTCCCACACAGAACTCAAATAGGCCATGAATTTCTACTCATGCACGATAATGCTCCTTGCCATACGGCGCGGCTGGTATCGACCGCTCTCCGAGAGCACGATATTCAAGTTTTGGATTGGCCTGCACAGTCGCCCGACTTAAATCCTGTCGAGCATGCCTGGGACATGTTACAACGAAAAGCTTTGAGAGATTTTCCACCAAATTTGACGACTGAACAACAACTTTACGAACACTTGCAAAGGACATGGGACCTCATACCGCAGCAAGACATTGACAATTTAATTTTAAGTATTAACAATCGATGTCGATGTGTAATCAATGTAAGAGGTGGCAACACTGATTATTAATGATTAGATTTTACAAGATTTTTTCCATTTTTATTAAAATTAATAGCTTTTTAAGAAGACATGTTTGTTGTTATCATACTAATTTTCCATGATGATTAAAAAAAATAATTTTTTTATTTAAAACAAAAAAAAACACGAAATGTTTTTTATTTTTATTAAAGACCTTAAAATAATCTATGATTCTTCTATTTACTGTATCAGAAAATTCTTCATAGATTTTTAGATATTTGATGAAATATAAAATATCCCTAGACTTTGTTGATGTGTGTATGTGTAGCAAATTGTAGGCATTTTAAACAAAGTTAAAAAAATATACTTTTTGCCGCCCCTCAACCACCGTGCGCTGCACCGTGCCTCGGAGAGTACGTTAAGTCCCGGTTGTCAGTAAGATCTTTGACAGTCGTTTTAGGGTGTCAGTTCTTTCTAAATAAACTGACACTGGTCTAAACCATGGAATATCCCTATCCCTTCGGGTTACGGAGGTCAGACAGGCAGTCGCTCTGTGGAAAAGCTAATATTCAGCCAAATCAGGTCTGACTAGAAAGCGGACCCCAGGTTAAAATTGGGATAACGCTAGGAAGAAGAAGTGTCCTCAATGTATACCATCGAAGCAATCGAAATAAATATAGTCTACGTTATCCATAAAATAACATTCTAATGAGAATATACATTAGACTAGACGAGGCCCGCAGCTACGCCCATATTTTTTTATTCAACAGTTTCTGACTGATCCCGTGGATATTTTGAGAAATCCCTTCCTAGTGCACTCCTACGATCCTCAAGGAATATACATGCCAACTTTCAGCTTCTTCAGCCGCATAGTTTTGGATTTGTGTAGTCAGTCAGTTGGGCTAAAATCTTAATATATAAAATCCTTGCGTTACTGACTGACTGACAGACACGCTACAGCCGAAACTATTGGGCGCAGGATGCTGAAATTTGGCATGTATGTTCCTTGGGGACCGTAGGGGTGCACTAAGAAGGATTTTCCCAAAATTCCCACGGGATCGGTCAAAACGGGTAAATTAAAAAAAATGCAGGCGTAGCTGCTGGCGTCCTCTAGTGTTACATAAACACAGTGTAGTCTTAGCTTTGATCACAAACAAATGAATAAATCTTTCCACTTTATAATTACAGTATGGCTAAAATAATTATATTACCGCATACTACCAAAAGAGTACCAATTGCACTTACTTTATTATTTCCTAAATGATTTTCAGTGACCCAATTTCGATCGTGATATATGTAATGTAAATACGTATATACTATAAAGTTTATTCAGCAGAGTAAACGTTTAAAGTTTACATTACAATGTATTAAATACGGTTTATTTGAACCAAAATGAGTTTCATGTATCAAATATAGGTTTCCATTTATTTCAATCAACATAGCACTATTTGCATAAAAGTGAAGTTTTGGTATACCTATTGGTTATACTGGCTTTATTTTGGCTCTATTTTGAAAGTAAGATCAAATCTGATGTTTTAGTTTCATTGGTAGAGAAACTGTTAGGTATTCACACACACAACAAATCACAACTACAACGGAACTTTAATGGCTCGTTCACGTTATGATTACGGCCGGTCCCAATAAAGATGATCTATCTATGCATTTCGAACTTATTATTTTTTTATATTTTTATAGACTCGCCTGTATCCCCGAAGAGGTAGGCAGAGGTGCAAGATTATACCCACATATCGCCATGAATTTTTAGGTACCACGTAATAGGGGGCGAGCCTATTGCCGTTACCGGGCACATCACCTGACTCGGTGCTGCTACTGAGAATTCGGAAAAACCCAGTAATACTTTTGCCCGACCTGGGAATCGAACCCGGGACCTCCGATCAGCAGTCGCCTACGCTATCCACTGGACCACGGAGGCAGTCTTTGGAGCTTAGCGATACATATTTTGTATAGAGTTTGCCTCATCGATAGATCGGATATTGAATCCAGGGGTAAGTCGATACACGTCAAAAACGCCACGAAGTCTATAAAAGTAGACACGATCTGTGCAACAAACAATCAGTATCCATATAACATACACTTCTGCTATTTTGAATGAATAAAAATAATTAAACGTTATAAATTTCTAATAATTCTCACGAAAAATTACATATGACGATAAAATTACGACGTTGCAGAAGGGATACATACACTCACTTGCTGTATCATATTGTGACTTATACGAATAAATTACCGTGGATGTGTGTGCTGTGGTATATTCCGAAATATCAATGAAAACGGCCAGACGCAGAGATTTATCGGAGCAGACAAGCAGATTCGCATTCGTCTCAATTATGTAGACGGGCCATCTGTCAATCAGCCCTCCCAATGGCGTGATTCGTTACCGATTTCATTGGAAGAAAAAAATGTGTAGAAAGAATTATTCGTTGCATTCTTTGATTTTCATGCTCCATTACGCTTTAGGTCAAACGGCTAGAGGTCAATACTTTATAGTAGTCTATTTACATATACTTTTCGGAGTAAATATATACACATTTTCTTTATGCCTGATTAGTTCGCATTCGTGATTTGAAGTTAAATAGAGTTATTGCTCACAAACGATGTATTAAATTGATAAAAGAGAAATTTTCGATACTCATTACTTCGTTGGGTGTAAAATTTCTTCGGAATTCGTAGTAATTCTAATTGCAAAGCTTGATTTGTTACATCGCTACATAGAACTTGTGACTTTACTTTTATAATTTCGTCCTTCAGAACGAACGAACTTTGATAGATCTGGGTAAAACCAGACGACGGTGATAAAATATATTCCCACTTAATCTTTATAGGTATTGATTTATTCATTCAGTTCGTAATGAACTCAACTCCAATACGGTGCTATTCTAGACCTTTCTTCTATTCAATATATCCCAACAACAAAGGTTTGCGGGCAGACGGACTCTCATTAAAAGCAGCTGCGATACTTACAAAACTTGTTTACAAAGGCTTTCGAGTGATTAATGCATATTTCATATCGGCCCAATAAATAATGTACGAGCGGCACTGCCAAAAAACCTGCCAAGTCTGCTGACCATAACTTATAAAATTTAATCATGAGCCAAACAAGTTGCCACAAGGCAAAACTTGGCTCGCTTAAAAAATGTTTTAGACTTTGAGCGGGACTAAGTGAAACCGTTTGAGCTATATAGTTTTATCTTGTAGGCGTAGCCTGGCACTAAGAGACGTGGGTGGCGGCTAATTTGTAATATTTGTACGTAAACTGCTTACGTGAAACTTGCCAACTGCTTGCCTGTTTTTGGCTTTGTACGCAAACTACTGCTAATGGCTTGTCAGTTGAGATATTCAGTTGTAGCTATAATGTTACCTTTCTGCTGATCGATGTTTTAGTAGACATTTAAACGTTGAATTAGTGATAAATAGGCCAGTATGGCTTTTGTATCGCGGAAGCTGTAGGTCACACAAATAAAAAAAAAATAGGTATAGTAATGCTTTCACTACAATTGATTGGTAATTAATTAGTTAATAGTTGTATTTTTAAACGAACCTTTTATTAGTAAAACGAGACAACACGCACACTAGATTTGCATACCATTCAAGTAGCACGGTGAACTCGGACAATATCCTTGAGTTCAATATCATTTATCGTATTCGATTAATAAAAACACGTTGTTGTTATAAATGATACAAAGGCTGTATAAAGCCTGATCTACCTATCTGTGTCAATTTATAAATTCCACTGACTTTTGAGTCTGAACTACAACGGTCATAAAATAGTCTAACCGGCCACAATCTTACATCGATCGTCCACGATCACGCGATCTAACATAATTTCATATATTCTGGTCAATAATAAGTATATACATACATACGTACATAGTCTCACGCCTATATCCCTGAAGGGGTAAGCAGAGGTATATTGCTACACCCACTTTTCGCCAGATTTTATTTTAGTCCCACGTAATAGGTGGCGAGCCTATTGCCGTACCGGGCACATTACCAGACTCCGTGCTGCTACTGTGATTTCCTAACGGGAAAACCCAGTAACACTATGCCCGACCCGGGGATTGAATACGAGACCTCCTAATCCCACGCGCACATTTATGCCGCGAGAGCAACGAGGCAGTCTATATACCCTTAAAATAAGTATTAAGTACCTACCTAAATGATTAAGATACGGCAGCCAATATTGCAAAATACAACTAAAAAGTTTACATTAACCAACAAATCAAGACAACTGTCAAGTATTTGCATCGTCCAAACTAGTGTTGTGCCAAAAATCCGACGGGTGATATAGATTGGTATCCGCGTTTCATTCTCTGCGGAAGGAAGGCTCGTGCGGATATCCGTCTATGGCACAGGAGGGATACTGGAGGGATGGGGGATAATTCGCGTTATATAGCCACTATTACCGTAGCAGTACACGTTTAGGAACCACCAATGCCATATAAGGCGTTTTTGATAGCAGTTTAGTCGAAAAGTTTCGGATTGCAGGATGTAAGATTCGTTTGATGGTGAAGTTGATATCCCTCCCTGAAAAGTGGAATTTTATCGCCTCTGTCTTGGAATTGAATAATTGTCTATGTTTTGTTTAAATATTTCATGGCTTTATTTCACTAGGCATTTATCCGTATGACACTATTGATATTTTAAGCAAAAGAGTTCAATACAATAAAAACGGAATTAGTTTCTAAACTACCGCATTGCAGTGAAGATATACCTGCATCTAGTCGAGCTGTCACATCAATCATCATTGTTGAGAACAATTGCAGTTCGAACGATATTACCAACTCGAAGTCTTGGAGCAAATACGCTCAGGTCAAAGTAGCGTAGCTTGAAAAATATTAGCTTTAGCCAAATCTATACTAATATTATCAAACTGAACAGTCAGGATCGTTGCAAATGGCGTTCGGTAGTATGTGCCTACTCCTTCATCATCGAACCTTTATACTGTCCCACTGCTGGGCACGGGCCTGTTCTCACTATTAGAAGGGTAAGGCCATAGTCCACCACGCTGACCTAGTGCGGGTTGGCAGACTTCACATGCCTTTCGAGAACATTATGGAGAACTCTCAGACATGCAGGTTTCCTCGCACTGTTTTCCTTCACCGCTCAGCAAACGATAATTAACAATTTAATACGCACATAACTCCGAAAAGTCATTGGTGCGCGCCGTGGATTCGAACCCGGACCCTCTGCTTAGCAGTCTGTCGGTCTCTCCACTAGGCTATCGCTGCTTCTCAGCCTACTCCTTCGGGAAACAACAACGTGTGAGTCCTATGTATGTATGACAAATCTGAAAAGGTTACATAAAGTCTAAGAAAAAGAAAGGATATAGTTATTACATGTTTAAAGCAAAAGTGTGAAAAGAGGTTTTAAATAGAATACGATGTTAATGAGACGTGAGTGGCGACGAGAGCTCGTGAGATTAACCCCTATTAAACCAGCGTTAATGCGCTCGCTGCAGTCTTTAAACAGATTACACACCGAAAATTCATTAAATTCACATTGCTTTATGCTAAAATCACCTAGATTTTAGCTACAAAGTGGATTTAGGGCGAACTGCCATCAAGCAAATTAACACGTAGCAAAAAGTTTGCCTTAAATTGATTTATGCGCGTTGGTGACTAACAGTTGGAAATATTGTTTTAATGTCTCTTGTTTGAAAATTCCACATAATGGTTTTATAACGGTTTGTTTAAGAATTATCAAAAACAAATGATGAAACATAACATTAGGTGTACCTAGTCTGTAGACTATTAGGCAACTTTTTTATAGGTTAACGTAAGGTTAAAGTTTGTTTCGAAATAAGTGTGACGGCAAAGACATGGAACAGGTAATATTAGACATTGCGATCAATAATGTATGCTTCTCATGAACAAAATGCTGACTTATATTTGGCAGGAGTACTAAGCGTTTGACACTAGTAGAGTTTTGGAGGTCAGACAGGCAGTCTGTCTGTGGAAAAGTTAATATTCAGTCAAATTCGGTTAGCCTATTAAGTGGACTCAGGGTTCAAACTGGGATAATGTAAGGACGGTGAATAAGTGTTGCCATCCAACGGTGCTGCCAGTTTTTTGAGTAGGCTACTGGTAGACAGCGTTGCAGAGGAATATTTTGACGCATTGTAGATGGCTTATTGTTATGTTTTGTACTATGTATTTTTTTCCGTTTCTTTTTGCCTTCTATGTTTGTAGTTTTAAATAGTTTTGTTTTGTAAATAAGTTGTAATATATACAGTTCAAGTTTAAATATAAAATTATTATCACATTTTTGTATGTTTGCCAAGTCAGAATGTGTCCTTAAGCTCACACCAGTCGTGTCCCAATCTCCTCTTTTACGATCGAACGTTAAAAAGTTTAAGCATAATCGATGTCTTAGCTTTACGATAACTTTACGATTACTACTTATGTTCAAACCATTTGAAATCCTTTCGATGTTTTCCACCAATCGATTTTTATGTTAAATAGTTTTATTGGTATTGGAAGGCAAATTCAAAATGTCGTAAAATCAGACTTGTGTCTCCATCACACAAGTCTGATTTTACGACATTTTGAATTTGCCTCAAATTTGCATTTCAATGATATTTTAGTTTAATGATATTACTGTAAACTTTGTACGGGTATTATTTAGATCGTATGTTAATTCTGACTACAAATTCGAATATGCACCATTTAATAAATAGATGAATGTGGTGTTTGAACGCTGATTCAAATTGAATATTTGCTGCTACTTTAATTACGGCGTGAATGGCTTAACTCATTGGGGGCAGTACCAGCCTCTCACAGAAGATCCACATAAAGTATTTCTGCTGTTGCATTCGACAACATAGGCAAGGCAAGGCTTAAACTCCTCTTACAATTCTCTTTCTTTCTACATGGTAATATAAGAGAAAATATGTTAGGGATCGGTATTTAGAAAAAGAGAAGGATTCAGGAGTCATAAGAGACATTAAGGAGGCGTCACTCGCGTCTGACGTTTGAGGGTAACGTTAGAAACAAGTTTCTTCCTTTTATTTTATGTTTAAAAATATTAAAGTCGAGAAATAATAAAAATACACATGTCTCTTTGTCTTCAGAGTCCTTTTAGTTAAATTATCACATTTAAAAGCATAGAGAGCCAAATGACGTTACAAACGTCCGGTTACTAAATCGCGTCTGAGTAATTAAAAAGTCTGACCAAAGTAATTCTTAGTATTCTATTGTATCAAATTATATCCTAAAAGAGAACTTTCAGTTGTGAAACATGTCGACGAAATAAAACTAGACACGAGTAACATATAACGAGTTTGCATGGAAGTTGTTTCGATTGCTGTCCTAAAACTGAGGGGAATTTAATGTTGGCAGCATTTTGTGTGTTTACGTGTGTGTGTATGACGTCACTCACAGCTCTGCTCGCGCTGCACCGGAACGGGCCACAGATGCTTCAGCCTTAGTTTGTTATTGCTCAAGTTGCGTGATAAACACATGCGACTCATTGTCAAAACTTTCCCATGAGTAATGGACGCTTACAGCTTTTAAAACTGTTCGTGGAACGTTTCAAATGTGAATACGTGATGAGAACTATATGGATAGTAACACCAAGTATGTTTCTATACTTACTTAAATAATATTTTTATGAATAGAATATTTTTGTTCGCACTGAACGTAAATATAACTCACCAGATCTGATTTTTGACTCGCTGAACACGGGAATGCGTATTATTATTTTATTTTTGTGATATGGCTTGGAATTCCATATTTTAATCCGTTTTACGGCTGGCTAGATAGCACAATTAGCATTAGATAAAATAAGTCAAATTGTTACTTAACCACTCAATGCGTATGGTTACTTTTGTACGTTTAGGTATGGCAGGAATTCGTGTCCAAACTGAGTGCGGCCTTTAAGCGATAAATCAAAGTTTACGTAAATTTCTTAAATGATGTTATTCTTTATTTATAGACGAGTAATATAATTATAATTTATGAACACCTGATTAAACGTGTACATCGTCGAAAATCTAAAACCAACATTGAATATAAACTCTACAAAAATTACAAATATCACAAAATGAAGTAAGTGTTAGTGTCAGTAATAAAAGGTTCATTGAAATGTTTTCAACGTAGGAAATTCAAATAATTATTGAGACTTATCAATGAAAGAGAGAAAATAGTTATTTGTGCAACAAGAGAGCAAAGTTGTTTTTTGTTTCGAGTGCTGATTTTGAGTCCCGAGCAAGCGATGGATTTTATGATTGATTCACGAGCGTAGCGAGTGAATCAAAGTTAGAATCCTGAGCGTGGTGAGGGACTCAACAGCACGAGATACAAAAATCTTTGCTCTCATGTAGCACACATAACTTTTCACCACAGCAGTGAGAACACATATTACTTAGGAGACATAGAAATGAACAGGAATAGATTGATTTCTGCATAATCACTTGTTGATTTAACTCTTCTGGTGTTAAAGTACAGTCATCATCGCTAGTTTCACTCATCTTTTTAGATTATTTTATATATTAATGTAATTTAACACGTTACGCTATACCTACTGTATGTAGGTATCAGCATCAGCGAAATTTTTATTCCCGCTACTTTTTTAAATCACGTTTTAATACCGCGTCCCTGATGTTTATTTTTCAAATGTATCATTGTTGTAATTCTAAATCAAAATGTATTGGTTAAATACTAATTTTATACTATTAATTAGACTTATTTTTATTAAAATACAATAATAAATTAAACATGTAAACAATAACATATAAAAAAAAGTAATTTCTTTATTACAAATATCTTTTTTTTGCGTTGCAGTAGGTGTTTTCTTTGAGGTCGAATTCCAAAATCGAATTTTGAATTCGAAGGGGTTTGTTTTTTCACTCACTTTTCATATGCATGTGAAAGAGACAGAGCACAGTAACATTCGAATGTTTCAAATTTATGGCTGAACAATGTCAATTCGTGACACTGAAGATTGAAAAATTAAAAAGCTTATTTTACTCACGCTCGAATCAATATCGCGTTTTGTTCACTGTTGTCTCGCAGCAAAAGCGGCATGTTTGAGCTGCAGTGGTGAAAAATATCTTGTAAACTTGTCCAAATGTCAATCAAATATTATAAGTATTTGAAGTGAGCCTTAATAATATGATATTCAATATAATGTTCACAATTTCATACTTAACTTTAGTGATACTCTTAGCTTCGGTTAAGCGTAGGTTTTCGATGTAAATAATACAGTTTGAATCAGTTTGGTGTGTTCGGAGTTTGGAATTAATTTAAACGAAAATTGTTAAAGCTATATACTGCCGATGTGAAGTGGAACCCTCTTACGTATAAAAATAGATGGCGAGTGTTTTTTTACGTCTTAATGAATCTTACTTTTAATTAACAAATTCGAGAGTTCTGATCCCGTTACTGTTCTCTAAATCTTTTTATTTTAGACAATGCTACCGTCAATTGAATTATACAAGTAGGTACACACCTTCTTTCGATTAAGAATTTCATAATTAACATTTTTGAGGCGTTTGTGTATCCAGACACTTACCGTACCTATGCCTATTGTATCCTTTTTATATCTAACATAACTATATGTTCTCTTATATCATAAGTGTTAAAAGTTTTAGTTATTTATCTTGTCTTTTACAGCATTCATTACATAAATGCTGTAAAAGACAAGAGCTTGTGAAGTTTGCACGTTTATTATTCCTACTGTTTTACTTCGCGTTCAAAACTTGAACCAAATTGTAACCTAAGTTTTAGTATTTTTACGTCGGTAGCAGTAATGTTCTATAAATTAACGCTCGTTATAGCGGCGGTAAGTTAAGTTTAGTTAGCAACTTTAAATATCCGTCAAAGTCACTAACACCAGTCTACGTTGTGCTCAAGTTAAACTGACTTGTGAAAGGTTCGCAATACATTGGTAGTGACTGCTTGTTATCTTATTAAAATACTTGCTTTACAGCAATACGTAGTTCCGTGTACTTAAAAACATAATAATATATTTATTTTTATTGAATATACAGCTATCATCCCTAGTGAGAACTAACTACTTTAGTGACTCTAAATTAAAATATATAATGTAAGCATTTGACAACTTTTCCCAGCCCTTCATAAAATAACACTTGTATTTCTCCTAATCGTTGAATTATGTGCATTAAACTTTTACTTAGCTAGCTAGCATTGCTTACCTATGGGTAGTTAACCTAAAAACATTTCAAATTAAATTCTCGAAGTAACTATAATTCTGCTACAAGCCAAGAAATAAAATAAATCATTTACCTACTATCAATTCAAAGATAGATTAATAAAATAAATCCTAATTATAATTTGGTCAAACGTTTCAAAGCCGAGGTGAAATTTTCTGGCAATCACTGTGAACGCGCGACCGAAATTTCGGGTGCGAAAACATCAGCTTAAACGTTTTTTTTCATGATTAATGTTTTTAAGCTCGTCGCCCGTCGCTAGTTGCGGGAATCTCGTAATCCCTTTTGTTTAATATTCCTTGTTGGAACGTGTCAAGATGTAAAAATTAAAATGTAAATGTAAAGATTATAAGCTACTTTTTTCGTTTTTTCATTCCAGCAGAGTGAGATTGACAGTTGACACATTTTTCTCAATTTAGGTTTTTATTTTACAAAGTAATATTTCAGGCTAGAGTAAAAATATATTTAGTCTACCCTAATATGCCACAACTTGAAAACCATTAAGAATTTTCTTGGAACACGTCCAAGAGATGTTTGAAGTTTATTAATTTTTAAAAGCTGTATTTACTGAGGCCGTTATTGCTTGGTTTAAATCGCTTATTCGCAAAATTTTCCGTAGTTGAGAACTGTTATTACAGATGTATTAATATGAAGTGTGTCTCGTGGAGGTAGATTGTAAGCATTCCAACATTCCATGCTTGTTTACCGAAGTCAATCAACTGACATCAACATAACTCATAAGTACTCGTAGCTAAGTAATATTGGATTCAATGAATATCTGACGCTGTTAATTTCGAGCGATGGACTATTATTACATTTTCGAGTCAGATAAATCGACTTCTAGTTCAAGTATAGTTAGTTGATTTGAACAAGCTCGATATAAATGATTATTGTTTGCTAATCAATTTATAAATTTCACACGAATAGAAATAGTTAATTTATTTATTTATTGTAAAGTAACAGAGGTATACGAGTATATCTATCTTGAACATAATGCAAATCCAATTATAGGCAAACTTGGCATGCACTCAGATTTCACTATCAATCAGATACTCTACAGTCTACACCAAATTTTAAATTGTCTTTAAAATTTTAAAAATTTAAAATAAGTTTATAGAAAGGTATGTTGATACGTTATTTGGCTGATGAAAGTCAGTAATCTTTATTAAGTGGTACAAAGTAAAATAGTTCTTTTATTAGCATTCGGCATTTTTTACCTGTCAGTTGTATAGTCAATTGTGATTGCAAAGCTAGCGTATGTCTGAAGTTTTTATAGCAATTATTCAGCTGATTCATTTTTAACCTAAGCTATGTACTCTTAGCGATATATCTTTATTTAACGAGCATAATAATATAACTCAATTCAAAGATCAAAATGTTCTTCACATTTATGCTATTTTTGTTAGTAAATGTGAATAATTGGTTTGCAATTTATAAAATCAAACAAATTAAATCAAGATATAGCAACATTTGCTTTCAAAGTAGTGATATTAAAGTCAACGTATAAATTAATATAGCGCACTGTTGTCCATATCTCTTTAAATTACAAAATAACTGTCACAACCAAAATAGTTTGTAATTAAATTGATTCGCAATATTGAACTAGAGCTTGACCGACTCGCTACACAGAATCGATTTGCATCCAAGTTGAAATCGGACATCTCTAGTAATTGCGTCACCGAGACACCAGTCACCGTCTCTCTACGGAATTTGTATTTGGAATCAATATAATTGCTCTTAAATAACTTTAGAGATGTACCGAAATATGCTTTTGAGGATAAAGCGTTGCTACAGATTAATAAACTCGAAACTGCGTAGGTTTCTCGGTAGTATCTTAATTTTGCGAAATACATTTTACAATTTATCTTTTGAATATTTTACCATTAAGTATAAAAGGCTAAGTGTGTATCCAAATGCTTCATCATATAATTAAATATTACATAAAGCAAGTATCTATTTCAACATCAAAGTCCGCCTGATATAATTGTGCCAGTGCTATTGTTTACTTCTCTGTAGGAAATCCAAGTTGGAATGAAAACAGCTCAGATTTTATTTAACTTGAGTCGGTCGAGTTCTTGGAAGTTTTCTGTTTGTATCTAGAGTATTATGCTGGTTTTCATGACTGTAAATTCTAACACAAATAACCCTGTAATCAGCTGAAGAATATTAATATTTTTGAATTTGATATTTATCTGTAAATTTTGTTAAGAATCTTCATATTAACAGTCTTGTTTTCGTTTAACTAGTTTATAGAGGTCAACTTTGAAGAATACGTTTACATTAATAGTAAAAAGTATTTTCTGATTAAATTCTGAATAATACAATTGGATAGATCGTAAATGATATATCGGGTACGAACTATTTCATGCGTATTCATCCGCGTTATTTTCTCTATCTAGACAACTCCTAACTATCCCAAGGTGATAGCTAGTGGCGTGGATTCGATTCCCACACGTGACAACATTTTGTTGTTTACAGTCTGGATATTCTTGGTGTTCATTGATTGGATGTTAGTAAAGTCCTTTGCGACACAAGAACTGGGTGTTCATAGTGTCCGTTGGTTGTATGTTTGTAAAGTCCCCCACGACACAGGATTTATTCCTAGTGCGGAAGTTGTCTTAAGGCTGGGCGCATACGCTCGGTTTCCTGATTAGGTTTCCTGATCAGGAATTCAGATTCGAAAACCTGAATGCTTCATTTACATACAAAATGTTAAACAAGGCGCACACGTCCTTACTATTTCCGAACGGAAAAAAAACCGTCGTTCGTTTCGGAATTCATTCCGTGCGTTCGGGTCATAAGAACGGAAAAAACCTAATGACGTCACCCCGAACGCAGTGCTTGTCATACATTTCGTATCGTTCGCCGCACACGAACGGAAATTTCCATTCGGAAGCGCACCAAAACCGTAGCACGGATGTACCCAGTAACGACGTTTTCTCTTCTTCTTCATGTCTAGCGCCAGTAAAAGTGCAATAGCAATCAATTCATCGTCGTCGTCCATTTGTGCTTTCACAGAAGCGTCTCTATTCGAACGGACAGTATAAATTCCTAATACAAAAAAACGGATGTTTGCGCTAGGCACACGGAATTCCGAATCTGAATTCCTGATCAGGAAACCTAATCAAGAAACCGAGCGTATGCGCCCAGCCTAAAAATATCATAGTGCAGGGGTTCTTTTTTCAAAATCGAATCTTGATGCGCTTGTGATAAAACTACCTTCCAATAAACTCTAACTGTAATTCACCCGTACAACTAAACTAAATTCGTTTCGCTGAGTATAAACAGACTTTGTGAATATTTGATATTATGTTTGTATGGAATTAAATCACTAACATCGATAACATTGTTTAATGGAAAATTCGGGACAGAGAGCCCGAGGCAAACCTTTTGATACGTTGTACAAAATATGTCCGTTACATTGCGCTATATACTTTTATAGTTTGATATTTTTTTTATATATATGTTGTGAATATCACGTGAAACGGTGAATGGTTTGAACACTTTGTACGTTGATTCGTTCGATCGTTGATCGAATGAAGGGCTTTTGTGTGCAATGTGTTACTAAAAATAAGTTATGTTTTGGCTGGCGTTATAAATTATTCGTACTTTATTTGATACCTCGGTATATAAATTTATTATAAATATTTATTTACTAGAAATTGTAGGTGAATTGGCGGACTTCATGCCATATTGCACTTTCTATGAGCTTACTTTCAGGTGGTATACTAGATAAAGTGCTGATAGTCGATAGATGTCGAAAATATTGTTACGAGCTGGGGTTCGTGATAAATTATATACACTATGCCAGAAAAACTGCACTTTATTCACTAACACAATAACACTAGATACACACACTTAATTTTCACTTCACTAATAAAACACACTATTCACACCACTAGAACAACACTAAACACTTCCGACTTATTTCCTTCGCTTCTTGTTGATCGCTTCGATATTCAATTGTAACTGTCCTGTCTCGCGCGCTTTCGCTCTATTTATACTAGCCGGATAACATCACTAGCGCATTCTAGACTCTTCCACAAAACTGTCGAAATAATCTCGAACAGTCGATTACTCGATACAGCAACGCCATCTAGTACAGAGTAGCTGAATTATCTTTAAACCACCGATACATTCAATCTCTTCTAGTATTCACCGATAGATGGCGTAACAATATGTTCTAATGTTATCAAAATAAAATTGTGTCAAAAAAGAAGAACAAAGACGTTGTAGAAAGCACTTTTAATACTCAGAACACACGGCTCAAAACACCTACCATTCTACTTTTTATCAGAACTGACTACTTTTATTCATTAAGCACTCTAAACAGTTACAGACTCAAGTAAGTATACATATGTGGCTATGGCAAATAATCCCCTAACAGTTTCCCACTGCTAACAATACCAGCGGTGGACTAACCTCATTCCGCAGATTAAAATTTCCCCTACGTACACTCAACTAAAATGTACGTTGCGTTTGTTAGTGGCGAATGTTCTACATACAAGCATACATGTTAAAAGCAGTTTGTACTGCACTGGACCCAAATTGGAACATGTATTTAACATACTTGAATTTAAAAATTTTACTTACTAGCAGACATCCAGACTCTACTTGCCTTAATATAATAAGTTTGAGATTTGGGTCCAGTTTATGATAAATTTAAATCTATTAATTCATTTAAATACTAGTTATTCCAGGTACACAAAGACTATGGGGATTTTAATACAACAGAAAAATGTGACATTGAATAGGCTTCACTGTTAAACGTATTCGTTTAGCAGCCGTGATTACAAAATAAACAAATACACTATAAAACTATGACAAATTAATGCTATACTCTACCATGCCTAAGCATAGTTCGAATGCCTTGAATCAAGTTTCTCAAAGAGCACATACAAAGAACATCTTTGAAGTGAAGTTGTAAGTGAAAACTAGTGATTGCGACGTTCGCCGTACTACTGAGTCGCATACCATTCACATTGATATACATTCTCGTAGACAAAGTAGGGGAATTGTACCATACAAGTTTGTAGTGTATTCAGACGGGCACAATGCTATTCGTAAGAGGACTAATTGCCTCGGCCGGGGTACGTACCTACGTACTTTTGTATAGCCATGCTTCAATGTCCCCAGCCTTTATTATGCCCCGACGTATCGGGGTCGCCTTTAGTCTGAACAGATGCGATCCACAAGTTTTCTTTGGAGTAACGTTCGAACCCTGCTGTAGAGAACAACTATAGAGTCAAAATTATATCATTGTCTTTTTAGATGCCTACTGGAATCTACTGGAGTCTGCTAGTTACTAAGTGTTTAAAGTACATCGTGTGTAGAGATACTCAGGAATGCTCTACTTTCATAATAACTACTCGCATTAATTAATCACGGCACGGTGTACAAAAGTTTATTAAAAACAAGATTAATGGGATTAAGATTCTATCTCAAAAGAAAAACGTATTCAATCTTCAAACAACATTGACACAGATACTTAAATGTGTTGAAAAAATCTGGTACAATTTCTAAGAGGCTTATTTACATCAAATAAAAATCCACTTTAAAGCCTTCATATTCAGTACAAAACACACGCACACTTACCCGTCCACAAAAGCAGGTATCCTTTGTATTGTACACAAAAAGCTATATCTTATGCGACTAAAGGAGGGTCTAAAACCCTAATGAAATATTTTTGACGACCGCCGTGAACCCAAATTTAATGAAAATTTCATAAGGTCCTTAGCTATGTCACTTTATAACGTTAATAATTTCGTAGTAGTACACAAATGGACCGTTATCACTAGCTCATATGTTAATTATGTTCTCTACAATTAAGAAGCGCTATAACCTGAATTTAGTACTTAGTACTACTAAGTTTCGTACTAGACTACTTTCTCCAATACACAATTTATAAGGATGCCAATCATTTGTGCCTTTCGTTCTGTGACGTGTGTTTGAAATTTGGATTATTTACGGACACTAGTTATAACCATTACTTCACGCCTGTTATTCCCGAAAGCGTAGGCAGAGGTGTACACACCCACATTTCGCCAGTTATGTTTGGGTCCCAATGTAATAGGGGGCGAGCCATCTACCGGGCACATTATTAAGCGAGCGACAATTTCAATACACACATAAATTCGAAAAGTCAGAGGTGCGTGCTCGGGATACCTGGGGATCAAACCGGAGACCATCGTCTCAGCAGTGCATAACATACACCACTAGGCTATCGCCGCTTTACTTCTACACTAGTAATAAAGTTAAAATATTATTATTTTATTTCAAATAAAGCAAAATACGTACCGGATGGATCTGTCTATTTGTTACGAACTGTCACAACTTCATTTTTATATAAAAGACAACGGCAAACTAGGAAAGTTTTTATTCTGAAAGTTTTGTCATTGAACAAACGAATACGTAGAAGACCATCTAGTTTCGGTAGAACTTCCTATCTGCGGGTAAAATCTAGACGGCACCGGATGTGGCAATGCCACAGAGTCAAACTTTTCCACCATGCACTAAGGCGATGGCTGAGTTTTGAAATATTGGTTACACAATTTTTATGTAATAGTGTAGTGGATAGAAATGATTATGGTAATAGTCATCTCAGCAGACCGATCCTGAGCCGCCTGCGTTCAACTGCTTCTTAATATCTCAACTAGGTCGTCGGTCCATCTTGCTTAACCTAACCAAACTACGTTGTCCAATACTAGGCTTAAAAATACTTTTCTAAAATTCCGCCATGCTGCTATTCGAATAAATATGACAATAGCTAATGCTGTATTCCTCTACGGGCTAGTATAATTATGTATTTTTCTCAAATAAGTACTACACCAAGGCAATGTCATCAGGAAAACCTTTGTCCTTCGCTAATCTTATTAACAACTACCCTTCAAACGCGTTGTCTATATCCTAACACACGGATTAGTTCGTAAATACAAGCAATTATAATTAATTGCTTGTATTTACGAACTAATCCGTATAATACTAATAACTTTAATATTAATAATCAATCTATACACCACGTGAGGGGAAATAACGTTAATATATATGTAAATACGATATCAACAATATAGGCTCAGCAGATTATCCGGGGTTGTGCGACTGACAAAACATTCCCTAAGCATGGCACCACAAGATTCAATGAGGGTGATACTGATTCAATCATTCAATCAATCGTGTGAGTACTCAATAAGACAACGTATACATAAAAGATGTACAAGAAAGCGGAGCGGAGCGGTGTGTTAATATATCGTCCAGCAATATTATTCTTTACTACATAGTAATATTGTTTTAATGGACGTATATCGCGTAATTATTTGAAAATATAGGTACAATGAAAACTTACGTGTATTTTACTTATATTTTCAAATAATTACCAGATATAGGACATATATATTCAAATATATACGTCCGTGTGGTGACGGATTAAGAATACGGATTGTCACCACCACATATCATCCCATGGGTGTCGTAAGACCCGACAGAGGGAGCATATTATGCAGAGAACAGTACTGTAAGAGGAGGAAAACTTGATGCAAACCCTACACCAACCCGTTTGGCCAGCTTGGTATTGTAGGCCAATTCCTCCTTTTAAAGGAGAGGCCTAGTCCAGCAGTGGACTGTTAAAGGCTGATGATGATGACGAGATATAGACCCGTTACATAAATATTACTATGTGTACAAGTCGCGAACGTTTAAAAGTATTCATTTTTAGGGTTCCGTACCTAAAAGGTAAAAAACGGAACCCTATTACTAAGCCTCCGTTGTCTGTCTGTCTGTCTGTCTGTCACCAGGCTGTATCTCATAAACCATGATAGCTAGATAGCTGAAATTTTCACAAATTATGTATTTCGGTTGCCGCTATAACAACAAATATTAAAAAAAAAAAAAAAATTAAGGGCGGGTCCCATACAAAAAACGTGTTTTTTTTCGTATATTTTGCTCAAAATTACTAACTGTTACAGATAGACGCTTTAAATTTTTACAGAATATGTAGTTGTATATTAACTTTCAAAATAAATAATTAAATTTAAAAAAAGTAAATAATAAAGGGGGGCTCCCATACAACAAACGTAATTTTTAAGCAATTTGTTACTCGATCTTAATAAACAGGTAGAAACTTATAAAGTATTTAAGTATACATACAACGAACGTGATTTTCTTTTATAGATGATGGTACGGAACCCTTTGTGCGCGAGTCCGACTCGCACTTGCCCATTTTTTTTTACTTTTGCTGAGGTTGTTATTCTTGTAGCACTTTTCGGATGTACTTCATATTATTAAACCTATTACAGGAGGTATAGGCAAAAAGCGCACACCAGGTTCCAAAATGAAGGTCATCGATCGATACCGGGACATCGTTAAGATGAAGATGATAATGAAGACATATAATCTTCTGTAAAGTTGGTATACTGGCATCTTGGTGTAAACATTTTTTTTAAAAATAATATAGGTACTTTTTTATAAACCAAACACAGTAAACTTTATTTATTATGGTTTCGCCTGACTTCGCTCAGCACCCATGATACTCATCCTCCTAGCGTTATCCCAGTCTCAACCTGGGGTCCGCTTTCCAGTCTAACCGGATTAGCTTTTCCTCGAAGCGACTGCCTGTCTGACCTCCCCAACCCGAAGGGATAGCGATATTCCATAGTTTTAGACTAGTGTCAGTTTATTTTAGAGGTACTGACGCAAGGGCGTCGCCAAGGGGGGGCAGAGAGGGACAGAGGGGGGCAGCTGCAGATGGCAGTCCGTTGGTATCTTCACTAAGCCATCGCTGCCTGCTCAGCACCCATGATACTAGATGAGCGAGGCATGAGAAATAATTTTACCAATAGCTCAGCACCTATGATACTATTGATCAAATTATTTTTCATGCCTCGCTCATCTCTGCTAAAACGCAGCCTTACAGAAATGCGAGATGCGATTTGTTGATTGAGTTCACGCTGGCAGACGTTAATCTGTCAGTGAACTTATTATGCCCGCGAAGTTACTTAGCGTAGGGCTGAGTTTTCATTGCTTGAAAATAAAACTACCGCACTAGGCATAAATCTCGTGTCGTATTGACAAGATAATCATTTATGTAATTGATCTAATTGACGCATAGATACAGGTATAACACTCATAAATACAGAGCTTCTACAATTGATATACCTGGGCAATTACCAAAACTACGAACAAAAAGAGCTGTTATAATTGATACTTCATTACATGCCCTAATAAATGCAACTCATCTTTTCTACTGTTCTATGCAGAACCAAATTATTTATAAAAATGTAGCTGCTATAAAATCACTTCAAAGCATAGAGATCGTGCCGCTACGTCAGCGTAGTAACCGTAGCATTAAGTACCGCTACGCCGTAACCGTTGCGTAGACCTTAAACTTAACTGCGAGATTTACTTTAATGTCATTTAAGTTGTGTTTTGGAGAGAACACCGCCCTTTCACATCCAGAGGGTGTTATAAGAGATGACTAATGGTTTGTATAAGGAGGTCGGACAGATTTAGAAGTACCCACTTGTTATAAGTATTAAGAGTTCCTTACTTCAGCATGTATAGAGCAAACTTATGTACCTACACAATTACATCTATGTAGTAGATGAATAAACGGAAAATATGCAACGAATAAAACTCATATGATATATGGGTTTTTTTACACTAATAAATTATATCTAGCATACATTATTATATTATTCTTATATTAGTAAAACGTTTTTATTATAATGTGTTTATAAATAATCTCATAACCGCAAATTCAATTATCTAACTTAAACAAAGCAACCTAATTAATCGCTACACCAAGTGAAGGTGGCATTCTTGAATATCATACTAAATATAATGAGATAGCACTTGTCTAAGGAATAAATTGTTCTGTATGAAGAATTAGTCGAATTATTAGAGCCTTTATTTTTTTTTGGTATTAGGGTTGTTTCAGATTAGCCTTTTTTTTATACGCGCGTATAAGCTCGTTTTTGGAAGCGCATGTACGCGCGTATAGGGCAAACGCCCAACTCGTACGAACGTTGAATCGCTTCTAAGCTTGTATAAGTGCCAGCCGTCAGAATCCATGTTGACACTGACAAGATGTCACTACCGTTTCGAGCGATAACGCCGAAATATGCCTGGCCGGTTTTTCGAAGCGCGTAATGTAGCGAACGTGTAAGCGCATATGCTGAAACGACCGTATACGCGAAGAAAAATACGCTAATCTGAAACCGCCCTTATAGTATTTTACCTCTAACGCTGTTAGTACAAGAAATATCTGTCAGTTGCATGAAAACGTATTGTCTATGCTATGTCTCACTCCATTTCACAGCAAGATTAATAAGTTGCATCCTTGTCACTACTGTTCCGCAGATAACTGCGAAATTGTCATTACACCAGTCGCAGACGTTTTGACAGAACATGCGTCAAGTTTTTCTTGTTGTTTTGATAGTTTTGCTCATGTTTCGTTGCCACAATAGTTCCGCAAAAGGTGGTGTACTAAAAGCGTAAAGGGGCAAATTTTTAATTATAAGTTTATTTCTACATCTTGATGATACTGATTTTAAGGCTATGTCAATTCAACCAACAGTTAATAAAAATATGCATTAAAACGAATGCATTACACAATAATTATGCAGGCCACAATTCAAATATAATTTCTTAACCCAAACACTAAACTACAAACAACTACACAACTAAAAACTTCACAAATCTTGGCGCATTAACATGCCGACAAGTGCGTCTTATTTATCTTGTAGTGAGTGCACCGCTTTAGCAAACATTAAACCCTGCAGGAACTTTAATATCCTCTCTATTGTTTTGGTAGGCGACCGTTCTTAAGGCGACCCAGTTCCGAACAGGGATTGCGTAGAGATGTCTTCATTGTTATATTTTCGTCGCTATTTGAGAAACACTAGATAATATTTTGTTTCGAGTTATTTTTCGATTTTAAGTTATTTTATTATTAGAGTTAAAATGAATTGTTACGTTATTTTAGTATTTAAATGCACGTGTACTATATGGGCTTTAATTATTACTTTGTCAGGTGAGTAGGAAATAACTTCTAAGCAGTATCCTCGTATGTTCTATACATATAGTAATGAATATTGTAGGCATTACTGCGCGGACAGTGTAGTGCATTTAGCGGTCCTCTCAAACTTTAGAAGTGCCCTGCTTGTTGTAGTTCGATTCCCTCACGAGACACTTTATGCAACTCATACATTTGTTATTGCTTCTGGTCAGGGTGTTTTAGTATCCATTTTCGTATGCTTGTAAGGTCTCCTGCGATGCTTTATTTATTCTTAGTGATCGAAGTAAAACCTTATTTTACGCTTGCACCCCTTTCAAAAATATACAGCAGTTCTTTGACTTACCTTCTTGATCAACAATATTACACAGTTGCTAATTACCAGTATGGACGATTATCTGATAATAAGTATTTGCAAATAGTATCGATATCGATATTATGCACAATCTACATATATTTACACATGATTCCTAAACTGAATGAATAGTTTCGCTATCAAGTTTGGACTGTGATTAAACGCACCATGAAAAATGTTGGAACTTTCAGTCTGATAATAATCTATGAACACGATTCAAATCTATGATAGCGTATTTATAAAAAAATGAATAAAATCCGTCATTTACAACACTAGTTTGACAGAGCATAGTTAAAATATAGCGAGTATGATTTACTGTATGACGTGTCCGATATTTTTACATGGTATTTAGGCTGTTGTCCTACCGCAGGCGGTGAAACGTCTGACTGTCCGCGATTTTCTGGCTCAAAAAATTTAATACAATTAATGTAAAAAGAAACGGCGATAGCCCAGTGGTGTACGTAACGGACTGCCGAGATGATGTTCTCGGGTTCGATCCTTAGGTACCCCGGGCACACACCTCTGACTTTTTTTATGTGTGTTTTAAAAATGTTAATTATCGCTCGCTTAATAATGTGCCGGTAGATGGCAATAGGCTCGCCCCCTATTACATTGGGACCAAAACATAACTGGTGAAAAGTGGGTGTGTAATATATCTCTGCCTACCCCTTCGGGGATAAAAGGCGTGAAGTTATGAAGCTATGTAAACAAAAGAGATCCATATGTTAATAGCTGATCGCTGACTCCTAGCACTGTTGGTGAGGATTCGCTCCAATTATTTGTGGTTGAGAGACGAGAGGCATCAAAGATAATACTCGCTCAGTAAAGCTCGACTGTGGTATATGTGTAGAGTGTGCAGAGTTACGCAGGCAGGACTAACGGCTCCGAGCGAGTGGTGCAAGTAATCGCCTGACGCTCTCCGATACTCACTGAGACTTGGGGGCCTAGCCAAATGGCATTCACTCTGATTTCTACTTTTGCTAACGCTTGGTTGCCATGACAACGCAAGAAATTCCTTCTTCGTTGACCACGTGATATAACGCAAGCCTATATCAGTTTTATACGTTTTTGCACTTAATCGAATGCCATTAGGCTACAGGCTCTGAGCGACAAAACTATCGAAACAGTGGCTTGCTCTACTCGCTACTCATTAATCGCCAGCGGTGGGACAGCTGCCTAAACTTTTTATAAATCGGCCTAAGTTATTTCCCCTTTTGAAAAACGAATGATAGTTTTGAACCAACTATTTGAACCGCGGATTGACAGGCTGTATTTTAGTAGAAAAATCAAAGCTTGTTTGTTTTCGTGTGATGGGCTACACGTGTTTTTATTTAACGCCTATATTGCGAGTTTGTTTGATTTTTGTTAATCCTTTTCTCTATGTTATTTTCTAACGTTATAGTTTACAAAACATACCGCAGAATTCCTTTAAAAGCTGGTATAACACCTATTAGTAAATTTATAAAACGTTTCGTCAACCTATAGCTATCAAATCCTGTTTCTATTGGATTGACATTGACATTATATATTTACTTTTATATGACGCCAAAAATATAGACTTATATTAAAATACATTTCTTGAACACAAATCAAAAGGTTCTTTTTATACTTACAGAAATAATTTTAGAATTCATCGCCGCAAAGAGTACGGGTGACGTTAGAAAAAGCAGAAAAAGTGTAATTTATTTTCGTGAGACATGTCAAACGCAGATAGTTCAACAAACATGTCGATAATGTGCTTACTCTTTAAATGTTATACTTTAACGTAAATAATGTTACGCTTCTATAAAAATATATAAGCCTTTTACTTAAGAAAACGTTTCATTTGTATTTTTGAAATGAGTAACTGCTTTTTTTTAAGCAACATGTATAAAGATTAAATCCTGTTTTGCAGGTGAAAAGAAACACAAAGAGCATTCAGACTTGAAATACCAATTTGTGGATCATACACAGTGTCCTTTGTGGGAAACGAACTCGGAACATACAGCGCCTCTTGACCACTACGCCACGCGAGCAGAGAGCTCTCGTAACTCTACAGTTAAGCATTTCCTAGTTAATTATCATATTACCATAACTTTTTAATTTATTTATACTGCGAGTGTTGTTTTTGTCTGCCGGGAGCGGTGACCCTGTTATTACGAACATATTTAAACTTAAGACATTGTGAAGTCTCTTAAAGCAAATTGTTGTTTTCATCCCAGCCAGAGTCAAAGTTTCAAACGCGATGAAGATATTTAATTCTTTTCACAGTGCGGAGAGGCCACTGTTTGTAGATTTTGGAAAAGAATATCAGATTCTGTCGTATCTGGTAAGACTAGTAAGCGGACCCCGGGCTCGTAGACGTTAGTCTTGGATGTGACCGGAATAAACGATAAGAAGATGATGACAGTGGGAAGAGGCCGTGTCCAGCAGTGGGACAGTTTATAACTTCTTTATATACAAATATGAAGAAATAAGCCGTTTCAATCTTCTTACAGTAACTATATAAAATGAGTACATGTCTTTCCCTGTCTGTAAATTATTCTGCCCGTGCTTAAATGACGGCCGTCGTTCAAATAGACAGCACAGTTTCGGATGAAACATCGACGGGAACATCGGTTACCTACTCAATAATTGATGCGTTATTAGCAATATGATGGACGCGGCCCGTCAAGACATCTTTATCTATTCACACTTTATATAAATATAATTCCAACTGAACTTAATCTTTTAATATTTGGCACAGGATTTTTAAACTCGATTTATGACGGCTTTTGAAGAGAGTAAGGTCGCAATTTCAAAACGAAACTCATGGACACCTATTTCAGTTTCTATTTGTTAACAATATAGTGATTTTATTTAAATACGATTTGATGTGAATGTCTAATCTAATCATTAAAAATATGTATCTTTCTCTCTATTATAAATATCGCAGCAGATAGCTTATTTCATAGTTAGCTTCCGTCATTAATAAAAAAATATTTCTCTGAAGTTCTGAACTGTATAAGCAATATAAGCATACATAGCTCTTGCCCCGTGACCTACTAACGTTCGCAGTTCGAACTTGACCTCTAGAGTGCAGACCCAGGCACAAGTCGTTGCTTATCAAATGCTAAACACGCAACATATACTATTTTGATTCAGAACAGCAACGACAGTCGGTCGTGCGTACATTCGATTTGAACGAAACGAAAATACTGTTATTGGCTTTGAAATCTAGGCTCGGATTTCTGTCTAGAAATTGTGGAGAATATTTTGATCTATATTATTATTTATTTATTTTAAAGGAATACGCCGAATATGCTTAGGATCTCAGGCTTCTGAATCCACGGCGCGCACACATAACTTTTCAAAATTATTTGCGTATAAAATTGTTAAACGTTGCTTGCTAAAAGGTTAAAAATACATCCTGAGCGAACCTTCTACCTAAGCGTTCTCCATAATGTTCATAAAAAACGTATCTGCCAAGCCACGATTGGCTAGTATTGTCGACAATGACCTAACTTTTCACAGTGTGAGATGAGTCCTCTGCCCAGTAGTGGGATAGATTTAATACAGGATTGTTGTGAAAACGAGACTCTCACACTGGGTATGAATCCACTGTCGTGGGGAGTGCCAAGAAGTTAAACTTGAGTTGTAGTTGTTTTAGCTATTTATAGAATATGACTGCATATGGCTGAGCTGCTTAAGCGTCCACTCCCCTGCTGTATTTCGTTGAGTGTTGTGGGGTTGAACACATGGGAAAACACTTTGTGTGAGTCACAAATGGTCGTTTCCAATCTGGGTGTTCTTTGAGCACGAATGTTTGTTATATTCCCTAGCACAGATTTAAGCCATAATCCGCATAGTGCCTTTGAAAACTGTTATGTAACATTAAACTTTCTCATTATTTTCACATTAACGGATATAACTTATTATGTTTTATTTATGTTCTCAGTATTACATATTAGGAATTTAGTTATTTATTTGTTTCTACTAAGTCTAGGTCATAGTTATATAAGCAATAATTACATCATAAATAACATAAATTAGGCTAAACACAAAACATCATCGTTAAAAGGTGTGCTACGCGCCTACGGCGTAGCTAAGCAACACGGCATAACTGTCTACATATAATTGCGTAGCGTGTAACTTAAATGTAGTTCTCGCTACGGATCTAAAGATTATGATTATGTATTTGTCTTCATTTTAGGTACATTATAATAGAATATATGTCTTGAAAAGGAATAGATCTTTAGCTGTAGACCACTTATAATCTATTATAATATCAGTATATATCAGTTGTAACCACAGTAGCCAGTGAAATTTGATATCGATGTACCGCAATTTATATAGTAAGTGGAGCCTGAAGTTTACTTTTCAAATTGGAATAAAACTGCTTGCCAGATGTTTTTTCTACTCCAATCACCGGTTGCTTCTTACTTATCTAATCGACCGATAAGTCGTGAGAATATACTTAGATATATATACGTACATACATACATAGACACACGCCTGTTTCCCCGAAGGGGTAGGCAAAGGCATATTAAACGCCCACTTTTCGCCAGTGTTTTGATCCCACGTAATATTTGGCGAGCCTATTGCCGCTTATCGCGATATTTATATATATACGTGCGCGGTATAAATCAAAATTGACCGAAGCAAAGAGGATTTATAAACAAGTCTACTGTACTCGACCGAGTATTCTAAAAACAATAAACAAAAACTTAACCAACATATTCTCTACACTTCAACAAAAACTGGCGCCAACATCTAAAATCAACGAACAAACAATAGAAAAGCAACATTTATTTTTGTAACGCAAATGTTGACTGAAAAGAGATTCACTTTGGATAAATTTACATTGTAATAAATCTGCGAGGTGTAAAATTTTCGTATTTTCTATTATGTCTAAACAAACAAAGGACTTTAAACACGCAGAACAAACAGACCCGACGACAGATAAAGTATTAGACTGCGTGCCCACCGGAACGGAGAGGAGCTGGGCTGTGGCCACATTTCAAATAATAAAAAAACTTGCGAGTGAACTGAAAAGAACTAAGACATCAAGTAAAAACACGCGTTCACGTCTGAAATCAAGTAAAATAGATGGAATAGGGTAATGAATGGACATAGATGGTACACTTAAAATAAAAAGTGACTTAATATTTTATATGTTGCCGTGGCGTGCCTTACTGGCGTTACCGCTTTTATTTTACTTCACTCATGCATTATTTGGCGTGTTCTAAGTACCATTACCACTTAATTTGAGGCTATGGTAATGTCAATTTGCTGTGTAGTTTTATTAGAATTCTATTGGCTTCATTGGCTTAGTAGCGGATGTACGCAAAGAGCTGAAAATCGGGTTTATTGGCGTGCCATTCGAAAGACATATATCCATCAGTCTACGATGGACAGTTGATGATGATGACATTGTCTTAGTGCCGCTCCTCTCCGTTCTAGTGGATAAGCAACCTTATCGTTAAGGTGTGACGTCAGAGCCCACACAATCATTGAGTAACCTTTGGAAATAATCGGCCGATGCCATCGAAGCCTCCCCCTTCTAAAGTTTCTCTTCAGAATATATTATGTTTTGTTTACACTACCAAAGTTTATAAAGCTGTTAGATTTACCTACTCATTTTTAAATGGGTGAAGAATTTTAGGGTCTTATGGCGACAGAATGAATATACGTATGTTAGGTTAAGGGTGTAATACCTGTATTTCGATAACAATGATAATTTTGTTTTCTAGCTTATATGTGATAGTTTAAACGGTATAGATAAATAGTATGAATACATAAGTAAGTTAACAAGCAACTAACATTTCTAAGCATAATTTTAAAAGCCGTGTCTGCATGAAAATCTATTTATGTTCCACCGATCTATAGCTGCTTACCCAAAACTATCAATCAAACCTTAATAACATCAGCAAAATACATCGAAAATTATTATAAATAATGTTCCGTGCCGGTAAACATGGTGGTTGATACAAAAGCCGCCGCTCGTCATAATTAGACGTCAGCGGGGTTCCGCGTGATATCGACAGATACATATATCGATAGATACATATATCGACAGAGACATATATGGATACGTTGATAATTTCGCGTTAATTATACCCCGGCCGTACATTACAGACTCGATAATGAATAGACACGTCATCTACTATCCATCCGTTCTTAGGGAAACGAACTATTATTGGAACTGGGTAACGTAAATAGTTGGTGACTTATAATTGTACGATGTGTATGCCTATAGTTGAATGTAGTTGGTTGATTTTAAGGTGTGATCTTTCTCTTATTAATACTAGTTATGTCGGGATTAGTAGGTATATTATGGGAATAAACATTTTAAAGAACATTTTTTTGTACGGCACTCTTATCGTTCATAATATAACCGAAGCCTAAGTAAGGTTGAAATTAGAATCAAAGTCGAGCAAAACAGACCGCAAAATATACTATTTCTACTTTTGCAGAGAAGACACCCCTACAAGGAATGAATTTTATATCGCCGAGGTCAATCAATAAAGAACACCCAGACTCGAAAAAGCAGTTTATGGGTCACCCAAAGTGTTGCCTGGATTGAGAGTGAACCCACAACACTCAACGCAATATTAAAGCGGTGAGGCGGCCATTTAAACCACTCTCTATTGCCATTTATGCACTTATGCAGTCTAATCTAGACTGCACGGTTAGCGCAGTGGTTTAAGCGGTCGCCTCGCCGCTTGGTACTGCACCGCGTGTCGTGGGTTCGATTCCCACACGAGACAATACATTGTGTGATCTACAAATTGTTGTCTCGAGTCTGGGTGTTCATTGTGTCCGTTGGTTATATGTTTGTAAAGTCCCCCGCGACACAGGAATTTATTCCTATTGCGGCAGTTGTCTATTTTAAGAAAAAAAAAACTATACATGACTTACGACAATATAAATTAAAAAAAATATCCGCATGAATCATAGCTAAAATGCGCTTGAAGTTTCCTTTAACATTCGACAAAGAATAAAAAACTATTTCCGTTTTTTCGAGTTGCCAATGTAAATACGGCATGGCTTATAATAATATGAAGTCATTATGATTTAAAAAATATAATTTGGTAATTCACGAACACAGTGCATACAACGTGTGGATATAATGGATTTCCGATGTAATCATAATATTTTTTCATTTTAATGTGGATTACGACTGTTGTTATCGCCAAAAGCAAATAAATATTGTATTGTAGTATTTCATAATCCGGCTTTTTTAAAGAAAATATTTTAAGTACTAGCTGTTTCCCGCGGTTTCACCCGCATCCTGAGGGAACTACTTCGCGTACCTGGTTAATTTATAGCCTACGTTACTCCTTGGTACATCAGCTATCCGCCAGTGAAAGTGCCGTCAAAATCGGTCCAGCCGTTCCACAGATTAGCGAGAACAAACAGACAGACAGACCGACAGACAGACAGACAAAGAATGTAAAAAATGTCATGTCGGCATATGTACCGTGTATACATCCATATGCATTTAGTAAAAAGCGGTTATTTTAATATTACAAACATACACTCCAATTTTATTGATGTGTATAGATTTTATTTTCAGATATGGAATCATAATCAGATACAATACAGTTTCGGTTTAAATGCTTGTATTTTGCTTTATAATAACTTTTTAAGTTTCTACTGTTCTTTACTAGCCAAATGTTGCAATCGGAATACATCCTATCTCGCTGGTGACTTTGTAGACATATAAGCGTTAAGTCAGTTGCACCTAAGACATGCAATATGGTTTTAGTAGAGAAAATGGCAACTTTTAAAAGAAAAAAGAAAATTACAAAAAAAAATGTTTGAGGAAGGTGTATTGTTACATAATAATGACTATTAGTGAACATTTTGTGGCATTACACAAATTGGGCACATCTCGGCGAACCGACAGGGAAATCTTTCTGTCACCACGTCGTTACTGAAGATAAAATGCGTTCTCAAGCCACGTATGCGAAGATTTTCTCAGCTTTATAATTTGCGGTACACTGTTGCATCTACAAAAGATAATAAAGAAGTACCATGTTTTGAATACTAGAATATTTTTTGTTATGTTATGCCGTTTTGTGAATTGCAAAAACATATCAATAAAAATATTTAAATAGTTTTGAAAAAGTCATAAGGAACAGGAGAAATCAGCGTCAATTAGTACAAATAAACTAACACTAATTAACAAAAGCACAATATAATCAATAATCATAATCATCAGCCTTTAACAGTCCACTGCTGGACTAGGCCTCTCCTTTGAAAGGAGGATTTGGACTACTATACCACGCTGGCCAAACGGGTTGGTATGGGGTTTATATCAAGTTTTCCTTCTCTTAAAGTGCTGTTCTCTGCATAATATGCTCCCTCTGTCGGCTCTTACGACACCCATGGGATGATATGGGGGAGGGGGAGGGTGATATTCCATATTCTTAATCCGTCACCACACGGAAAACAATAATTAGTATAAAAATTCGATGTTAAGCTCTTCAGAGCGATGTATTTCTCTATCTTAATTCGAGTTTCGCAAATAAAGGCACTTTAGTCTTCAGTTCAAGCTCGACCATTTATCCTCTGTTGTATCAATGAGAAAAAAGAACTTTTACAATAAATCTCAGTGTCTTAGCATCGCCACGTAATTACGACATTTATTCATTGAATATATTTAAAACTTTCTTTTAAAACTAAATTTTTAAGCATGGTTTTAAAATGTTAAGTATTTTTTGTGCTAAACTCTTGTAACATTTTATCTCGTTGTCTTGTGTGTGATGTGATGTTAAATTAGCATTTTACTTACGATTAATTATTTTATGTTAATATAAATTGATTTAACAGGTCATATATGTAAGGGTGCATAGGGTTCCCACCAAGAACTTAGGGTCCCAAGCCAACCTCACCTGCAAGTGGTGCACCTGCCGATGAACGGACGAGGCTCTGGCAAACAAAATGTCCCAATAAGCGGCAATAGGCTCGCCACCTATTACGTGGGATCAAAACACTGGCGAAAAGTGGGCGTTTAATATGCCTCTGCCTACCCCTTCGGGGAAACAGGCGTGAGTCTATGTATGTATATGTAATAATTAACTATTTCGAACCTTTGTTTATACCGTTTAAGAACACATTTAAAAAGGTAAACTAAAAACCATTGTTACCACAAAGCAGTCTTAAACATGTTATAGACAACATGTAACAAAATTATAAACTAAAATTAATAATAAATGTAATTGGGTTGAAGTCGCCGAATATCGCCGAAGTCGAAGTGAATATCGCTGCTAAATTCAACTATAGATTTTATCATATCAATTTTAACACAAATTTTAAAAATAAATTCCATTTCACGATGTAAATGGTCATAACATATAAAAGTGCGTGTTTACTTGAACAAAATATAACGTAAATGTCTATTTAAAATTGTGATGTGACATAGATATATCAAGGCGTCTAGCTATCTAGAAAGCCTGACAGACTATTAAAAATATATTTATAGAATGTAACTTGACTGAACTTGTCCTACACACTGAATTTTGGGCTACTGACGTTGTTACGTACAACAAGCCATATTTTTGTCTCAGCTGACATACCTGTCAGTTAAGGCAAAATTACGGCTTGTTGAGGCTAATACACATTTAGTAATATCTAGAAATATTTTTTTTTGTGACAGGAACCGTTTTTTAACCCTACGTGAATGAGGTGCGAAATTGTTACACCAGCTACGAGGTGGGTGGGACATACCCAAAATTTTGATGTTCCATTTTGAATACTATGATTGTGTAATGATCATTTATGCTAAAGATATAATAATAATAGTATCCGATCAACAAGATTAGTAAATAAAATACCAGCATTAAGTACCAAAAAGCGTTACTTTTTATTAAAATAATGAAGTAGGTATATAAATTTGTAAAATAAAAATTTTAGGTACTTAACTTCTTTTCGCATTAAAATCTAATAAAATTCCATTTGTTCGGTAAATCAACATAATAATAGTGTCTTGTAATTGTTATAAATAAAAAACTAGCTGTAAAGTCTTATGAGACCATGTAACTGAGCACCAAAGTTACACCCACAAATCAGCACAATCTCCGCACATGAAAATAGGTGTCATACATTTTTGTACAGCAATATTTTGTCGGTCTTAGTTCTAAGTACACTCAGTAGCGGCCGGCACAGATTCTGTCCCTTCCAAATTTTTCATAATACTCTCTTGTTCCGAATTTCTTTTCGATCTCGGAATTACAGGACTTTTGCATTTGAGCAGTTTTTTAATAGTTCTTGTAGCCGATGTTCATTTTCTTCATATGACATCTGGAGAAATCCAAAAATAATCATAAAATACTAAAAATAACTGTAAATAATTGATACTGTACCTCGCTCTTCGAGCCCTTGCCACCAGCTGAAAAGTCAGGTCTCGTAGGACAACAGCAAAATTAAATTTAATAATCTGCGTTTAAAAACTTCTCGGGTATGACATACCCGACCTTATCCACGCCCGGGTTTAATGTCTGCAAATCTATATTGCAATTTTCGAGTTAATACTAACAAGTTTATATTACAAAGGTACACGTAATAAACCTAATAATTATATTTAATTGTTCAGTCTCTTTGTTTTATAATTAAATTGTATAGAATCAAGACGTAGAAAAGAGTGGCCCGGAGTTTCTTGCCTGATTCTTCTCACGAGGCTCTACTTTCTGAACAGGCATTTTTTTTCAATGCTCAACTATGTTAATATGCATTTAAAGTTACTTTTTATTTTTTTATTTGTATGACTTTCTGACGTGTCCAAAAAATTTAAACATTTTTATGGAAATAAACATATTTGAGTTTGAGTTTATACCTTGCCTTGGTTTATGTTCCATTGATTTTGATTGAGTTTAATTTTATATTATACTAGTTGACAAGCGCAGCTACGCTCGCTCATTTATTTTAATTTAATCTTTTCTTACATATCCCGTGCATATTTTCAACAATCCCTCCTTAGTACACCCCTACGAACCCAAAGGCACATACATGCCAAATTTCAGCTAGTTGCGCTCAATAGCTTTGACTGTGGCTTGTGTGTCAGTCGGTCTGTAACGCAATAATTTTAAATATGAAGAAGATAGTTATCTTTACTTAGATACCTTCAAAGTAAAATGATATTTTGGTGGTTGGATCAAAGCAAGTATTTGAAAAAATTGAAAGATAATTCAAATAGTATTCTTCGGTGAGTGCACAATGAAGAATGAATAGGTAAAATTTTCAACATAAAATAACCAAATATTTCTCAAATACAACTGCCTACCCATCGGCAAGCGTGGTCAGATAAGCCGCTGATATTGTAGTTATATTTTCCTTTTAAGTAGCCACGAGCCCAAGATTACAATAGTATCTGTACCTGAACACAAGAAGAAAGAAAGTTCGCCGGTTCTCTATCGTTTAATCTTGCTGTCAGCGGATCGTTGCTTAGCGATTAAACATGTCTCTGCGAGATCGATCGCCCGACCCCTGTTTGCTCACGTTTGTATGTTTATAAAGCATTTTATTTACATAACGTATAAAAAGAAGAGGCTTACTTTTTTGTACACAGTCTTGGTATTAAATTGCGCCCATAGAGGCATTACTTTCGTTTTGGGATAGTTATGAAAATAGTGTTAGGATCTACAAGAATATTTTTTTAATTTACGGGTTATTGTAATCTTAATGCTTGGTCCGAGTATAGATAACGTGTCATCGTGAAGAAATTCATAAACAGTCAAATATTTGTGTTCTCACATGGACTCAAAACAACAAGTTTAGACAAAGTGTCGGTGATCGTACCACCAACACGGGGCGCAGAGGTAAACGGCGAGACAACCAATTAAAATACAAGCATTACAAACGTATAGTCAAATATTTTTACTGCCAATCAACATAAACTCCAATATGGCGAAAGCTAGATGCACAGCTTTTATTTTCAAAAAAACAAGCGTACACCATACGGTTGTCCAAGACCATGCTACGCGGGGCTTCATAAACATTGAAATCAGACTTTGCCTCCACATGCCTGGGTACTGAATAAATTATCGAGCAAAACCAAATGTGTCATTCGGTTCAATAGTTGGCGAAGCGACAACATTCCCAATACATCAAACGTACTGTCAAAGCGCCAGTTGTGCCTTTGTCTGAGGTACGCGCCGGCCGTGCGGCTCAACGTGTCTTTTAAACCTTACAAAACATTTGAGTTCATTTGTGACAGGGATTATTATTAATAGGCATACAAACTTTTTAGGTGTCTTACAACTATAGTAGTATAAATAGGATTAGTATGTATATATTAGTATATAGTAGCAACTAATAATATAGTTAAAGTTGTATAGTTAAATACAATTAAATACATTACAAAAAGTACAAACAGCTTTGTGATTTTGTCCATATTATTTCACTAAAAAATTCGAGAAGTAATCTAGGAGTCCCGATTCTTGTTTTAACATTTATTATTAATTATTCTATAAGCGCTGTATGTCGTAGTTCAAAATGTGTACGGGAATCACCCAAAACCATTTACCAAATTAATAAACGCGCATAATACACTACATAGCATGAGATCTGTCCACGTGGAAAAAGAGAATAGACGTGGGATACGGGACACACAGATTCCAAAAATCATAACCCTCCCCGGTTTTAGTCGAGTAAAAATACCGGGGGCTTATCCAGGACGTTAGATGAGGGTCGCTTGTTCACCTCCATCGCCCTTTTATCTTTGTGATAAGGCTGATAAGGCATTTTTATGTCGCTTCCTTGTTTCGTTTCACAGTGATTGGATTTGTACGTTTTTGTTTATCATGCTTTAGATTTTTTGTTGTTATGGTTCTAGTGAAATTTATTGAATATATTATTTTTATTTTTTTAGGGTAGTATTTCGAGCATAAGAAATATAAAATTCGAGGAAAACTTCGCGTGAAGATAGTTATATAAAATTAAATTTGAAAAATAACTTATTAATATCAATATCACTCTATTTCTTAAAAACTTACTATCTATAAAAAAGTATTGTAAACTAGTTCTGGAAGTTTGATGGAACAGGACAAAGTCATATTCTAAGAGCACTTACGAAACTATTTTAATTCTCCATAAAACCTCCTAATATAATTAATAAATATTTAATTGTCAAAAGTACATAACTTTCCAAACAACTGCGAACAACTTTCCTAATTTGTATTTGACTCGAATGCATAATTTATGTCACACAAAGAGAAATACATATCAAAATTCAAATCAAACATTCTATTCATCAGAACATTTGATACAGAAAGTTCTCGAGGATTGGTTGTAACAGTCTGCACACAACTTTGCGTAAAAAAGCGAAAGCGTTTGTGTAAAAAAAGTAAAAAATACCAGCACGTATTACTGGTAAAAGCCATGTTCACTGAAACGTTCGTATATTAGTGTAAACACACAAGTTATCTGTCATGTCAAAGCGATAGTCGCGCCGTCTGTTTGTCCGTGCCGCACGTTACTTGGCGTGTCAATATTTAATATACCCGTTATTAATTTTTTGCTGTTCACTTTGAGAACCGTATTGGTTTTATTTTACCTCAAACGTAATCGGCTTTCCTGCATTTTATGTATGTTTTCGAGATATTTCCTTTTGCAGATGTTCATTTCATATGTAAGTATTTAAATATGCTGTAATTACAAAGTGTATTTATCCGTAATATATTTCATGAATGCTTATGTTTTACGCCAACAGAGCCCTATATATAATTTCGAGAGTAGATAAGAGTAAATAACCTTCACGTAAAAGATCATGAACCTATTTTCATCTTTTCGGCACATACTAGATTCGGTGTTATGCCACAAAGCTTATATAAAATGAGTGTTATTCTGACTACATAAAATTTGATTCTTTTGTCTTTCACACCAATGATCATCCGCCTATAAACTCATGACATTACTCAACTGACTTATCATCATCATCCGAGCGCTATTGCGGTTGCGTTTTAAGACGCTCGCCTTGGAGCAAATGGTCTGCTGATGGACACCAATGCATTAACACAAGTTTAAAAATATTAACCATACAGTTAAATAAGTTTGTTAACTTTTTAATGTTAATCTTATAGACAAAAAGGCGTCTTAAAGTAAATGTTTGTGAAATCTTAATGCGCAATACCAAAATAATTTTGCCCCAAGCGTCATCGTCCCGAGTTGCTTTAAATTGTTCCTCTTTTTTCCTTAGGGACATGTTTAAACGTCCTAAACATGTTTCAACGTCCTAAGTCCATGTTTTCCTGTTAAGAGCCATCGTTTCGACAAAACACTAGAATACGCAACGTCTAAATCCGCAGATTTCAGCAAATGTTATTTTCTCGGAATGAAGGTTTTATTTTTGCTTTTTCAATTACCCACACGCAGTGAATGGGAGTGTTTAAATCTCTGTAACCTACAGCTTAACCGGGTCTCATTCTACGAATGTTCGTGAGAAATAAAACGGTTTATAAGCTTCGCTTACAAGATGAAAGATGAAATAGTTGAAATAACATAAATCAGTCTGCTCAACAGCCACATAAACTTAATCTTCGTTCCAATCACCTGAAATCCTCGTCGCATCGTCGCGTCGTTACTATGTATAATTAGACTAATATGGCAGTACTTCATTAACAACTAATTAAAAGCTCGAAACCGAGCACCTCATTCAGAGCTGCGCACTCCATGAGTGAACTTTCATAAATTAACTAGTATTCCAGTTATGTTCCTTTGAGAAGATATACGAAGATAAATCCGAACTAAAGTCAGCTAATTTTGTTATAGGGGAGTATCATTCAATTAACTTTACACCGCATTAGACGAGCTCCGAAACGTCTTTATACATTGTAAAGGCAAAGTTTCCGTTTGCTAAAGCCCCAGTGCAAACAGCGATGCGCCAAACTAAAGCGAATTTGCATGTTTACTCAGGGACGTTGACGTCGCGCGTCTATGTGCGAATGTCGCGAGAATACCCGCGCGACGCGGCGCTGCGAGTGCCGAGAGTGGAGTACGCGCTCATAGAAATAAGTTTTCCAAATACAAGCTAAGCAAATATTGGCGAGATATCAGCGCGTGCGGTTTTTGTTGACGCTTGTTGCCCACGTGACGAACGTCTGTTGCTCTATGTTGCCTAGTATTGCTGAACAGTTGCTGTTGCCGGCACGTCGCGTCACTACAGCTAGTTTTTATAGTGTTTTTACTCGCATGCGTTTGTTTGGCTGCCTCCTGTTGTTATTGACAAGAGACATTCAGATAAGGATTTGGTTCAATGACTTCGGTTTTTCTGCTTGGATTTTTTTTTGCAAGCAAACATTCAGTAGTTTATTTATCTCTACAAGTACAAAATCGGGCGTTATTCTTTGCTTGTACGATAAGAAGCGGGTCGAATTGATGTGCCGTGTTACTTTCGAAAGTTTATAAATCTATAGCGTTGTTGGTAAAATAATAGTATCCTTACATTCTATTTAAGAAATTTATGTTACCCACCCACGAAGGTACGTACATAACTACTCGTAATTCTAGAACCGTCCATACATTACGCTACAAAGTACCGGCGGCGGTCCGTTTCGTCCGACAAACGGATAGAAGGAGCCAAATGGTGCGGATGTAAACTGCCCTTGTTACTGCATCGCACAACCGAAGCGGATTATACCTACCTAACGGAATTTGAACCGAGTTTATTTTCTTTCAACTTGTGTTCTCATTTCATACATTTTTTATATTATACTGATGCTATTCTTACCAGCTTTTATTTAACTGCCCTGTTAGGTTGTATGTGTGGGATTAATCTTGCCTTACCATTCTTGGTGATAAAAAGCCGTCATAGTAAGGAATGTAATTTATGAGGCAGATGATGGTGAACTCTTGCAAGATAAATTATTCAAAAAAATAATGAATATTCACGCAGTTAATAAGTTTACTTTTAAATGTTTATAAAAACACATTCAACATTCTGTTTCCAGACATTGAAGCATTTTTTTAATAAATGTCTTTCATAGATTTGTCTTTGGAAGTTAATTTTTTTAAAAGTAAATTCCTTTCATATGACAGGCTTATAAAATACCGAGATTGTAAAATACTCCGAGTCGTTGCTTAAGAAATGTCAAGAATTTCATAAATTGATAGCTCAGAGAAATATAATACGTATCAATAGACTTTTATTTTGAAACTAGAGGACGCCAGCAGCTACGCCTGATTTTGTTTTTAATTTAAGTGTTTTGGCCGATCCCGTGGGAATTTCGGGAAATCCCTTCTTAGTGCACCCCTAAGGTCCCCAAGGAATATACATGCCAAATTTCAGCTTCCTGCGCCCAATAGTTTCGGCTGTAGCGTGTCTGTCAGTCAGTCAGTAACGCAAGGATTTTATATATTAAGATAACAGAAGTATTATTGCTCGAATCGCCAGCTAGCAAATAAAAACACTATTTTAAGTTTTGAAAAGCGGCGTTATGAAGTACATTCGTAACGTCAGCAACACATGAATTGTACACGTCACAATTCAATACAATCTCCTATCAATTCCACTCGAATAAGTAGCATCAATGTCCCTTTCAATTACAAGGGCCTCAAAGATAGGTAAATGAAAAGCGGGCTCTGGTTTTAAGGCCCCGTGGGTTGAAAAGGGATCCTTGTTCGGTCGACAAGGCTCAGCTTATTCACTATAGATGATGGAATATCTGTGTATGGTACCTATCGGGAATTATTCGCCGGCTGTTTTCGACACAAATAGGACGAGTTAAATTTACGGTATAAGTTGTCGAGGCCGCGGCCTCGAGTGGTGGGTCACGGTTTTAATAGTTTATGGCTTATTGTTGCTGTTAACTTCAAAATTCCTGCGGCTGATTTTGGGTAAATTTAATTTGAAAGTTTTTCGTTGCCGTTTTGCTTTGAGTTTTGTGGTGGCGAGGTACGGATATATAGATAGCTGTTTATTGGTGTCACAGTAGAGTAGAACGGTTGCCAAATATTGCGTTTGCTTTATCAAACTAAAACGTTTATTGTGTAAGTCGTTTCTGCCCACTGCTTCGCCCGAGTGGGTATCGGTATTCGCAACAAAAGAAGAGCTTGAGTTATTCTAACACATAAGCTAAAATATTACTGAAAACTTTAATGAAAGTTCGTTTAGTACTTTTTGCGTGAAACGGTAATAAATATTTATTCATCCTCACAAACTTTCACATTTGTAAGAATAATTAGGTCAATTCATGTGGTCATTCATCATTGTTACTATGTAATCATAGATCAAATGATCGTCGAATAAAATGAAACGTAACTACGAAGAATATTTTCAGTTCGGCCATGATCGCAATTTTATTAACTTTATAGACTCGCGGGCAGTATCTTTGAAGCCATAGACTGTAAATATAAAAGGGAGGTAGTGTTAGCGGTATAATGGCCACGGTTAGTTAGGGGCCTGTTGAGTTTTAGTGAACGCTTCGACCTTTCGAAGGTCCGCTTTACAAACTCGTTGTTACATCAAAGTAACTATTTAGCTTTTTGGTAGCCGGTGAATTTATTTGAAGAGTTTTTGGTCAGTTTTATAGGCGTGTTGAATAAACCACACTCTGTAATATACAACCACATTTGAAAGAAGATACACAGAGCGTCCTTGAAGGTTTATAAGTATGTTTATAATGACCTCAAGGAGCAATAACTCATGGTAGTAAGTACAGGTTTACAGTTATATTTTCTTATAACATATCACTATAAAAGTAACGTGCCTGCATACGTACACTTTATGTCTCGTCAGTACCACGGGGGACGGTTTTTTATGACTCACAAACTGACATAAAATGCCTTGAGTACCGATTTTTCACGCATTATTATATAAACACGGTAAATATAAACAACAATATACAGTCTCTGCCTAGAGATGGATAGCACACGTTGCGAAATGAGAACCTTAGTCATTATTTACTTTAAGTAATGTGCTTGGCTTTAACCACGCTTGCGTATCGCAGACGCATATGAAAATGTACCGTAGTGCTACGTAAGTAATGTAATCAAAACACATACTCTTGCTTCAGTGAAAATCAGCTAGTAGTGTCAACGAATTGGATGTTCTCTATTCTGTAAAAGTCAGCGCCAGAGACGTAGGTTGAAAGCCGAATCGCGACAAAGACGACAAATTTTCTCGGCATTCATACGGAGCCAAGCTATTGGAAATTATTTCTGTAAAGCGAAATACTGCCGGTGACGTAAGTAGGTCGCGGTATTTTATGGCTACAGTTTTTACAATGGTTCGCCCTTTTTCGTGTGGGTGGACTTTAGAAAATGCACTGATTAATTAATTGTAATATGTGTGCCGTTTTGTCCCACTTGGCTCGGTGAAAGGTTTTTTGTGCTTTCCGTATGCACTTTTGTACAGTAGCGTTATATGTCTAAACGTGGTAATACGAGTAATATTTACTTATGTCATAAATGTTTTTGAAGTGAGACTAGTCTTACACTGTTCTGAATGATTGCATATCCATTGCATTGGTTAGACTAATACATTTTCACAACATGGTATGGCGGTGATGGATTCTAGTAGCATTTTTTATATTTTTTGAATATAATTATGTTAACAAGAAATATTCGTAATTTACGCCATTAGCCTTGTAGATAATTATTCAGAGGGTTTCGAGACTTTGGAGTTAAGTACGTTTTAAATTGGTAACTGTACGCCCCTTTCTCCGTACTTCGACGAACAGGTTAAGCAATCGCACTCGGCTGTCATGGTCTGTGTTATATATTACAAAGTGTGAGTTCGACTCTCGTGAAACTGGTTTCAATCAAAGTATATCTCTCTAGGTAAATCAGGTAACACGGACGTCGCTTAGTAGTAGCTGTCAAATCTGGTGTTATTATGAAACTGATCCCGGCTTCCATACATTTCTTACATTTTAATATATATAATGAAAATGTAAGAAATGCAATCATTAATGTCTTAATTTTCTCATTATATTTGTCTCAAGGTAATACAAAAAGAACTTCATATTTACAACATTTCTATTTAATATACTTCCCAAAACAGTTCCTCTATCTTTATCTAACCGACACTCAAACAAAACCTAAACAATAACGATATAAACTGTGAGAGAACACGTCATAAAAGGGAGCATTTATCAGATATCTCGAGTGTTACTTGAATGTTCTATGTTTCTTGTTCCAATGTGCCGTCCGATGTTTCTAGTGTGACCAATAGCGTTCTCGAACTTGTCCATGCTGCCGTTGACATCGCGCTTTATTTCTCGACAACACCTTTTATATTCTTTAAATTTTGTACTTTTGTTTGCTTTGATATTTGAAATTGCATTCAGTTTATTGCTTATAATCGATTGAAATGAAATGAAATGTTTCTTTATTTCTTGTAAACTTTTTGCAGCACTTACCTAGCGTTATTTTTTACCCTACAACCAAGAGCTTGCAAGAAAGTTCTTTATGATGTTTAAGTTATGTTATTCGTTTTGGTTTTATTTTTCACCTAAGAATGCGTAGTGGAATAAGCAGAATACTACATACATACATATACTCACTCCTTTTTCCCGTCGGGGTAGGCAGAGACAACAGAACGCCACTTGCCACAGAATACTACGCTAATATAAATAATGTTATTAAAGTCTAGTACCTTAACTGGGCGCTCTTGGCAGAATTAGCTAGTAGCAATCCAAGCAATGCGCGAAAATGCCTGTCTGAATCAAGCAGGTAATAGATTCTGTCTCGTTGTCTTACATATATTCCGGATACTCAATAGTCGTCATATTTTTTTTACTTATTGCGTTATTACGCATTTATAAATTTACCATTGAAAATGTCCGCTTTGATGGCACCATCGATGTTCGTAGACTTACCTGAAAAAAAGAAACATTTATTTAGTGAAACGTTACATTGCTGTTTATCAAAGAGAACTGTAACATTTTCCTCAATTTTGAGATTAGTACAAAGTTGCGTCAATTCTCATTCGATTTAACGTAAAAAGTAATTTTTGTGTAAAACTTTTCAATTTTCGCACCGTGTTTCCGCATTTCAGACGATTAATTATTCAAAGAAATACTTAGCCTATTTGAAATATTGCAAAATGTTTATTTTTATAAAGTTTATTCGGCAACAGATAAATCCCTTGGGATTAGGCTTTTTTATTTATATTAATGTTTAGTAATAGAATTTTAGCTATGTTGGTACATTAGATAAGTACAAAAACTTTACGAGAAATTTTAAGAATGTAACTTGTCGAAAGATTGACCAGGCAGATATATTATAAGGCAAGTGTGAATGGGACAGCACGAAGGGAAGACCAAGACGGACGTTCTCTGACCAGATCGGAGACATGCTTAAAACAGGAAAGGTTAGAAGTACCCTAAACAGAAGAGCATGCATGAGGAATTTGATGGGAGTGAATGAAGCAAGAGAGATATGTCAGGATTGTTGCAAATGGCGTTCCGTAGCCTCTGCCTACCCCTCCGGGAAACAGGCGTGAGACTATGTATGTATGTAACTTGTATAAAGTAGCAATATTTCAGTACGAGACTGACTTGACTTAGAGTTAATTGCACGAAAATTGAAAGTTGGAAAATAACGGAAGTTTGTAAATAAATAATCTGTGTAGTTTCTGCATTTTTATTCTATCTATCTTTATAATAGTAACAGTGCCTTGCTGTTGCAATATTATTAAACATTTTATCCTGTATGTTCAACACCCTTAGAATTTCTAAAACATGTTCATCAGTCATCACCATCCCTTTATACTGTCCCACTGCTGGGCACGGGCCTCTTCTCACTATGAGAAGGGTAAGGTTATAGTCCACCACGCTGGCCAAGTGCGGGTTGACAGACTTCACATGTCTTTCAATAACATTATGGAGAACTCTCAGACATACAGGTTTCCTCACAATGTTTTCCTTCGCCGATAAGCAAGCGATAATTAACAATTTAATACGCAATAAACTTTGAAAAGTCATTGGTGCGTGCCGTGGATTCGAACTCGAGACCCTCGGCGTAGCAGTCTGTCGGTCTCTCCACTCGGCTATGGCTGCTAAACATGTTCAGTGTCCGAAAAATAATTATATGTGGCTTTTACTCAAAGACATTGATCTTTACAAATATCGCTCAACGTAAGATCCATCGCAATTCCATCCAATCGATACTTGCCAGCACAGCTGATGCCCTTGTTTTCTTTCCTCAATTCAAGCGATCTTTATACGTCGATATATAGCAAATGGCGTGCACTCTGAATCAAGTTCAGGTGTATCGTCCATTTTAAAAAGTTTTCACCTTCAAGAACGGTTTAAATTGTACTGCGATCCCCATGGCGGCGATTAATCCATCATTGTGTCCAACTGCGCTGAGATCTACCGGACTGCAGCTTTCCTAAAACTATTTCACTTCCTTCCAGGGTTGGATATATGTTTCTAAGGATTTGCCGGTAACGTGAGATGTAGAAATCTTGGTTACAGTTTTATTTTGAGCTGGATGATTTTCCATATAAACATAAATATACATAATATATAGCATGATTGCCAGAATTGTGTTAATATGTCAGATATTAACGAGTTAAATTACGATTGCGAAAAATCGTAGGTTTTGATTGTTTGTAGATACTTACTGTCGCATATAAAAGTATAGGTACGGTAAAAATATACTTGAAACTTTAGTGTTGTTATTCACAAATAAAGATAAAGTTAAGTTCGTAGTAGTTCAAGTATAGATAAAGTTATGTGATCTATTATTGGCAGTTCAAGAAAACATCCCTTTGTTACACGTTACGTAAAAGGGACAAGGATATCCCTGAAGGGAGATTGTAAGTAGGTACACACTACATCATTGAGCGTGAAAATTCTAAAGTACCCATTCCCGGTACTGATAACCCTGCCTTCTTTTAAATGTATCCGTCTCAATCCATTTTTCTTGCCCGGGAAATTGGAATTGTGGGAACACAATCGTTTTGTATCTTCGAACGATATGTCAGGTGGTTCGCGATAGCTTTGTTGTTTTGTTCATGATACATGACCGCTTTTATGAGTGTAGTGCGCAATGGATGTCCGACACTCGGTTAGGGTCGACCGAAGTGTCACTTTGGGTGTAAGAGATGTTTATGTAAGGATGTGTGTCACGAGTATTGGATTTTCCTTTACCGAATAGTCTGGGCAGTCTGGGTGATAAAATGTGTATCCATCTGCAAGTGTTTTTGTGATTCAGGTACGATGTTTTCAGTAAATATTTACATAGTAATTCAAAGCGATATTTGTTCTTATGTTGTACAATGTTTGTCCGTAGAAAACACATATAAAAATACCGTTTGATCTAGATGCAACGTACCTAAAAGGGTAATAAATTTTCGAATAGTTGCGACCGTACAGATCTCGTAGTCTTTGTGAGGTTCACACTATTCGGAACTACAAAACAGGAACAACATAATAGAAACAAAAGGCTTCGCTCGGCGGTAGCCGTGGGGGAAATGGCGCGGAACTGCTACCGTTTTAAGCTGCGTATCTATCTGAGATGTACTGAACTGTGTCAGCTGAGCGGTGTGCTAGGAAAACTTTTAAATGTATCGCTTGCTAAACGAGGCTAGGTAAAAGAAATTAATGCGCATTGTCGTACTTTTGTGAAAGAGATGTCGCTTTATTCGGGTTGCGTATCCCCACTTAGCCGCTTCTAGGTATTAGGTTGCGGTGTAAAACGCCCCAATGTAAGCAATTTCTTTAAATTCGTTTTTACAAAGGACCTAATAAATAAGAAATCACACACGTTGTTCTAAACAAAGATTTTATTGGTAAATGTATTAATTGGCAAACTGATAATGTTAATTGTTATATTCATAGTTTTAATTAGTCCGTAAGCCTTCTGTAAAACTAAATAAATAAACTAAATAAAAATAAATAAACTATTTGAATTTCCCATCAAATAAAATACATAATAGTTATTTCTACTTCTGTGTTGTTTTCTTAGTAACATAGAATTCTCGATTAAAATTATTTCGATGTCAGTCAAGATTTCTAGCGTTGTTACTTTCACACTTAGACCTACTACATTATTTCTAATGCGTGATCTACGTGGCAGCGACTTTGATCACGTTCGAGTCGAAGGCGGCGTAGCGATATAAAATCGCAACTAATATACACGTCCACACAGAAACTTCGGCAGCGAGTCACCGCCAATTAAAGCCGCTTCCGTGCAGTCCGGGCTTAGGTCCCGACGCGAAACAAAAAACGAGAAGGCTAACCGCATTGCACTACACCTATGCTGGCCAACTATGGCTCATCCGGGGCATCTCGCTTCAATCGAGGCCAGGTCCCCACAGCCGCTCGCACGTGGATTTTTATGAGATGGCATAAAATTTCACTTAACATTACATACGCCAGCACCAATTTGTTTTGTTGGTTTTGCTTCATTCCGTATGCTCCGTGCGTCAAGTTACTCGAATAATGTGGAAATGTGAGCTTTTGTTTCGTATTTGACGTACATATACATAATTAAAACGTTACATTTATGTATGTACGGTTCGTGTATTCATATCATTTCGTGACAAGGTTCAATCATATGAAGACAATATTTTTCAGCATGTTGTTGTTTTTTGCGGTTTCTCGGCCTCAAAATAAGTCTTGGATTCAACTGGGATAATATAAGGATTATTAAGTTAATCACATCCTGTCGTTTCTTTTTGTATTTGCATACTCTCGAAACACAGGTATAACCTAGTTCGAGCAGGTAGCCGATGTATTATAACGCAATCTTAGTTTTTTTGCCAATGGTGCAAATAGTTATTTTTTAGCCTTATGTACACTATGGTTTATTCAGCCATGTATGATATTATGTAAAACTAAATATAAGACTTTAGGCTAGTTATACCACCAATTAATCTAATTTAAGGCTAATTGTAGTGTACTTTTTGTATTTTTGAGGATAAATAAATTATTATTATTATACTGTTATGATAGATACATCGCGAGAGAATAATATATTTGATTTTGCCTTACGATCACTAAAATTTAGTGACTATAAGACACCGTCCAGACTTCTCAGACATTTAGATTTGTATGTTTCTTAACTAAATATATCAAAATACATTTTCTCTTTACTTAAATCTAATAGAAGATAATGCTATCTTTACGAATATATTGCAAAATTTTTTTGCAAAACGTGGTCAGTGACATTAACACATTAAAACATTTTTTATTAAGTAAAGGCAAATGTTTCAATTCAACTTACGTTTTATACACGTAATGTGCGTTTGTGATACAAAGAAAGCCTAGTGGAGATACTAATACACTGCCATGCAGAGGGTATTGCGTTCAAATCCATGGCGCGCACCACTGACTTTGCAAAGTTATGTGCGTATTAAATTGTTAATTATCGCTTCACCTCTCGGAGAGCATGTCAAGCATGGTTGTCATTATGATCTTTGACAGGTGTTACGGGGAGCTATATTATTTTCACTCAAATGTCAATCTGATATAATTTAACGCATAACTTGCTATTATTTTGATAGATTCATGGTAGCAAGAAAGCCAGTGGATTCCTTCTGTCTTCTTTTCTATGGGCCGTGCTCATCAGGGTCCATATATGGTATTTTAAACATAATGGAGAGCAATAAAAGATTGAATTGAAGGCTTTGTCTACTGTATATAATCATAGTTCCTACAAGAATGAGTTTTTACTTTCAGAGAAGTTTTATTGAAAGCAAGGTTTTAAAATTATCAGTTCATAAAGCTCTCCTTACGAATTTATTTTTGCCCACAAATATTATTACGGTTAGAAATTATCATGAAATATTCATTTTCTATTTATATAGTGCATTCGGAAAGCTGAATCCGAATGCTCCGACCTTGCATAGTTTTGGGTCATTGATACGAGAAAATAGAATAGATAATATTAGATTTTATGTGTTTCTTCCTGCAAAAACACTTAGGAATCTCTTTGTTTATTATTTAAAGCGACGAACTGTACGTGACACTAGTTCATATAAATACATAAAGATGGGATATTTGAAATAAGTGTGAATGAAAATAATAAAAAATTTCGATCAATCATTAGCATTAACAAATGTCTTTCTTGTATTTTTTTCTAATCAAAGTTGAGACTTAAGAAAATGTTTTGGAGGTGCTCATGCAAATTATAATCCAGTCAAACATCACATCTTAGTAGTTGTCTACGTGAGTTAATTTTCGACATAATTTGTCTATGGCGCTACCTCGAAAATGTATGCCCTTTTTGATTATCGATTTTGAAACAGTGAGACACACCAGCAAAGTGAAAATTTTGTTTATTATTTATCAGGTCTTTATCTAGGAACTGCTCGGACAGATGTTACACGATTGGAAGATTTTCACTGGATATAATTTTAATTTGAAAAACATGCTTTCTCTAAATATTTTTACGAATATTTAAAAAATACTTAACTTTTCACCTTGAAATTGCTACTCACCGAAAGAAGAGCTAGTTTATTAGGGACTGGTTGAACGAATTTTCTCTAAAACGATTATTACGTGAGTTATGAACGAAATAAAATTTTAGATAGTTTCGTGATGGCATGACATGTCAAAAACCATGCGACATTCAACTTTATAGCTAACACTTAGCGATGGCCTCTGCACGATTTTTTGATCTTCGAGGTAGCCTCTTAACCAATAATCATAATATTTATTTCTTAAAGCATGTGTGTTTTATACAATTGTTGAGAGTTACACAGACAGACATTTTATTTGCCTTTGCATACAGCTGCACCTAATCCAATACGCTTAATCCAAAAACGGGTCGTATGAGATCTGTCGCAATCCCGCTGTCTGACGGATGGCCCTCTAATGAAGAGGGCGAGAGTGCCGGCTGCAATTACCGCGAGAATTACTGACGCCGCTGTTGCATTGCTCATCGCTGGCAATTCTATTGAAATGTGCTTACTTGTTTTCTTCATCATCTTTGGTATGATTTGATAACAGTAATTTTGCAATGTGTAACAGAGATAACGCTAGGACAATGATGATGATGTGGTCACAGTACAACAACTCTCGCACAACACTATTTTAACTAAGAACCCAAAGAACATCTGTACTCATTTATTCCAAGTCAGGATGCATTTTGGTATTTAATACTTGGCACAGTGTACTTAGTCATAACTGAAGCCTTACACCGTTATCACGGTAACTCGGAATAAACTTATCTGTTGCACCGCTTACAAACATTTTAATAAGTACACAAAAAGCATTTGGAGTCTTTTATTTTGTGATTGAATCTAATCCTAAGCACCCTGTAGTCAAAACAGCATATAGTAAAATCCACAAAGTAACTGCAGGACGTGTTGAAGCGATTTGTCGCGGATGGAACAACCGCAGCTCGTAGTAACTGTCGGATGGCTTTCTAAATCATATAATATGAAGAAGCTAGTTTAATACTCTGTAGAATACATAACAAGACACAATTTTTTTTTTATATAGGCTACAATCCTTCTAGGGTTAATTTGCTTCCAAGTTTGAGGCTGCTGTTACATAACTCATTACTAACACTTCCTTCTACTGCTTCTGTATTTGTAATACTTGATTTTACAACAGGATAAAGGATCCTACGGACGGACATATTACAAATAGCTGATAAAGAACACACAGTAACATTATTTCTTCAGCCAAATTTAATATCATAACATTATACATTTGCTCAGAATATAATCTCATCAAAATTAATCTAATACCGTAAAAAAGAAACAGGAATATGAACGCGTCAAGTCGCTGGGAATCTGTCGCAGTTCATAGCAACTGACAGATGACTCTCTAATGAAGAGACCGCAAAGTGCGGCTGCAATTAGCGCGGAAATTACTGACGAATGGATTGAGCATTACTAACACTTATTTTGAAATGTTTCTGGTTATTAACTAGATATTTTTTATTGTCATTAAATAGACGAATGAAGTGAAGTATATTGTAGGCCTACAGACTACACTGTACGTAATTATAAGAAAGTGACCGAGAATATTCTCGGATACTTTCTTCCTGACTTTACTTGGACTACATCGATGTTTTTTAATTGTTGCAGGGCTATAGGCATTTCATTTCAATATCAATAAGATATATTTAAGCATACTCATTATTTTAATGTAAACATAGATAGATTATTATTTACCTTACTAATGACATATTCTCGAAAAACATTTTTACTTCAGATAGTGCACATACTCATACTCACCACAGATAAAGTGCACTGACACCCCTCAATACATCAGAATATGATTACATTATTATCACGTAACTGCGTTTTGCACTCGTTATTTACCTTTTGACTCCAACTGCCATTCTTCTGCAAAAAAGCCCATTACTACATATTTATAACTATTTAAAATATTGATAGAAATGGTGTATTTCTTTTCTGTTATAAATAAATGACTTTAGTAACAGGAAAATATCCGAAAAATCGAGCACAAAATTGGTAAAAACAACCTAATAATCTGTACAACAAAAGAATCAAGTACAGATTTTACATGGCGATTATGTCCGTCGCTCGAAAGGCTCCAGAGCTAATTAATGCTATTTTAAAACCGATACCATTCTACCAAATTCCGATACTTTTCAATCTCTTTGTACCCTCTACCAAATCGGATTTCGTATCGTTGATGTGCCTTGGAACTGCCATTTGCTCGGCTGAGCGTTCCTAATGTTCACCCTTGCGGGCGAGGAGAACAAAATTCTGCTTGGAATACCCAGGCAGATTTGTAATTAAAGCTTCTACACTGGCACAGAAATTTAATTTCGAACAAAGTATCAGTTTTTTGAAGCTAGATAATTTAGTCAAAGGCAAAGAAGTTTGCTTTTGGGTGATCAAAAGTCTAATTGTTTTATATTTACATCATAATTAATGTAACATGTTTTTACTTATTTTTACGATATACGTATATTGTCTTACGTAAATATTTGAACCGACTTGCCATTTATTTATCGTGGCCGTAGAAATATTATTTGCTTTAAAAAGCTACACAATTGTTTATTCGTGCTTCAGCCGCCTTTAAATATTATTTCAACCCGAAAACGACATAAATAAGCGGTGTTATTTTCATGATATTAAAACGATTGTCCTGAATAATTTGGTCGTAGCGTGGATCATTAAGAACTACATTTAAATGAATGAAAAAAGTGTTAAATTGTAGGTAGAGTAAAGACAGGTGTACTAATTTGTTCTGTAATTGCGACGGTTGCCGTCAGCGTTAAAAACCGATCCGTCAGTCGTGGAAGGACAAAGCCGACAGATGATCCGGACGCGATAAATTATGTCAGCCGTTTCTTTGTACGGTTTAGACGTTTGAAGTAAATTCTGTGTTGTGATTTATAAGGTGATTTGTTAAATGTTTGTGATCGTCACTACGCCTACGAAATCGAACAGCTACTAGATAGTATTGTAATGAGAATGTATTACGCAACTTAGTAATAGATAAATGAAACACAATATAAGTGCAAAGACTGCACGCAATGATAACGAATAAAAGTATACTGCCAAAGAAATATCTAACAGAATTCGATCTCGTTCAAAACATCAGAGTAGAAAAAAAAACGAATTTACAGTATTCAATGCTATGTAAGCTTAAAGAGTAAGTTAAATAAAAGGAAAAGGAAACTCGTAGCGAGTATAAATCCTGGCGGTATCTGGAAGTGGCTTTGAAATCACGACGAGAGCGAAAGGGTGGACAGAACTTTCTTTATTTATTATTTGACAAATCTTGTAATTAAACTTGATCGTATTTTAAGTGACTTCGCCTTAATTTCACGTTGCTGATTTTGAGTTTAGGAATGCCGTGTTTTATAACGTGTATTACGGTGGTCTTTCTACTTGGAATATAATCTTAATGGTGAAACACAAAAACATCTTGAAAATGTAGAATAAAATCAGAGTAACTTCAACTGACTGCCATAAAAAAGGGTCTGCGAGTATATACTCTGTGGCGCTAGATATGAGTATTATGTGGTATACCCACACACACGCAACAACACCAGTTTCATACACTACGGACGAAAAGTTTTCAATCGAAGGGCCGGTCAATGATTCCGTACTTGGCCGTGGGCTGCCCTCAAAACTTTCCCTATAAAGGATTCGAAATATGTTGTGATATTTCTCGGATAACAAGCAAAGTTTTGTCCTTCGGTGGCCATAAAGGCTATCGGGTGCTAGATGTTTGTCCCACATTGGGCTTGTGCCAGAAATTTCCGCTTACCTCATGCCATGTGCCGCCATTAATGAATGGAGAAAATATTACGATGTATTTATGTTAATTCAAATTACTGTAGCGCTGTTGGCATTCTTCAATGTGAAATGAGTAATGATTTAAGCTGGTGTGCAAATTTATGTGAACATATTTTTACGTTGCATAATTGTGTTCACTTTCGAGGAATTCATTTTAAACGCCTGTTGAAATGAGGCATTTGAAAAATGAAATATAACTTTCAATATACTCGTAAGAGTCTAAATTCTAAAACGAACAAAACGTTACCTTTTTGGTCGTGGCTATTTATCACTTTTTTACGTAGTCTTATAGAGTCGGTTCACTTAATTATTTTGTCATCAAAGCGGCTAATGAGAGGTATTTTTTCAATTCAGGTCTTCTGTTCACGCGTCGAGCAAAATATTATTTAATTAAACTTGAAAATGAAGCTGAAGCCGTCGACGCGGTGCTGTCAAATAGCGCTGGATTAATTTTGATTCATTTTGTGTAGCTTCCACCTGTTCTAAATTTAATTATGTCGGAGTTCACTTCATAAGTAGCTATCTCGTTTCACATGATCCCGAGACTTGAAAGCTCTAATTAAATTCTTTATACAAGCCGGCAAATAACGATGATTTTGATCGTCTTCCCATTTATAACTGACGCAGAAAGGAATACGGAATCCATTCAGAAGTTTTAAGTAAATAATTATTAAATATTTTGCGTACATCATTTATTTTCCTTAATTGTACAACATGACAATCACGAGTTTCGTTCGAATAATTATAATTTGCCATTCGTTTCCCGTTGGTCCCTTTCGGATTTCCGAGGTAGGAATTTTAAGAGGCAGGTCCGACCTACGCGCAAAGTATGTTAAGTGAGGGTTTTGCTAAATTTTCTTTTACTTAGTTGTATCTCGGTAATCTATCTGGATTCGGTTTTGTGGAGAGGCTTTAGTGGCTTTGTAGAGTAGGCTGTACTGTGCATACCTACGACCTATTGCCCTGTTACCTGCCTTTAGATTTTTTTGAGTATTACCTTAACACTTGATTCATAGAATTCATGTTAAATAACAGGATTTTTGAGATATACACACATTGTAACTGTACAATGTACATATTAACATCAAAAGTACATATTTTTTCGCTACCAAACATATGAAATTGTGTCTAATACCCACTACAGTCATGAAAACAATATTGTCAATTACATTCAACGTGGTAACTAGCACGTATATAATACACTAGAGGACGCCAGCAGCTTCGCCTGCAATTTTTTTAAATTTACCCGTTTTGGCCGATCCCGTGGGAATTTCGGGAAATCCCTTCTTAGTGCACCCCTACGGTCCCCAAGAAACATACATGGCAAATTTTAGGTTCCTGCGCCCAATAGTTTTGGCTGTAGCGTGTCTGTCAGTCAGTCAGTAACGCAAGGATTTTATATATTAAGATATAAGTAGATGTATAACAATAAATAAAGACCTATCTCCGATAGATTCATCTAACTACAACACAAAGCCATATAACCTAAGGCGCTGCCATCAATATTTAGCTGCACAATCGCGAAACGCGTATACACAGCACAGCACACGCGTACTTATTATACACGAATGACGTCAGTAGTAACCATTACGTACATTTTGGTATATCGGTCCATTTGTGCATGTAACGTGTAATCTAGAATATTGGCCGCACCGATCCGTGATTGTGGCCCGACCGGGTTCGCAATAACCTTCCTTATTCCAAGCAGAGCGAGACGGATTCCCCGCGATGGCTCATTAAGTAAAGTAATAACCCCAAGTACTGCTAAGTACACTCCTAGAAATAGATCGATAGATAGTTGGTATAATAACTATATATTACAGGTTTACGCTACTGGATTACAAATGATTGGTACATCACCTAAATGGTTTACCATTTGTATCTTGAAGCAAGGAGAAGCTTCGAGAAAATGAGTACAACTTAGTAGAAAGTAATGTTGTGGTATTGGGATGTATATAGACTGCGGGATTTCAGTAGCGTCTGTATCATTAGAACCATTATTATCGGATATTTTTAATGTTACTAACAACAAATAAATATTTTGTGAAGAAAATAAATAAAGAATAAATTAGTTAGCAACTATTAATTTGAAATTTTCTTTCAAGATGAGTACCACTTATCTTCAATCAAAGTGTTTGCTATATTGTCATAGTTGCATGTGCCATCACACATATTCATTTCCCAAAAGACAAATAAAATCAATATAAATGATCACAAAAGTTGCATTCCTATTTGGTAAAAACGTAATCAGGTGGGTCCACACAGACCGAGCAGCCTCGCGAAGCATTTTCCTCGCGAGGCTGCTCGGTCTGTGTGGACCCGCCTATTAGAAAAAATGCACATTCAGAAGATGTAAATAGGAATGACTGGCTGATTAAATTCCATGAGAAGGCATTAAAATATATGGTTATCAAGATTTTGGACAAACCCCGTTTTAAATCCGCTAATTTGAAAGCGTTTAACAATATAAATTTTCCACGCTTCTTATATAAGACTTTCCAATTAATTTCACATTATCTGAGACAAACTGAAAGTTTAAACACATCGACGCGTTTGTTAATCACCGCTGAAGCAAAGTTGTCGTCTGTCTTGTTTTGTCAAAGTGTTGTCAACCGTTGTCTATATAAATACGTACTGACAAATTTATTATTGAAACAGATGCGCTGCGATGTCAGTGGGACTCGCGCTTGTTAGTAGAGAGGTTTGATACTGACGCCATTATGGAATTTATCACTTTAGTTTTTATAATTGTATGTGTGAACATAAAATGACCAGTAGAGTGTAAGCTTCTAAGAAAGTGATTAAAAATTAAAATATTTATTTCATTGACTACAACCCGTAGTGTTACAACCAGTTATAGGTATAGGGTGTATTCGTAATATTGCATACAACTCTATATTGATTTATCGATTGAAATTCATAGCATCAAGTTTTTTTATATGTGATGTCCTATCGTTTCTAGTTTTTATATTTGCGATTCTCTACATCTTCTTATAATATTATCCCTACAAATATCAGCTCTGCAAACAAACACTTTCTCGAAAAAACAGTGATCCATAAGTCAGGCATATTCTCAAATATATGCGATTTGTGGTAGCAGAATAATGTAGTGAGTACGTGAGTCGCTAGATGTCGCCGGCGTCACGCGTCGCTACAATTTATGCTGATGACGTGCTCATACGTACTGCACACGACGACACACTCGCAGATAAGCCACACTGCTAGTTTGCTTTTTTATGGAATTGAATAACGCAAAGGTTTTTTATATGCCCTACTTATTCAACATAATATCTGTCTATTTCCTTCTTAATGTTTCGAAAATATGTCCAGGTTTAGTTTATAAATCGGTATAAAGTTGTTGGTCACAATATTTTTATAGCTAAACTTTTTTTTAAAGAAAGTTCATGGCGCAGGGGAATGTGAAACGTTGAATTAACAGGAACTGACCTAGATTAAATGCAGCTATCGTTAAACCATACCTACTTTGTTCTTCTTCTGATTCCTTCTTGATTTTCTGTTGTAATATTTGGAAAACGGTCCAGCAGCCTTTAGGTTTCACGGAAATGTCCGTGGAAACTACAGTGATAGTACCTTGTTAATTAGAATCACAGTAAAATTATTCTTAAAAAATATATTACGCAACAGTCGGTAGGTATGCGACGAATGTGTTTTGGCGTAATAATACGTCGCAGATTCAGTAGCCGACTAATTAAAATTAAAACGTTAAAATAATAAAACACGCTGATCGCTGATAGGCTGTGATATATTTTGAGCTAATTAACAAATATATTAATTAAAACGTAACAAAGAAATCGTCTAGACTTTTTACGCTATCAAGATGGCATACTAACATTTTGTATTGTTAGATCCAACAGACTGTTTGTTTTTGAATAAATAAATTGTTTGAAATTCGTAAATATTAATTGTCAGTAAATTTTGAAGTAAAATATTTGAAGTATTAGTATCCCTTGCCTTTGTTATTCTGACGTTTAATTGTTTGTATTGCGTCGATCTTATTATAAGTATTGGATTGAAATCAGATAGAGCAAGTAAACAACAAGATAATTTTGTTAGAACGAGTCACAAACAAGTGAATGGAAAGACACAAATCGCAAGGAAATAAGAAGATGGTATAAGTAGTGTCAAGTTGCTAGACGTTATATAGAAGCGATTCAAACAAGTAAATTAGTGTAATCATACTTCTTGTGACAACATTTCTGAACTTCTAAATTTGAAACTTGGTTGAATTTTTGTCTTCGCTCTATATATATTTCATTTCAGGTACAGTACAGCTTTAAATCATAATACTAGTACATCTGAGTTCATGAAGCGGGCAGCATACTCACGGTTGAGAGCCCCGTTCGTTACAAACTTCGAGCGGACTATAGTCGCCGCTGTTGTTTTGGAACAACTCACTTTATTTCTTCAACAACTTCTACTACCACTAGTGCTTGGGACTTTTTCTAATTTTACTGTAACAGAGTTGTAAAGTTTACTTTCGGTTTTCCTTGACGCGCTAAGGAAATGACTATTCGTAAGTAGTGGGACTAGGTAAAGGTAGGCAAAATAATTAAAGGTAACATGTGGAAGATGCAGGGAACAGACAGACCATATTAATGCTGTGCTTATTTTATTGGGGAAACGATCATGAATGGTAACAAGGTGGTTTTATACGTTTTTTATTTGGTTTCATGGTTAATGTGTTGTATATCGTGACATTTATTTACCACTTTACCCAAAAAGTAATTATATTGCTGTTTTAATGGAACGAACTAGTATAATGGTCAAATGGGTTTGTAATTTACTCTTTTTTGTATTTATTAAAATTATTATATTTTTAAAGCATGTATTATACACTTGAAGTTTGAAAATTACATTTTTTTTGTCACAAAAACGCACACAGGTCCTTGGGCAAGTACCTTGTATTTAATTTACAAATAAACAACCTAGATCTATAGCTACTGTACTATTACAACGAACATCATTACGAAAGCAAATCGAATAACCTACTTTTAAAATGCAAAGTAAATTCACTATAAAGAGTTAAGTGTAGGTGATGGCAGAGGACTGCTTTAAACTCAGAGATTGTTATTTGTTGGGCACCGTTCCAAATACGGATTAGAATTTGTCTAGCATTGAAACAAAATTGAACGTTTGCCCAACGGGGGTGATAAAATAAAAGGCTTTTAAACGCATTATCTATGCAAAGCAACATTACATAACATATATATTCCCCTTTTATTTTACATTTTATAACAGTGTCCTAGGTAACTGAACTGAGGATTGACGAATTCGTAGTCTTCTATCTTATTGTATTTGAATAAGGGCTGGGTTCTAGGTACTGCACGGTTGGCGTAGTGGTTTAAGCGGCCGCCTCACCGCTCGACACTGCGTCGAGTGTTGTGGGTACGATCCAAAAACTAAGTATTTTGTATAAGTTATATACTATGTATTAGCGTATGTAAAAATTATTTCGTACTTTTCAGTGGGTCGATTTTTTGAAGGCGGTACTCTTTTTTTAAAAAAGAAACTAAATACCTAGTAAACATTTTTGGTGCGATTTTTAAGTTTTCGTTTTGTTTTTTTCTTATTATTTTTATTTCATACTTTTTAGTGTTAGGTACTTGGTTCGTTTACTTGGTTTTGTGTTAACTACTCTTTTATTTATTTTTTAAGTGATAGGTACCTACTCCATTTACTTTAAGTTTTGGGCTAATTAAAAGTTTGTTTATAGTTAGATTCAATTATTTTAGTGATAAGTTTTCTGCTAGTATCAGTTTGTTATCATGACTTTGACATAGGTACCTACTTTTATTCTGTGTGCCTATGGACTTAGGCTTCATGCTGGAAGAGAGAGATGAGTCTAGGGAATCAGCCACATACGGAAGTACGATCCAAACAAATGGGGTGGACTTGTACATACTATTGAATTGGCTGTGAGCTCTCGTATTATGCTCCGGAGAAATATGCCAATAACGGATGGCTTAGCGAACGGGGCAATGGGTGTTCCTAAAGGATTTAAATGGCCGGCATTAAGAAGAGATCAACTTGAGCCAGGTGAACTGCCTGATGCCATTTTGATATTATTTGATGATCCATCAATAGCATTGCGTCTTAAAGATAATGATGGATACATTTCCATAGCTCCAGTGCCAGCGACTTATCAAGGCAATCGCGGTTATGGTGATATCGAGAGGCGGATGTTGCCAGTCATATTGAGTTGGGCTGTGACGGTACACAAGTTGCAAGGATGTACACTTAGCTCCGCGGACTTAGGGCCTAAAATCTTTGCTATAGGAAAATGCTATGTTGCCTTGAGGCGGGTCAAATCCCTATAAGGCATGGCTTTAAGTGATATTGACTCGAACAAATTACTCAATCATCCCCACGACAACAGAGCCTTATCCGAAATGACAACAATGAGAAATATGCTCTCGCATTAGATTCTTTCACCGACTTTCTTTGTTTTTTGTTAATCGCAGAGACATAGACACGTACACACGTACACATACAAATACACACACGCGCGCGCGCGCAAACACGTACACACGTACAAACACACACACATAATACATACAAACATACTAAGAACCAAGATATGTACCTACTGTGAACCTTCTTTTTTTTGAAGTCGGTTAAATTACTAAAACTTTCTCCTAAGTGTAACAAATACTTTTTTCTGAAAACCGCATAAAAATCGGTTCAGCCAAACTCGAGTTAATCGTGGGCAAACTTACATATATACGGGTCAAACTCAGAACCTTATTTTTATGAAGTCGGTTAAGGGCCTAAAACCTTCTCCTAAGTGTAACAAATACTTTTCTGAAAACCGCATCAAAATCGGTTCAGCCAAATGCGAAATAATCGCGGACAAACATACATACATACATACAGGTCAAACTGAGAACCTCCTTTTTTTGAAGTCGGTTAAAAATGGATATAATTTATTATACTGTGTACCTCTTTTTTGATTAACGATGAAATTTCAAGTCCTAATGATAAAGTTCAAGCTCAGTTTTGCCATTAGCAAAATCGCTCAGCGTAAGAATCTTTTATCGTTAACGTTGCCAACGCAAAAAATAAGTCTTAAGTACTTACCAAATAATAAAATATTTCATTTTCTAACAACTCTGCTCCATCGCTTTAATGTTTATGCTGAAATATCTACTGAGAATTTTGGTTTATGTAGTTAAAGCTATTTTCATTCGCACTATTTCTAAAATAACTCACTTTGTTCTAAAGTTGGATATACCACATCTATTTGGGAATTGACTCACGCAGTTGAAACGGATTTTATATAACTCACAGTCTGACTTATCGTATACATACTCGTAATGTGCAGGATGTAAAGCCAGAATATTTGGGTCAGAGCTAAAAAAACACTTGAAATACTGTGCAATTTTCCAAATGCACTGTCTATTTACTCGGATGTTTGCTGAACAATCGCGTTTCGACGCGTGTCATGCCGCCAACGTTTACACAAAGTGACTTTAAACAGTGACTGGAATCACCTATATCAATACGGGCCGTAAAACATTAAATCCCATTGAAAATTCGCTCGACAAACGAAATTGCGAGCCAGTTGTCTGAATAATCCGTACATAAGCTAGATATCCTGTTATCCTGAAGCACGCGAGTGGCGGGACACATCGCTGGCTCGCATCCAACCTGTCCGATGCTCGCCTCATCTCGTTGCTACTCGACACAGCCCGTTGGGTCTTGTTGTATCCCGTCACATGGGACAATGCCATGCCGTCTCGGTGTCAACTCGCTATGACTCCAATTTGCTATAAAGTGGTGGCGCGCCGCACTCGCCTCGCTACAGGAGACCGTTTTGCGGCGTCGTTAAAATTTTATGTTCAATATGGCTTTGACAGCGAAATAAAGCTGATACTACAGCAAAAATTAAGATATTTTTTTTTATAAAGTGGTAGGTAGTAAACATTCTTTTGCTAGCTAATTCAGTCCACGGCCGTGAGGCATGACGTGTACTTGTCATCTGACAGCCGCCCGCAGACGTGACGTTCTGTTGCATTTGGCATCTGCGTCATTGGAAATGGTAAAGATAATTATGTTTCCTAACAATCTCTCAAAATATTTAAAAGCTCCACAAAATAAATTTACTCAAACAAGAGTCGGGATAAAGCAATCAGAAAATTTTGGATGACTTTTGTAATCTATGTTTGGCTATTTAAAATTATTTTGAAATAGGATAATCTCAATTAAAGTTGGGCAAACAGATTTCTGGCGTGTTTCCAAGGCGGTAGAATGGCCGGCGGCGGGAGGGGTCGAGTCAACTCAGCGATTGTGATCCACTCACTCGCTAAAAGGGTAGAAAGGACCCGTCGCCCACTCGTGACTCGACGGGTTAGAGGCCCTTGAAATAGTTTTCATGTCTATTTTAGATTCACATACATATATTATAGGTTTTCTTTATGTTTACTTAGGCATGTAGGCGGTCAATATTTGTGTGTGCCATACCTACCTGAGGGTACCACTTCTGCTTACCGATAACCATGATTGTGTGAATGTTTACTTAGTACCATTATGTTACGCGTATGATTTAATTTTCGTAGTCGTAATAACGTACAAGACAATAAATATATTGTGTTTATGTGTGCTCCAATTGGACGTCAGGATTACTCGTGTCGTGTGGTAAACACGTTGATTAAAGGGACGGTATATCTTATTATGTGACCGAAGTGCGCAAGGCCGACTCGCACTCGTGTATAAGTAGTACACTGACTCAGGAGATATGTTCGGGTGGCGATGAAAAACGCTTGATACCTCAATTTTATGCCCATGGGGGCAGTAGTGGCTGGCTCATTATCTGCAGCGCTGAGGGTCTGGCCGCCATCATGAAGACGCGATAAAAGCCTTACATTTTATCTTTCAAGTAAATGTTTTGGGTGAAGGCGTGAAGGGACGCTTAGAATGTCGTAATTTAATGGCACACAATGATCTTTGTGAAGTGAAACTAACGATGTGCGACCATTCACAGAAGTTCTTTTATTTTACTGATGCATACGGCTAGGGAATAAAGTATAGATAACTTTTTATGCACTATTTAGACGTTTTATTGGACACTTTCTGCAGTGTGTAATTTAACGTTATTGTCGACAATAAATGTCTGCACTCTTGTTGTTGATTTAGTGGGTCTTTTTGCTTTTCAAAACATCGTAAAGCTAGATAGCTTGTTTTATTGATTTAGGTGGAGAACAAAAGTACCTTGATGCTCCTTCGTTACTCGAAGGTTTTAGATGTAAATCCCAGCTGTCATTAGTAGCTTAAGATGCTAGGAAATGTAAATTACACCGTTTCGGTGCCCGAGTAATTTAAGTAAAATTATGTACTTTGTATTTTTAAAGTGGAAATTTAGATTTTATTGTATTTGTTTTAGTATAAAATTGGACAAGGGATTTTTTTACACCGAAATTGTTATTTACATATGAAAGATTTTCTTTCATACATGCAAACAGATCATTCAATACAATTGTTGTCGCAAACATTGCGTTTGTGTTAATTACTTTTTACGTAATTATAATAATTAACAAAAAAGAAAGAAAGTAAAGCTCTACTACATAATTTTAAATAACAGTACAGCCGACACAGGAAACTGCGTACAAAGCGAGTCATAATTGAGGCATTCACCTTACTAATAACAAATGATTTCCCAACAAACGGGTGCTTCCTAAAAATAAAGCCCGAACAAATGGGGCCATTACTCAAATCAAAACAAAACACGACGATCATTAAGATTTGATAAGATGGCCCTTAAAATGGGCAATCGGGCCAACAACATTTCTGTCCGTATTTTTAATTAAATTGAAATATTCATTCATTCCTACTTACCGACATTTATCTAAGGACAAAATTCCTTGTAACAGAGGGTCCTCAGTCAGATTAAATTTCCGGCGGGTCCACTCGAGGCCTAGAATGCCCTTTATTACCCGTTACAAAGGCTCACTGTTTGGCACTAGAATATTAGAATCACACTCATTCATTTCCTTGTTTTTGTTAGGGTACACTTACTTTGAATCGTTTAGCGTTAGCGCCACGTTATAAATAGTTATGGGTACACAATTGCCTTTTCGATGGAATGTACAGATTTGTATTGGCGATTCATTGCAACTTAATTGGTTCATTAAGGATAGCAACTCCGAATTTTCTGTTAGTCATATGGATCAATACATGTTTTCCAATTTCTCATGACACACAGCAATTCCAATGATAACTATTATCCAAAGATAAGAAAATTATGTAAAATAGGTAAAGGCTATTTAGTAGTATTTCATTGGTATAGTCTTCAATTGTTCAACATTTATTTCTAATGCTACATCAGCGATTTATTTAACGAGTCTCATATTCTTTGCTATTCGATTCAATCTCTCAGCAGTTTATTACCGAGCTCAAAATTTTTAAAGCGCCGATATTTTCTCTGGCAAATACTAAATTAAATAACTCAATACACTTACGGAATTCAATAAAAATATATGTTATTTGTAAGCGTTTGTAAAGAAACCTAGAGTTATCTTTTCTGTTCATTTTACTGCGAGAGTTGAGCAATATCCTCTTTTGAATAGGAATGTTATACAGGACAATGTTATTTCGGGACGCGGTACCGTCTCGCTAACGGCCACTAAACTCTTTATTAGGTTACAATAAAGTGTTCCAGTGTGTACATTAATAATATAGGCCACTGATTATTGCTGGTTCAAATCAAACTGCGTTCGTATTCGTAGAAACTGTAGATGACTTTGTCAGAAGTAGGCACGACTAAGCAACTCTCATATCATAAATTTGTTTATGTTTACCCAAATGAAAATTATGTTAGAAATGAATTGATAGTAATAATTCAGAAATCCCGTTTATTTTTAAGTAGGCACTTCCAATCTTTTACACGAAACAACTATGATTTTATTTTGTTAGTATCGCGTTTAAGCCCGGGGCTTTAAATGTTTTCCGAGAAAGTTATCGTGATTTTCCAACATTCACAGTACGAGGAAAACTATTTGCTCGCAGTCTAGAGCTGAAATCTGTAACTGCATGCAACTATTTATTTCGTCGGTATAGTTTTTTTGCGATGGTAACTGACTTTAGTCACTTTACAAAATTAACTGGCGGTTTTTCGTACATTTGTACACACTGAGGTTTAGTCCGCTTCGCAGTCAAAGAATTCGTTTAAATAAAATATGCTTACAAAGTAAACTCCTATAGAATCAACAGTGTATGTCGTTGAATTAAACTTGAAACCGTTCAAATTGATTAGATTGAGTTAGTAGCAAGTCACAGTGGTACCTATAGGTTTATTAAGTGGCACAGTTCAAAAGCATGCTAACAAACATATACACTAGTGAAATTAAGGCTAAATCAGGATACAGCCCTATATTTAATTTAAGCGTATTATAATATTTTATTTATTTATTTATTTTTATTTATAGGCTCACACCTGTATCCCCGAAGGGGTAGGCAGAGACGTAATATTACACCCACAATTCGCCATGAATTTTTTGGTCCCACGTAATAGGGGGCGAGCCTATTGCCATTACCGGGCACGTCACCAGACTCCGTGCTGCTACTGAGAATTCGGAAAAATCAGTAACACTTCTGCCCGACCCTAGAATCGAACCCGTGACCTCTGATCAGCAGTCGCATACGTTATCCACTGTACCACGGAGGCAGTCCTATCCACTGTACCACGGAGGCAGTCGTATTATAATAGTAATATTTAAAGCAATGAACTGAGTTGGAGAAAATAAAGAAAGGCAAAAAATTACTTTTCAGGTTCAAATGAGCAGACGTACTGACTTATTGAACACAAAGAGGCAAATATATTAGGAAAGTATCACCGTAGTTCTTAGTATTACAGCTGCAATTTCTCATAATCCGAATTCCCCATCGTTATCGAAATATTGCACTCAAAGAAAAGCTTTAATGACATCACTGCGGTACGCGTTGGTATATTTTATGAGTGGCAAATCCGGCCCTCATTAGCGTAATCCACTTCGATCGGTACAAGCGAGGAATCAGTACACAACTTAACTTGGCCCTCTCGCTCCTTTTTATGTCCTTTAAATGGCAGAGCTCTGTGATTTCTCTGATAACTTGTAAAACGCAGTACAAATGTTTTATGTTTCTTTTTGTCTCGAGCAAGGATAAACAAAGTTCCTTGCTTTAAGATACAGTCAAAGCGATATTTTTCCCCTTGTTTCTGTCTTTTTCATTCGTGCTCGTTTTTTGTTTTGTAAAGCCCTGCTGTGCTTTGAAAGTAAATTTATCTCAAGATAGAAAGAAGATATCTTTTAAAGTCTATTGATTCTTGCAATTGCACTTAACAAGTCCAAAATAAAGTGTGTATCATGGAGAAGTTATTGAAAATCCTTACTGCCATAGTGCATCGTTTCTCTAGCAGAAGTTATAACCAGTGCACGAGTATTATTTTAAAACTGGAACAATATAATTTTAGAACAGTCCAAAAATAGAAAAGAAATATATCAGAGTGCATATGTCAAAGACTGGACGGCGCCAATCGTAGAATTCTGAAAATAATATCTGCTTTTAAATCATATATTGGCAAACTTTGAAATCCACATTTTGTAAACCACTCATAATCTTAAAAACAGAATTAGGTGTAGGTGATAGGTCTCAAAAGGCTGATACACATTTTAAGGTTAGTTTTAGGTTATGATATTGAGTTTCTTATAAAATTGACATATAACTTTTGTTTGACTACTTATGTCTAGTCCAAAAATACATAAAGGTATCTAATATACTCTTCTAACTTCATAAGTCGCGGGCACATTTCATTCATCGTTACCCTAAATCTTAAACGACTTACAGTACCTGAATAAAAACTGCAAAGTAACCCGACTCCCCTTGTTTCAAACGTGGCATGACAGAGGCCAGCGTGAATCAAGCAGGAAAACGTGTTTAAAAAATAAATTCAACTGACATAAGTCTTATGCGTTCCATCTGGTGTTCACTCACAGCTGATTCATAACATTCTGTGTTACGCTGCCTTCGATAAAATTAAATGGGTCGTAATACATTGAACATATCAGTCAGTAGCACAAACAGATCGAGTCGATTTGATGTAATAAGACAGTGAGTGTAAAGGTTAAATAGTGTAGATTTATGTTAATAGATGGCGTTTGCTCTAGTTGGTAAAATAGTCGTTGAATCGCGGTTTATGAAATCGGTAACTATAGGCACTGTACGGCGTTCTGGATATCTTAATCTACTATAAGAATGACTGATCAATTTTTGGACGGCTCACAGTACACAATGTAATCGGTTGTCAACTTAAAATTATTGTATTTCGTATCAACATAAGATTATAATGTTAGGTAAACGAAATTATATTTAATATCAACACCTTAACGAGAAGTTCGCTTAGTTACGTACTATTGAACCTAAGATTCAAATTTCAGATTAAGTGCTACCTTTATTGAAATATATTGAGAACGCTAATTAGTTCCAATTCATGCTACTCGGATTATTGTAAAGAAACTAAGTTATACAGCTTTCGACCTTGTCCTGAGGTTAATGACGAAAGACGGATTTATACGAGCACAGTAATCCAGCACTAAAGTCTTAGAACTGTTGGGACTTGAGTCGTGTGCGCGGGGAAACGTTTTATTGCTACAAGTAGTAAGATTGACAATTGAATCTACCAGATTTACGAGAGGAAGCCTGTCTAAAATCTGTTCCGACTGATTTATGGTGAATACAGTACGCCTCTTATCCTTCTGTTTACGTTTCATGATGTGTATACACGGAACTTTTGCTTTGTTTACTTTCTTAAAAGGTTTTAAACTTTCGCAGCGTGTATAGATGTTTAATAGCAGGATAAATAAGATAATTAAAGTAAACATGCCTAGTTTTTCTGAGGAGTCGATTCGTAATTATCGTGTTCGGGGAGGGTAAGTGGGTCACAGTCACACATTGAGTCATCGAGATCAAGATCCATTAAATAAACTTGTAGGCTGTACTTTATAAAGACAGGCAAAGTGTCATAACCGATAAATGGCATTTTATTCACTAAAGGAATGAACAGCACTAGTTAAGATAATTCTAATCAATTGAAGATTAACTAATCGACTACTTTTAGTAGTCATTTGAGGCTTTCATCTCTTATCTTCCAGCTCTGTCATCACCCTACCTTTTTTGATACCATATTTTTGTATTATTACTTACCTAATCTTACACAGTTGTATGATGATGACTCAATTAATAGAAACTTCAGCTTCTTAGGTTTTATAGCATAGGATCAGGCAAACCTAATATAAGTATGTTAAAATTAATATCTTATATTTCATTTAGGCCAGTTCGGAGTAGTACGATAATAGTCGCTTTGTTAATAGATATAGGTATAGGTACTATTAATCATAAGTTCATTCATTAAAGTACATCTAGGTTTGGCAAAAATGTCAAAAAATGAAATGTATGAACTGTTTCTGTATCTATTAAAGCACTAGAAGCAAAAAAATTGAGTGAGAACAGATTTATATTAACCCTCATAGCCTTTTGACAGACTACAAAATCAAAATGTAAGTAAATACAAAAAATAGAATAAAAAAATCAAAAATCAATCACAGTCGTAATAGGAAAATGCATGTGAGGGAAAAAATTAAAGAATTTGGCGAACTTCAACTAGATATTCAACTAGATTTTAGATTTTCGATATTGCAGAGAACCTATAGAGATTGCCACACTATTGGTAATCGAGTCTTGAGTCGATAGTCTACTTATTGTTAGTAGGAAATTGGAATTAGAGAAGGCGAGTGTCAGTTGCGGTGAGCAAATAAGAGTCCACAGATAGATATTGCTTTCAAGTTACGTCACTAACATCATGAGCTGCTGACTGAGCCAGTTATATGCTTAAAAAGGAATTCGCTGAAAAAGGAAATTATAAAGAGGCATATTATGTTGTAATTTGGAAATCGAGTATTTTTGTTTATTACATTTTAGAACTTTTTTAAAATTTCTATTCTTCTAAAGATATTTCTATAGCTGTGTTTTGTAAAAACGAAACGCGAACAATTACAATGGATACAATGAATGCGGGCAACGGACGGAATATTAGTTATGTCCATGATGACACTGAAATTGAAAATATCTTCATCTTTTAGTGATAAATCACGATTGATTTGTTTTCATAGGTAAGCCGCATAATTTACGAGCCAACTATACACATTAAATATTCACTTCGACGTTTTAAAAGCAATGTTAACGATCATTTCTATCAATAAATATTCTTCTAATATAATAATTTATATCGAACATTAACTGTAGTTGGTTCAATTTTTAGAATTGAAAAATGTACATGCCAATACACTAAAGATATTCAGATCATCATCATCCTCTTAGCGTTATCCCAGTTTCTAATCTGGGGTCCGCTTACTAGTCTAACCGGATTTGGCTGAATATTAGCTTTTCCACGGAGCGACTGCCTGTCTGACCTCCGCAACCCGAAGGGATAGCGATATTCCGTGGTTAAGACTAGTGTCAGTTTATTTTAGAAGGTACTGACGCCCTGTAACGATTGTCAAAGATCTTCATGACAACCGGGACCGACGGCTTAACGTGCTCTCCGAGGCACGGGACAAGCGATAATTAACAATTCAATACGCACATAACTCCGAAAAGTCATTGGTGCGCGCCGTGGATTCGAACTCGATACCCTATGCATGGCAGTCTGTTGGTATCTCCACTAGGCTATCGCTGCCTCCTCTAAAGATATTCAGATATAGATCTATAAAAGTCATTAAACGACTATCGGCGAACTGCAGTTGCTATTCAAATGTGATGTCATTTGGAAGGCGTCCATGGCAAAGCGGCTGACGCTAGCACCATTATACAGCCAACCAGTATAAAACGAACTTTACGAGTCTTCAAAAAAAATGTCTAAACTTAAAACTGTGTGGATCTAGTTAGTCTGGGCACGTTATACCTGCGAGAGAGCAGTGATGATCCAACTCGCAGTTATGTACCTCAATCGTTGGCTGTTAAGCTCTAAACGAGGCCTTATGGCTGAGAAAAATATATAGCAGATAAAACAGTGAGTGCTATTTAGAAACGGTTCTATTTAGTTGAATTGATAAGGGTGGCATAGATCTTGCAACTTTGATAGGATTATTAAGTATACACATATAGATGAAAACAATGAGGACGTTTTGTAAATAATACCATTTTGGTTTGCACTTTGTCAGTCACCTACTCTTTCTCTTAAATTATAATGAAGAATATTACTACACACTATGACTTCCCTATAGCATTATGGCTGATCTGAATACAAATCTGTTGAGTATATCTAAATTCGCGCACACCAATGACTTTTCGGAGTTATGTATGTGCGTATTAAATTGTTAATTATCGCTTGCTAAACGGTGAAGGAAAACATCGTGAGGAAACCTGCATGACTGAGAGTTCTCCATAATGTTCTCGAAAGACATGTGCAGTCTGCCAACTCGCACTAGGCCAGCGTGGTGGACTATGGCCTTACCCTTCTCATAGTGAGAAGAGGCCCGTGCCCAGCAGTGGGACAGTATATATACAGGGCTGATGATGATGATGATATTTAAATTCGAAATATATAAGCCTGAATTTGAATGACAATCCTAACCATCGACGCCAAAAATAAGGTTTAGTAAACATAGCCTGAAATAAGTCTTAGCCAGGGCCGTGAAAGCTCCCTACATGGGTAAATTTCATATAAATCAGCGCCATCTACCGATGATTGTAAAAAAAATTACATATATACCTACCTAGAAATATCTGTAGCGATAACGGAACGGTAATTTCGCAAACACCGTTAAGTTTTGCATGGCGCAGTGGATGCGTGCTGGGCTCACATCTTAGACGTCCGTGGATCGAATCCTCGCTTCTCGAGAACTACTTTTTATGATTTTTAATTTTTTTTTACTTTTAAATTGCATATTTTACATAATAGTTGTCATTTACTTATTTATTAACACCGAAATTAAACATTTATTTTATTTTGAAAAATGAATCCACTACTAACGCTATCTATACGATTGGAATAAAAATAAAATTGTTTGTACGCCATCTAGAGTGGAGGATGCCTATTGAACTTTTTCCTTAGAGAGAGTTGCGCATCTATACCAGTATATCTGTATAATCTATGGTCTTAGCAGAAAAGTATTTCATGTCATAGATCGTATCCAGAATAAAAAACACACAAAAATCAAGTTTGAGTATTTTTCTTAGGAACTCCGTGTCATAATTTTCGGGAAGGAACAGATTAATCTTATTACGCTCTCAACACGTTCTATTTAAAAATGGCTTTAATCACTTCGGCTATTTGGAGATCATAAATTACTTGGCAGTAGGAATTATAAAGCAGTTAATACATAAATATCAGAAGAATATGTGAAAGGGTCAAAGTTTTATGAACATCTAATATTTTCACACTTTAAAGTGATGTCATTAGATGTCAGTGATAACAAATAGCAACCACTGTTATGCTGCCAACCTTAGGATAAATGAGAAAAAAAGGCCTCTTCACCAAATTTCCAGTCTCTTTTCGTTTTCTTCTCATTATCTTAAAGATGTAGAGAAGATGAAAAGAGGCTTAGGACTCAGGCATCTACTTACCCAACGAATCGCAACAGTAGGCTTACTGCCACTTTATATTGATTTTCAGTGAGAGGGTGCTCTGGGCGAATCAACCGGCGTATCACTCGGATAGAAATATTGTAAATATTTTTACTAATGTTAATCGTCTGCTTTAATAAAGTTTTTCTGCCCCGTTGGTCTCGCGGCACAAATGTGCGTGTGGGATTGGGAGGTCTCGGGTTCGATTTCCGGGTCGGGTAAAGTGTTATTGGGTTTTTCCGTTAAGAAATTCTCAGTAACAGCACGGAGTCTGGTAATGTACCCGGTACGGCAATAGGCTCGCCACCTATTACGTGGGACCTAAAAATTCATGGCAAAATGTGGGTGTAATATTACACCTCTGCCTACCCCTTCGGGGATAGAGGCGTGAGTCTATAAAAAAAAAGATTTATTCATAGACGAGTAGCTTAATACGAGTGAGAAAGTAATGTTGTGGTATCGGAATGTATATAGACTGCGGGATTTCAGTAGCTTCTGTATCATTAGGACCATTATTATCGGATATTATTAATGTTACTGACAATAAATAAATATTGTGTGTAGAAAATAAATAAAGAATAAATTAGTTAGCAACTATTACTTAATTTGAAATTTTCTTTCAAGATGAGTACCACTTATCTTCAATCAAAGTATTTGCTATTTTGTCATAGTTGCATGTGCCATCACACATATTCATTTCCCAAAAGACAAATGAAATCAATATAAATGACCACAAAAGTTTGCATTCCTATTTGGAAAAAAACGTAATTATAAAAAATGCACATTCAGATGTAAATAGGAATGACTGGCTGATTAAATTCCATGAGAAGGCATTAAAATATATGGTTATTAAGATTTCGGACAAACCCCGTTTTAAATCCTCTAATTTGAAAGCGTTTAACAATATAAATTTTCCACGCTTCTTATATAAGACTTTCCAATGAATCTCACATTATCTGAGACAAACTGAACGTTTAAACACATCGACGCGTTTGTTAATCACCGCTGAAGCAAAGTTGTCGTCTGTCTTGTTTTGTCAAAGTGTTGTCAACCGTTGTCTATATAAATACGTACAGACAAATTTATTATTGAAACAGATGCGCTGCGATGTCAGTGGGACTCGCGCTTGTTAGTAGAGAGGTTTGATACTGACGCCATTATGGAATTTATCACTTTAGGTTTTATAATTGTATGTGTGAACATAAAATGACCAGTAAAGTGTAAGCTTCTAAGAAAGTGATTAAAAAAATGAAAATATTTATTTCATTGATTAGAAGCCGTAGTGTTACAACCAGTTATAGGTATAGGGTGTATTCGTAATATTTTATATTGCATACAACTCTATACTGATTTATCGATTGAAATTCATAGCATCAAGTTTTTTATATGTGATGTCCTATCGCTTCTAGTTTTTATATTTGCGATTCTCTACATCTTCTTATAATATTATCCCTACAAATATCAGCTCTGCAAACAAACACTTTCTCGAAAAAACTGTGATCCATAAGTCAGGCATATTCTCAAATATATGCGATTTGTGGTGGCAGAATAATGTAGTGAGTACGTGAGTCGCTAGATGTCGCCGGCGTCACGCGTCGCTACAATTTATGCTGATGACGTGCTCATACGTACTGCACACGACGACACACCCGCAAATATGCCACACTGCTAGTTTGCTTTTTTATGGAATTGAATAACGCAAAGGTTTTTTATATGCCCTACTTATCTTAATATATAAAATCCTTGCGTTACTGACTGGCTGACAGACACGCTACAGCCGAAACTATTGGGCGCAGGAAGCTGAAATTTGGCATGTATGTTCCTTGGGGACAGTAGGGGTGCACTAAGAATGGATTTCCCGAAATTCCCACGGGATCGGCCAAAACGGGTAAATTAAAAAAAATGCAAGCGTAGCTGCTGGCGTCCTCTAGTTCAACATAATATCTGTCTTTTTCTTCTTAATGTTTCGTAAATATGTCCAGGTTTAGTTTATAAATCGGTATAAAGTTGTTGGTCACAATATTTTTATAGCTAAACTTTTTTTTAACGAAAGTTCATGGCGCAGGGGAATGTGAAACGTTGAATTAACAGGAACTGACCTAGATTAAATGCAGCTATCGTTAAACCATACCTATTTTGTTCTATTTCTGATTCCTTCATGATTTTCTGTTGTAATATTTGGAAAACAGTCCAGCAGCCTTTAGGTTTCACTGAAATGTCCGTGGAAACTACAGTGATAGTACCTTGTTAATTAGAATCACAGTAAAATTATTCTTAAAAAATATATTACTCAACAGTCGGTATGTATGCGACGAATGTGTTTTGGCGAAATAATACGTCGCAGATTCAGTAGCCGACTAATTAAAATTAAAACGTTAAAATAATAAAACACGCTGATCGCTGATAGGCTGTGATATATTTTAAGCTAATTAACAAATATATTAATTGAAACGTAACAAAGAAATCGTCTAGACTTTTTACGCTATCAAGATGGCATACTAACATTTTGTATAGTTAGATCCAACAGACTGTTTATTTTTGAATAAATAAATTGTTTGAAATTCGTAAATATTAATTGTCAGTACATTTTGAAGTAAAATATTTGAAGTATTAATATCGCTTGCCTTTGTTATTCTAAAGTTTAATTGATTGTATTGTGTCGATCTTATAAGTATTGGATTGAAATCAGATAGAGCAAGTAAACAACAAGATAATTTAGTTAGAACCAGTCTCAAACAAGTGACTAAAAAGACACAAATCGCAAGAAAATGAGAAGGTAGTGTCAAGTTGCTAGACGTTATATAGAGGCGATTCAAACAATTAAATTAGTGTAATCGATTTTTTTGCGACAACATTTCTGAACTTCTAAATTTGAAACTCGGTTGAATTTTGGTCTTCGCTCTATATATATTTCATTTCGGGTACAGTACAGCTTTAAATCGTAATACTAGTACATCTGAGTGCGTGAAGCGAGCAGCATACTCACGATTGAGAGCACCGTTCCTTACAAACTTCGAGCGGACTATAGTCGCCGCTGTTGTTTTGGAACAACTTTGTTTCTTCGACAACTTCTACTACCACTAGTTCTTAGGACTTTTTATAATTTCACTGTAACAGAGTTTTAAAGTTTACTTTCTTTTTTCCTTAACGCGCTAAGGAAACGACTATTCGTAAGTAGTGGGACTAGGTAATTAAAATTATTTTGCCTACCTTGGCAAAATAATTAAAGGTAACATGTGGAAGATGCAGGGAACAGACACACCATATTAATGCTGTGCTTATTTTATTGGGGAAACGATCATGAATGGTAACAAGGTGGTTTAATAAGTTTTTTATTTGGTTTTAGCGTTAATGTGTTGTATATCGTGACATTTATTTACCACTTTACCCAAAAATTAATTATGTTGCTGTTTTAATGGAACGAACTTATATAATGGTCAGGTGGGTTTGTAATTTACTCTATATTGTATTTATTAAAATTACTACCTATATTTTAAAAAAATGTGTTTGTATACGCTTGAAGTTGGAAAAATTACATAATTTTTTTGTCATAAAACGCACACAGATCTTTGGGCAAGTACCTACCTTATATTACATACATACATACATAGACTCACGCCTGTTTCCCCGAAGGGGTAGGCAGAGGAATATTAAACGCCCACTTTTCGCCAGTGTTTTGATCGCCTATGGCGAGCCTATTGCCGCTTATCGGGATATTTTGTTTGCCAGATTAGACTTGTATTAAATTTACAAATAAACAACCTAGATCTATATCTACTGTACTATTACAACGAACATCATTACGAAAGCAAATCGAATAACCTACTTTTAAAATGCAAAGTAAATTCACTATAAAGAGTTAAGTATAGGTGATAGCAGAGGACCGCTCTAAACTCAGAGATTGTTATTTGTTGGGCACTGTTCCAAATACGGATTAGAATTTTTCTAGCATTGAAACAAAATTGAACGTTTGCCCAACGGGGGTGATGAAATAAAAGGCTTTTAAACGCATTATCTATGCAAAACAACATTACATAACATATATATTCCCCTTTTATTTTACATTTTATAACAGTGTCCTAGGTAACTGAACTGAGGATTGACGAATTCGTAGTCTTCTATCTTATTGTATTTAAATAAGGGCTGAGTTTTAGGTATTACTTAAATTAGGTACTACATCTGCTTTGTAAAATATGTAGTTGATGTCAGCCAAGAGTGTAAGTTCCATGGAATATGATCCTGACTATAGAAAAATGGATATAATTTATTATACTGTGTACCTCTTCTTTTGATTAACGATGAAATTTCAAGTCCTAATGATAAAGTTCAAGCTCAGTTTTGCCATTAGCAAAATCGCTCAGCGTAAGAATCTTTTATCGTTAACGTTGCCAACGCAAAAAATAAGTCTTAAGTACTTACCAAATAATAAAATATTTCATTTTCTAACAACTCTGCTCCATCGCTTTAATGTTTATGCTGAAATATCTACTGAGAATTTTGGTTTATGTAGTTAAAGCTATTTTTCTCGCACTATTTCAAAATTAACTCAGTTTGTTCTAAAGTTGGATATACCACATCTATTTGGAAATTGACTCACGCAGTTGAAACAGATTTTATATACATAACTCGCAGTCTGACTAATCGTATACATACTCGTAATGTGCAGGATGTAAAGCTAGAATATTTGGGTCAGAGCTAAAAAAACACTTGAAATACTGTGCAATTTTCCAAATGCACTGTCTATTTACTCGGATGTTTGCCGAACAATCGCGTTTCGACGCGTGTCATGCCGCCAACGTTTACACAAAGTGACTTTAAACAGTGACTGGAATCACCTATATCAATACGGGCCGTAAAACATTAAATCCCATTGAAAATTCGCTCGGCAAACGAAATTGCGAGCCAGTTGTCTGAATAATCCGTACATAAGCTAGATATCCTGTTATCTCGTAGCACGCGAGTGGCGGGACACATCGCTGGCTCGCATCCAACCTGTCCGATGCCCGCCTCATCTCGTTGCTACTCGACACAGCCCGTTGGGTCTTGTTGTATCCCGTCACATGGGACAATGCCATGCCGTCTCGGTGTCAACTCGCTATGACTCCAATTTGCTATAAAGTGGTGGCGCGGCCGCACTCGCCTCGCTACAGGAGAGCGTTTTGCGGCGTCGTTAAAATTTTACGTTCAATATGGCTTTGATAGCGAAATAAAGCTGATACTACAGCAAAAATTAAGATATTTTTTTATAAAATGGTATGTAGTAAACATTCTTTTGCTAGCTAATTCAGTCCACGGCCGTGAGGCATGACGTGTACTTGTCATCTGACAGCCGCTCGCAGACGTGACGTTCCGTTGCATTTGGCATCTGCGTCATCGGAAATGGTAAAGATAATTATGTTTCCTAACAATCTCTCAAAATATTTAAAAGCTCCACAAAATAAATTTACTCAAACAAGACTCGGGATAAAGCAATCAGAAAATTTTGGATGACTTTTGTAATCTATGTTTGGCTATTTAAAATTATTTTGAAATAGGATAATCTCAATTAAAGTTGGGCAAACAGATTTCTGGCGTGTTTCCAAGGCGGTAGAATGGCCGGCGGCGGGAGGGGTCGAGTCAACTCAGCGATTGTGATCCACTCACTCGCTAAAAGGGTAGAAAGGACCCGTCGCCCACTCGTGACTCGACGGGTTAGAGGCCCTTGAAATAGTTTTCATGTCTATTTTAGATTCACATACATATATTATAGGTTTTCTTTATGTTTACTTAGGCATGTAGGCGGTCAATATTTGTGTGTGCCATACCTACCTGAGGGTACCACTTCTGCTTACCGATAATCATGATTGTACGAATGTTTACTTAGTACTATTATGTTAAGCGTATGATTTAATTTTCGTACTCGTAATAGCATACAAGACAATAAATATATTGTGTTTATGTGTGCTCCAATTGGACGTCAGGATTACTCGTGTCGTGTGGTAAATACGTTGATTAAAGGGACGGTATATCTTATTATGTGACCGAAGTGCGCAAGGCCGACTCGCACTCGTGTATAAGTAGTACACTGACTCAGGAGATATGTTCGGGTGGCGATGAAAAGCGCTTGATACCTCAATTTTATGCCCATGGGGGCAGTAGTGGCTCATTATCTGCAGCGCTGAGGGTCTGGCCGCCATCATGAAGACGCGATAAAAGCCTTACATTTTATCTTTCAAGTAAATGTTTTGGGTGAAGGCGTGAAGGGACGCTTAGAATGTCGTAATTTAATGGCACACAATGATCTTTGTGAAGTGAAACTAACGATGTGCGACCATTCAGTGAAGTTCTTTTATTTTACTGATGCAGACAGCTAGGGAATAAAGTATAGATAACTTTTTATGCACTATTTAGACGTTTTATTGGAAACTTTCTGCAGTGTGTAATTTAACGTTATTGTCTACAATAAATGTCTGCACTCTTGTTGTTGATATAGTGGTTCTTTTTGCTTTTCAAAACATCGTAAAGCTAGATACTTGTTTTATTGATTTAAGTGGAGAACAAAAGTACCTTGATGCTCCTTCGTTACTCGAAGGGTTTAGATGTAAATTCCAGCTGTCATTAGTAGCTTAAGATGCTAGGAAATGTAAATTACACCGTTTCGGTGCCCGAGTAATTTAAGTAAAATTATGTACTTTGTATTTTTAAAGTGGAAATTTACATTTTATTGTATTTGTTTTAGTATAAAATTGGACAAGGGATTTTTTTAAACCGAAATTATTATTTACATATGAAAGAAAAGACAAACAGATCATTCAATACAATTGTTGTCTCAAGCATAGCGTTTGTGTTAATGACTTTTTACGTAATTATAATAATTAACAAAAAAGAAACAAAGTAAAGCTCTACTACATAATTTAAAAAACAGTACTGCCGATACAGGAAACTGCGTACAAAGCGAGTCATAATTGAGGCATTCACCTTACTAATAACAAATGATTTCCCAACAAACGGGTCCTTCCTAAAAATATTGCCCGAACAAATGGGGCCATTACTCAAATCAAAACAAAACACGACGATCATTAAGATTTGATAAGATGGCCCTTAAAATGGGCAATCGGGCCAACAACATTTCTGTCCGTATTTTTAATTAAATTGAAATATTCATTCATTCCTACTTACCGACATTTATCTAAGGACAAAATTCCTTGTAACAGAGGGTCCTCAGTCAGATTAAATTTCCGGCGGGTCCACTCGAGGCCTAGAATGCCCTTTATTACCCGTTACAAAGGCTCCACTGTTTGGCACTAGAATATTAGAATCACATTCATTCATTTCCTTGTTTTTGTTAAGGTACACTTACTTTGAATCGTTTAGTGTTAGCGCCAAGTCATAAATAGTTATGGGTACACAATTGCCTTTTCGATGGAATGCACAGATTTATATTGGCGATTCATTGGAACTTAATTGGTTCATTAAGGATAGCAACTCCGAATTTTCTGTTAGTCATATGGATCAAAACATGTATTCCAATTTCTCATGACACACAGCAATTCCAATGACAACAATTATCCAAAGATGAGAAAATTATGTAAAATAGGTAAAGGCTATTTAGTAGTATTTCATAAGTATAGTCTTCAATAGGCTAGTTGACAAAAAAAAATTATAAGTCCGTCCTTTAGATTATTAAAAAATAAGCGATACGTATTTTTTTATTTGTAAATTAAACCAAAAATGACCAAGATATAGGTCATTAAAGTTACGTATAATGTCACGCCGTGCTGCTTTTTTTAGCACTAGATGACGTCACACGTAACTTTAATGGGCTATATCTTTGTTATTTTTTATTAAATTGAAAAAAGAAAAAATACGTGTCCTATATTTTTTTTATAATCAAAAATACGGACTAAATAAAATGTAATTATTTTGACCCTGGAAACTACCCTATTGTTCAACATTTATTTCTAATGCTACATCAGCGATTTATTTGACGAGTCTCATATTCTTTGCTATTCGATTCAATCTCTCAGCAGTTTATTACCGAGCACAAAATTTTGAAAGCGCCAATATTTTCCCTGGCAAATACTAAATTTAATAACTCAATACACTTAAGGAGTTCAATAAAAATATATGTTATTTGTAAGCGTTTGTAAAGAAACCTAGAGTTATCTTTTCTGTTCATTTTACTGCGAGAGTTGAGCAATATCCTCTTTTGAATAGGGATGTTATACAGGACAGTGTTATTTTGGGACGCGGTAACGTCTCGCTAACTGCCACTAAACTCTTTATTAGGTTACAATAAAGTGTTCCAGTGTGTACATTAATTATATAGGCCACTGATTATTGCTGGTTCAAATAAAACTGTGTTCGTATTCGTAGAAGCTGTAGATGACTTTGTCAGAAGTAGGCACGACTAAGCAACTCTCATATCAATGTTTACCCAAATTAAAATAATGTTAGAAATGAATTTATACTAATAACTCAGAAAGCCCGTTTATTTTTAAGTAGGTACTTCCAATCTTTTACACGAAACAACTATGATTTTATTTTGTTAGTATCGCGTTTAAGCCCGGGGCTTTAAATGTTTTCCGAGAAAGTTATCGTGATTTTCCAACATTCACAGTACGAGGAAACCTATTTGCTCGCAGTCTAGAGCTGAAATCTGTAACTGCATGCAACTATTTATTTCGTCGGTATAGTTTGTATAGTTTTTTTGCGATGGTAACTAACTTTAGTCACTTTACAAAATTAACTGGCGGTTTTTCGTACATTTGTACACACTGAGGTTTAGTCCGCTTCGCAGTCAAAGAATTCGTTTAAATAAGATATGCTTACAAAGTAAACTCCTATAGAATCAACAGCGTATGTTGTTGAATTAAACTTGAAACCGTCCAAATTGATTAGATTGAGCTAGTAGCAAGTCACAGTGTAGGTATAGGTTATCAAGTGGCACAGTTGGAAAGCATGCTAACAGAAATATACACTAGTGAAATTAAGGCTAAATCAGGAATTGATACAGCCCTATATTTAATTTAAGCGTATTATAATATTTAATTTATTTATTTACTTTTATTTATAGGCTCACGCCTGTATCCCCGAAGGGGTAGGCAGAGGCGTAATATTACACCCACATTTCGTCATGAACTTTTAGGTCTCACGTAATAGGGGGCGAGCCTATTGCCGTTACCGGGCACGTCACCAGACTCCGTGCTGCTACTGAGAATTCGGAAAAACCCAGTAACACTTTTGCCTGACCTGGAATCGAACCCGGGACCTCTGATCAGCAGTCGCATACGCTATCCACTGAACCACGGAGGCAGTCCTATCCACTGCACCACGGAGGCAGTCCTATCCACTGTACCACGGAGGCAGTCGTATTATAATAGTAATATTTAAAGCAATGAACTGAGTTGGAGAAAATAAAGAAAGGCTTTTCAGGTTCTAATGAGCAGACGTACTGACTTATTGAACACAAAGAGGCAAATATATTAGGAAACTATCACCTATCACTACGAATTCCCCATCGTTATCGAAATATTGCACTCAAAGAAAAGCTTTAATGACATCACTGCGGTACACGTCGGTATATTTTATGAGTGGCAAATCCGGCCCTCATTAGCGTAATCCACTTCGATCGGTACAAGCGAGGAATAAGTACACAACTTAACTTGGCCCTCTCGCTCCTTTTTATGTCCTTTAAATGGCAGAGCTCTGTGATTTCTCTGATAACTTGTAAAACGCAGTACAAATGTTTTATGTTTCTTTTTGTCTCGAGCAAGGATAAACAAAGTTCCTTGCTTTAGATACAGTCAAAGCGATATTTTCCCCCTTGTTTCTGTCTTTTTCATTCGTGCTCGTTTTTTGTTTCGAAAAGCCCTGCTGTGCTTTGGAAATAAATTTATCTCTGTGAAGATATGTTTTAAAGTCTATTGATCCTTGCAATTGCACTTAACAAGTCCAAAATAAAGTGTGTATCATGGAGAAGTTATTGAAAATCCTTACTGCCATAGTGCATCGTTTCTCTAGCAGAAGTTATAACTAGTGCGCGAGTATTATTTTAAAACTGGAACAATATTATTTTAGAACAGTCCAAAAATAGAAAATAAATATATCAGAGTGCATATGCCAAAGACTGGACGGCGCCAATCGTAGAATTCTGAAAATAATATTTGCTTTGAAATTATGTATTGGCAAACTTTGATATCCACATTTTGTAAACCACTCATAAGCTTAAAAACGGAATTAGGTGTAGGTGATAGGTCTCAAAAGGCCGTACATACACATTTTAAGGTTAGTTTTAGGTTATGATATTGAGTTTCTTATAAAATTTATGTTTGAATACTTATGTCCAGTCCAAAAATACATAAAGGTATCGAATATACTCTTCTAACTTCATAAGTCGCGGGCACATTTCATTCATCGTTACCCTAAATCTTAAACGACAAACAGTACTGGAATAAAAACTGCAAAGTAACCCGACTCCCCTTGTTTCAAACATGACAGAGGCCAGCGTAAATCAAGCAGGAAAACGTGTGTTTAAAAAATAAATTCAACTGACATAAGTCTTATGCGTTCCATCTGGTGTTCACTCACAGCTGATTCATAACATTCTGTGTTACGCTGCATTCGATAAAATTAAATGGGTCGTAATACATTGAACATATCAGTCAGTAGCACAAACAGATCAAGTCGATTTGATGTACTTACTTAATAAGACAGTAAGTGTAAAGGTTAAATAGTGTAGATTTATGATAATAGATGGCGTTTGCTCTAGTTGGTAAAATAGTCGTTGAATCGCGGTTTATGAAATCGGTAACTATAGGCACTGTACGGCGTTCTGGATATCTTAATCTACTAACTCTAAGAATGACTGATCAATTTTTGGACGGCTCACAGTACACAATGTAATCGGTTGTCAAATTAAAATTATTGGATTTCGTATCGACATAAGATTTTAGTTTTAGGTAAACGAAATTATACTTCTTGTCAATGCCTTAACGAGAAGTTCGCTTAATTACATACTACTGAACCTAAGATTCAAATTTCAGATTAAGTGCTACCTTTATTGAAATATATTGAGAACGCTAATTAGTTCCAATTCATGCCACTCGGATTATTGTAAAGAAACTAAGTTATACAGCTTTCGACCTTGTCCTGAGGTTAATGACGAAAGACGGATTTATACGAGCACAGTAATCCAGCACTAAAGTCTTAGAACTGTTGGGACTTGAGTCGTGTGCGCGGGGAAACGTTTTATTGCTACAAGTAGTAAGATTGACAATTGAATCTACCAGATTTACGAGGAAGCCTGTCTAAAATCTGTTCCGACTGATTTATGGTGAATACAGTACGCCTCTTATCCTTCTGTTTACGTTTCATGATGGGTATACACGGAACTTTTGCTTTGTTTACTTTTTAAACGATTTTAAACTTTCGCGGCGTGTATATATTTTAATAGCAGGATAAATAAGATAATTAAGGTAAACATACCTACCTAGGTTTTTCTAAGGAACAACCTAGATAGGTATGATTAATGTATATTGATAATTATTAATATACATTCAAACGAACAATAATTGTTTGACGGCATCATTTTTAATAGTACGTTTGAGTGCTAGATAATGTTTTTGAACCGAAGCCGTACTTTTTCAAATCACCCCCCGGACCACGGAAAGACAACAAAAAAAGTTGCAACCCTCGATTTTTTCCCCTTGTCGCATGATTTTTGTACGGCGTTGCGTAATAATGCATTAGAAGCTGTATTAAAACAGTATGAAACTGATGCCGTACAGAATGAAATGACCAAATTTACCCTAGAAATTGTCAGAAAATAAAAAAAGAATACCGACTTTGTGGCGCACCATATTTGTACGGCACTGCGCGCTTTCTTATTATTTTTCATGGATCTATCGATGGTAAAAATGCCGTACAAAAATATATGACCTAAAAGTACTCACTCTACCTGCACTTTTGAATTCTCACCAGCCACTCAGTTGGACAGCTTACAAGTGACGGCATAGTGCTGAATCTTATTATTTTATGCTCTTATATCGTCCTATATACGTCACCTGGCGGTTCATATGACCCATCCATTTTGGACATGGGCCTGTAGTCTAACAGTCACACAGTCATCGCGATCAAGATCCATTAAATAAACTTGTAGGATGTACTTTATAAAGACAGGCAAAGTGTCATACCCGATAAATGGCATTTTATTCACTAAAGGTAAGAACAGCACTAGTTAAGATAATTCTAATCAATTGAAGATTGACTAATCGACTACTCTTAGTATCCATTTGAGGGTTTCATCTCTTATCTTTCAGCCCTGTCATCACCCTACCTTTTTGGTACCATATTTTTGTATTATTACCTAATCTTACACAGTTGCATGATGACACAATTACTAGAAACTTCAGCTTCTTAGGTTCTGTAGCATAGGATCAGGCAAACCTAATAAAAGTATGTTAAAATTAATATCTGATATTTCATTAAGGCCAGTTAGGAGCAGTACGATAATAGTCGCTTTGTTAAAGACACCTACTATTTATCATAAGATCTTTCAGGTTTGGCATAAAGGTTAAAAAAATAAATTCATGAACAGTTTCTGTATCTATTTTTTACAGCTGATACGAAATAACAGGCAGTAGGGCCCAGATCCACCTAGCGCTTCCCCTTTTCTCTATAAAATAACTAATGATGGGCTAAAATTTTCTGTGGGTCACTCAGGTATATATTAATAATAATAGATAGTCTACGCTATAATTTAAAAAAGATTCTATAACTTTCTCAAAATATTGTAGATGTCTTATTAAATATTAACTTATTTGGTTGTTAATGTTAGTTGTATATTTCGATTTGCAAGTTCATTTTTAACAAAGTAGCATGGAGTCTTACATTTTTCGAGTAATTAAAGTGTTAATTTTTAATAAATCGCTCAAAATTGTACATTATGATAAAAAATGTCGGTCTCGAGGTTGTTTCATTTCTTTGCATTTTTTGAGAACGTTTACCTGAGTAATGTTTATTTTATTCACACCATCAGAAAGTAGAGATTTCAACGAACAAAACGCCGAACAATTTAAAAAAAAAGCTGATATATTGACGTGAGAATTTTCAATTGAAAATTAGGGTTTTATTTTGATATTAAGTCAAAATAAGGCGTAGAAATAAATATTTTAAATGAAAAACATTAACAGTGTGTTTGGAACATAAAAAGGCAAGTTTTCACCAAATTTTGTGTAAAAGAAAAAACTATTGTAAAAGTTAAAAATAAAAAAACAAAAACTTGGTTATTTCAATTTTTCACATAAATTATGACTTTGTGTGAATAAAGTATAAAAACAAAAGTTGTAGATCTTTTTATTACCTACAACTTTGCCATTGACGTTTTTCCCGTAGGACTTGTAGTTTTGCTGGCAATCGAGATAAACCCTTTTTTACACTTAAAATCGCAACCCCATCCACTTCCCGACCTCAGATCGCCCGTAATTTATTTTTCCTTAAATGTTTGCTCTATTCTCTTTCTTTTCCAATGGGTTTCATCCTACTGTAATTTTTTTTTACTTTTCACCGTTTTCTAACGTATCTGCACTGGTCTACATAGAGTAAATCAAAATGTAAGTATACAAAAAATATAATCAAAAATCTATCACAGTCGTAATAGGAAAATGCCTGTGAGGAAAAAAATTAATGGTTTGCGAACTTCAACTAGATATTCAACTAGATTTTAGATTTTCGATATTGCAGAGAACCTATAGAGATTGCCACACTTTTTATTGGTAATCGAGTCTTGAGTCTATAGTCCAGGTACTTATTGTTAGTAGGAAATTGGAATTAGAGAAGGCGAGTGTCAGTTGCGGTGAGCAAATAAGAGTCCACAGCTAGATATTGCTTTCAAGTGACGTCACTAACATCATGTGCTGCTGACTGAGCTAGTTATATGCTTAAAAAGGAATTAGCTGAAAAAGGAAATTATAAAGAGGCATGTTATGTTTTAATTTGGAAATCGGGCTGGAGTATTTCTGTTTATCACGTTTTAGAACTTTTTTAAAATTTATATACTTCTAAAGATATTTCTATAGCTGTGTTTTGTAAAAACGAAACGCATATAATTACAATGGATACAATGAATGCGGGCAATATTAGTTATGTCAATGATGACACTGAAATTGAAAACATCTTCATCTTTTAGTGATAAATTACGATTGATTTGTTTTCATAGGTAAGCCGTATAATTTACGAGCCAACTATACACATTAAATATTCACTTCGACGTCTTAAAAGCAATGTTAACGATCATTTCTATCAATGAATATTCTTCGATTAGCGAAGAATAATTTATATCGAACATTAAGTAACTCTAGATTGGTTCATCTTTTCGAATTGAATAATGTAAGCAGTGGCAATACACTAAAGATTATTCAGATATAGATCGATAAAAGTCATTAAACGACTATCGGCGAACTGCAGTTGCTATTCAAATGTGATGTCGTTTGGAAGGCGTCCATGGCAAAGCGGCCGACGCTAGCACCATTATACAGCCAACCAGTATAAAACGAACTTTACGAGTCTTCAAAAAAAATGCCTAAACTTAAAACTTTGGGGATCTAGTTAGTCTGGGCACGTTATACCTGTGAGAGAGCAGTGATGATCCAACTCGCAGTTATGTACCTCAATCGTTGGCTGTTAAGCTCTAAACGAGGCCTTATGGCCGAGAAAAATATATAGCAGATAAAACAGTGAGTGCTATTTAGAAACGGTTCTGTTTAGTTGAATTGATAAGGGTGGCTTAGATCTTGCAATTTTGATGGGATTCGAATGCTTAAGCATACACATATAGATAAAAACAATGTGGACGTTTTGTAAATAATACCATTTTGGTTTGCACCTACTCGGTCACCTACTCTTTCGTTTACATTATAAAGAGGAATATTGCTAAACACTATGACTTCCCTAGGTATAGCATTATGGCTGATCTGAATACAAATCTGATGAGTATATCTAATTTCGCGCACACCAATGACTTTTCGGAATTATGTGCGTATTAAATTGTTAATTATCGCTAGCTAAACGGTGAAGGAAAACATCGTGAGGAAACCTGCATGTCTAAGAGTTCTCCATAATGTTCTCGAAAGACATTTGAAGTCTGCTAACCCGCACTAGGCCAGCGTGGTGGACTATCGCCTTACCCCTCATAGTGAGAAGAGGCCCGTGCCCAGCAGTGGGACAGTATATATACAGGGCTGATGATGATGATGATATTTAAATTCGAAATATATAAGCCTGAATTTGAATGACAATCCTAACCATCGACGCCAAAAATAAGGTTTAGTAAACATAGCCTGAAATAAGTCTTAGCAGAAAAGTATTTCATGTCATAGATCGTATCCAGAATAAAAACACAAAAAAATCATGTTGAGTATTTTTCTTAGGAACTCCGTGTCATAATTTTCGGGAAGGAACAGATTAATCTTATTACGCTCTCAACACGTTCTATTTAAAAATGTCTTTAATCACTTCGGCTATTTGGAGATCGTAAATTACTTGGCAGTAGGAATTATAAAGCAGTTAATACATAAATATCAAATGAATATGTGAAAGGGTCAAAGTTTTATGAACATCTAATATTTTCACACTTTAAAGTGATGTCATTAGACGCCAGTGATAACAAATAGTAACCACTGTTGTGGTGCCAACCTTAGGATTTATGAGAATAAAAGGCCTCTTGGCCAAATTTCCAGTCTCTTTTCGTTCTCTTCTCATTGTCTTAAAGATGTAGAGAAGATGGAAAGAGGCTTAGGCGTCCGGCATCTACTTACCGAACGAACGCAACAGGACGCGTACTGCCACTTTATATCGATTATCAGTGGGAGGTTGCTCTGGGCGAGTCAACCAGCGTATCACTCGGATAAAAATATTGTAAATAATTTTACTAATGTTAATTGTCTGCTTTAATAAAGATTTTCTGCCTCGGCGCGTATAAATGTGCGCGTGAGATTGGGATGTCTCGGGTTCGATTCCCGGGTCGGGCAAAGTGTATTGGGTTTTTCCGTTAGGAAATTCTCAGTAAAAACACGGCGTCTGGTAATGTGCCCGTTACGGCAATAGGCTCGCCACCTATTACGTGGGACCTAAAAATTCATGGCGAAATGTGGGTGTAATATTACACATCTGCCTACCCCTTAGGGGATACAGGCGTGAGTCTATAAAACAAAAGTTTTATTCATAGAAGAGTAGCTTAATACGAGTGTGCAAACAAATCTTTATGTTTTGACTATTCTAATAACAGTCTGCCAATCGAGTAGGTACGTGATATATTGACAGTTGACAATATAAAATAACACACACTGTTTAAGTGGTATTTAATACAGTTTTACACATATCTAAATCACTTGTAATGGCCCCCACCTTGATAGAAAAATAAGTTAAGAAATCGACCATTACAAAATGTCATAATTCAAAGAATTCCCATCGCAACAAAAACTTGTTGTAAAATATCATAACGTTTGATAAATCGACGATTTAAATATGTTCCATATTTGACAAGTGTATTTCCCGTAATAAAGTTCTCTTCGCCGAATTTATAACATGGTGAAAGATGAGTCTTGGAGCAGAAACGACGCCAATTAAACAAGTGTATAATGGGCCAGATTTTCACGACGGATTGAACCTTGTTAATGAGATGACGACGTTCATATAACTGTACTACGATATTAATTTTAAGCCGGATCCTCAAACGGCAATATCAAAATTATTTTGTTGAATGAAATCGCTATGGTATTCATTAAGTCTTGCGAATCGAAACAGGATGATTAATCCATGTATTTCAATGAACTGTGAATTCGGAGGTGTTGATTAAACTCCTTATGCTTTGTCTATAGTTAGTAAAAGTTGTAATATTGCAATACTTGTCTTCGTAGGCGACCTGTAGTTTACATTTCCACCGCGTTACTACGCTCATACAATTTTACGGACAGTGAAATATTAATACAAGAGCAGTCTTTAAAGGTAAGCTCTTTCAGGAAGCACGTGACTGGGAGCTTCTCATTCTTATAGCACGACAAACAGAGATAAAATATATTTATACCTATATATTACTTATCATGTATAAATGTCCGTTGCTATCCTTTATAACTTTATTAGTTATATTAAAGTATAGTCGGCTAGTAACCAAATGCATTTCAATCGGCTAAACAAGAACACTAACAAGAAATCGTTCCACAAATAGACTTGGTGACCATTTTATTTTAAACTAAAGACAGTTGCTATCATCGATATTTACCGCGTTTCGGTATCGAAATGCGACCAGGGCGACCGAAGGTTTCGTTTCGTCTATAGTTCCAACCTAGTTGGTCAGTTGCTTGTGTGCGTTAGTCCAGTTTTGTCTCTCTCCGACAGAACTGCAGCGGAGTTCGGCGAGGATGCACGTGCGCTCGTACTTCACAAAGCGTTCTCGCATAAAGTTTGTGATTGCCTACGTTCATCGCGTAGGGACTAATATTAGCTTCTGGAGGTAATATTTCCTTTCTTTCTATATTTATGATATTTTAGGTTCAGTAAATAGTAGATGAAAAGTTGATAGTAAATGTAGAATTAATCGACAAAAGTTCTTTTGAGCATCTTACATCTTCTTCGAGGTTTGTAACTGAGAATTCTGGTGATTTCCGATTCACAAGTATCAATCTTTACATACCGTGTCGACACTTAAATGCACTAGATTAACAGTAGTACCTATGTAAATCGACTGTATCAAACAAATTCAAATTCAAATCGTTTATTTGCGAATATAGGTAAGTACATGGATAGAAAAAAATACAGTGGTTCGGCTATATTCAGCTTGTCAAGCGTGCAATTATATTTGTGTGATTATTATAGGCTTAGTTTTTGCAATGATATGATTAAAACAAGTCAGAGAAATTAGAATTTATACAATGTCAATATTTTTTTAATTACGTAAATTTAATTTAAATTCATTAGCGTTAATAATTATTATATAAGTCATCAAATTAACTAAATTTGTCATTTAAATATTCTTGAAGGGTATACTAAGCCTTATTAGTCAATAATTGTTTTAATTTATACTTAAAGATATCTGTGCTAGCACTGTCCATTACATATTTTGGCAAATGATTGTAAACTCGAGGTGCCATGCAAAGTATACTCTTATTTATTTGTGATGTACTGTTCTGTGGATAGGAAATTTTATTGTTTAGTCGCTTACTCTTTAATCTTTCAAACAAGGCCTTATGAGTGTGTACAAACACAGATACCTCATAAATATAAATACACGCCAATGTCAAAATTTTGAGATTTACAAAATAGGGTTTACAGGAATCAGTCGTCTTAATGTTACATATAGATCGCAAAAATTTTTTTTGGGCCTTAAATACAGTTTCATTGTTTACTGAGTTACCCCAAAATATGACACCAAATCTCAAAATCGACGCTACATACCCATAATAAGCAGTGATTACAGCAGACTGATTTACGATTTTTCTCAGCATATAAAGTGCATAGGCGAATCTGTTAAGTTTAGTACAAACACTTTCCACGTGAATTTTCCAGTTAAAATTAGAGTCAAGATAAATACCTAAAAATTTTGCACTCTCCACCTCATGAATTTTTTGTCCATTAAATTGCACATTCAGATTATTTAAATATTTTTTCCTATTTCTAAATGTCATTACACTCGTTTTCTCAAAATTTATAATAAGACTAGCTGACCCGGCAAACATTGTTTTGCAAATTTTTTTTTTTTGAAAAATAGATGTTGGCCGATTCTCATAGATACCGGATAAGCACAAAAAAATTCATCAAAATCGGTCAAGCCGTTTCGGAGGAGTATGGGAACGAAAACTGTGACACGGGAATTTTATATATTAGATTGTTACATCTCAACCATTCTACAACCTTTTTTAGAGTCTCAGTAAACGCATATTAAAAATTATGTAACGGGTCTGAATCGTGTTAATAAACGAAAAGAAAGATGAAATACCTTTCTATTTGTCCCGACGTTTCGGCATGGGTTACACCAGCCGTGGTCACGGGATGACTGATGTTCGTCAGCGCTACCTCCGAGAAGTGCGGGTTTTGGAACCTACCCTCACTTGGTCTTCACAATAAAATTATTAACATTATTATGTTCGGCACTGTCGGTACTTTTACACACAACACTAATGGTGTCTTCACAATGGCGCGTAATATCACCTCGTCGGTGTCTACATTTGCTGATGACAGGATTCCAAGATGTAGATAAACGGTAACAGATTCAGACCCGTTACATAATTTTAATATGTGTACAAATCGTGGTAGTTTAAAAGTAGTTTGTATCAAACGCTTCCGATCCACGGAAGCCATTTTGATAGCTCTGTTGTACAGAACGTCAGTTGATGGATATAAATGTATATAATACTATATAATATTATTGAATCCACCCAACAAGAAGACCGAAAATCTCAACTTCCAAGTACAAGTTAAATATATAATATCGTAAGAAACAAACAACAATATAACAATACGTAAGAATAATTTAACGTATTCCTTGTGTTATTACATTTCGACAAAATTACTATTTATAAGAGTTTTGTTTGTATCTTTTGTTCTTGTTTTAATAATGCCTTCTATCGAGGTCATTGACTCGTAACATTTATGTGGGTACGTGAATTACAAGTTTTCATTCTACGTCAAATAAATAAGTACCACACATTGAAAAAGAATTAAATTATATGGGCTTGTAAAAAATAAGTACACAATAGTCTACTAATTTGCTACATAGTGCTACTATGTAGCAAGTTAGGAGAGGCCTAAGTCCAGCAGTGAACTGCTACGGACTGTACATACATACATATCCTCACGCCTGTTTCCCGGAGGGTTAGGCAGAGACTACGGAACGCCATTTGCAGCGACCCTGACATATCTCTCTTGCTTCATACACTCCCATCAGATTCCTCATGCATGCTCTTCGGTTATGGACTGTAGAGGATCACAAAATAAGCACTAATTAACTGCATACAACACTACAGCCTTCAAAGCACGTGGTTATCAACTTGAATTCGATATTTGTTCTAACCACTATTAGGTACAAAAGATTTACAAAAAATTTAGTTTTGCCGTGTGGCTGACGGCATAGAATACAAGTGTCACCACCCCCTATCTTCCCGTGGGTGTCGTAAGAGGCGACTAAGGGATAACACGATGCAAATACCATCTTTGCGTAGAGACGGAAAACTCGACATCAAACCCTATACGACTGCCTCGTTGGTCTCGCGGCATAAATGTGCGCGTGGGATCGGGAGGTCCCGGGTTCGATTCCTGGGTCGGGCAGTGTTATTGGGTTTTTCTGTCACGAAATTCTCAGTAGCAGCACGGAGTCTGGAAATGTGCCCGGTACGGCAATAGGCTCGCCCCTTATTACGTGGGACTAAGTATATCTGGCGAAAAGTGGGTGTAGAAATACACCTCTGCCTACCTCTTCGGGGTTATAGGCGTGAGACTATGTATGTATGTATGTATTTACTATTACACAGCTAAGTGATAAAAACCTTCGAACTATATTTAGATCATGTATTTTAACAAGACTTATTGAGCTAAAAGTTTTCTCTAGATACTTATGATTAATGTAAGTTTTCTTTAAACAAAAATATACAAAGTATTGATACCAGTGGCGTAGCGTGGGTTTCTGCCGCCCGGGGCCGTTCTGCAATTCGCCGCCCCCTTTTTACCCCAATTTTTCTGCAAAAGTATAAAGTTTTTCGGGTTCTGGTGTTAATGGGTCGCGCACGGCAGTGGCCGTTTCTCTGCTGCAATATGTGTATAGCTTAGTCTAGGCCTAGACGGCTTAAAGGATTTTAATAATTTAAATGGTGATGAATTTCCGTCATCACTAGATACTTTGTTGTTTTTAAGAGCCGACCACACCTCACTCTGTTCGACATTCGGGACGGCTTTGGTGTAGTGGTGTGTCAGTAGGGCACTGTGGTCGGCGTTCTGCCCGCGAGTTAAACAAGTGTCGATAAAACCTTTCAACGTCTTCGAGAATCTCGAACTTTGAGTTCACGATGCGGCCATCCGCGCTTGTAGTGTCGTTTGATTGTATCGCCTCAACTGCAGAGCAAGACTTATGATCCCCGGGGTTTTCTCGATCGCAGGCTCGATGGCCCGAGTTTTAATGCGTCGGTCTCGTTGCATAAGATTTTGTTTTTGTCGTTTTACAGCCTGTCATTCCGGCGAAGACAGCGGACAGGATGGCATCCCGTGTCTTTTCCTCATCAGTTCGAGAATCTCGACTGGCAGTTTAGACTACTTGTTTTTTTTCTATGCGTAGCAGATCTTTCGAGGTGAATCTCCTAATACCGTGACCACTGTGGCCGTTTTTCTCCTTAATGCTGTCGGTGGGAGGAGCAATGTAAGTCTGAGAGTAGGCTTCATTGACTGGGCCCTTTCAGTTCTGAGGTTTATATTAAGAGAGCCTCGTACTCGTCGGTGATCGCTTTAGGTGTTTATCGCATTGATCACCATCAGTAAATGTGTGCTTTCGGTCCGTCGTGATGTAGTCTTTCACCTTGTTTGTCACATTATCATATGTCTCACAGGCAGTGGATTTGGCGAATTATTATTTGATTTATTAAGTATATGATTTCGTTTCTTCTTGCAAAAGGAGTTTATTAAGAAAATTCCCTCTGCTACGAGGAAGTTAACTAGCATTTGGTCCTATGATTCTCGTGCCCCACGCCGTGGGCTACGATTTTCGTTTCGCCACGTTCTTGTACTTCCACTTTCGCGTTGAAGTACTGAGCTTTAGTCTTACTAGGTATTGCTATTGCCTTGACTCGTCGGGGTGAGTTGAGTTCGGGCCGCCCCTATTGGTGAGTTTAAGTACGAGGTACGCTACCCGAGCTGGCACACTACCGACTGCCACAAATTGTTCCTCCTGACCAAGAAACCAAACCTAACCAATAGTAGGTCGTCTTCTCTATGGTAGCAAAAGTCACCTGACTCTAAGAGTCCTCCCCTTGTCATCGGACTTTTGATAACCCCAGTATGTGCCACGTTATGTGACTTAATTCTACCTTGAGCTCGGCGAGGTGTTCTTTTGCCGTAGATTATGTTCGTTGTAAGACGCAAGGTATACTGTATAATTGATTTTGGTAGCCTGCCGTAGCCCGATAGTCTTACAGAACACATGCACCGCCGTACCCGCCACCACGTCCTTGCCCAGGAATAACAAAGCTGCCGGGAATTGGGGCTGTTGCGTCCAAAAATTAGCAGAAGGCGTTTGTAGTATGTGAAATAATCGGCTTTTATTATAACGCAAATATCATAAATATTGGAGTCAAAGTTCAAACAGCGTATAGTTAAACCCCAGGTCTGTGTGACTATTGTCTTAGGAGACCTGTACCTGCTTTCTTCCCTATACAACTATATAGATTATGTTGTATTATTTTATCTGGCACGCGTCACCTCTAGTGCCCTGGCGCCTGTATTCGCCAGTTGCGCCATGGCAATAGGGGCGGCACACATCGCACACAGGGGCGGCTCGGCCCTGATATATGGATTTATTAATTACTCATAAAAGGCAGCGATAGCCGAGTGGATATACCAACAGACTGCCATGCAGAGGGTATCGGGTTCGAATCCACGGCGCGCACCAATGACTTTTCGGAGTTATGTGCGTATTGAATTGTTAATTATCGCTTGTCCCGTGCCTCAGAGAGCACGTTAAGCCGTCGGTCCCGGTTGTCATGAAGATCTTTGACAGTCGTTACAGGGCGTCAGTACCTTCTAAATAAACTGACACTAGTCTAAACCATGGAATATCGCTATCCCTTCGGGTTGCGGAGGTCAGACAGGCAGTCGCTCCGTGGAAAAGCTAATATTCAGCCAAATCCGGTTAGACTAGAAAGCGGACCCCAGATTGAAACTGGGATAACGCTAAGAGAAAGAAGAAGAATTACTCATAGAAGATTACCGGAATATTGCAACCTATTCAAGAATTAATAAACGGACACAAGCAAGTCTTCACGTAATGAAAATCATGACGATTTTGTTTTCGATTGTCCCCGCCGCACAAATTAGTTTTTTTTTCGCGGCATCTTTTGCCGCCCCCTTAAATGTGCCGCCCGGGGCCATGGCCCCCCCGGCCCCCCCCACGCTACGCCACTGATTGATACCAATAGTCATTTTGAATCTATAACCATACAACATCTCGTATCAATACCGTACCTACTGTGTTGTTTGATAAATAAGGTTTGTTTGTAAGAAGCTTACCGAGTTTACGGCCGCCATCGCTACATGGGGGTCCCCAATACGCTACCAGCTCATTCTGAAACAAATGATTTATAAGGATTAGTTTGTTTGTATTTGAAATAAAATAGTATTCTATTACTTGTCTTCTATAACATGGCTCGTAGGGCATTACTGATACATACGTAATAGAAAGAAGCATAACCAGGGGCCCAATTCTACTATAGTATTTTCGCTGTATGATGAAATGCATGACAGTTCTCATTTTACATATTACGCATACTACTTTCAACTTATGAAAATAAATTGGCAAAAAAAAACAAATATTTAAAATAATATCTATTAAAAATTACAAAGTAAATGATACTAGTATGTCTGTCTCTATTTTTATAATTATTATTAACGGTAAATAAATAATTTAAATATAATAAAATATAATCCTCAAAATGTCAGATGCATGAAACGAACCCTCTGTCAATAGAGATTGACACCACTGAATCGACATGAAATCGATTAATAGGAGCGCCCATCTTGTGATCGAATACGTCAGTACGAGCGCCTTGTATACGGTTTGTGATTCTGCCTGTTTGGCGTGTTATTTTTTATTTTTTTGTTTTGCCAAAAACAACAAAAAAGATAGTTTTAAACTCTCAAAGCCGTGAGTTAGTGCTTCGTTTGAGGACCTTCTTTGAACGAGAGCGTGCAAACGGGGGCCCGGTAATACCGATCGACACTGTTGTGTATAGAGTTGCGGCAGCTCTGGACATCGGCAAGCAAGGCTTCAGTTACTCGAATAACCAAAGAAAAATTTTAAGAAACTAGTTTTGAAGACAAGAAGCTGTCCACTCCGAAGAAACGTGAGCGTAAAGCTTCAATAACTGACGTAGATAGTTCCGATGTGTTGGCAATACGAAATCCATACATTGATAAAATTAATCAGTCGTAGAAATAACATGATCGACAATATTTACAGATTTGGGATAAGTATGTCCACCTCGACCGAATTTGAGATCAGCAATTAACTATCTCAGTCGGAGAAGATTCCGATTCAGATATGAGGTTTTATTTCGAGTGACAGTGACGAATAATAAAAAAATAAATGTTATAATTGATGCGTTTTATTTGTGAATGTATTTGCCGAAACACTTTTAATATGAATTTATTTCGAAGATGTAAAGTCGGTAACTACGTACGATAGCATGTCGTTTGCCAATTAATTCGATGTTTATAAATAATCGCTTAAATTTCCTTAGGTTACATCACTATAATTGTCAGTCATGAACTGTCATGCATATCATTACACAGCGAAAATACTATAAATAAATACAGTTTCGATATGATGTCAGTGTCATACTTACGTCACAAAACTCGTATTCTTTTATGATTGAATGAAATCGTAACGAGATCGTAAATTGAAACAAGTGTTAAAATATGTGTAAACGACGAACTGTTTATTTCAAATTATACGATAATGACATTAGGTTATCAGAATACAGCTGCTGAGTTCATTCAATATATAATATCAATGTCATAAAAATAAGAGAATTGGGCCCCAGAAGTAACGCAAATTCTAACAGCTTGTTAAAAAGCGCTCATAGCATCTCTTCACTTGTCTTCGTAATAGATCGGCAAATTTTCTTCACTTGTTTTCGAAATAATTCGGCAAGTAACATTGGTAGAGGTAACCTCTGCCATTTGGATGGGTGAGCGCTTCTTGTGATAGTAACATCAGAGCTTAATTTGCTTCGGAGAGCTAGTAAAGCGTTCAATCCTGGTTTTTGTCTTAGGACAAAAAATGTCAGGTAATTTCAAAGGCCTTCGAGAAACCTGTATAAATGTGACACCATGGTTTGGCCACACACTCACGGAAACGAATAAAAATAAACTTTTATCCTTATAAGCAAAGCTGTGTCCCATATATCAGTAGCAGTATCAGTGTTATAATTGCTTTTACGAATAAAACTAAACTCGATATTCATGCTAGTTCGCATCAATTCCGTAGCTTTATCCCCACATTTCCAGTTCCATTCAATCCTGTGACACGGTCATACACATAAAAAGCATCAGTAAAACGAGTGGACGCAACAACTAACACTTAACTGCAACTAATGTCGTCCATACACTAGTGGAAGTATCGCACTTATAAATTGTCCGAGTTTATACGAACGTGTGAACGCGCTATTAAAAGTGTATGTTAGTGTGTTGCACCGAGGAATAATGCCAGTGCGAGTATGTGCGAACTAAGCGATGGTATCGGAATGATAAATGGCACTTATAACGAAAGGTTCCTGATTAAAATTCCAGGTATTACGGTACCGATGTAGACCCAATCGTGGCACAAACAATTGGAAGAAATTCTAGATAATATAAAAATAAAAATGTCGACATCAATAATAAAGCATGGACCAAGAGATAATATAAATGGTTTCAGAATCAATTCAATCGCAAGCCATTGGTTTAAAGCTAGTCCGTATGTACACCTTTATTAATTAATAAAACTACTACTGTATAAACCAATATAAAACTATCTTGTGTCGGCGTGTATGATTGAGAGCTTGACATGATGACTTTTGACAATTGTACACTGATTGTAAACAGTGCAGTAATTTTAAATACTACCTATTCTATTTTGAAAACGATTCTTTCTGAGTAGCGTTCTTTTGGTATCTTCTTAATAACTTCAAGTGTGAGAGTTGCCCGTTAACACACATATTTGGAAATACTGAAACCGCCACGCTATTTCGAAGTTGCAAGTTCCATTCCTGCACTATTTCTAGGCACTATTTATTTTAGCATGCGAAATATCAAAACATTTCCTCATAGTAGTAATACTTAAAGTACATCGGTCGCTAGTGTTGTTCTGTATTTAGCTCCGTCGAGTGCGTCGTACCTACGACTATAAAGTAAATTAAACTCGAAGCGATATCGTAAATGTTGGCCTTGTTGACATATCGTGTGACTCAATGCTGTCTCGACACGACTCGGCACGTCTCGCCCACTAGGGCAGATGATATTTCTAACCGAGACTAATGTACGCTGTTTAATTTACTTAATTGATTTCGGTCTGGTGATAATTGAATTATAATAAGAGCGTTATATGGTACGCTTGGCTTGCAAATCAATATTTGATTGCACCTATTTAATCATGTGCTAGTACCTACATAATAATATGCACGTCATCACGCATCAGAAGGCTTCCATTAGTGTTTCTTATTTTAGCGTAGCACAGTCTATTTTGTGGCATTATTACAGATGTAATTATTGCGAGCCATTTTGTTAAATATGATGAACCAAAATGAAATTTAACATCGCACCCGAACGTTGCATAAGTTACGTTTGAGATACATTTACAAGAAAACTATTCTGGTGTCTGACTCCTGACAATCGCCTGGAATCACCCTTAGTAATTTCACTTTTATCGTCTTCGTACGACGTGGTTACGTGTGAGCGATTTCGTGGACGTTTCTAATCTCCGGTTCTATCGCTATAACAACTAGACAGCGGCGTACAATAAAAAGTGCACCTAAATACGGTGGGATAAGTTATGAAATGAGTTATCTGTTGTTAAATATGTACGTCTCGCGACAAATAGAATGGTCGCGTTCACAGTCAGTAGGGCAAGCTTCCAAGTCCATTAATAAAATTGAATCAGACGGACATTCCGGGGCACAATGTGCACGTGTGGGGATAAATAAAACTCGATGATATTAGTGCGGATGCAGACGTCTTGAGCGCGGTACGTGGCTCGCCGATTTGGTAATAGGTTCTTGGAATATCATTTAATTTTTTGTTTAAACATTAAAAAAAAACGATATAAAATGTGTAAGAGATCTGACTGAGTAAGAGGCTGTTATAATTTAGCTACATTAGGGCGTTTGACATTTCTTTTAATATCTTTGTACGATTATAACCAATAGATAAGATGATTGCTGAGTAAGGTTTAGGAGTAAAATTCATGCGAATGGAGCTGCGGGCAAAGTATAGTAAGATTTTTTCATTCGTATCCTTTTCAAATTCCATATTTTCTGTTTTTAATTTATACACCTTAAAAGTGAAACTTTGGCGAATATCTTCTTTTGGGCATAGCTTTGTCTCTAATTGAATTCAAATATAAAAAAATGTGCCGTGTGGTTGACGGCATAGAATACAAGTGTCACCACCCCCTATCTTCCCGTGGGTGTCGTAAGAGAACACGATGCAAATACCATCTTTGCGTAGAGACGGAAAACTCGACATCAAACCCTATACGACTGCCTCGTTGGTCTCGCGGCATTCATGTGCGCGTGGGATCGGGAGGTCCCGGGTTCGATTCCTGGGTCGGGCAGTGTTATTGGGTTTTTCTGTCACGAAATTCTCAGTAGCAGCACGGAGTCTGGAAATGTGCCCGGTACGGCAATAGGCTCGCCCCTTATTACGTGGGACTAAAGTATATCTGACGAAAAGTGGGTGTAGAAATACACCTCTGCCTACCCCTTAGGGGATAAAAGGCGTGACGTTATGTATGTATGTTTATGACGTTATATAAATAAACCTTCCATTACGAAAATCATTTGTAATAAACTTGCATATTTTGTAATAAGTCTAATGTCATGAACAATTTGAACACGTAATTAGCTCGAACAGAATAATATAATATGCACATCAGTTCATCGCACAATTGTAGCTGTCAACAAAATGGTAAACCTTGATTACTCATTAGGATAATCAGTGATTTCAATGTATTTATATTAAATTGAAAATGTTATGTTATTGTAAAATGTACGCTGCAAAATTATAATTATTATTTTATAGTATGGCAGGCGAATTTATTTAATAAATTCTTGTTGTTATTATAAATTGGTGGTAATAATTTTATTTTACTGATTCATTGTTTATATTGGCCGGACTTTTACATACCTAATTACTCAACTTCGCCCGCGCCTCCACCTGCGTAACTTATACATCACCTCGTGGCGCCCAGAGATTTTCTGGCTCGTCTTCGACTATGGCCCGAATGTCTTTCTCATAGGACATTATTGTAATAGTGATATACGCCCAAGGTCTTGAGTTGATTATTTTTTGTGTTAGAGTTAACGTTTTTAAGTGAAACATTTAGGGTATAATAATGATTATATTAGCTTGTTTTTTAAATGTCAACTAGTTTTCTATCTCTTATTCTTTACAAAGGTCATTGGGTCACAATTAATAGTTTAATAGTTATTATCAGGCTATGTTAAATTAAACAAAATTTGTAGAAATAATATGTTTATTTCAATTCTTTTTCAATTAAATGATGTGCCTGATATCAGACTGCTTGCTGAATGTCTACTCGTCTCGCAGTTCGAGATGTTTCCCCACGAGCACTTACACCAAGACCAAGGCCACTGGATATCTCACCGCGAGTCAGCGGTCCGTCTCTTCTTAAATTGAATTGAGAAATTTCATCTTTTGAACTTGTTCTGGGCGAGCTATTTTCTGCCTTATCACCATAACTTTTTTATGAAATCGGCATCTGCCTCCCCACCGTCTTCAAACACCGAATTGTCTAGAGTACCAACGTTCACAATAGAATTGATTTAATCAACCCGTAAACCTAAAAACAAAATATATGTATAGGTTCCTGAAGCAATGCTGAACTAGGTTCATTATATTAAATTGTTAGTTAAATATAAGCAACGTTTTTTTATCCTAATTAAAAATATTTTAATACTAATTTCGTCCCAACAGCCTTTTCAAAGGACATAATATTTTTACTCGAGATTCCGAAAAATAATACCGGTAAACATGCGAAATTATTGACTAAATTTGAGTTGTACCTATTAAGTAGCAACATTTTGAATAAAATATACGTGACAACCGTGGATTATAGTAAAAAAAATACTATTCACTTACCACGTTTTCGTGACGCAGCCACGTCAGTTTTTTTTAAATGAAGTCTGTCAATTGTCGCAGACAAAAGTAACATACCAAAAATAGTTCTCTAATATTTCCTTCAGAAATTAAATAAAATTATTTCGATATCCCGCCAAATTTCAAAAATCTATGCTGAGTTTTTTAATATGGCCTTCTGAAAGGCGCGTGAGCGGTAATTGAAATTTATTTGAAAAAAGTTCTGGGCTGGAACCGCCATGTTTATTTTGGGTTATCAAAAGGCGCATGGGCGCCACGAGGTTAACCTACATGAGAAATAAACGAAAAGAAAAAATCCTTAACTATTGGTGAAAACCGTATAAAATTCGTCCAAGTAGTATTTGAGTTAAGCGCATTCATACATACAGACAGGAAAAAAGAACTTAATTTTATAATAAGTATAGATAAAGTTTCTGTTTGAATATAAGTACCTTGTGTGTGCTACAATATATTATTATTTAGGTGGGATTGGGATCGATGATTTGAAAGACAGCGTTGATGTCTTATACACAATTTACTTATAAACATGACTGATTCCACCTATTAATACACAGACTGCAGTGCGAAAGTATTAACCGTTAGGAACGAGAAGAAAAATATCAAACTTTAAACACTGTCACTTGCAAATAAAATGCTGCCATGTGGGCACTACTTATGCCGATTTCCTGACACCCTATTTACTTGACCTGTTAAGTAGCGGATTAACAAAACGAAGTGTCACTACATTATTGTATTGGATAATGTGAGACTTGTAAGAAGTTTGCATCTTTGTAAAAAAAGGCAAACTTGATATCAAACCCTCAACCAGCTCATCTAGCCAGCGTGGTATAGTAGGCCAAAAACTCTTAATGACTCGCAATATCGTTGTCACTCTTTGACTATTTTATATTTTGACTGCAAGGTTGACGTAGTGGTTTAAGCGGCCGCTTGACACTGCGCCGAGTGTCGTGGGTTCGATTCTCACACGAGACAACACTTTGTGTGATTCATAAATTGTTGTTTCGAGTCTGGGTGTTCATTGTGTCCGTTGGTTGTATGCTTGTAAAGTCCCCTGCGAAACAGGATATATTTCTAGTGCGGGATGTTGTCTTTAAAAAAAGAAAAAGAAAAGAGAGACTCAAAATGGAGGAGATCTACGTTCAGTAGTGGAATGCAAAAGGCTGTATGATGATAATTTACTAGGAACAAGAAAGACAGTAGGTACCTCTATAATAGTAATATCTACTAAAAATTCAAGCGAATTTTACAGAAAGTAGCTGCCTCAAAAAAGTGTTATCCATCTTACCGACAATACCAATCGGTAATCTTGGAATGGTAAGAAGTTCTAAAAATTGTAACGTAGGGTACAGGTCCTTTTTATCACAGAAGATCTAAATTAAATATTTTTTGATTTTGCATACCTGTTGTCATAAATGCACCTCTCATAAAAATATAGAGGTTCTCTTATAAAGAGTTTATTTAAATAAATAATCCTGAGAAGTTTCACAGACTTAACCAACTCACAGTCAGTAGAACAGCTCACAGACATTCTACCACTTTAAAAACTTACACATATTGGTCAGCATACACCTTTAGATAAGTAACAGTAAATTGTTCGGAAAACTGTCTGCGTTAATGACAGCTCCAAGTATTTTCACAGTCGCGTACGTTCGCTGCGCGCGAACGCCACTTGCATTACACGTTTCATTTAATGTGTCAATATTGTTGGCAGTATGTGTACGACGTTCCTTCGTATAGAGAACGGTACAATTAATTTTATAGTTGCTGGAAGATAGAGATCTTTAAAATGGCAAATATTTTTTGTTCTTTTTCATTATTTACGATGGGCGTACATGACAGCACTCGATAGCGGGCATGAATTTATCGGTATGAAAACGATCATCGTCAGATACTTGCGCTTACTAATGTTTATTTTGTAGACAGATGCTTCAGTAAAGAATTGATTAAATTATTCAAACCTTTCGTAATTTCATTTACTTCATAAGGAGGTAAAAAAAGATGAAATACGCAAACACAAGAGTGACAATACATTCGATACATGGGGGAGACATCAGGCATGATGTCATCGATCACTACAGTTGCGAGTACAACACCGGTTTTCTCGCAGCTCTTGAACCAAATCTCGTACATAAAATTCGTTGTATTCGCCAAATGCCAAACGTTATCCAATTGTAACCTACACCCAAAGCAATTAAAGCTACACCGCGTACCTATGTACCGTTTACTTAAACAATTGAGCCAATAAAACGCAAACTTTGGCGGCGTTTAGTCATGTGAAGCCGAACAATAAAATCTCTGTTTTATGCTCAAACTTGTCCTATCTCCATACAAAAGTTTGGTTTACGTTTTGCACGTTACAACTAAAACTTGTGAATTTCGCCGCTTTTATGTCTAGTCCAAATGTCGTACGATACATTTAGGACACGAATTCTAAAACTAAGCTAAAGCAGACTATGTTTGAAATAGAATGGATTTTGTTTGTGAAATACCGTCGCGGTCGTGTTGAAAATTGTTATTATATCGGACTTTTTAGTAGAACTAGCTCAAGTTGTGTGTCGGTGTTTTAAAATTTATCTTGTTGTCGAGACTCAGAGCTTTTAAATGTCTTAGTTATGAAAATGTTTCACAAAAATATCACAAATTCAGAAATAATAATTTGGAGCCTGTTTAAATAATCTTGACATATATTTTTAGCTAATCTTGACGTATAATAAGACTTAGAATGTATGTAACATTTTTGGGTGGCCTCAAATATGGGCCTATATGGCAGTGGAAAATTGTATTGAACTCAAATAACTAACACAAGGAATACCTGTTCTCCAAACAGTCCAACCATGTAAACCCAAAAGTGAGAATGAAAAAAGAAATCATGTGTAAATGGCAGAACATTCATCGACAATACTAGGAGCGGTGCTCTACAGCGAGCCGACCGCTTAAACCACTACGCTATTTACTCCATCGTATCAAAATCTGGAAGCACAGCATATTCTCAATCACTGAATGATAACACACATGCCTGCGTCCGCATAAACCTTTCAACTCCGCTATAACTATGTATACTTGACGCGCTTAAAACGGATTCACCAACAATAGAGAACAAGGATTCAAGTTTCCAACCAGTCTCCGTGAAGTTGTTAAAGGCTTTTGTGGCTAACAAACTCACACGCACTTACTAAATATAACTACAAAATGTGCTAATTGTTTACTACAAGCAACTCGCCTGCTTAATACGCTTACGGACCCTTCAGTTTACAGTATTTTACAATAAGACAAGTTAGATTTTCAGTAACATAATGTTAACTTGTTTATTCGTTATTATATGTTGTTCCTCTGCCTATACCTTCGGGAAACAGGCGTGAGTCTATGTATGTATATTTTGTTCCAAAACAATCTAATTGTTTGGTTTAAATATACCTAAGTTTAGAATATGTTACCTAGTAGATAAAAAGCTTATAGTAGTTTAGGCATACGTGATCCGATATGAACGTTTATTTACGTTATCGGTTGTATTTAGTAACTAGTAACTGTTTATCACGGCAGGCAAAAACTTTTGTACGCAATTGTCAAGCATCTTAAGTTTTGGATCTTTTAATGCAAAATGCTATTACCACATAAACGCATATTTAAATGACAAACTGAAGTGGTACAAGGGAAACAAACATTCCTTATCGTCATTAATAAAATAATTAATGATTATTTTAGATTAATTTGTAAAAGGATTTTCCTCATCTCTTCTCCATTTGACTTGCCCAACACGGTCCATAATTGTCATTTTATTGTTTTTGAGACTTACATAAATTATGGAGCGCAATCAAATTGAAATTGAAAATGTGTATTGCGATTGGATCTTAAAACGGAAATAAAGAAAAATTAATTCAATCACATGTATTTTTTTCTAGCATTTCAGGCACAGGACTCCTAAAACTGGATAAAGTAAAAAAAAAACACTTGGCGAACGTTACGTTTTTATATTACAGTCTGTTTTTTCTAAGGGACAAGGCATGACGGGGCTTGTAGAGGGCTGATATTATTATATTTCGTAGGTGCGTATCGCCGTGACTGGGCTTAAAAAAACATTTATTATAAGTCGTAAGCCGTTGCCAAGTGTTGGATGAAAATGATTGATAGCTTGACAGAGTGAACGCCTCTTTTCTAATTTACTATTTTAATAATGTTGGCTGCATGTATAATGTGGTTGAGGACTACTAATTGTAATTATGCGCTTTGTAAGATTGTAGTCCAGTGGTGTACGTAAGGAACTGCCGAGACGATGGTCTCGGGTTCGATCCCCACTTATCCCGGCCATATACCTCTGACTTTTCGAAGTTTGTGTGTATTAAAAATGTTAATTATCGCTCGCCTAACAATGTGCCCGGTAGATGGCAATAGGCTCGCCCCCTATTACATTGGGACCGAAACATAACTGGCGAAGTGTGGGTGTGTAGTACACCTCTGCCTACCCCTTCGGGGATAAAAGGCGTGAAGTTATGTTATGTAAGATTGTTCAAGAGCATTGGTGGAGGCTTATTCCAGCAGCTGATATGACAATAAAGATATTTCAATCTTACTAAGGTATATTGATATAATTGCAAGATAATAATAGAAATATAGACGGCAATTAACTAATTGTTTCTCAGAACATTTTTTACTGTAAGTAAATTAGGATACAAACCTTCTTAAATTTTTTCTTCAAGCAAAGCCATTTCATACATAATATATGAAGCCCAGCCAAACAAGCATCTTATATTTGTACAGCATGAAAGAAATAAACCATAAACACGTACTATATATTGTATGATTGATGAAATTTATTTACCTATTTATTTATTTTAAAACTTCTTGCACAATATTACAAAATAATGCACAAAGGCGGACTTAATGCCTGTGGCATTCTCTGCCAGTCAATAAAGTGAATAATAACTGAAAATATAATATATACCTAAATATCACAATATATATATATATATATATATATATATATATATATATATATATATATATATATATATATATATATATATATATATATATATATATATATATATATTAATATATACCTATATAATATAATATAATACATATTAGTATATACCTAGTAATTACGATTATACAAATACACTATGAACATTCTGCCAACTGTTCAATATACTGCCGACGGACTCTGGCCTTGAAAAGTTCACGAGAAGAAGACATCCTGATTTCAAGAGGGAGTGCATTCCAGAGAAGGATTGACTGTATATTGAAGGAGGAATGAACAAGAGTAGAGCTATGGGACGGACAAAGTAGAAGGAGATTATTGGTAGAGCGAAGGTCCCTATTATGACTGCTGCATAGATATTGGAATTGAGGTGTAAGATAAGTGGGAGCGTTTGAAGAATTTAAAAGAGAATAGAGAGTAGTCAGCGTCCGCAGATTACGTCGTTGACGGATAGGCAACCATCGCAATTGTGAACGATGAACGGATATGTGGTCATATTTACGGAGATTGAAAATGAATCGAATGCAATTGTTGAGAAGTCGGTCCAGTTTATTGAGCAGATCTGCATTCAAGTCGAGATAACATACATCACCATAGTCGATGACTGGGAAAATTAGGGTTTGCACAAGCATTGTTTTCGTCTTAGTCGGGAGGAAGTTCTTTAGGCGATAGAGAGAACGCAGTGTACTCGTGACTTTCTGACTAACACTCGCTACCTGAGTGCGCCAGTCAAGGGTAGAGTCAAGGTGTAGGCCGAGATTTTTTACACTAGGACTCAAGGGTATTACTGAGCCATTAAAAATTATAGGAGCGAGAGAATTTAAATCAACCTTGCACATGATACGTGGGCTACCTATCAGAATAGCTTGGCACTTAGTGGGATTTACAGGTAGGCCGAATCTGTTCGACCAGGCACTAATCGTATCTAAGTCCCGGTTAATCCCATCGATAGCTATGTTGAGGTCTTCAACCCTTTCCTGCGTGTAGATCTGTAGGTCATCGGCGTATAGATGATACGCACAGCGAAGTTCATAGGTTAAAAGATTTATAAACAATGAAAAAAGAAGAGGAGAAATTATATCGCCTTGAGGAACGCCAGAGTCAAGATCTCGCCACGATGATGAGGTCTCATCTACGCGTACCGACTGCTGACGTCCTCGAAGATAAGAAGAGAACCATTCCAAAGCGTCGGAAGAGATCATAAGGTAGGAGAGGACGGACAAGAGGATATCGTGACGTGAAATCTGAGTGTTTAAAAAACATAGCCATAGCCAGTTTTGTTCAATACCAGAACTCGTTTGGAAACCCGATAGCAGCAGTTTTTTGTATGAATACAGATTTTACATAAATAATATTAAAGTATAGGAGCGTACACACAAAAAGTTGAATATTTGAAGTTATAAAAGCTATATTGCGCGTAAATTATGAAACTGTAAAACAAATATCTCACGGGAAATGAAATACATTTCAAAATTTGTGTAACAGTACACTAAGTTTGAATATTAATTACCAATACAATTTTCAATATCCCTAGTTTGTTAAAATACAAAAAGGTAACATATCATTTCTAACCTATGTGTATACATATATATATACCTTATAGAAATGTTCATAGCAAAAAAGACGTTGTCTGCTATTGTTTACGTTACGTTAAATTTATGACACCACTAGCCGTATTCATACGACACCAATATATTCACTCAAACAAAAAAAGCGAGGGAGCTACGAATATCGTCTACGAAAGGTCTACGAATATCACTTTATGGTCCGCGATTTATTACTTGCCCAGATAAGCACAAAAACAAAGTTAAGTACAGGTCACCGGTATCAAAAACTTTCGTCCTTTCTCATTCTAATAAAAAAGAGAGTTTTCATTAAAAATTATTACAAAATAAAGACAAAGCGGCCACGTTATGAAGGCCCGTCATTTTTATCACTTTGCAAGAAAACTTTAATAAAGTAGAGACACAAGGTAACATTGCAGGTAAATTATTACATTTTTATGCACAAAAAGTGTTTTTAATTTTGTCACGTAGTACGGGGGTGAGGTGTACTCTACGAGAATAAATCATAAAGGATTTATGGAGTGTATTATGAAAACAAGGAAGATTGGATCGTTCGTCGCCCGATTTTTACAAGAGTTGCACTGATTTTGTTATACTTATTTTAAAGATTACGTTTTTTTGATTGCCGGATTTTCAATTGTCATACGGGGTGTAAGGGACGGTGTACCGAAAACCGATACCAGTGATTCAGTACATGATACTGAGGCCATTGGCGGTCGCATTTTCCGATTTTTCTTTTGCATTTTTTTGCCATATAATGTAGTGAAATAGTAACTATAGTCGACCCGCATTAATTTTTTTGTAAAATTCTAAGAATTAAACATGTACATGGCGCGTTTACTCTGACGTAGTATAATAAACGTCAACTAACAATTACTGTAGCTTTCTGGGATCTATGCTACGTTACATTTATTTGCTTCATCATCATCTTCATGTCAGGCTACATACTTCCACTGCTGGACATAGGTCTCCCCCAAGGTTCAAGGTCTTATTCGCTTGCAAGAAAAATATTTGCAAGCTATCTGGCGGTTAAAAATATAACAAAATAGGCTCTATAAAATATACTAACCACACCAAGGAATTTTCTCTATTGGAATTCAAAATTTATAGACACACTTGTGGTGTAGACTGTCACTAAGTCACTCAACCAATATTTCCTCAGTGTATGACTAGTTCTGAATATATAAGTTGATCTTCATAGAGTCAAGGAATCTAAAAATTCAGCCTATCTATTCGAGATGTTAACTTCAGGCAGACCTTAATAACAGCTCTGAAGAAATACACGGTAAAAGTATAAGTATTTTCCCTGTATATAAGAACTATATCTTCGGTTTGCGACATATAATGTCTACTTTACTTGCTCTATATATACGGGCTCTTTATTTTTTAACCTTGAACTTACACGTGTAACCAGATGTCTGGATTTGTGGGAATTGAGGGCACAAGTGTATGAGTACCAGTAATTATGATTCTTTGATACAGTGAAATACATCGGAAATATTCACTGCCTTCCTAGACACAGTATTTTCGTTTCCAGTGAGCAAAACACGACTAAATTTTTTTTGTCCATTCTGTTTGCTGTTACGTCAACATAATTAAATGTTGATGGGATACATATATTAGATTTTTGTCGGTTTCAGTATAAAGCAAAACAAATAATTATTTATAAGACTGACTGTTACATAATATGTATCCATAACTAATAAAAAAGAGTACTGAACCCGTCACTAAAGTATACCTTTAACCGTTTCGCTTTACTAACGTTCCTAAAGAAACAAAAATAAACACAATTTTCCAAAGCACAAATCTTCATAGAGGGAAGTACAAAACAATTGTGTAAAACGTCTACATACGGTACGTTGGATATAAAGCTAAAGTAAAATGGCTGAAGCCATTAGTAAAATTGAATTAGTGGCCGGTATTGGATGACAATAGCACTTCACTGGCGCACACAAAGCCATGTAATCCGTAAAGAACCAAATTCAGCCTCCAGCCTTTCAATACGTATGCTCCATACAGTTTCTGTTTGACAAAGACTAACATACGGGGATTAAAAAAGGTGAATGTCTAGATTAATAAACGTAGCCCTGTCTACGTGTTTTTGTTCGCTTTTATTATGTTTTATTTTTGCTTTTTAGGTAAGGCTACTGCTTTTTGTGTTATTGAAGCTCGTACCGGTGTCTACAGAATAAAAACTCTCTACAAAACAAAATAAAAATGTCTTTCATTTGATTAGCGGGAAAGGTAAAAGGATTATTTAAAACTATTGTAAGAGATGACTTTGATAGTTTTGTGGACTCTCGTGAATGCGATTTATTCCACTCTACGGAAAGTGCTCTGATAGGTTCTCAAATCGAAGTTTATGAATGAAAATCTTCCTTTGATATACAATAGGTAGGTACAAAATTGTTTGGCATCCGTTTGAAGGAATATTACAATGTCGTATGCCTTTGTATGGTAGCGCTTCTTAATTGTATGATTTCGCACAAAATATATTTTAAAGTGTTTGATAAAAAGTTTTATTTTACAGCAAAACTTTACATAAATTGCTTTTATTTTCCACAATATTCGTAGCTATGTACCTACACATATCAATAGCTTTATATCACAGTTGCACAAAAAAAAAACATGTTTTATCGTTGAAAATATTCAATCCCAGTAACAATGCGCCTTGGCAGCGTATTGTAGCGTAACATGTAGTAGGTGAGAACTAGTAGAGTACTAAGAACACATGCAGTTGTACGTCAATGAGTTCTAGGAAGTATGTGTTACGTCATTTACTATTGCAACGAGATACCGTAGGTTATTTACAAACGTCACGTGATCGTCTGTAGTGCTTTATAAGGAGAATGTTGTGAAGCTCTACCGGTCTTATTATAGACTAGACTTATTATTATAGTTTTACTAGATGATGCTAGACAAGGTCCCCAGAATGGGTAAAGGCCTCCTCCAAGGATACCCACTTTTCCCTGTCTTGTGCTACTTGACACCAGTTTGAGCCAGCGACTTTTTTTGATGTCATCTTCCCATCGTATTGGGGGTCTTCCTCTAGCTCTTTTACCTTGAGGTCCGCTCCATACGGTGGTAATGTAAGTCCATCTCTTGTCTCTAAGCCTCGCTATATGCCCTGCCCATCTCCATTTCAGCCTTTGTGCATATCTTAAAGCATTATTGACTTTTGTTATTGCTCTGATTTTTGTGTGTCGTATCTTGTCTAATCTCTTTACATTAAGCATGCTTCTCTCCATTCCGCGTTGGCAGGTGGTGATTTTTTGTTTAGTTTTGGCAGAAAATTTCCATGTTTGACATCCGTATGTCAGGCACGGTAGGAGGCTTGAGTTCATAATCCTTGTCTTAAGATTTATTGGCATATTGCTTTTGAAAATTTCTTTCATGCTCCAATATTTATTCCATGTTTGCTGTACTCTTCTTTGGATTTCTATTTCGTTGTTAACTTTATCAAAGCTGATTGTCTTTCCCAAGTATATGTACTTGTCTACGTATTCCAGTGGATTGCCATTAACCTTTATTTGTTTTTTAAAACTGTTTGTCATAGTCTTGGTTTTGGTGAGATTGATTTCAAGTCCAACACTGCTGCTAGTTTTTTGTAAAGCTTCTATCATGTGTTGCAATTGTGAGCTTGTCTCAGACAATATTATTATGTCATCTGCGAATCTCAAATGGCTTAGAAAGGCTCCATTTATATATAATCCAAGATTGTTCCAGTTTAACTTATTGATGATGACTTCGAGTACAGCTATAAATATTTTTGGAGACAAAGGGTCTCCCTGTCTTACACCTCTCTCTATGGGGAACTTCGGTCCCAGTGCTTCCAGCTTTATTCTACCCATACTGTTGGTATAAATGTTCCTAATTACTTGTATATACACTTCATTTACTCCTTGGTCTTTCAAGCTTTGCCAAACGCTGTCGTGGGTTACAGTATCGAAGGCCTTTTGGTAATCAATAAATGCCAAGTATAGTGGTCGTTGTTGTTCTCTGTACTTTTCTATAATTAGCTCTAGGGTATGTATATGATCTACCGTAGAGAAACCCTTTCTAAAACCCGCTTGTTCTACGGGTTGCCTAGCTTCAATTTCAGGGCTGATTCGGGAGTTTATGATGGTGGAGAACAGCTTGTACAGACTCGGTAGTAGACTTATAGGTCTATAGTTACCTATATCTTTTGGATCTCCTTTCTTATATATCAGAATAATATTAGACTCGGACCATTGTGTTGGTGTTTCAAATGTTTGTAGTATCCGATTGAAAAGCTCAGCGAGTGGTGTGGCCAAGATATTGTATGCTGTTTTTAAAGCTTCGTTCGTGATGTTGTCGGAACCGGGAGATTTTTCTACTTTTAGCCTTTTTATCGCTTCTACGATTTCAGTTTCGTTTATGGCTTTGACATCATCTCCACTTTCATGTTCAGTAAAGCATACTGGCGCATCATCAGCTGTGCTAATGTTGTATTGTGCTGAGGTAATACGACTGTTTTCGTTGTATAAGTTCTTATAAAAATTGGTTGCTATAGTGATAATGTCCTTCCGTTTATACAAGTCTTTGTCTTGCCTTTTTAATCCATCTATCCAAGTTTTGTTTGTTCTGAGTTCTTTGTAAGCTTTTTTCGTACTACCAGTAAGATGCAGGTGTTTTTCTATAGTGTCTTGTCTATATTTTGCATAGTCATTTCTTATACATTTATTGACTATCTTAAAGAGAGCAGCTAGTTCGTTTTTCATAGATCGGGACTTGTTATTCGTTTTTTGTAGTTCTTTTCTTCTTTGTAGAAGAGTCGTTGTACGTGCCGATAGTATCTTATGACGTTTGTGTTCCTTTCCCATTGTTCGCGCTGACTTCAAACTTGTGCTGATTGCATTTGTTATGAAGTCGTAATAAGTTTGTACTGATAATATGTTCTTGTGGCAATCACAATTGTTGAATAGCATTTTTGACAAGCTTTCCCTGTACTTTGAAATTTCTTCTTCACACTTTAATTGGTATATATGTTTATTTGTATATTTGACTCTACTTTTTTGTTGCTTAGTTAGTTTCACTGTTGCTCTAATTATTCTATGGTCTGACGGATAGTTTAAGTTCATAGTACCAATATCCTGAAATATGTTTGGTCGATTTGATAGTATGTAGTCTATTTCATTTTTACTCTGCCCGTTTGGAGATGTCCAGGTCCATTTTTTATTTGCCTTCTTTTTAAAACACGTATTTATTATAGTTAGTTTATGTTCTAATGCAAAGTCTACCAGTCTCTGTCCTCTAGCGTTTCTTTGTCCGTAGCCGAATTGTTTTGTTACTAATTGTTCTTCTTTCTTAGGAACTCCAATCTTCGCATTAAAGTCGCCCATAAGTATTATTATCTTGTGTGCGTTCTCTAATGCTTTGTCTAATGTTCTGTAAAAATCTTCTATCTCATATTCACTTGCCGCTTCCGTCGGTGCGTATGCTTGTATAATAGTGACAAAATAACCTTGTATTTTCATATCTAGTACTGCGACTCGTTCCGTTAAGCCAGTGAAGCTCTCAATATTGTTTTTGTGTATTTTGTTTATAATGAAACCTACTCCATATTGGCCGGGTGTGTGGCCGACGTAACAAAATATAATGCTTTCGTGTTCTTCTATGAAGCTGCCTTGTCGTCTCGTTTCAGATATTCCTATGACGTCGTATTTAATATCTTTGATTGCTTCTTCCAATTCTAATAAGCGTTCGTATGAGGATAAGGTCCTAACATTGTATGTTGCTATATATATTTGCTGAATTATTTTATTGCCTTTGCTTCTTGTTGCTGGGGTTATTTCCTTTGGAGGGTTATGGTCATATTCTTCCACGGTGACCAACCGGGTTGGAAGATCTCTTGCGTTTCTTATTTTTGTATTTCGTGTGTGGGAGGAGGCGTTTAATTGCTATGCTTGGTTGTTTGGCGTATTATTCGTATTTTTGACCACGTAATTTAGTATGCCCTGTTTTATGACTCCACCCGAGATGCTGTTAGACCTCTTGATCGCTGCATCATTTTGTAGCACTTTGTTCTTCTTATTTATTTGTGTATTTTTCTCTGTACTGGCTGCAGAGGTATTTTCGGGTGAGTTAGGAAGCTTCCTTTTAGTATTGTTTTTCGATACTACCAATTTATCATATTTTATAATGGCTATATTGCCCTTCTCTCTTTCCATTTGTAGTTCTGCTTGTAATTCCTTCCTTTTTTCCAATACATATTTTGGATAATCTTCTTTAATGTAATAGTGTGTATCTTTCAGGACTTTTTTTTGTTTCAATATTTTAATTTTTGTACCGAGGGTTGAGAAAGTCACTACTATGGGGCGTATTCTTTCTTCTTTCTTTCCTATTCTTTTTACTTCTTGGATGTCGTTGTTGCTTAGTTTAACTGAGAGATATTTTTCCAGCCAGTTGACAATGTTTCTTTCTAAGCTCTCATATGATTTTTCGTTCTCCTCTACACCGAAAAATACCAAATTATTTTTTCTTGTTTGTCTTTCCAAGGCTTGTATCCTTTTTTCTTGGTTTTCCACTCTTTCTTTCAGGATTTCGTGGTTTTTTTCTATTGCAAGAAATTTTTCTTCAAATATTCTGCCAATATTTTGTGTAACTTGCTCTGTTACCTTATTTCCCGTTTCTCGTATTTCTATTCTTTGATCGTTCAGCTCGTTTTCTATTTTTTTAAGTGTATTTAAAATTTCTTCCATGATTTATTAAATGTTGTTTTGGTACAAGTAATGCCCTCTGTAAGTACTAGTGCAAAATTATTACTGTTATGGTTCGTATAGTGGCAGCTTGTAGCGTAATTATGGTTCGTATCTTGGTTGTAGTTGTAGTTTTGTTAGCCGTTACTAGATGTCGCTGATAACATTGATTTTTGATGTGATGATAATGAATAAATTAACTTTCAATCAATCACAGTCTTCTTGTTATTTTGGAATAACTTAGACTCGTACTTGCTAATTTTCCAGCCCACTCGTACACATTTGGTAGTTACTCGTAACTTTTAAAGTTTAAATAGTCCGCAGCGTGTTCACTGTTTTCATGTTATTATAACTTTTTTCGACCGATTTGGTTGTTTTCACTTTTGTTTACGACAGTTTTCAGGACACTGCTTCTAAATATTGACACTTTTTGGAGATTTTAGCACTTTTAACTATTTTCTTTCGAATAAGAAATACGGAGCTCGCAAAAACACATCTGTTGACACCGCCTACCCTCATCTCTTCCAACACTTCTTCTCTGGCTAACACTAAAATTAAAAATATTAAGAAAGAAAATATTATATTATATTATTACAGTAGAATAAATAATTTGTATCAGTAGTAAGTTAATAATTTAGTATTTAAGAAAAATTGTGGCAAAGGTCAAATAAAGGCTTTTTTATTTTTATTTATTTTTTTATTTACTAGATGATGCCCGCAATTACACCCACACATTCTTTATTGCCCGATCCCGTGGGAATTTCGGGAAATCTCTTCTTAGTGCACCCTACACTCTCTAAGGAACATACATGCCAAATAGTACCTATCTTCTTGGGTTTACGCGAATGTTACACATTGAAATCAAACTACGGTTTTCGGATTCTATCGCGATCTATTGGTTTTAGTTAATTTACATTTAAACCGCATGATCTAGAACTACATATTTTAAATATTACTAGGCGACGTTTCAGTTTCTTTACAGGAACGGAGGTCACGGCAGACTGAGGTGATATTTGTCTTTGTCTTGAATTTAAAAGTTATCTCAAATTACCCGAACATTTTCAACCATTGGTGTTACTATCTACGCAGAATGTGCTCACTGTGTCTTGATGAATATAATATTTAAAATATGTAGTTCTAGACCATTCGGTGTAAATGTAAATTAACTAAAACCAATATCGCGATAGAATCCGTAAACCGTAGTTTGATTTCAAACATGCTAAATGTCAGCTTCTTACGCTTTGTAGTTTCGGGTGTGTATTGGGTGTCAAACAGTAACGCAAGAATTTTAGTATATACAGACAGATGGGTCAGTGGTTATCGCTCTGCAAACCGGAACGGTCCAATATTATTATTGAAGTATTAATTTCATGATGAGATCGAATTTTACCATGACACCAAAAGACAGTGTCTTTTTGTCTCGTAGGCCGACAGCATAAACCTTACCCTATCCTATTCATATCAAGCACATTACATAATATCGTAACAAGTAATCATGCTAGAACACGTCAGTACTCTAGTAGTGCATGTTCGTTATAATCGCCGATATCATGATGGATGTTGCTTGTGAGCGAACTGACAACGACACCGGCAATATGTCTTATTACATTCAAGTGTTTATCGTCTATCTACTTATATGCTTATATATCGTTCACTCATGATATTAGATGCAGCAAGGTATTGGATCATGTCAATTTGTGTCTTTATTAAATTATAAACCACTTGTAGATCTATGAGAATATCTATACATACGTACATAAGTAGTATAAAATGAAGCCCTCTTTTCGTCCCGTCTGTCTATCGATCGGTCGGTTTCAATATTCGATCTATCCACGGATTTGGAGATTCGAGATACATGTTTGACATATTTTGTATGGAGCTTATGTCAAACATGAATCTAAAAATCACAAAAAAGGATAGTTTGAATATTGAATTTAGCGGTACATGAACACGAAATTACTACACCATTCTTACAACGTTATTTTGAATGCCAGGCATATAAATGCGGACGGCTCAAGACCGGTGTATGTGGAGAACCTTGGGGTAGTCCTATATTCAGCAGTAGTTTTAGCTGTCCGTGTGGTGACAGATTAAGAATAAAGAATGTCACCACCCCATATCATCCCATGGGTGTCATAAGAGCCGACAGAGGGAGCATATTATGCAGAGAACAGCACTGTAAGAGAAGGAAAACTTGATACAAACCCTATACCAACCCGTTTGGCCAGCGTGGTATAGTAGGCCAATTCCTCCTTTCAAAGGAAAGGCCTAGTCCAGCAGTGGACTGTTAAGGGCTGATGATGATGATATTCAGCAGTGGATGTCTATTGAACGAGATGATGATGAAGATGATGATGTTATTCTGAGGTATGAGCTATATTTCCTACTACAAATATTCATTTAAAACAAACAGACTTTGTGTTAAAATGTAATGTTTGCATTTATTTACGTATCAGTAGTTGATCCAACAGCCATCACTACCATTATACTAATACATTCTTTTCGTCTCATTCATCTTTACGATGATACGACTTGCTGATTTCAGCATGAATGGGCCGGCTCGACCGGGGAAGTACTACCCTCTCACAGAAAATCGACGTAAAGTAACAGTACCTAAACTGTTGCGTTTCGTTCGGTGAGTGAGAGTGCCGGAGGCCCTATCCCCTATACCTTCTCCATACTCCCACTCCTCATCCTATCCCTTTTCCCAACCCCAAGGGGCGGCAACGCACTTGTGACTACTGTGGTGTTGCTTGTGTCCATGGGCGGCGGTAATTGCTTACCATCAGGCGATCCGTCTGCTCGTTTGCCGCCTAATACTATAAAAAAAAACAAATAAACTACATGTAAAAGATTTGCATCTAGAGTTTCATTATCCCGTTTCTTCTATAAATTGAAATATTTAATCACCTATAGAGGAAACTAACATGGCGAAACAAACTTACCTCTAAATGAAATACATTTCAAATTTTGAAGACTTGTTCTATTTTACTACATGTAAACGTAATACAATACACAATACAGGTAAAATGCTTACATATATAGACAGTATACTACTATATTTTTAAGTGCTTGTTACGTGAAAACTCACTCATCGAAATAACAGGCAATTTAGTGTAATTCTGTATGCGAGTTGTATGTAACACGTGTACGAATCTGCACATGTTGCGATGTTCTCCTAATTATGTCAGCGAAATTCATCGCTCGACGATTGTGATGTTAACTAGTTTCGTATACTGTATTGTAGCTCTATGAATTACGGTTCCGTTGTGAGTAGCTATGTGGTGGTGTGTATGTGAGTGTTCGTGAATTGTATCGTATGGTTGTGTGTGTTAGAATGAATCAAAGGTGTGTTGTGTTCTAAATGTTATAGGATTATGATATTGTGTCCACAATTCGGAAGCTTCCGTGGATTTGTCGTATTTGGATATATTTTGATTCGACTATTATCTGAGTATCGTTGTCTACAATGCGCTAGTTGGTTATACTATTGAACAACTACTAAAATACGAATGTGGTGTTATATTTTTTTAATGCTACACGTGTAATGACCTACGCAAATGGTGCAAAAATTTGTCTTCCCTTTAGTCCTAATACGCCAGTAGTCGCTTGATCCTTACATACAACAAACAGTCTAAGCCTACCGTGATACAGTAATTACGGGTATTAATCAACAAAGTGCCCTAAAAACGAAAGTAAGGCTTCAGATACTACAACTCATTCCTATACAAGTTAACCATGATAAATTAATTTATGTGACCCACATTTTCATGACCCGTTTATAATGCAAGTGTGTAAGTTTTGAATTTTGTGGAACACCGACATAGCGCCATTTCCATAATATTCAATCAACATGACTGTACCTTAATGGATATGCAGAGTGTAATGAACGTTGTATCTGATATCCAAACTCCAAATTACTGCAATCAAGAGCCCCCTTACAGCTTCTAATACAAAGCACAAACTAACAATAAATCGAGTAAACGAGCCCAATATTTTTATTTGCAACGGAGAAATGTATCATTTGAATAATTTCCACCATTTCGCAGATTCCCGCAGACTCCTAATTTCGGTGGCTGTCTATAGAGATTTCGTGACAATAGAAGCTTTTTCTATGGAGGGAGAAAGCCTCCCTCGTAATGAATAAAAGTGAAGGCTTACCGGGCCCTTTGTTACAAACGATGCTAACCTTGTTGCCAACTTCAAGTTCGAACGCGTTTCCGATTCTTAGTAGTGGGGAATTTGTTTGTTTGTTACTATATTCCTGTGATGCTTCACTTTTATTGGCATCCTTGCGAATCAAGTCTGTTCATACTTACACCGAATTTGTAACACGTGTAAGCATTAAATGCGGGGCAGAAATAATACCATGACAAGGTTACGTCGGAAGAATCGATGAAAATATGTATTGTTCTGAGTTTTGTCTGTGTTTGCTGTAAGAAGAAATAAGCTTTGAGTCATGGACATCCTATTACGCATCGTCTGATGAACATCACAGACCTTCAAGTTCATAACATGAATCTTTAAACGTTTTATCTGAGAAGCACTCAATAAGTGTAGCAACTTACTCGCACACTCCAATGAGTCCTCAATATTTTGGGCGCAGATGATTTGAGGTAATTACGTGTATGAACTTAAAAATATGTACTTGATATTAACATGAGGCGGAAAAAACGCGATTCATTTAGATTCAATAAGATTGAATGCACATTACCAGAATTTAAAAGATTATTTTTAATTTTTAAAACATATCAATGGAATGTAAAGAATATGCGAGCAAGCTTAACAGAACTACCGCAAATGACTCCCACGGCTTAGACAGTCCATTCACAATGACGATTTACATTTCAAAACATCTGAGGAAAAACAATAGAAAAGCCATATTTTAAAATAAAAGACGTCGGCGTTTTAGTGACAATTATTTTTGTTAGGCCACGTCAGACATGCCGCATTGGTCTACATTCCATGGCTCTTCTTAGCAACCATACTGAAAAATACTCTGTTAAATAATCCGAACTTATTTTAATCGTCGCTTTTCACTGTGACGTATATTGGGATGTTTTCCGCTACAGGATGAGTCATCATTGAATTCTGTATTTGTGTGTTTTAAACACGCACAACAATAATTACAAGGCTTTAGTGAGTTTTCACCTCATTTTTATACCCTTTGGGAGACAGAATTTTTCATGTTTAGTCTACGTTGGACATGCTCGTGTCACTACAGGGCCTAGTGCAACCTCGCGCCGCAATAGGCTTGTATCCTAAAATGTATTTAGCGATTGATTCGTTCCTTTATTAGATGTTAAACTGAAATACCTGTTTTTTTCTTCAAAAATCGATCAGCAACATTACTAATTACGGCTTTTTAAAAACCTTTTTAAATTTGACACGAAAACGCTGTAAACCATCATGGCAGTTGAGTGATATCACAAAGTACAAAACAAACCGTGAATGAAGTCTGGTCTGATGTACCCACTTTTATTTTGTTATATTCGATTTGTCAGGTAGAAAGTTTGAAGTTTTAGTTGTATTTACTACTAAAACGTCAACAACATGAACGGCGGACGTACTGTTTGACGTAATGCTCTCTGATTGGTGTTCACTGTCACAGGAATAAATACATTATTTTTTGTTTTAGAATCCTAAAAATAACATTAATCTTACTTTTTTATTTTAAATACTAAAGTTTATTGACACCTTAAAATCATAATGAATCTATAGATACTACAATCAAACCGATTTATTCTTAGTGGACACAAGCCTATTGTTTCGCGAGGCTGCTCGCTCTGTGTGGACCCGCCTCTTGACTATTATAGCAAATCGTGTAGTTATGCAGACCAAACATAAAAATATCACTAGTCATAAAGTGAAAGTGTCTTTGTATGATACAAATAACTTATATATTTTCAGATTAGAAGACTAGATTCTTTTAACTAGAGAGTTTTCTTTACTTTCTGTATAAAGGTTAACATGCTCTTGTCGGCATCCAATCACAAGCGCACTCACCAGCGTATTACAAATGCAAATAATTAAGGTATCTTAATGATAGGCATCAGAATCGAGATTGAGATTTTGTGGCACAGTAAGCGAATAGAAAACTGTTTAAAACAGCTAGCAGTTCTGTTAAATAAAGAGGATAATTATAATAATTACTATTATTTGCTGGATATGAACGTATTACCAAAAACCCCTACGAGATATTTGCGTTGAATTACAAATATATCATATATTGTAACAGAATATTTAAATAAATATCGCGAGTAAGACCCATATGTATACAAATCTCGTCAAAGTCTAAAATCAATTATTGAAATAAATACCTAATTCTCATTGTTAAAAAACCATATCGATAAACGGCATTTCAAGCTTTAACGGAGTTTTATGTTGCTTAAAATGCATTACGTAAATGTATGAAATACATTTAAAGGAACTTTAAATAGTATAGGATTTCTCACGAACATGTTAAAATTTGGCGTGTTACTTGTAAATTATGCAACGCGGTGTGGGCGTTAACCTTAAGTGTCCGTTCCTTCAGTATTCTATGTTGCTTTGTTTTCACGGCGCGTACGAGGTGAGCCAAGAATGTAATCTCTTTAATGGATGACCGAACGATGTATCAGAAAATGCTGACACAGCTTCTTAATAGTTATACAATTGCTGGCTCAGCTTAATTTTTTTTTATTTGATGCTAAATTAGATTGTGTTGGCACACTTAACTGACGAAGACTTTTTAAATTTCTGTTTAGACTGTGGTAGCGTGAAGAAATGTGGTAGATAAAGGATAATAGACGATGTTTACACACCTATTAGAGGGAAAGCGCCTCCTGTCATGACGAAACCAAATCGAATTATTAAGAATAATTTTTTTATTTATTCTTAATAATTCGACACAGTCAAGTGCTTTTTAGCGGTTCTCATTGCTGAATAAATTGCTTTAATATCTATTTTCTGATGATTCTAATTCTAGCTCTTCTCGAATCACCACATTACATAAATGTAGCTGTATTTTGTACTTTAGTGTTATTTCACTGCTGGGCTCATACAAGCATAATTTAGTGTAATGTCATAATAATATCTGTTTGTAAGAGTCTGATTTATTTAACGACCGGTAGCGGTATCACTGTGAATGTAAATTATACTCAATTCGGGTAAATTACATTTGGATTTTTCTCTTCCAAGATTGGAGTGTTGCCAGGTAAATGGCGATAGGTTCGTCCCCAACGAGATTTAATAACTGTCGGAAGTTGTAGATGTGAGATACTGTGTTTACTCTTCCGTAGACGACTGTAAGAGTTTTTTACTTCCCAAAAGTCTATCTTATCTACTATCGAAGTTATCTATGTGTTTTTAGAAAATATAATAAATTAGATTTTGGATGCGGATTGGTCTGCGTGGGAGTCCGGTTTCGCGGTAAAATGTGGCATAATTATGTCACTTTGCAGCCGTCCAACTACTTGCACGCGCAAAAACAATACCGCAACATTACTCCGTTGAGAAAGAAGTACAACCAAACAAATAAACATACTTTCGCATTTATGATATTGGGATAGATATCACAGGTATATCTATTCCAATATCATATGTGGTGACGGATTAAGAATACGGAATATCACCACCCCATATCATCCCATGGGTGTCGTAAAAGCCGACAGAGGGAGTATATTATGCAGAGAACAGCACTGTTAGAGAAGGAAAACTTGATACAAACCCCATACCAACCCGTTTGGCCAGCGTGGTGGTATAGTAGGCCAATTCCTCCTTTCAAAGGAGAGGCCTAGTCCAGCAGTGGACTGTTAAAGGCTGATGATGATGATCACAGGTATAATATAAGACTTGTAGATAATCTATTCCATTACCATCATCTTTCGTGCGTTAACTCCATTTACATACAAACATTAACCATACCAAACTCTTCCCCATGAATGACACCATCATCAGCCGCATACTGTCCCACTGCTGGGTACGGGCCTCTTCTGACTATGAGAAGGGTAAGGCCATAGTCCACCACGCTAGTCAAGTGCGCGTTGACAGACTTCACATTTCTTTCGAGAACATTATGGAGAACTCTCAGACATGCAGGTTTCCTCACAATGATATTTTCCTTTACCGATAAGCAAGCGATAATTAACAATTGAATACACATAACTTCGAAAGTCATTGGTGCGTGCCGTGGTTTTGAACCCGGGACCCTCGGCGTAGCAGTCTATCGGTCTCTTCACTTGGCTATCGTTGCTCATGCATGATACACTTCCAACGAATACGAAGGATTTTTCATGAATTTGTATATAGATGAGAACGTAATCTTGGAAACTCAGACACTTCTTAACTCCTATGCGCAGTAATAGCCTAGTTTACTATGAGACAGTGTCCACACAAATACAAAAAGCTAGGATGTGCACAATATGATGTGAACAATGTATTTATATGTTCCTTACATAAATATAATAATAAATTTCAGTTTATATCAAATCCGTCCGAGTGGTGACGGATTAAGAATACCGAATGTCACCACCCCATATCATCCCATGGGTGTCGTAAGAGCCGACAGGGGGACCATATTATGCAGAAAACAGCACTGTAAGAGAAGGAAAACTTGATACAAACCCTATACCAAGCCGTTTGGCCAGCGTGGTATAGTAGGCCAATTCCTCCTTTCAAAGGAGGGGAGTCCAGCAGTGGACTGTTAAAGGCTGATGATGATTATATCAAATCATCGATTTCAACACCGTTGCGAGCGTAATGATCACTTATAACAGTATAATGTAGTAATCCTTGTTATATAAATTGGAAAACGTTTCAATAAGGCACCAAATTAAGTAGCTTTATCAGAGGTTCCTAAATTGAAGATTATTTATAGTAGTATTTATCCTCGATTTTTACTTTCATACTAGCAAAATTGTGAAAGAAAGTAAATTCATTTCCGTTTTCCCTGTAATTGCGTTATGTTGAAATTGTTTAAATATACACTCGCCGGGCCCCGGTAAACGGGGAAGGCCAAAGAAATGCTGGCTTGACGTCGTAAGGGATGATATGCGTTCCAATCGACTAACCACCAGGGATGCTGAAGACCGTGCGAAGTGGAGGAGATACAGATGGAAAGCGGACCCCGGGGTCCAAGGCGTAGGTTTTGGAACGCAACCGGGACAGCGCTAGGATGATGATGATGATGATTCACTCTATCAAACAGACTGAGATAAATGATTTTTAATTTTATCTTATAAGCGGTAAACGAGCAGACGGATCGCCTGATGGTAAGCAATTACCACCGCCCATGGACACAAGCAACACCAGAAGAATCACAAATGCTTTGTCACCCTTTGGGCTGGGAAAGGGAATAAGAGGACGAGTGGGATGAGGGAAAAGGAATAGGGGATGGCACCTCCGGCACTCTCATCCACCGAACGAAACACAACAGTATAGGTCCTGTTACTTTACGTCGATTTTCTGTGAGAGGGTAGTAGGTACTTCCCCGGTCGAGCCCTCCCATTCATGCTGAAATCAGCAATGATCTTACAAACAAATGTTTGTAATTGCAAATCACAAAAGTTTTAAATAATTTATTGATTACTATCTACTACTTGTTGCGTATTGAAAAACAGTTCATTAGACAATAGCACACAATAGCTAAAACCACTGCCGCACTAATAATTAATCATTATAGTGACATCCGACACTAAAGCTCCCATCCCAATCAAAACACATGTATAGTATTTACTGATTCACCAAAGCAAAAATCGAAGCGACCTCCATTGTGTAAATTAAAATGAAATTTGAAATCATTCGAATTAGAATTAGTGATACAATTAGAGCTTTATTCTGACAAGCGACTATGTGCTTTCAACTGTATATGAATAAATGTCAGGATGCAATGCAACAGTCAATAAATTCTATGATTTGCTTTGTTAGTTCACTAGATAATGTTGGATCCAATAACACAGAATGAGTAGGTTCACGTGTATATAAATACATAGCCTGTTTCAATACGAACAGGCCCCATTTTCTTATAGAAATTTGATGTAAAATAACTGTGTATAGTATAACTCTATGTGTAAGACTGTAAGCCTAAGGCTCTACAAAACCACAGGCACGGTAGCATAGATCAAACTTTGTATGTGTACGTGGCACTGTAAAGGCTCTTCCACACACCGATGGTTAGCACTTGAAAATATCGTGTTTTGATTTTAAGTGCATAGGGTTCCCACCAAGAACTTAGGGTCCCAAGCCAACCTCACCTGCAAGTGGTGCACCTGCCGATCAACGGACGAGGCTCTGGCAAACAAAATATCCCGATAAGCGGCAATAGGCTCGCCACCTATTACGTGAAATCAAAACACTGGCGAAAAGTGGGCGTTTAATATGCCTCTGCCTACCCCTTCGGGGAAACAGGCGTGAGTCTATGTATGTATGTATGTATTTTAAGTGTGAATTGAGGGGACACTCTGTAACTTGTTGTCAATGATAGTAAAACCGTAATACACAATTAGTTTAGCTATTATATTATAAGTTTATTTGTTAAGTGGGTAAATACTGTTGTAAGAAATTTACTACTTGAAGTGCATTAGTTGAAATAGCAAATTAATGTAAAGTATTAATCATAGTCTCACGCCTATAACCCCGAAGAGGTAGGCAGAGGTGTATTTCTACACCCACATTTCGCCAGACATACTTTAGTCCCACGTAATAAGGAGCGAGCCTATTGCCGTACGGGGCACATTTCCAGACTCCGTGCTGCTACTGAGAATTTCGTGACAGAAAAACCCAATAACACTGCCCGACCCAGGAATCGAACCCGGGACCTCCCGATCCCACGCGCACATTTATGCCGCGAGACCAACGAGGCAGTCGTATAGGGTTTGATGTCGAGTTTTCCGTCTCTACGCAAAGATGGTATTTGCATCGTGTTATCCCTTAGTCGCCTCTTACGACACCCACGGGAAGATAGGGGGTGGTGACACTTGTATTCTATGCCGTCAACCACACGGCTGTAAAATAAGTATTAATCGTCCTGCATAAAGAAGTATACTATCATCGGGCTTTATGATTGTCTACGATAGACACTCATATCAGAGACTGTATACTTAACAAATTTTGCAGAGCCACATTACAGTTTCAATAACTATTCAGTTCTACGTCCTCGTAATATTCTTTGTTTTTTATCAACCAATTTTGGCTTACAATCAGTACCACATACACGCTACATCTTTTGATTTCTTTACCCGGTTGATATTTGCAGAAGCAATTACCACATAGAGCAAGTATTCAGCTAGGTAATTCACTTCAGTGTAAGTTCTGTGCGCTTGCGTAACAATGCGTCAAGCCACAAGTCTGCCTTACAAACTTGCAATGTGTTTCTGTAGCGCGACAGACAAGTTAGCAGCCACGGTCTCATCAAACGTCTTGACTAAGTACCACTCGTTAAAACACGTAACTTTCCAGATAGAACAACATTGTGAACTTTAATGTAAGTTACAATGAACTTATATTACATTGGTGTCCATTATTGTAAAAGCAATGTGTCTGTTGGACATCATCATGGTAGAGTCTCTCCTTCTAATCCTTTTCCTATCCAAGTCTACACGCATTGGTGACTTTTCTAGGGTTGCGGTTGTCCATGGGTATGTCTCTTTGTTTATCATCAGGGGATCCGTTTCCTCGTTTACCTCCTATTTTACAGAAAAAGCCTTTAGCAGTCTACTGCTGGACCTAAGTCTGTCCTAATATGCTTCACAGTATCACTGTGAGTCCAATATGAGCATTTTGCGAATCGGGTTGATATACGGTTTGATGTCGAGTCTGCTGTTTCTTCGCAAAGATACTATTTGCTTTTAGTATTATCCTATCCTCATCTTTTACGACACCTACGGAATGAAAAGTGGTAGTGACACTTTGTATTCTTAATTCGTCACTACACCGACCACAGTTGGACATAATCACTACAACAACACTCATTACAACCGCGATTGCTAATTCACACTAATTTCGACAGCAAAACAACAATATGTAGAGGCTGTATCTTGTTACCTGCACAACCACCGAGTGTCGTATAATTTATTCAACAAATATGCGCATGATATTCCACGTGAACAAATAAAAGCAATTGTTCATTAACTTACTCGCGTATAAAATAAATTAACGATTGGTACGGCTTGAACATTTTAATAACACATTAAAATGATCATTAATTTTACACCAGATAAGCAATTATGTCGCTTGATCGGATAATTATGTAGTCGTTTAATTGTTTTTTTAATTATATACCTAGATATTACAGTCATTTCCATCAATTTGCGTTACATTAGCGATGTTTAGGTACAGATGTAGTGTAATTATACAAGCACATGTTTTGCACGTTTGCTTTTACGGACTACATTATTTAGCACAGATCTATATTTTCTCACTTCCAATGGCTCATAAGTAACAGTAAAACTTCAATTGTGTCTCCTTTACACACCCATTGAATATCGCAATAATACTACAGATGATGAAAATATAAATAGGTTTGTTGTATTTACATTACAATTGAAGCCATGCGTAGCACTAAGCACCAGAGCATACAAAAAGGTGACAAGATACTAAATTACAGGTATAAGGCAAAATAAAAGGTATCTGCTTCCCATTCGTTCGCATTGTTGTAGCTCAACTCAAGTGCTCGAGGTATCTGGTCTAGGTACAGACACACGCTACATACAGAATGACTGTAAACCAACAACTTCGCGCTTTTTTAAACACCATAGTAAACACGGCGGCGTGGTAAAAGTTAAACGTTTTTATTTTCCACCACAATGATAGTTTTCGAAAAAGTTTGTTGTAATTGGTAAAACGTTGAGTTTTCAGAAGCTAGTTCTGTTCTACATTTGCTGGCCTAGATCTTTTTTTATGCTACTCTTTGGCAATCGGAGCTAATTTGACAAAATTCTTCGAACACAACCCGATCTCGATTGAGTCGAGGACACAAAGAATTTTGATTCTATATAGCTTGTTTACAAGGTCGGTTGGATTTGTAATTTTTGATATTTTCTTCTTTTACTATAAGAGAAACGAAATCTGTCTCATTTAAAAATATTTTTGAAGTAGGATGAAGGCTGCTTCGCTTACAAAATGTGTATAATGAGGTTTGTGAGACAAAAATATGTGATGCCATCAGTTACATCCATAATTTTACTGTATCTTTTGCGTTGTACATCGATATATATGTACTAAAGTATATGTCAATGGCGTTATATGACACTTTCACTTTGAACACCTAGCACCTTTCGTTGAGTACAGACGTGTTAAGAATCAATTAAAATAAACATATAGGTAAAGTGCTGAATCGTGACCTTGTTTACCGGCAATCGGTTTTAAACTTACCAGTGTAATGAATATAACTATAAATTTAAATATGGATCGTGTTTAAGAGAATTTAGTAGATCAACACCCGTAATGGACCACAGCCCGTTCAACCGGAGTAGCAGGACCCTGCACTCTCCGCCTCCTACACCGTCGGCAGAGCTTGCACCTGCACCCGCAACGAGACCTACTGCGCCGAGCCAAGGTGAAGATGTTCGCGAAGTGATGCAAACACCGGAGATACACTCGTGGATGACCATGGTTGAAGAAAGTCTCAATGGGGTGTGCGCTATCGTAGCTGAGGGCAAAATGAACTCGGAGCAGAAGTTGCGCATCAACAATTTGTGCCGTACTGTAGGTACTGCCACATCGCATATGGCGGTACGGTACCAGGCCCTGAAGATTAGACTCGTCCAAGCCCAAACATTTGTACAGTCACTTCAAGATCAGTTAGACCTATCACAGCGGCTACAAGACCTTACCCGGACCATTGAAGAAACATCAAAACCTCCCGAGACCACTTCATTTGCGGACATGGTAAAAAAAGGACCTAATAATTTTATACAGCCAAAGAAAATGAACTCAGTAGCCATTTATCCTGGTGATAAATTGAAGTCGAGTGAGGACACAAAATCCCTTGTCCAAAAGATTATTAGCCCTGAGCTGATGAAACTGCACGTACGGGGCCTACACAAAATAGAAAATGGCGGTGTCATAATTAGTACTGATTCTAGAGATGACATTGAGAAGCTCAAGAAATCAGTGCAGCTCACGAAATCAGGTCTTAAGATAGATGAGCCTCATAAGCGACGACCGAGGGTGGTGATAATAGGTGTGCCCACTAGTATGCAAGAAAGGGAAGTGTTTTCCTGCCTATACCACCAAAATGTTGCCGAAGTGATGCCAGATTGCGACCTTGAAACTTTCCTTAATGGCGTCCAATTAAGCCATAAGTCAGGCAAGAAGGACGGTGAGACCTGCAACTTTATCATCGAAGTCTCTGCAGCGTTAAGGAAAGCTCTCATCAAAAAAGATCGAGTTTTTATAAACTGGTCTTCGTGCCCTGTTAAAGATTTTACCTTAGTGACTAGGTGTTTCAAGTGTCAGCAATATGGCCATGCAGCTAAGACTTGCCGGGAGACAACATACACCTGTGGACATTGTGGTGATCGTGGACATTCAATAAAGGAATGCACGAAAAAGGCAGACGAACCAACGTGCGCTACCTGCTTGCACTACAAAAAGCCAAGCAAACACAATACAGGCTCTATTGACTGTCCGGCGAAAATTATGGCAGAGAGGAGATATATCAACACCGTTGATTATGGAGATACTTAGGCTTCACTCCACTTGCTACATACTAAATTCGCTTTAACTAACTTTCATGTCATTTAGTTATCATAATTATATCTTTCAATATTAGTTATAAACTTAACAGAACCTCATTAGAATAGTGACCTACTAACATTATATTGTAATTTCATCGAGTTTGGATAAACGCACATTATGTAATAATTATAAATAGATGCTAAACACAACTATTACTAACACACTGACACTGTTCACGATTCGGCTGACTCGTAGTTTTATATGTTACACTTAAGTTTTCTACAAAATGCACAACACGCAATTTTAATAATAAATGCGTCAATGTTATATGTAAGTACCTATTAATTAGAAACTGATTTTAATGCTTTACCTTTATATTTTAGTTTACGAATATTATAATTATATTGTGGTATTTTTAAAGAATTTTGTAAAGGGAGAACCCACTTACTGTGATACAGTTTTGTAACTAGTACAGGAGTGGTGTTCCTTCTAATTGATTAATAAAAAACTTAGCCTTAAGTTTGATTTTATGTAAAAATAATATTTTAATGTATCTGTGTTTTTTTTTTTTTTTTTTGATAAATAAAATTAAATTGAATTGAATTGAATTGAATTGAAAAATTTCATAAATAAATTTTTAACCTCTTTACTTATATCATCATCCTCAAACAGTCTTTTACAGTTCACTGCTGGATTTAGCCTTCTCCTGAATGGCATCACAGAAGCATTGTCATTTACTTAATGTTAAATAATTTTGTAATCTGTATTTTATTCTTGTATTGGCAACCACCCATCATAGTTCAAAATCACAACTCTCCGTTAATCGTAATATATCAAAACCTACATAATTTTACAAATAACTCTTGAAGGCAGAAGCAAAATGAAAGACATTATGTGCAAGAGCTGCACATGTGGTCGTCTATTTGGTATTTTTAGAAATTACTGATATTAGCATGCGCCAAACATATGCAGATTTTTGTCATTTACAAGATTTGCGAAAATTTTGAACTTGAACAGATGCAATGATTGAGAGTCATTGTAGAACGAGTATAGTCAATGGATATATCGCTTAAAATTTGAGTTGTTTGACACCTTAGTATTTTTAGAACCTATTCTCTTGTCACTTCTAAAGGCCTTGAAACTATAAAAATATAATATAATATAAATTTAGAAAAATTTATACAGCTAGCGGTAATAAGGATTTAAATTCCTCTTACTTTGGAAATGAGATGTCAAAAAATACAGTCAGTGAGCTCAGCGGTGTAGATTTTGGATTCGAGAATGACAGCGCAGGTAAATCTTAATATATAAAATCCTTGCGTTACTGACTGGCTGACAGACACGCTACAGCCGAAACTATTGGGCGCAGGCAGCTGAAATTTGGCATGTATGTTCCTTGGGGACCGCAATGGTGCACTAAGAAGGGATTTTTCCGAAATTCCCACGGGATCGTCCGAAATGGGTAAATTTCAAAAAATTGCAGGCGTAGCTGCTGGCGTCCTTTAGTATATTTATAAATACATTGAATGGAGCTATCTCTAGGAATAATTATATGATAATGCCTTATACATACATACACATACATAACGTCACGCCTTTTATCCCCGAAGGGGTAGGCAGAGGTGTATTTCTACACCCACTTTTCGCCAGATATACTTTAGTCCCACGTAATAAGGGGCGAGCCTATTGCCGTACCGGGCACATTTCCAAACTCCGTGCTGGTACTGAGAATTTCGTGACAGAAAAATCCAATAACACTGACCGACCCAGGAATCGAACCCGGGACCTCCCGATCCCACGCGCACATTTATGTCGCGAGACCAACGAGGCAGTCGTATAGGGTTTGAAGTCGAGTTTTTCGTCTCTACGCAAAGATGGTATTTGCATCGTGTTATCCCTTAGTCGCCTCTTACGACACCCACGGGAAGATAGGGGGTGGTGACACTTGTATTCTATGCCGTCAACCACATGCCTTATATGTTATATAATACCTTCCTCATTGTTCTAAAATCTTTGATTATCCAGATGAAATTGACAACAGAGCAACATAAGAACAACAAATGCAGCGGCAATTAAATTCAAATAAAGTAGAAATGCTCCGTAAATACTTAAGCAATAAAATATCCAACTGCAATAAAGCGTTTGTAAAGAATTTATCGCAGTTTTGTTGCTAAAGGTGGGATATACGCTTTAGATAAATTTAGCTAACAGAAAACTTAGCCATAAAGGCAACGAATAGCGTCCGAAAGGAAAGGCCTAGCCATTAAGAAGATATTTTCGCACGTCGCATGTTTAACGCTGCCTGAATGGTGTGAAAAAATTAAGGCTGCATTGAAACCTTCCTGTGCTTATTAAAAATCAATAATGCACGAGAATGACAATATTTTTGTATTGAACTAAGTTGAATTATTCTAATTGTATATTAGGTCAATAATTAAACTAACTTCAATACCAGAATAGATGCTCATTCACAGAAAATGTTAGAAACTAAAAGAGTAATTATCGTTGATTTGACAGCGAGTTGCTGATGGACCTTAAGTCTTTCTTTTAAAACCAAAACCTTACAATACTCTAATTATAAAAATAATAATATAACGTGGGTGTAACATTTTATAATTACTTAATAAAGAAAATATTAAAGGCATGAAAAAATGTTGATGAGAATGTTATTCTTCATGTAATTGAAAGAAAGAAGACAATTCCCATGAAATCATGTCGGGGTAACATGGCAACCTTGATTTTACGGCCGTAACGGCCTGTAAAAGTAACACCGAGTATGCTCGTCCATAATTTAATTTAAAAAAATAAGGAAACTCTTTTGTTCCGAAATTAAGTTAGGCCCGTAATTAAAACATAATATAATTGGGCCGCGTTTATGAATGGGCTATTAATTTTAAGCCGGAGTCAAAAGGATTTTAATGTAAGGGTACGAACGCTTATTTAAGGAAAGTTTGGTAACAAGCAGGAGCAACTGTGACTTGACGATCACCTGTAGGTGTAGAGGTTTCTGAACGAATTAATCCGTTGGAAAACTTCTGGTTTTCATTACTGGCGCTGGACACGCGTCGGGTTTCTAAACGAACTCGGGTTCAGTCGAACGCTTGTGTTCCTAACTTTGAAAGGAGTTTGCTTGAATATCTATACAGAGGTTGAATATCCGATTGCAATGAGAGTATTAGTTACGTTGGTGAATAGTTTGTGCAAGCACTAATTGTATAAGTAGCTCAAACCTTAAGAGGATAATCAGGCAGCGTGAATGAAACGTCGTCACCATTAAATTTATTCAATCACGTTTTCTCGCTGTCGAGTGACTTTATCTTCTACATTCTTCTGCGTAGCACTTTAAATTGTGTGGCATGCCTCACATTATGAAACAAAATACATGACTTATAAGTGTTTCAAAACATCCCAGTATCTAGTTGTGCTTACTAATGTCATGTAATAATAATTAATAAGGAAGTTTTTATTACTTACATACATACATAGAGTCACGCCTGTTTCCCCGAAGGGGTAGGCAGAGGCATATTAAACGCCCACTTTTCGCCAGTGTTTTGATCCCACGTAATAGGTGGCGAGCCTATTGCCGCTTATTGGGACATTTTGTTTGCCAGAGCCTCGTCCGTTGATCGGCAGGTGCACTACTTGCAGGTGAGGTTGGCTTGGGACCCTAAGTTCTTGGTGGGAACCCTATGCACCCAGATAGATCTCCAGTGTTTGCGTTGAATAATTACATCGTTATGTCGTGAATAAACTTGAATACAAAATTAATGCCATTGTCTTGTTGTAGACGGAAGTTATTTTTATTTACTTTTGTAATTTCTCATGTCGTACAGTTCTATTTCGTTGCTAGAAGCGAAGCTTTAATAAAATCTCAGTGCCGTATAATTCTACATTTTCGTGATGATTATATTTTCTAACCCACATACGAAACATTTTAGACATGTATTAGATTTCGTAGATTTTCAACAAGACACTGACATTTTCACATGTATAGATAAATCATGTGATATTTCATTCAGTTCATCGGCATCTCACAAATATATGTGAATAATGGTTTCTATATTTTAGATTTGACATTGACTACAATTTTTTCTGATCAAGTCATATTTTAATTTCGGTGGTTAAGATGATTCAATTTTAATGAGAAATATAGCATATATTTCATTTTAAGAAATGATGTCATGATCCGACTGCCTCGCATTTACTCCGAGAGTTTTGAGAGTATCGATATACTTCACTTATCCAAGCAATCATACCGGAGACAAATCAGGCAGACACTGTTTGGGTCATAATCAAAGCTAGCGAAAAAAATGTTATCACAAAATTTTTCAAAATTTATGAGACTTAGTAAATATATTTTTAATATGAATATGGATTCAGCACTAATTTATACGTACAATAAAAATGTTTTAGTTATTTTCATTAAATATCTATTTTTTAATGCGCACAGTATAATAAAGTCAGTTCTGTGGACTTGTTACCACTAGGAGTTTGAAAGTTTGCATGGATGTAAAAATAAAATACGCTTCCTTGCATAATCAGACTATTAATAATATAATTAGTAACATGTTGAGCTTTTATGTTCTTCAAATTAACAAAATAATGTAACTTGTATAAAATAAAAAAAAACGGATTAAACAGTTCGTTACTAAAATTTGTATCCATTTTGTGGTCCTAAAAAACCTGACGCTAAAATTGGATTTCTTTCACACAAGACTAGTCGATTCTTTTTATTTTTACACTGGCAATTATATGTAGCTGTCACTAGTCATTGTGCCGAGGTGAAGTGAATGATCTTGGATCATTCACTTCACCTCACAGATATAATTTTTTTGGGTCTATAAAACACTTGTGTTTTATAGACCCAAAAAAATTATATCTCCAAGTTTTCCTCAAGGATCGTGTATTTCCTTGCTATCAAATATTTAGGTAAGTAAACACAAAATTTTTACGAAATGCTCTATTCTATTGAGTCGAATGAACTTTTTTAAGAATTTTATATTGTTGCTTTTCTAACCCAAAATATGAAGTCTTTATTTGGGATTTTATACAGTACCATCCTTTCTGTGAAATTATTTTCTGTGCTTCTGAGTCCACCGAAGGGACATCGGTCAACAGAATGGATAATAATGACATTGCGCTGGTGATTTTGCTTCTGTTTTTTTTTTCAGAAACTTCTTTATAACCTATTGCTAATTTAACTTACGTCGGCGTCGGTCGGTTTAGTTCTTTTAAGTATTTTTCTAAACTGGCCCGTAAGCTTCTCCAGTTTTCAAGTCTATAGTCACACAACTTTTGACTTGAGAACTTGAGAAACGACTAAACGGATTGATTTAAAGTGCACCACGCTACTAAATGACTATTGTCTCAGATTGTTTGTTTGTATGTGCCTTTTGGATCGTTTTTGGTTTCGGACGCATATATTGCATGAAACTTATTTTGTTTTAGCAAATATACCTCAAAGAAAAAAAGACAGAGAAAGAAAAAAGGAAAAGGTGCGGCCAACAGAAAAACCAAAGTATGCGCCGTGCTCGGGCAAGATTGAATGACGCAGCGATTGAAGAAAGAAGAAGAAAATACAGAGAAAGATAACAAAAAAAGAAGGCGGAGGGTTTAGTTAACACTATTGATCAGTACATACCGCGACAACAGCGCCAAATCCGAAAGATGAATTAGCCGAAGAATTATCACCGAATATTACACATTTTCATGTAATAAGCGTTGGGCCAACCACGCAATACCGCAATTAAATAAAACTAGGTTTTACAACTACTACTATATCTTTTAAATTATACCTTATAAGTCCAACTACTCCAGAAGCCAAACCTTCTCAATCGTAGGTACCCTTTACGCCCTCACAGTCTTGTGAGGACGTGAATGGTACGATTGAGACTCCTTTCTGTTGCTGATGATACTATTTCATCATCGCAACATGTTGAAAAATTATTTGTCGATCATACAGTAAAGTCTTGTTCTTCTTCACTGTCTAGTGCAGATGAAGACGACTTTATTATTCGTCCACAACAGCATAAAAAAACATTTGTTAATCCAAATACAGACAGTGAATGTGATGCATATATATTGTAAAGGGATACAAGTTAAAGGATCCACTGGATTTTATTATTCTTGTTTCTATTTATTTATTATTGCATATCATCATTTTGTCAACTGCAATAGCCTAGTGGAGATACTAACAGACTGCCATGCAGACGGTATCAGTTTCGAATCCACGGCGCGCACCAAGGACTTTTCGGAGTTATGTGCGTATTAAATTGTTAATTATCGCTTGTCCCGTGCCTCGGAGAGCACGTTAAGCCGTCGGTCCCGGTTGTCATGAAGATCTTTGACAGTCGTTATAGGGCGTCAGTACCTTCTAAATAAACTGACACTAGTCTAAACATGGAATATTGCTATCCCTTCGGGTTGCGGAGGTCAGACAGGCAGTCGCTCTGTGGAAAAGCTAATATTCAGCCAAATCCGGTTAGACTAGTAAGCGGACCTCAGATTGAAACTAGGATAACGCTAAGAGGATGATGATGATCATCATTTTGTCAACTGAAGGGAAGTTCCTTATGTAGATCAAAATAATATTCTTTTTTTGCACGTGATTCGCTTGTTTTTATTTTTATAGTTTATTACTAATCAGTGAAGTACAACACAATTGATATTTTAGTTAAGCTTTCGAAGGTTTTGTTAATACTTTTGTTGATTAAAACTTTCATAATTATCTTTTCTGTAGACTTTGTAGCCTTTTCTATGGACACATAAAAATTAAAAAGTCACATATTTGGTAGAAAACAAGTCATTGATCTCTGGTATTATTATTAAGTTAATACTTTTGTTATTTTTATAATGAATGCTGATTTAGAAGAAAGAATGAGATTTTAGTTAATTATTTTTTACTACTTCTAACATTTGTTTATGACCCGTTTAGCAAACATGTTGTGCCATAGCTCATGTATAATATATGTATTTTAGTTTATGTACGCATGTATAAGTAAGACCTTGCTATTTGCTGCTTTAAATTTCTTTTTTTTTTTGTTATCTTGTACTGTAATATTCCATTCATAGCTTTATCTATGTATAGCGTTTGCCACTTTCTAGCAACTTAGCTTTATCAATGGCGTGAAACCTCCTATATACAAAGGTACTCTGTGCGTGAAACTCTGTTATTGACTTAAGAGACAATTGTCATCATCTCACCATCAATGACATTAATAATATCACTCCTCAAATGAACCTTCTTACCACCTTCTTACTGATAATGGGATGAATTGCACAAAACCATTTAAATTAGTTATAAGCTGTTGAGTTTCCTAATAAATAAATAAATAAATTTATTATAGCACATATGGGTGTTTGAAAATCAAAATGAATGAAGAATAAAGCATTGCGGATCGCATCACGACTACGTACAACGTATTCATTGTATAGGTTAGACAAGTGTATAGTACACATCTTCTACATATAGCTAACTGTCTAGTAAGTGAACCACTTAAAGCATTCTGCGTATTATCTAGAACATTCTAGTAACCACGACCGATATAAATACAAAACGTGCTTATATAAAAGCGATCAGATAGAACAATGCCATCGGTCGATCGTTTGGCAATGCACCAATTTATATACAAGGCGAAGATCGTATTATTTACTCAACGGAAAATCTATACGCCGTCTGACATTCATAAGGTTTTAATACTAATATTATCTTATAAATGACATGTGTTTATATTAGCTATTGTCATCTATTAGTATTTTTATTTATTCTGAGGCTTTGCCAGATTTTGAAGTGATGAGTTTATTAACATAACATAACTGCACGCCTTTTATCCCCCAAGGGGTAGGCAGAGATGTATTACACACCCACGATGATGAGTTTATTATAAACAGATATTTTTACAAAAAATAGAATAATGGCATGAGTATATTCATCACTAGAATTTTGTCATCATCAAACATCGAACGAGACAAATGTCATTGACTGTCATAATATTAGCACAAAAGAAGTTTGCTTCAAAAACTATACCTAGAAAAAGCTTTCAAAATTGGAAAGTGCTAACCGACTTCAAGATTATAATATGGAGTCTTTTAGAAATGCAATACCTCGCAGCTGATTGACTGAAACTAGCAATATTATAAAGATAAATGCAACATAGGATAATAAAATACACGATAAAGGCGGCCCAGATAAGGTCGCGACTCGAAAACACGAACTAAAGACATAACTTAGTGAATACTCGAGAGGATTTTAGTCGAGGACGCACACGGAACTAACAAAGGATAAACCACACAAGAGATCAAATATAAAGTACATATACAGAGTTAGAACAATCGTGGAATGAATGTTATTTATTCCAAAAACTGAATATTATTTTTCTAAAGCTTTATTGTTTGCTTAACGGGGAAAGAAAATATTGTGTGGAAACTGGCATATATGAGACTTCTCCATACTGTTCTCGAAAGACAGTCTGTGAAGTACGCAAAAGCCCACTTACTCAACGTGATGGACTACGGTCTTATACTTCTCACAGTATTAATACTACAATCTAAATTTACAGGTCTATGATGATAATGATGTTTAAAGGTTTACTTTTCGACTACTATGATGTCTCGCTGAGTGTTATTTTTTATAATATTAGGCGGCAAACGAGCAGACGGATCGCCTGATGGTGAGCAAATACCGCCGCCCATGGACACAAGCAACATCACAAGAGTCACAAGTGCGTTGCCGCCCTTTGAGGTTGGGAAAAGGGATAGGATAAGGAGTGGGATGAGGGAGAATGAATAGGCGATAGGGCCTCCGGCACTCTCACTCACCGAACGAAACGCAACAGTTTATGTACAGTTACTTTATGTCGATTTTCTGTGAGAGGGTAGTACTTCACCAGTTGAGCCGGTCCGTTCAGGCTGAAATCAGCAAGGTTCTACCGTCAAAACCGTGTTGTGGATTTGATTCTCATACGAGACATCACAATATGTGATCCACAAATTGTTGTTTTGAGTCTGGATATTTCTTGCGTCCCTTTATTGAATGTTTATGTAGTATATAAAAAAGAGACATAATATAATAGTCGAAAACTTCAATGTGCGTATCACATAAAACTACTGTCGCAATAAATATCGTTGCCGAAATCTTATTGCATAACCTGGCTTAAGATTTCGATTTTATTTCAACGCCAAACGTTTACTGATTAAAAAACACATACGCTCTTTTAAAATTTTCATACATTGCAAAGACAGTAGCTATTTATTTAATAAGAATAGTACAACCTTGGATTATAAGTTCTCGTAACTGAATTCTTAGTGAATTGCGTATTACGTATAATGGTTGTTATAAATATTTGACAATACTGTACGGTGGTATAAACAGATAAATCTAAATGACTACACGTGCCAATATTTTTAATTTCGTTACTAACACCGAGGTGGATGACCTTACAATGTTTTTTCGTGAAATAGTTAGATGCATATTATCTTATACATTTCCTACATTCAAATAGTGTGCGCAAGATAATGTTCTACAAGAATTTAGTTTCTCAATATATGAACAAGTATATAAGAATTACTTTTAAGATATTGTACTGACAGTTTTACATTAAAGTAAATACACAAAGTGGGCATATGAAGGCAGCGATAGCCTAGTGGAGATACCAACGGACTGCCATGCAGAGGGTGTCGGGTTCGAAGCCACGACGCATACCAATGACTTTTCAAAGTTAAGTGTGTATTAAATTGTTAATTATCGCTTGCCCCGTGCCTCGGAGAGCATGTTAAACCGTCGGTCCCGGCTGTCATGAAGATCTTTGACAGTCGTTACGGGGAGTCAAAACCCTCAAATAAACTGATACTGGTCTAAACCATGGCATATAGCTATCCCTTTGGGTTGCGGAGGTCAGACGGCAGTCGCTCTGCGGAAAAGTTGTTATTCTGTCATATCTGGTTGGACCAGTAAGCGGACCTCGGGCTCCAAGGCGTGTCAGTCTTGGATGCAACCAGGATAACGCTAGGGCGATGATGACACAAAGTGGGCATACAAAATTGATCGTTACTATTTCAAACGAAAGAAATTTTCCTTTTACATGAGTTCTTCCCATATAAAGAAATAAATAATATTACACATTAGCTTATTTATAAGACCAGTGACGCTTTAGGTATAAATTCTGTGTCACAGTGGACTTTACAATCAATCAAATAACGGGCATGGGTCTGAGCTTCTATCTATTTTTTGTATTGCATAAAGTCAGAAAAATCGGTGATTCATTTAATTAAAACAGCAGCATTCGTTAAGTTATGAACGAAATGAACATCGTGGTGCAATCTAGACTCACAGAATACGTCCATTGGACGTTCCTTTATCACATGTAGTCCTGTGTCTTTGGCAAACATAGAAATCAAAACAACTCGATCAAATAACACAAAGTCAAATAGATTGCCGACAGCAAAAGGAGACGACATGATTGAAATCAAAATTTCGCGAAGACCTAGAAAGTCGATAAACAATTACGAAGGGAACAATCATACTCAAGTTTCTTCGTTTTGTGATAAAATGACATCTCAAATACAACCGGTTTACTTCAAGAAGTCCCAATTATACCAGTTGAATATCAAATGTTGATCGTGGAAGAAAATTGGTCACAAATAATTCTGATTGCAGAACATAAAATAAACATAACTTCACGCCTTTTATCCCCGAAGAGGTAGGTAAAGGTGTATAACAGACCCACACTTCGCCAATTATATTTCAGTCTCAATGTAATAGGGGGCGAGCCTATTGCCATCTACCGGGGACATTGTTAAACGAGCGATAATTAACATTTTTAATACATACATGACTTCGAAAACTCAGAGGTATGTGCCAGTGTGTGTGATTGAAGAACTTAGTTTCTTTTAAATTATGAGGTATTTTTCATTGCCGCCAGACGGCACATTGACAGACCGAGCTCGAAGTATATTATTTCGTCAGTAAAATTAATTTGCTTTATTTTGTTGATTTTTGGAATGTTTTATATTGAATAACAATGTATCTTTTTGTAATAAAAATATAAACATATTGAAAAAAAAACATGAGGAAATGCGTAAAATTTCACTGTTGACAGTGACTAAATAATAATAATGTTCTTCCACATACACACATCACCATCTAGTCCCAAACTAAGCAGAGCTTGTACTATGGGTACAAGACAATGGATAAACATACATATATATATATTTTTTTTGTAAATACATACATATTATACATAGAAACACCCAGATCAAGACAAACATCCATGTTCATGCACACAAATGTTTGACTTGAGATGGGAAGGTAAGAATCGTTCACTATAGAAAGAGAGTCTAGTAGTGGACAAGCACAGACTAATGACACTCATACATGTAGATAAAGAACACTGATAAGGACATACGTGATACAATGCAAGTTTAGTGGTCGCCGTATTTCTGCTGGCGGTAATGTGAAAATCAAAACTCTGGAGAAGTGAAGTTTAAGTTTTATCTGTACTCATATTCTAACGTGACATACCAATTGAAGTTATTGAAGCTAAAGTACAAATATATATAATCTAAATAATCTTTATACAGAGTGTCTTCTAACCTACAAACCCCGAAGGCCGAAATAAATAACAATAATACTAGTTACAATAGTTTAATAGTCACTACAATCTACGATTGTGCTGTTGTAACACAGCCGTAGTGTCCTATTCTCCGCATAAATGTTGTCCCCAAGCGGATATAGACGTAGTACGTAAAACCCCACGTTCCCGTAAGGCGTACTAAGGATATTTTCTTCGCCTGAAATTCCCATGAAATTCGAGAAAATAATAGTTTGCAGCTTTGCTTCAGTTATAGAATAACATATTAAAGAATCGCCAACATTAACTAAAATACCTACACTTTAATTATTGAAAGCAAGCAATGTATTCTGAAAGAACAAGGACTTTGCGAATAACATAAATCATAATATTGAAATTAGTTAATTACATTACTAACGAAATTGGAAGGTTTTAATATTATAGTGTTTGTCTTGTCCAATTTAATATTCTTTAGAACTTGTTTTATGTGATTTCTGAGAAAGGTGATCGCTTAAAATACATCGTAAGTTTGATTTGTGAAATTATTTATTAATAACTAGAGGATGCCCGCGGTTACACCCGCGCTCCCGTCGCACATAGCGCGATGTAATATAGCCTGTAGCCTTCCTCGATAAATGGGCTATCTAAAACTGGAAGAATTTTTTAAATCGGACCAGTAGTTCCTGAGATTAGCGCGTTCAACCAAACAAACAAACTCTTCAGCTTTATATATTAGTATAAGATTTTGATTATTTTAATCATGGTTCATGGTACCTGATTAACGCTTGAATATTTATATAAATTTACGCTGCGTTTATATCTTTCAATGACAATACAGCACTGTTCTTTAGTTGGTACACCCACTAGGTATATCTGCTTGATGAGTGCCTTTTTCAGTAGCAGGTTATACTAATCAAATTATACATCTGTATAATTTTATTTTAAATCAATTATTAAAGCTAGCTATTTGTAAAGCATCTTTCTCATAAAATAATGTTTGCTGTATAAGTCAATACTATAATTTTAACGATGACTAGATTGAATGATTTATGACCAAAAATTAAACACAGACGTGATAGGATATAATACGGGAAACTCCTTCATTCCATTACAATATTTACTCTACAGCTAACACAAATGATAATCTACAGAGCGACGTACAGTGATTGTACACAGACGACTCTCGACGTTTTGATAGGTTGACTAGGAATACCCAGTGAACACGCCATCCGTCAAAATTTTATGTTGACGAACTCTAAAGCTTCAGTGCCAGATACCACACGCATTGAGTTATAATCTACATCATTGAGTAATGAAGTGTTAAAAGGCCATTCAGGCGGAAAGCCAAACCCACTCATGACTTGCTTTAGAGCGAAATAAGCTCATTTAATCCTTCAAACCTTTGACTAGTAATCTATACAGTTCAAACGAGCGTCTCAGGCTTTCATATCTTTACCATGTAATTATGTGAACACCATTTACTGTAATTTTCTTTGAAGCGTTCTCCAAATTACTATTCAAAGAAGTTTCCAGGAAAACGCTAGCAGATTACACAGTTTCCGATAGCACTAACTGCCTTGATCTCATCTTTGGGGACTTATCTAGATAGCTTTTCCGTACTTACATGGTAAGGTAAGGCAGATAACAGAAGTATTGCGATACAAGCGGGCCATTCTGGTTTTAGTGTCATTGATATCTGCTTCTAATACATACCATTACAATAGAGGATTATTTGTTACACCATTTTACTATTCGAAAATTGTAATGAAGTCGCTTTGTTACTTGTTAGAGTAGTAGGCATATACAAACAATATTCCCTGATAAATTGTTCCTAAAATAAATAAGTAATAATTTGACACCAATTAATGAGACTACACGTGTTTTTTGTTAAAACAACGATCGGTGTTTTGTCTTAATCACAAAAATAGCTTCAAATGATATGTAAAATGAATTTTCCAACTTTTTTAAATGACAAATTATCATTATAAGCTGTCCGTTATACTAAACTATTTTGGGGCAGGTTCACTGACTTCAAAACGAATATCTACAATAATCTTCATGATTACAAGACATGAGAATCTAAGAAACACTCCGTTTTACAGCAAAGTTTAATGCGAAAATACGTTTGTAGACTCAAAACAAACTGAATTCGCGAAACAATTCGCAATTACGTATGTTTACAATTCAATAAGCACCAAGAGTACTTATAAATTGAGCCCATTTGCCGAAGAGTGCCAGTAACAAATCCGATACACCGGTAATATGGTAAAGCTCTCTTCGCTCTCCACTCGATTTTAGCTCGTCGACCTGCCCACTGATCCGTAACACTTGTGATTGGATAAAGGGTTCTGCAGAATTCGTTAAGGGTGAAAGTACAGGACTGTTGGTCTTTGCCGCAGAATAATTTATGATGTACATTACGGGACCCCAATACACGTACCGTAAGATCGGTGATGCAAAAGGATTTATTTATTTTTTCATATGATATTTGATGTGTTTTATGTTTTGTACGCAAGCTTTGAGCTTTTGAATTTATGTTTGTTGGGTTTGGTGACGTTGTAGATATAGTTTATCTGTTTTAGTCCGACATGAACGAGTGTTGTTAATTTTGTTAAAAGACGATATGATTAGTGACTAAATAGTAATACACGAGCTGGCAATAATTTGTATGCTTAGTAAGTACGCAGCTGTTTCGAGTCTTGGAAAACGTACTTCTTATTTTCCATTAAACCAAGGTATGGTATAAGGATAATACGGTATAAGGCTAGTAAAAGTTCAAATAAGACTTATTTACATATTTGCTGGTGATGGTGCTTTTCTTTAAGAAAGGGGATAAAACCCTCTTGAAGAACTACAGACCCATCACACTTCTGAGCCACGTCTACAAGCTGTTTTCGAGGGTCATCACGAATCGTCTCGAGAGCAAGCTAGACGACTTCCAGCCTCCCAAACAAGCCGGTTTCCGTAAAGGCTATAGTACCATAGACCACATACATACGCTGCGGCAGGTTATACAGAAGTCCGAGGAGTATAACCAGCCCCTATGCTTGGCGTTTGTGGACTATGAGAAAGCCTTCGATTAGATCGAAACCTGGGCGGTGCTACAGTCTCTCCAACGGTGCCGGATTGACTACCGATATATCGAAGTGCTGAAGTGTTTGTATGAAAACGCCACTATGTCAGTCCGCCTCCAGGACCAGAGTTCGAAACCTATTCAACTCCAGCGAGGGGTGAGACAGGGGGATGTCATATCCCCGAAACTGTTTACCACTGCGCTGGAGGATGTTTTCAAGCTTCTGGACTGGAATGGACTCGGCATCAACATCAACGGCGAGTACATCACTCACCTTCGATTCGCAGACGATATCGTAGTCATGGCTGAGACCATGGAAGACCTAGGCACAATGCTCGATGGCCTCTGTAGAGTCTCCCAACAAGTAGGTCTTAAGATGAACATGGACAAGACGAAAATCATGTCGAACGTCCATGTTGTACCTGCTCCTATTCAGGTTGGGAACTCTACGCTCGAAGTTGTCGACAAGTATATCTACCTGGGACAAGTAGTCCAATTAGGTAGGTCCAACTTCGAGAAGGAGGTCAATCGTCGAATCCAACTCGGTTGGGCAGCGTTCGGGAAGCTACGACATATCTTCTCGTCCGATATCCCGCAGTGTCTCAAGACGAAAGTCTTTGACCAGTGTGTGTTGCCAGTGATGACTTACGGATCAGAGACGTGGTCGCTCACTATGGGCCTTATCAGAAGGCTCAAGGTCACTCAAAGGGCGATGGAGAGAGCTATGCTTGGAGTTTCCCTGCGAGATCGAGTCAGAAATGAGGAGATCCGCAGTAGAACCAAAGTCGCCGACATAGCTCTCCGGATAGCCAAGCTGAAGTGGCAGTGGGCAGGGCACATAGCTCGAAGAACCGATGGCCGTTGGGGCAGAAAGGTTCTGGAGTGGCGGCCACGTACCGGACGACGCAGCAGAGGTAGGCCCCCCGCAAGGTGGACCGACGATCTTGTCAAGATCGCGGGAGGAGGTTGGATGCGGGCGGCTCAAGACCGGTCTGTGTGGAGAACTTTGGGGGAGGCCTATGTCCAGCAGTGGACGTCGTTTGGCTGATATGATGATGATGACATATTTTCTAAATAAAAATAAATTAATCTATTGAGATAAATTTATTTTAGGTTAATAGATTTTATATTGATAAAACCATTTAAGAACTTAGTTTGTACCTAGACATTTATACTAAGGACAGAAAAGAAAGGCGTAGCTAACCAATAATTTAATTTAACAAACTTAGTAACTCTTTTTACAACTAATAACTGGGAAACTAGGCTATTAACAGATTTAATTATGAATGTTACTCAAAGTTTTATACATTTTCATGAAAAAGGGAGTTGTAACGGATTAATTATAAAGAAGACAGAAATAAGTAACTAATTAATAACGAAATCAAGACTGATTGCCGATTATTAGTTAATGATTCTTTTACAATAACAAGCTTTTCTACAAAGCGAACCTATCGGTATTATCCATATATAATTATATATAAACTATATAACTATAATATATTTACAATCAAACAAGTCGGCGGTGGACCAGTTTGAAAAAAAAATCCCTTGGCTCGCTCATAGAGTCGAGGCACACTAGAAACTGGTTTTGTATACGAGTGTCAATGTGTGTGTAAAGTAGCCCTGGAAGCGATGATGTCTTGCTGAGCGATTCTCGCCCTTATGGTGGTCTAGCGGGAAGTTGTTCGATTGTACGTAGCCTATAAAATCCACTACCACAGGATTCATCATTATCAAGAACTCAACCTAATCACGTCCACTGCTTGGCATAAGCCTCCCCAAGCATATACGCAACCAAATTATTACATACATATATACATACATATGCTCACGCCTTTATCCCGTCGGGGTAGGCAGAGACAACGAAAGTCCAGTTGCTTCTATCCTATTATTACCAGCTACAAAATTCTTCTTTTTCCGTAAACTTCTACGCACTTGCGTCAATGTACTAGTAAAACAATATAATGCCTCTCTTACCGAGGCAAGTAATAAACATTTAAAAATCAATAAATAAACGTGACGACACTCATTGTTCCAATTAAATACAACGATTTAGTTTCTTGCCTTTCCTTCCGTCAAACACTGGGCTTCGTGCCAAGGTATACGTTAAAATATTGTTGTCATGTGGACTAATAGTGCTCTGAAAACCGTATATTATTATACTCATTAGGCAAGATATAGTATTCGCTAAAACGACGAAGAATTTAGAGGACAGATCAAAATAAAACTGGGTATTTATATTTGCTCTATTTATAATTTGGACATTAAAAAGACCAAACTTAATTTCTTATTCAGCATAATACCGCAATACGTAAGCAATTCTATTGTGTGCACTTTTGCATAACTTTCTTCTTAATTCTCTACGGAAAACGAAGTACTTTTTGACATTAAAGTGTCAAATATTTCAATCAGTATCCTGTTGTTTTTTAAAAGAGCAGTTAAGAATAAAGGTTAAGTTTTAAATAAACTAAACAGTAGAAAAAAATTGAGCGTGTGTCATTTGAGCGAACTATTCCGGTCCGCGTCGGAATGCGTCCGCAACATCTGTCGCGCTCTAACTTACAGGCCGACGTACGAGAACTTATATTCAAAACAACAATTGAGAAACTCTATAACAAAAGCATTCTCAACGTAATAAAATCAATGTCTTCATCAAATCCCTTCGGCTATTAAATATGTTAATGTTTTCTTTATGAGTTCACGATACAATATTTTTTAATGACTTATAGTTTTACAATGCAATGTGACGTTAATATTCTTGGGTTACTCATTGTAGTAAATACAGATTTCACATTAGTCATTGGCGAAGTAAACAAGATGTAAAATAAACGATGTAATAGAAGGTCGAAGACTGTTTATGGCTTGCCTTGTAATTGCACAGACAATAGTTTTATAATCAATGATATTCGAAAAGTCGTAGATACGTTACCTACGTAGTAATCAATCCGAAGAAACGGTACACTAACGCAGACATCGATAACTCCATATTTTATTTTAATTTCGGTTGACAAGATGTGTCAGTTTCACTATGACACCGGCTCGCGACGTCACACACACATATGTCAGACTTGCCAACTGGCTTATGTTTAGCGTCCTGCTTATGGTACGCCTATAACACATCTACTTCTTTTTACTTGTAACATCGTTGGTTATAATACTTATAATACTATACTTAAGCTCACAAGCGGACCCCGGACTGCACGGCGTAGGTTTTGGGTCGTAACCGGGACAGCGCTAGGATGACGATGATGACTAAAGATCACATTTATGAGGAAGATCACACATCAGCATTTGACATCATAGTCTGTTTATGGCAGACTTCGAGTATGGTTTATCACGTATGTATATCGGTACCGCTTTATCACAGCACAGGCCTTAGCCTTGGGAATTGACTTGCGACCTGGGACTATAGCTTTGAAGTAAATTTTGAAATAATATGGTGACGAGGTTTATGTGTAAGGGTTAAACCCGTCCAGTCCATTCTTTAAATTTGCCTTTAATGTACCCAATTTACAGTCGGTTCCAATCAATACATGATCTAGCTATGGATTTGACAGGATTTGACTACTATTTGACGTAAGCTACATAAGAATATGTCAAATATCTAGCAGCCAAATAGATCTTTGTAGACAGATCAAATATTAGAACCAGTCGTTGTCATCACTTTGTTTAACAAATTGAGTGCCGTGCTGAAGCGCAGATACGGTGGGCACAATCTTAAGCCGGCTCTGCTCTCTCTTGAGAGTCTAAATACATAATTATGTAAGACCTAAACTTAGGACACCGTAGCTTCTTAACCTCTTTTAGTTTCCATAGGTTCTCATAGATTACACAATTACAGAGAAAATGGAAGAAACTAACCTCAATTAGTTCCGATTCAATTCGTAATTTAGATTTTAGATTACACGTATACTGAGAACTTGTAACAGAATATACCCTTTAATATCCAAGTCAAAACTTTGGACGGAATATTAACCCTACATAATGAAAACAGATATGACCACAGACGATAAATTCGAACAGACATCCGTACGTACCCGTTCCCTTGAACGATTCTTACAACTCGGGGAGAATTTTAAGTAGTTCTGTAGTTTCTTCTCTCCTATATCACGTTTGGCGGTAGGCAACGTGTGGAGTTATTCAGTAAAGCCTCGGCCACGCTGTTTTAGAATTATTACTATCTATGTTATTTTACGACTTCACCAATACAGACAATACATTAAAAAAAGTTTTATAACCGTCTAGGTATGTCCAACTTAGCAATACACCGAAAAAAATATTTCAAGACACTTTGTTGCAGGACAACAAAGTGTCTTGAAATATTTAGTCGAGAAGCGTGAAACCTGTATTCGGTCGGTGATCGCTGTCAAAACTACGATGAACTAGTTAGTATGAAATTAGGGTGCTTGTACACGGTGCATGTAGCTTGAGCATGTTGAGGTACTTGCGCGGGTTATATGCACCGTAAACATATCGTTTAAAAAATTGTGCGGGTCCAGCGACTCGAGCATGTACAAAAGCGAACCACCCGCGCAAGTAATTCGCGTGCTCTGCGGCGCGCGCGGGTCACTCGCGCATGTTACTTGTTAAAATTACATTTTAAACATATGATTTTAAAAGATTTTTCGTTCGTCGAGATATTTTGACGCAATTTAAGTTATAAAGCTATCGCGCGAATAGCATGCACATGTACCTATCTCTTGATTACGAACAAATAACTTGTACACACAGCTTGCGCAAGTAGCCCGTGTCTTTACTTGCTCCAGTTATTTGCACCACGTACAAGTACAAGCGAGTAACTTGAACAAGTAGCTTGCGCATATTACTCACGCATGTAACCCGCACATTTACTTGCTCCAGCTACATGCACCGTGTACAAGCACCCTAATATATGTAACTTTTAAGTTCAATACACATAATTTCATACATCTACATCATCTGCCATGTATATATTTCCCACCGCCGAAAACTGGCGGTTTTTATTCATAAAACCTTATAATAGTTACCCCCAAAATCAAATTGAGCAATTACTTGTTTTAGCACAAATAAAGGAGCAATACCCGAGTTGCGCATCGATATTATTAGTTAAACTTAGCAGTTGAACGGACCATCTTGCCAACTTTGGTTTCAATTTGCATACGAATCATGAATAGTTGTTCTGGGTCAGGGTACTTCGTGTCCATAGTTTGAATGACTCTCATGCGTTTTGCGATCAAATGGTTCCTTGTGTTATAAGAAATTTCATTTAAAGACGAATAAAGTATGCTTAGATATGTTTGGTATCTTTATTATTGGTTGAATTGAAAACTAGATGATGTCCGTGTGGTGACGGATTAAAAATACGGATTGTCACCACCCCATATCATCCATTCCATGACCATACCATGCAGAGAACAGGAAACAATGTAGGAGAAGGAAAACTTGATACAAACCCTGTACCAACCCATTTGGCCAATTCCTCTTTTCAAAGGAGAGGCCTAGTCCAGCAGTGGACTGTTAAAGGCTGATGATGTTAATGCATTGCAAACTGGGAGAATGCTTAATGGGGGCAGCGTATAGACAGTCACACAGAGGTTAAGGTTAGGAGAAAGTCATGGTTGCAATCAGTAAGCGTTAAGATGAATAAGGTTTTTTAGAATTTCCGACTTAATAGATCCTAGTAATCGTTCCATGTCCAACTAATAGGCGGCTACCTAAGTCGGTTGCTATTATTGGTATTAACGCTTTATGCAATAGCTTGTATGTTTAAACGCACTTATCCCTGGACTGACTGAATAACTGTAGCAGTCGGATTTTTTTTAAATATATTTGTATCGCCACATTCATGAAGAAGGCTACATCAACCTTCGTAACATTATGCCACGACCCACAGGAACTGAGTAAAAAGGAATAGAACGTGAAAAAGTTGTAAAAGCGTGACCGAGCGACGCAATACGACGGACGAGGTGTAGCGGTCGCAACCGCAGGGCACGGCTTGTCCATAATAATGAACACACTTGATACTAATGACACTAGATTTATCTTTCTTTTGCGTCTAAGAACATTTACTGTATGTGTAAAATTCTAGCGTTACTGACTGATTGACAGACAAGCTACAGCCAAAACTATTAAACGCAAGTAGCTGAATTTTGGCTTGTATGTTCCTTGGGGACCGTAGGGGTGCATTGAGAAGGGATTTGCCAAAATTCCTACGAAATCTGTGCGGGCGCAGCTGCGGGTATCCTCTTGTGAGTTTTTCTTTTTTATAGTAATAGGCGGCAAACGAGCAGACAGATCGCCTGATGGTAAGCAATTACCGCCGCCCATGGACACAAGCAACACCACAGGAGTCACAACTGCGTTGCCGGCGTTGCCGTCTCTTGGGGATGGGAAAAGGGATAGGATAAGGAGTGGGATGAGGGAGAAGGAATAGGGGATAGGGCCTCCGGCACTCTAAATACAAAAGCAAGAAAGCTATTAGGCCTTTGCCACACTTGACGGAAATTGTGTCGCGGATCTTCCACGGCGGAACGCCTATACAAGTTATTGTATATAAATAACCAATCCCAGGCACACTATGCGGATGATCCGTCGCTCCAATAGCTCTCAGCGTTTTCCGTAACAGAAGATTCGCGACGGAATTTCCGTCAAGTGTAGCGTAAGCCTTAGACTTACTTGACTTGTGACGTATGTAACATTTAAAGATTTGGGTTTTAAAAGCCATAGTCTGCCTGATGCTGCAGTTACATGTTCGAATGTTTATCAGAAATTAAATGTTGAACTCCTTAAAATATACAGTATAAACTAAGAACAAGATGACCAAAAGTCTAGCAACGATAGTTTTATTGAAGAATTCGTTTCACGTAAACACAGACGCTTTTAATTCACCACTTATCACTACAGTACATCACAATGCATTACGCACAGACTAAATAATGTAAACCATTAGAGCACATCTTTTTTAATGGATATTATAATATGTATTAGTATAACATTCTTGAACATTGAATTTCGTTGTTGTTTCACATTTGCGAATACTAGAGCTAACTTAGATATAATTTCAGAATTACTAATTACTAGCGTAATAACTTATCCACTTGATTCAAAAGTTCACGTACTATTAAATTAATCTACAACTGTAATATTATTAGGCCTTTATTATAAAATGTTCGAAATTCCCTAAACTCAAAGTTTCAATATTCGATTTATCGAGAGAGAGATTAGTGATACGCGTTTGGCTTATTGTGTATGGAACTTATGTCAAATCTGAATTTAAAATCTCAAAAGGATGGATAGATTGAATATCGAATTCGGCAGTTAGTGTCATTGATAAAAAATTTACGAAGAGACAACGACATGTATCGAGAGGCGGTGTAAAAATATACTTGGTGGTACATAATTGTGATCCAAAAAATATTATACTAATAATATAATATTCTACCACATACACACATCACCATCTAGTCCCAAACTAAGCAGAGCTTGTACTATGCGTACTAGATAATGGATAAACATACTTATATACTTTTTTTTTGTAAATACATACCTACGTATTATACATAGAAACACCCAGACCAAGACAAACATCCATGTTCATGCCCAAAAATGTTTGACTTGAGCGGGAATCGAACCCGCGACCTTCGGCGTAGCAGTCGCTTACACTCCCATTGCGCCAACCGGTCGTATTGGTTCTTCTGAATGTCTATTGTCTGAATAACAAACTATAGCTAGCTATAATGTACGCCATTAAAAAACAGACGTTTTAAAATGGCGTAAGGCGACTATTATCAATAAGAGTGTAAGTTCACCAAGAATAAAGTAAGTTAAAAACTTTTATAAGTGTATTGATGAGATAATCGCAAGTTCTTGTTTATATTTAGACTTCGATACTTGTTGATAATACTTCTTATTGATTTCTGATGTTTTTACGTATGTACATAATAAATTCACATGTTATGGTAGCAAAAATGCTAATAAAATAGCGTTATCTCCTTCAGATCTTTAATGATTAACCGGTGAATGATTTAAAAAAATCGCGATTTTTATAAATCGTACAGGTTTATTTAGCCCCACCTTAATCGCATTAACTAAAATTTTTAAGGTATAATTAATTTTGTATGCAGCGATATTTCGACCAGTCTACATGTATCGTGTTCGCCGATAGGAAGTTTGCAGGTACATCCACATAAAAAGGTTTATCTTTAATTGCCGACATTTCAACCAGCTTGTATAAGTCGTGATCGCAGACAAACGTTTGAAATAAACCTGTATAAAAACCTATTATATAAAATGTTGAAGGTGTTTTTAGTAAATAAACACTCACTTATCTGTTGTTACATCTTGAATCCGACGGAGTAATTAAACTATACGCGTTCTGGCATCAGTTGTCGCTGTAAACTATCATGATATATTACTTTTAAAACGGTTTAATGACAAGCGCTGATTAGTAATAAATAACTAGACAAGAGTGACCAATGAATTGCTCAATGATTTGTTGATACAGATGTCCATTAATATTTAATTTACTAAAACTGCAAATGCGGCTAAAACCGTGACTCATTTTAGCATGTTCCTACCTACTAAAGTACAGATCTATATGGCAATTAGATGAAATTAAATTTGCAACTTTTGATATTGATAAAGCTTTTACTCAACTAAACTAAGCGCAATTGTACAGTACGATAGTACAATATCTTTAGTCTGAATAAATTTAACCTGCAATATATCGTATACTAGAGGACGCCAGCAGCTACGCCTGCATTTTTTTAAATTTACGCGTTTTGGCCGATCCCGTGGGAATTTCGGGAAATCCCTTCTTAGTACACCCCTATGGTCCCCAGAACATACATGCCAAATTTCAGGTTCCTGCGCCCAATATTTTCGGCTGTAGCGTGTCTGTCAGTCAGTCAGTAACGCAAGGATTTTATATATTAAGATTATATATTTATGTAAATCATCATCATCATCAGCCTTTAACAGTCCACTGCTGGACTAGGCCTTTCCTTTGAAAGGAGGAATTGGCCTACTATACCACGCTGGCCAAACGGGTTGGTATAGAGTTTGCATCAAGTTTTCCTTCTCTTACAGTGCTGTTCTTTGCATAATATGCTCCCTCTGTCGGCTCTTACGACACCCATGGGATGATACGGGGTGGTGACATTTCGTATTCTTAATCCGTCACCACACGGACGATTTATGTAAATATGTATGTATATTTATATTGAGCAATAATTCCACAATTAGTAATAATTCGTTACATCATATAATATACCTACTTCTTATCTCTCTGCACCACTCTAAGGTAGACTGGTAGATAATGCCCATGGCATTAAGTCCGCCTATACTCTATGTATATGAAGAAATAAATAAATAAATATATCATCATGCCTAGATAATGTTACTTATTGCATTATGGCGTTATTTTTCTTTAACAATAGCCATAAATTTTTGCCATTTCGTTTATTTTGTAGTGCTAGGCTAATAATCAACTACTTTAAATAGATAATATTATATCCCAATGTGCTTTACACATATTCAATTAAACAGACCATCCAGACTCAAACAATAACTGGTGGATCACACAGTGCGTGGTAATCAAACCCATAACACTCGAAACATAGTCATTGTTAAACGAAGAGGTCACTACCCCATTAATTTAGTCAAAAACAAAGCCTTTAGGAACAAGGATCTATTTTAGGTATCTCAGATAGAGTACTTACATACATACATAGACTCACGCCTGTTTCCCGGAGGGGTAGGCAGAGACTACGGAATGAAATTTGCAACGATCCTGATATATCTCTCTTGCTTCATTCACTCCCATCTGATTCCTCATGCATGCTCTTCTGTGCAGGGTACTTCTAACCTGTCCTGTTTTAGGATGTCTCCAATCTGGTCAGAGAACGTCCACTGTGCCATTCACACTTGCCTTGTATATCTGCTTGGTCAATCTTTCGTCATCCATCCTCTCCACGTGCCCAAAACACCTTAGCATACCTTTCTCGATGCTTGTCACTACATCTTCTTTTACACCACAACACTCTCTTATCACACAATTCTTTACTCTGTCAGTCAAAGACAGACCACTCATACTTCTCAGTGTTCTCATTTCTACAGCATTTATTCTACTTTCATGTCTCTTCTGCCATACCCAACTTTCACTACCATACATAAGCGTAGGTACTAACTAACTATGCACAGCTTCTATGTATATATAGCCTATATAGTACTTGAGTAACATAATTATTTAGTACTAGAGGACGCCAGCAGCTACGCCTGCAATTTTTATAAATTTACCCGTTTTGGCTGATCCCGTGGTAATGTCAGGAAATCCCTTCTTAGTGCACCCCTACGGTCCCCAAGGAACATACATGCCAAATTTCAGCTTTCTGCGCCCAATAGTTTCGGCTGTAGCGTGTCTGTCAGTCAGTCAGTAACGCAAGGATTTTATATATTAAGATGTATTCCCTTGGTACCTTGTCTATGACTATATACGATAGAAATACAATTTAACCTCTCGTATGCTGGGTTACTAGACATAATTATAAATCTATTGTGTCTCGTGCAGATCTGCTCTTAAGCATACGAAAGGTTAAAGCGCCAATAGAACGACAAACGACTTATTCAATACATTTACCTCACATTAAGCAGACAATTGCCAACAAGAGTCATTGTTCAACAGCCCGATCATTCCCAACAAGACTTCAAAGTCGCTCCGTCAATCATTCAAACATTCACCAACCAATTGATCTGCTGTCAAGAATAACATTATTTAAACAAACAGAAGTCCAGTGGAGTCGTAAAGGTTTGCGTGCACTCGGACGGTACTTGAAATAACTTTATTGATGCAACGGCACCATTAAAGTTTGATGGCCTCTATCATAATGGCCGTTGTTCGTCGTGTTTACATTGTCGCGCGCATAAAATGCATGCGAAACCAAATGAACTGACAAACATATTGATAATTATGTTTGTACGGAATATAAATGGGGTCTCATTAGCTGAGACTCGATGTAGGCCACATATGAAATGCAAAACTAATAACCGTTTAAAAATGCATTTACTGTCTTTTCTTATATTATTTTAAGGACTTGTGTACATTCTAAGATTTGTATTACTAGGACTTAATAACAGTTATGAACTTTTTAGGACAGTCATGGGAAGATATCGAAGGTTACCTCATAATCTGAAGACTTGTTTTATATCACTACTGACTACTTTATCCCCTTAGCGCGGGAATTTTCAAAAATGCTTAAAGTGATTCCCTACATTCCCTAAGGAATATACATGCCAATTTTTGACTACTTGCATCCAGTGGATTCGACTGTGCGTTGTCTGTCAGTCAGTCAGTAAATAAATAATTTTAGAATTATTCTAGATTATTACGTAGAAACACTGAAAACATGAACTTTAAAGCCAAAACACGTTAGATACTCTATAACAGACGTAGTGACATCACACACCATAAATTCTAAGGTAACGTCAGAATCGACGCATAAAAGAGATCGTATAGGCGTTCATTCACTTTTATTTAATGGAAAATGTACAAGAAGTAACTCACGTAATGCCTAGTAATGGCTTTTAGTTTGAAAATGAGCCAACTCAGTGCATCAACACGCCGCGCCGAGCCGTCAAATTGTTTTTTACATTATTCTGCATTGAACAGCGCCGCTTTGAACTTTGTGTTGTTACAATAATGGTATGTAATCGTATGTTGATTATAGCTATTGATGATCGATATATTTAAAGTCCGTTTCCTACAATGCGTGGTTATGCGGACGGACGCGCGCGGTAACTTTGAAGTTAGTTACCCGACACGCGGTGTCACCTCAAAGGTGCCGCACCTTGTCGTCCGCAAAACCAACTTACCATCAGTGTATTATATCAGAAAACACATTGTATGTTATTTTATATACAAGCAACGAACAGCCAATGGATGCAAGAAGCTGAAATTTAGCATGTATGTTCCTTAGGGAGCATAGGGTAGCACTAAGAAGGGATTGTTCGAAATTACCAAAAAACAAGGAAGCGTCCTCTAGTGTGATACTAAATCGGTAGAAAATCTTGGTTAAGTTTTGTATGATTCCACTTGCATCCCAGACCCTTCCCTTGGAGCCCGGGTTTCGCGCAGTAACCTAACCAGTTAAGAAATAATATTAAGTAAAGTTAATTTTAAAGATATACTATTGTTTATTTTCATCTTAATTTCTCTATCTCTCTCTCTTTCCTACCCATCGTGCCATCGTATTATTCAAGGGAAACAATGTCAAGCAAAAGACTTTTATTTACCATACCGCACAATGTATGCAAGTGAAGCCAAAAATTATGCAGTAGTTGCATAATTACCATTTGCTTATGGTTTCGTAGTTTTTGAAAGAGGACCGATCAAAGAAAATCTTTTAATAACAAGCAACAACAAAAAAATAGACAAAATAATTCTCAAGACCGGTTTTTAAACATCATAAATGAGATACTCATTGATATACAAATTTCAGACACAGATCTAGATTTGAAACTCAAATAAATAGATAAAACTCTCAAAACTGCTGCGTTAAAACTAAGCCATTAGAGAGTTCAAAGCTCTTATCATAGCATAGAGACAAAAACAAACGGGACAGATAAAATAAAGGTATAATTAGAATGCAAATGAACTACCAAAGTGTATTCATTTAGTACTATACATTAAATTAACAAAGTAAATAGAATTTGGAATTTAAAGAGCAGAATTTTTCGCGCGTATTTCACAAAAAATGTGTTCCGTAACCGAAAAAAGTACTTTTTAGTTTGGCGTTCCCGTGGGAAAATCTAGTTTCGTTTTTGCGTTGATAGCCCGCCTTTGAATTCTATAGCATGTGCTTTATTTATATTTTATGTATGTATACAACATTCTAGCCAGTTTTCCTTAGGGTGCGTAAGGATAAAACGTGTCCCTCTTACCGATGTGATAAGTTTATTACATAAAATGTCTTTCATAATAAAATAATAACAATATAATCATGCGTAAAAAGTGCGTGTAAATATTTAACTACGTTATGCACCGAATGTGAACGTAGATAAAATTACTTTATTTGTTTTGTGCTTTTCTCTGCTGTAGCAATGTGCGTAAAGTACAATTGACACTAGTATAAGTACAATTTCAGAACAATCTCTTGTTGTATATATAATGCGAAAAGCCGAAAGTAAATATGTCTCATCTACAGACACTGCCAGGATCAATTCTGATATGTACCATTCAGTTTGTACTTGTTAAAATTTTACTTCTCATAAAGATTCTTTAACAAGAAATATAAACGTACTTACAACTTAATTGGACGTGAAGATTGACCGAGAAGATAAGGTCTACATTGCCTTTGGAGAAGTTTTAAAGTAGATCCTTAAATATATGATAAAAATAAAAAAAAAATGTCAACTCACAAGTGAATCAAATAATTTGAAAGGGATCTACAGATTAAACGCGCTGGTATTTTATGCCGGTAATTTTTGAGCACTTAAATACTACTATTTTTGTTCGCCCCGTCCCAAGAATAAGCGTGGCTAAAGTGACTTTTCAATAATTACAGTTCAATTCAGCTCTATCGCTTTGGGATTAAACTTTCCACCTTTCAATTAATGCTAAAGTAAACCAGTTAATGCTAAACCAGTTAATGCTAAAGTCGCGGAACAATTTTCCCTTTTACAAATTTAATAAGCTTACATATTTTGAATAATATGGACTTAAATACTACTTTATTGTAATACGGAGTATGCAATAATTGCCTTATTTCCGGCAAATAATCGTTAATGACCACCAACGACCATCATCACAATAAACAGGCGGTTCAGTAATTCTGTATAATTGTAGGGTGACACTGGCAGTTGCCCAATTTCTGTTAATCCCATCTATAAATACGTACAAAAAGTCATTCAGTTTTTATTATGAAGTTATACAATTGATGTTGAATTAATAATAGTACATTTTAGCCATTAACTTAATGGATGCCTAAATCTAGACAGAGAGACCACTCTAAAATCTTTGTCAGACAAACATCGTTTCCTCGGATAGCACCTACAAAAACAAGAGTGAATTAAATGAAACAAACGTTTTCCGAGAAAGACGCTAAAAGCACACCGTGGGGTCTTTTATATTATTTATCATTTTCTCGTTCAAGAACTCAAACTCGCCATCTTAATTTGCGTCCCGTAACAAATTACACACTTTTTCTTACAAAAAGTTGTTTTATAAAGTGCCTCAAGGAAGATTGATGTCCATTAGTAGCTAATTTCCTAAACAATTTCGCCAAAGGACACAATGTTAATCGAACCAAAGATGATTGTTCCACGCTTCTGTTGCTCAAAGAAAAACATCCGCTTTGTTCTAGAAACGGGTGTACTTATTAATTATTCACAAGTTTATTTTTAGCCAGTGGCTTGACGGGCCCGAGTCTGCGAGAAATAAATGTACCTAAAAACTGTTCAAGTGCAAGTCAAATTCGCACACGAAAGGTTCCATACTGCCGTAAAACATAACACAGATTAATTTTAATGTATATTTTTTGTTTTATAGGCAATAGAAAGATACTCACTTTGAAAATACTCTTTACCTATTACGGTTCCTAAGATACAGCCTGTTGGGAGACAGAGGAACAGCGATAGCTTACTAAAAGGGACCCGTTGATACAATTTGAGTATAGAAGCCTGAATATAATTTATGTGAGTCTCATAAGCACTATTCAATGTAATATCCTCTGACATTTACCAAATAAAAAATAAATCAAAGTTACACAACTCTTGACAAAAAGCCATGTACCAACATACACAACACAGGCAAAATATCTATTTACCGTGTATATCGAAAAATATATTTTCCTGTGGATATTCTGAACACAATACACGTTTCAGATCATGTCACTGTGTGAATATCACAGTATGTCACTCATCGCACATTCTTCTCGGAATTATACTAGAAAATGTTCAACAATTATTTCTATGGTATTTGCTAATGATTGTTCTAGATTTTCATCATGGAATATTTTTTAGGTTGATGGAATTCGTCATGGAATATTTTTTTTGGCTTTGTGTAATTTTTAAATTAAGATGTCTTGTGATTGTACAGTTACTCACCTAATGACATTTTAGAAACAAAGTTCTTTGCTTTATCTCAATGTTTTTGTGCTTCTAAACCAACCTTTTCATAATTCGTAACACGTTACATTTTTCCTGTATCTTCCTGAAGGTTGCATGCATCATTTTTTTTTAATTGTAATAGGCGGCAAACGAGCATACGGATTGCCTGATGGTAAGCAATTACCGCCGCCCATGGACACAAGCAACACCACAGGAGTCACAAGTGCGTTGCCGCCCCTTGGGATTGGGAAAAGGGATAGGATAAGGAGTGAGATGAGGGAGAAGGAATAGGGGATAGGGCCTCCGGAACTCTCACTCACCGAACGAAACGCAACAGCTTAGGTACTGTTATTTTACGTCGATTTTCTGTGAGAGGGGAGTACTTCCCCGGTCGAGCCGGCCCATTCATGCTGAGATCAGCAAGGCTCTACTACCTAAAACATTTATATTTATTAACACAGCAGAAGGCTTCTCGTTGGTAGGTATGTAAATATTATGTCATTTACACTAAAGTACATGTTTTTGGCAGGATAATAAAATAAGCAAAACTTATCCAAATTTAATTTATAGAATGCTTTAAGCATATAATATTATGTAAGGCAACGTAATCCGTTGATACATTAGCACTCAATTATGAAATGAGATGAGACAGCCACGTGCTGGCCTTGGCCTGCTTTAAGGAGAGATCATTGTAGAACCTAAAATCAGTGCTTCAAATGCCGATCGAATCTGTCTATAATCTCTGCAACAGATATGCAATTTTGCCAAAAAACAGTGTACAACGCTTGCAATTTTTCAGCAATATAGCAGTGTTGTCAACTTCACTAAATTTAAATATATTTTTATTAGTATCAGGTTCAGAGTTCAGTAAATTTTTCAACGTGATAAATGCTATCAGTGTCAGTTATTTGAGACGGCTTTATACAATGCTATTTTTCACCGGCCCTTGCGTGAATAGTTTGACAATTCGTAACGTTACTCCAACCTATCACATGGGTGACAGCGTTGGATGACATTACAAAGGGTATCGAACACTAGACTTGTTTTGTTTGTGTAGCCTGATTGATAGGGGTCCGATTCTTTAGCGGTTATTCTAGAATGATGAACATGATAGGTGGAATATTATTTTTTGGTTCTCGCATGATAATAATTTGAGAAGCTGGAATAGTTTTAATGTCTTTACACACACGTTTGACATATAATTAAATTGATGAATATGCTTCTTATTCTGCTTTTATAACTTACAAAAGCTTGATGCATAGCATATAAGATTTAAAATAGTTATTATAAGTGACGAGTTGACTTTTCAGTCAACCACTTCGGTGATAATACCCGTAAATAATTTGATTTTCCGATTTTCAGCTATTCCTTTGTTGTTTTCTGTTTTTTTTTTATCTTTATCACCCCAGTATGAAGGCAAACAACATATACTTGAATCCATCTAGTCTTTTCAGACCTATACGAAACTAACGAATTATATCAATTATTGATTTATATATGAATACATAGTCTCACGCCTATATCCCCGAAGAGGTAGGCAGAGGTATATTGCTACACCCACTTTTCGCCAGATTTATTTTAGTCCTACGTAAGAGGGGGCGAGCCTATTGCCCTACCGGGCACATTCTGAGACTCCGAGCTGCTACTGAGAATTTCCTAACGGAAAACCCAATAACACTTTGCCCGACCCGGGGATCTAACCCGAGACCTCCCCTTCCCACGCACACATTTATGCCGCGAGACCAACGAGGCAGGCAGAACATAGATTACTGTGGTAATAGCCATATGTGCGTACAATTTAACTTTGCAAACAGCTTTAGCTTATATGTTGCTTCTAATGGAATATAGCTCGAGTCAGGTGTACTTTGATTTGATAAAATAATATACATATAACTACTAGTCACAATCGATATCTGTGTATTGTCTTTTGTACGTTCAGCGACCCACATTCGGTATAGCTTCCTGGTGATACTCAGGCTCCGCATCCAAATTAATTTATATAGGTACATCCTTGTCTTTTCGCTCCGTTGGGCGTGAGTCGATTTGCAAGTCCTACACCCCAGTAGTTCCGTTTCGTTCACTGACTTAAAATTACTACGAACTTTTGCTACTCTCTGTCGCATTTTATTTGTTACACCCGCCTACGTAAGCGGACCTAGTGCTTATTTTTTAGCTTTCAAACCTTCGTGGTCGGTGAGTCGGCAAAAATCTCCAGCTCCTGGACAGTGATAAATTACCTGAAAATAACGAATACGTACTTTAATTATATTGCTTCGCTGACTTTTGTAGTGTATGGTTTATTATATACGTTATTACATAATAGGTACAAAACAGTTTATAGCACTCACTGCTTGTGTACAGAAATAAATTTCTACTAAAGTAAAGACTTCCACGAAACGGGCGAAACAATTGGGCAATCTATGAACAAAATTTACTTTACGCGTTACATTAATTACAAATAACAAGAATTATACTGCGGTTGAAATTATTGGTTAAACACACTACAACAACGTATAAAAACGTTCTAGAACATTTATATTACCCGAGCCACATATAAAGATGTCCCTACAAAATATTTAGATGGGCTCGTAAATCCATGTGACAATGTTTTGAAAGCGAACGTGTCTGCGCGATAGGTACGTAAGTACAAAGTAGTCGCCAAATGTCTAAACATAATTCTCAAGGAAATACCGAGTGGAACGGAACGTCGTTTATATAGAACAACAAATGGAATCATGTTGTTGTACGCGGAAGACAGCGACATTGAAAATCACATTATATTTTAATTTATGCTTCCATGCTGAGTACATAAAAAGTGAAGCGTCATTTGATTATTATTTGAAGTGCGTGTTTTGTTTGTCCCATTATTTAATTTACATGTTATTCTGGACCATATGTAATTAAATTTAATGGTGTATCCAGTACCCAGTACGTGAGCAGACAAATACTACTTCGCAAAGTTATCTTACATTTTGCATTGTCTTAATTAGTTATGTAAATGTTACGCCGTGTGGTTGACGGCATAGAATACAAGTGTCACCACCCCCTATCTTCCCGTGGGTGTCGTAAGAGGCGACTAAGGGATAACACGATGCAAATACCATCTTTGCGTAGAGACGGAAAACTCGACATCAAACCCTATACGACTGCCTCGTTGGTCTCGCGCCATAAATGTGCGCGTGGGATCGGTCCCGGGTTCGATTCCTGGGCCGGGCAGTGTTATTGGGGTTTTCTGTTACGAAATTCTCAGTAGCAGCACGGAGTCTGGAAATGTGCCCGGTACGGCAATAGGCTCGCCCCTTATTACGTGGGACTAAAATATATCTGGCGAAAAGTGGGTGTAGAAATACACCTCTGCCTACCCCTTAGGGGAAAAAAGGCGTGACGATATGTATGTGTATGTATGTATGTATGTAAATGTTACAATTTAATTTTGATAACGAGTTGGACGTAATTATTAGAAAGTTATGTAACGGGGTATTTTATGAATGAGTTTTCTGTTTCAGTAACTGTTCTAGTACTACACCTGTGTAATCCAGTTTTTATGATCAAAAATTGTTAATTTCTGAATAATCAATTCTGTGAAGAATTATCCTAATAGATATTACAATGACATGTATATAGCTGAGTATATGAAGAATTAATTGATCTCTATAGTTAGCTAATGACAATCACACAGGTAAAATTGGAACAGATTCTCGGGTGTGTAGTATATTCACAGATTACAAGTTAAGATCGACGGTAAGTCGGTAATAGTCGAACGTATACGCTCGCAATACGACGCACGAAAGTTGTTCAGTTCAAATATTTAAAGTGGCTTATTCAAACACTGATTTGCCCACCAACCTATTCTCCCAAAGACAGTGCGACGCGCCGCTTTGTAGCATTGTGAGAAAAAATCTTTTGGATACATCTTTTAATGTTACAAAGCGTGCTCGCTTGCTGGCTGTGGGGGAATGGGAATCCGATCTATGGCTTCAGGCACTACCATCGTCCAAAACAGGAACCATGTTGGACGATAAGGCCTTCAGTATCGCCAATTGTCTTCGTTTAGGTGCTCCGTGTATTTCTCCGCATCGATGTCATAGTGGAGAAGACGTTGATAGCCTCGGACACCATGGGCTATCCTGCAGCAGAAGCGCTGGTAGAATTCCTCGCCATGCCCACCTAAATGAAATAATCCGTCATGCTTTTATCGCGTCTGGTGTACCAGCTGTACTTGAACCAAATGGTTTGGTACCCGACGACGGGAAGAGACCTGACAGTATGTTATTGTTGCCATGGAAAATGGGTAGGCGTAGACACCCTCGCGCCATCCCATGTTCCAAGCACGGGAGGCCATGCTGGCGCTGCTGCATCTGTGGAAACCCTCTAACGGCGCAAATACAGTATCTAGTAGCTAATTACTTGTTTGAGCCGTTCGGGGTGGAAACACAAGGCTGCATGGGGTCCGAGTGCTCGTTCTCTATTCCGGGAAATTTCTAAACGGTTAATGTATTTAGTTAATATTAATAATCTATAATGTTATTGTGAAAATTATTCAAATAAAAATTTCAATATTTAAAGCTTTTTTTCTCTCACTTCAAAAACCAACTGTAAAATTTTTAAATATATTATTTTATTTTAAATTTTAGGGAAATCACATATCAGAAGATTTATAATGTTTTACTTTTTGCGTGCTTGACCTACCATATGTATTTTTGCTTCAACTCAAGATTACTAATTTGTCGCTAACGCGGAAGAGCGTGACGTTGAATATTCGATTAGCTTTTAAATACAGAAGATTACATATTTAGAATAACATTCCTAATTTTTCATTTGATTATTCTAAAAGCATTGTTACTACATAGTATAAAACAAAATCTGTCTTCTGTCTGTCTGTCCCTATGTATGTTTAAATCTTAAAAACTACTCAACGGATTTTAATGCGTTTTGTAATATATAGAATGATTCAAGAGGAAGGTTTATATGTATAATTGACGCGGGCGAAGCCGCAGGCAACGTCTAGTAGATTATAAACTATATTAAAATAATGTTAGTAAAAGCTCTGGCTTTGAATTCAAATCGTTTGCTTACGACTTTTGTAGCCAAATAAATTGCTTCTAGTAAAACAATGAAACATGAAAGCAGTAACTATTCATCTTTGGCGCGTTGACATTCACAATTCTATTTAAATAAAAAGTAGGCCGGCTATAACATTACTGTCTCCTATACTACAGATTGTTCTAAATATTTGACGGGCGCATAGTCACTCGCGCTCTCGCGTCATCTACGAATAAACATGAGTACGCACTGAAAATAAAATATTATGCGATCGTATTTGTAACGCACTGCCAGAAATAACGTCGTGTGTCACCACTATGCCGTGCTCAACTAGTATGGTAGAAAGATGAGTACGATTCTGACCCTAAAGTCACTGACTCTTTCCTGTAATCGACAGGTCCCATTTTGCCTGCTTGAAACGTACATGGCGTGAATGTTTTTAAAACACCGAAAAGTTAAAATTTCTTGCAGTATTTTTTTAAATTTCCATAGGTTGTCATACTTTTATGACAACCTATGGAAATTAAGCAAGAAAGCAAGTATAACACCATACTTGCTATTAACTTAAATTTTATTTAAGTGAGTATGATTATTATCTATGACTTGATTTAAAAATGATACTAATTATTGTTCAATATGGACTTAGTTTGGTATTATTTATTAATAAATGCCTGTAGACTATTCAAGGTGGGACTATTGCAGGAAATGAGATATACATTTATAAACGAAATTGAGAGGCATATTTAAACATGACTGTCACTTCAAACACAAACAAGCATATTTAAAAATTAAATGTAGGATTCACGCGTAGACAACGCTTTACAAAATTCGTGATATTTTAAAACAAAACTATTTCTGTGCATTAGTACATACACAGAACATTAACTTGCTGTCTGTTACTTGTATTACTATTAGTGCATTGTTACATTGTAACATACATGTCACAATGACACACATAGATCTATTTGTAACATGCTCTACAACAATGTACAAGCTTGTGACCTACAATATCTTTAGACGGTTATGTTTTAAGGACGAGTGAAGATTGAATTATCTGTCATAGTTTTAATTGAATTTAGTCATGAATGTGTGAAAAAGTATGACGTTGTTTCTGAGCTTGTTCCAAGTGATTCCAATAAGATTTAAACGTCAGACTCAGTGCTGATTAGCCATGCAGTAGTTACAGTTTTTGAAATGATATTAACCTTTTCAGTAATCAAATTCACAGGATTTAGTCCTAATGCGGGAGTTGTCTTTAAAAACGACAAAATCAAACATAGTGAAAACTATGTTATTGTAAAAACACGTAGGTGTTTTTATAAGGCTAATTCAAGATACTACACTTCAAAGATGACATTATGGCGTAGGAGCTTTTATTAAAACAACATTAAGTAACATTCCCTTCCCCCAACTTTTCACTATAATTATAATTTAAAGGTGCGAATAAGTTTTTATCGTCTTTATTCGTCAACCCTATCCTATAAATTTTCTACTTTAAACTTGTTTAAGCCTCTTAAGGATTATCGCCACTTTCTTACCTCGACGAGTTTGTCTCGTAAATGGCTAGCTACGGAATCACTAACATTATTTAAAATAGTCCAATTTAAATGTTATAAATTGAATTTCGATTGAAATTGGGTTATTTATTTCCAAGACGTGGTTTTAGAATAAAGTATGAGTTGAATATTATCAGGTTTGTTATATAAGTAAGATAGATGGGTTCTTTATGTTTATAATAGGGCTAAATTTGAACATACTTCGCACATATACATACTGACCACAGTACAACTTGTATAGCTGATGTATACTAAAATAGATCAATCGATAAATAATTGCTTTATGTTTCAGTTTTACTCATTTTATGTTGATCTATGACTATGCATTGGTCTGATCTCATCAAGCTATTCCAGAACATTTGTTATTATTGCGAGAATAGCTAACCAATAAAAGTTCGCATATAAATTGAACGTCATAACGTAGATCAAAAGCTTATAAAGAATCCCAAAAATGTCTTTATACGAGAGACGACGTGAACAAACTAGAATGTATGGCTCAATCGATTAAATAAGCAAATGCGTCACTATTACAGTAATATTAGAAGATGCTGCCCCATGCAAGAGAGAACGACGGCTTACTATGCCGATTAATAGACTTTCCCACACTGTTCTTAGATATGGAAAATCAATATCCCTCTGGGTTGCGGAGGTTATTCTGCCATATCTGTCTTGGCGAGAAAGCAAACCTTGGTCTTCAAGGCGAAAATCTGAAATTAACCAGAAAATGATCTGGCGATGATGATTTAATTCGAGAACTTCTTGATATAGATTAGAAGCTTTAAAAAAATAAAAATATTTCATGATATTTCTATTCATGTACACGTGTTAGAACTTCAGTGTTTTAACACAGAAATTAATTACAGATGAATATTCAGATACAAATTAGAATACCTATTCGACATTGTGAACCAAGGTCCCTTTCCATTTCAACTAAACCAAGCCCGTAACGCTCATAACGTGTCATAGAATATTTTGTAATTTCCATGACTTCACGTCACATTGGTTTGTATGGGTCGTGTGACGCTGTGACATCAGCCGTGTCACAGTGACATTAATCCTCAGTGTTGCCATACTGTGACACGAGTGAGACAAAAAGATTCGAGAAAATAACACAACTTGTGTATAAGGAAAATTGGTCGCCACGAGAGTGAGATAGAATATAAATCCAGTTTATTCTTATAATAAGAATCACAATAAAAGGTATGATACCTTACATGAATATGAAGAAGTTTGCTCACGACAGTGCTCTTCGACACGTGTGCCATAAATACACGTGGCGTATTTAGAACACATTGGTACCTTTATACTAGCATTAGAGATTTCTATGTAGGTACATATATGTAGAACAAGATTTACTCATAATTACTTCACTACATACATATAAGTAATAATGAATATGTTTTGTTCTAGTTGTTTAGAAACCATGTTTATTAGCTTTATGAATAAAGCATTCGTTACTTAATTTAACTTTCTTTACTATTCGTTTATTTGATCAAATACACTGACAAATTGATATGTAGGTACAATAAAGAAAGACAAGTTTCGGTTAAGCTTTTTAGTAAGTACAAATTTATCGAAACACATTGCAGTTTTTTCGTTTAAGATACTTAAATTTTCGTGTAAGTAACTGTGTGTAGGTATTTAATAAAACCAGCGGGTTCCAAGAATTCAAAGACACGGACTTACAAAAAATTTTTACAACAGCTGTCTACATAACGTATTACATAACGTATTATTTTTCGATGTCAGTATTTATAGATATAACAGTAAATCCTATTACAATGTTTAATAATAGATATATATGACACAGTTGTTCTACCAAAAGTTAATTTAATTTTCTAAGCAAAAGACTACTTATGCTCTTCATCAAAGCTTGTTTTTGGCATTTTAAACTGTTTAACCTTGAGCGCGAAAGTTCAAGCTTTGAACTATAAAGACTTATTGAATTGCGCGATCCTTTGAGAAATGCGAAATTATATTATCTGATGTTCATCTCCATGCGGCCTTAAACGATAAAACGTTTCACGGTGATACTTATTTATTTAATAAATACATCGCTGAAAGGAACTTCCCACCGAAAAGGATCTATTTACGACTGTCTATCAAAACAGTCTCGCTTTAATCTTTTCAAATGGCGTATTTTCCAGCAAAGATTGTGTAGGTACAGACGTTCAAACATAGAATTGTGGAGGAAATTGATTTCATAAGCAGCTGTCTTTTCATATTCCCAAGCTATATATTTACGGCGAAATAATAAAATGCGAGTGGGGCGGGCGTCATTCATTCTTGCGAACATTGGGTAATTAGTGTGATGTTCACTGAGCGAAATATGTAGGTATACGGGACGAGAAATATTGTAAGAAAATAATAAAACAAACGATTACTTAGGTAGTAGACCAAAAAGCGAGTTATTCGGAGCGAGGCGTCCGTGACATGCATGAAGCGGGACCGAAAGAGGCCTGGGGCGAAACCCTTTCATGTCATTTCTATTCAGAGCCTGTGCCGACATCACGAGACCTAAGTGCTAATAGTGATAACAGAGAGTGTAGCAATGCCGAGCCTCACCAATAACATCGGCCCAATTATATTCCGACCTCACTACTATTGGGTTTATTTTATCAAAGGGATCGCCGGCGATTTTAATTAGTAAAGTAAACTATGAAGTCAAAACAAAGACTGTTGATATACTTTGTTCAAATTAGTTTTTTGTTTAAATGTGCCGGATTAGGTTGTTATTGGAATTAATGCTAGGGCAAAACAAAGTCTGGCTCCCCGATTAGTCGTCTTAGTAAGTTCTTGATTGAGAGTATTAATTAGTTCATAGATCAGTAAGCAAGTAAATATTTGAGATTAAAAGTCATCTGAAACTGTAAATTATCAATAAATAAACGTCTGAATTCACATAAAATTACATCATTTGCTGGCAAAATTATTTATTGAACGGGCGACCGAGTAATAGATTTGTATAATTTTATGACTTATCTACATAATTATATTGGCACTGGGTTAAAAGGGGATTTCCCTTCATAAGTTAGTATTTTTTTTCTATATTTTTTTTTCTCTGGGTAGGCAGAGGCGTAATAGGTATTATGGTGAACGCACACCTATCCGAGCCGAACGCGTCGAACGCGTCGAACGAAACGAATTTTAGAATTCTTTATATGAAATCTCATGAAACCTCACACACTTGTCCGCGTCGAATCGTCCGAATCTGGAAGAACCTCAGAAATCCTAGAAGCATTCGAATGACGTCATCAGATTCGGCGCGGTTAGTGCGGTCGATTCGTCCGATGCGCTCGCATTCTATCAGTTGGGTATGACAGAACAACGCGCGAGTACTATTTCCGCATTGTTTCTTCATATTCCATTAATAAAGCACTGACAAATAAAAACCTCGTCAAGATCCATCCAAATTTACATGTAATAACAGTGCGACAGGCGTAAAGGAAATGGAAACCATTTGTTCGATGCGCTCGATTCTTTCGGCGCGGTCGATTCTTTCGGCGCGGTCGATTCTTGCTAATGTGCGAGGCCTCCTTGACTTCGATTCGTTCGACGCGTTCGGCTCGGATAGGTGTGCGTCCAGCTTTACACCCACATTTCGCCATTAATTCTTAGGTCCCACGTAATAGTGGGCGAGCCTATTGCCGTTACTGGTCACATCACGAGACTCCGTGCAGCTACTGAGAATTGAAATGTAGAGTCGTTAAGTAATTATTTTATAAATTTATTATTTTGACGTTTATAAGCGTCACACTGTGACCCAAATGAATAAAGGATTTTGAATTTGAATTCGAAAAAACCCAGTAACACTTTTGCCCGACCCGGGAATCGAACCCGATCAGCAGTCGCATACGCTATCCACGGAGGCATTTTTCTATTTTCTTAAAATCATATCATTACTACACTAATACAAAAAGATATGGAGTGCTAATATTGATATCGCACAGCAAGTTTAGCTTATAACTCCAGCACTCAAAACCCAGCACAAAACCATACTTATTTATGTACCGCTAAGAACTTGTGCTACATCCTATCTCTAATGCTACTGCTACACCTGCGTTAGCATTAACGTTAATGGCAATGGCCAATAACGCGTTAGTTAACGCGTTAAAAAATTCTCATAGGAAATTAGTATTTTAGCGCGTTAAAACGTTGGCCACATCTACGTAGCGCCTAAATTAACGCGCTAATTGACGCGTTAAGACGCAGGTGTAGCAGGAGCATTATGCTACTGCTACACCTGCGTTAGCGTTAACGTTAATGGCAATGGCCAATAACGCGTTGGTTAACGCGTTAAAAAATTCGCATTAGAAATTAGTATTTTAACGCGTTAAGACGTTGGCCACATCTACGTAGCGCCAAATTAACGCGCTAATTGACGCGTTAAGACGCAGGTGTAGCAGGATCATAACTATTATAATTGCGAAAATGGATTTTTGTTTGTCCTTTTTTTACGTTGGATCAGAGCTATGTTGTGGTTAATTTTTTTCATAATATGATGATATGGTGGGTGGTACGCAAGGCTTGATAGTGATCACATGGTCACAGCTTTGAAGTCTAGTATTGATATAAGAAAGGCGCCTAAACGTGAGCAATAAAGCGTTGGTCACACTGGCATGTTTGCTTACATCGCACTGACAGCCGCGCTCATATATTGTGAGTTGGTGGGCGGCGGCTATTGTGTTCACGATAGGGTTGACCGCTGTTACACGGCACATTTTTGTTTTATTTTTTACTCTCGTTTTATTTTTGTCTAGCTGATGAGAATAATAGCGGTTTTTGTCTAACAATGATGCATGCATGTAGGTACACGTCTGCTTTAAGGTTATTGTTTTTCAAATAAAAGATGCGTCTGGTAGAGTCTCTTTGAGATAAATTTTATCTGATGGATAGAATACTAGACAAGCTACAAAATGGTAAAGAAATTTGAGCAATAATAACGTAATTATAGTCTGTCGAAGTTTCATAAAACAAGGCTAAAATAAAGAAGCTTAGACATTGCTCATAACGTTCTTAACCATATAAGTATTGAACTACATAAGATTTTTTTTTTGTGATGATGATTCATGATAGTATTATGTTTTATTATTTGTCCAAAGCCATGTTTGTTAGACAACCCTGCGTCGGCCACTCAGTCGTAGTGTCGCCGCTGGCCTACCGCCAAAACGAATGCGGAGCTATGAGCAATCCCCTTAATAACCTGTATCGGTTAATCAACCCGATACCGCTTGTGCAATTAGATCCGAAACCCGCCCGTGTGCAGGCTACGTTCTTTCTATAGACGATTCTCTACATATTGACACCTTGTGCTTGCCATATTGATCAATTAAGCCCCTACAGGGGTGTTACCAAAAAATCCTCTGAAAATACTCGTAATATTGATCATGGTACCAACCGAAATGTATTTCTGCTTGTTTAACTCTATCCGTTACTACGTCATATTACAGTAAACCTTATTACGTTATAAGAAATAGTGTCGATGAAATTGAACCAAAATTATTTGCTTTTTATTCGACTGTATATTTCTCACACCACACGGCAACAACGTAAAAACAGAAACAATGACGTGTGTATGTACGAGATGACAATATTTTCGTCGGTGGAGTTAATAGTATTTTTCGTTTAATGCGTTCAACAGCATGTATTTGCGGCCAGAGCACGTGTAAGTGTGTATTCTCCCCCACACATTGAATCTATAAATTCTTGACTGTTTCAAAACATTCCAACAAATAACGAGAGACAAAAAGCAAGTATACGTTTGTTTTCATTTAGCGGCGTATTTTATCAAAGACATTATATTGTTCAGCCACGCACATACGCATTTACCGCCAAGACTTGTATTTAACATGGCGTCGTCTTGTTCGCGGAAACCAAACTTTTTGCTATCCATCACGGCATTTAGCGGATTCAACCAACAACACGAAAGAAGTAACTGCAATAACATATATTATTGGAACGAACATCTTTATAGTGATTACAACATAAGCACTTTGGATTACTCCCAAAACCCCAGAATTAATTTCTATCCGGCGATTATTGAGACCGAAAAATGTGGCAATTGTCGGAATTTGTTTGCTAACAAAACGTCTGCTTTACATACTGATAGGTGAAATGTTAGCGCCGTGGGCCAGGTACATTGTGACGTCACGTAGGAGCGGACACACGTGATAGTACTGCGAATGCGCCACAAAGCCTTTGGGATGTTCTAGCAATCACGTTCACTGGTGCTCTAAGTACGTGCATACTAAATATCGGACGAAAAGTGAACGCGCCAATACGTGATGTCTATTGAAAATAGACTCGATATTTGCATGTTCCTGTAGATTTTTATGGATTCGATATCGTGTTGTAGAATTCATGCTTTTGGGTTCCTTTTTGATTTATTATTGTTTATCCTCTCAAATATCACGCGTAGAAACGTGATTGCTTGTTTTTAATTTCGCCAAGGTAACGAAATCATGTTTCATTTAAAAATAAGGGTATTTATATTGTCTTTACACATCTTTTTGTTTTAAATTCGGATTTTAGACATATGCCTAATGTTTGGTAACTATGATTTATGTAAACTCGTTTATCGTCTAGTAGTGCTGGACAATTAAAACTTTCTTTGATAATTATTAAGATGAAAGCCTAATAATTCATCAGAAAGTTTTTATTCATAAAAGACCCATGAAAAATTATAATAGTGTAGTGATTTAAATCGTTGGCTGAAGGCAAACATGTACATAATGAAAGTGTATCTATGTCAAAAGTCAATATCATCCGCATTAAAACGTACACAACCAACAGGGCACATCCATTTACTAGTACTTATAGGTATGTTATATCAAGATTTCAAATGGGTGCATTTTCTTTGGAGGAAACGTGTTATAAAATGTTTGACGCCCGGTTGGCGTAGCGGGAGTGTAAGCAACTGCTACGTCGTAGGACGCGGGTTCGATTCCCGCTCAAGTCAAAAATTTGTGTGCATGAACATGGATGTTTATCTTGGTCTGGGTGTTTCTATGTATAATATGTATGTATTTACAAAAAAAAAGTATATATGTATGTTTGTCCATTATCTAGTACCCATAGTACTAGTATATAAGACTAGATGGTGTTGTGTGAATTTGGTAGAATATTATTATTATTATAAAAGCCACCAATAAAACAACATACTAAATAAATCCATTATTTCGTGTGTCCCTAAAGACTAATGAGTCACCGTGTTTGGCAGACGACTTGGCGATGTCGCCGAGACGTTAGTTAACATGTTGACGATGTGCATCAAATTGATTGGCTCATTACATTATTTGCCTAACAGACGGAATAATTACTAGAAGAGTCTACGGAATGGTGGCTATTCAAATTGATCAATACATGAAGCAAGTGAAATCAAAAAAGTAGCTTCATACTTTGCAGTATACATCATAGTATGGGGCCCAGATGTCGTGAAAACAAAAGGAAAGAAATTTTACTATCAAATATCTTCATGCCTTGCGCTGAAAATACAGTGGTTCCTTACAGGTTTCAGTAATAAGCAATGCACTGATTAAACAGTAGAAGACAAAAACACAGATACAGCATTAGCTAAGCAACACAAAGCAACGGGTCTTGGTGTCTCCAATCGGATGAAAGCACTACACCTTCTGAGAATGTTTGTTGTATCATGTTTACCAGTAATCTATAGTTCTTTGGTAGGCATGCTAACTGACAGTGCTAAGGTACATAAAATTCTAGTAATATTAATGCCGATAGCAGATGACCAACAAACGACAATCAAGAACTATGTATGCATTAAGATATTTATGGCTATTATAAAATATACGGTTATGGTGCATTCAAACCACTCTTACTTTTTGTTGGGAAACAGTTAGAAAGGAGGCAACAAACAATTTATAAAAAAAATATATAGTAACTTTTTTAACAGCAATCTATAGAGTTACCTCAAGTGTTATGTTATAGAATGTTGTGCTCTACCGTTCTGATACTTTGCACAAAAAAAGGTAACTGCAGTGTGTATTACTGTGGATACACCTTTACAATTACTGAGGTATCTATGTTTTTATTATTTTAAGTAACACGTGTAGCTACTCCCGTAAAATCAAACATTACCATTGGGTTCAACGTACCGAAGGTTCTAAAGAGTTACTTGATTGATCTAGTCTTAACCAACCCACGCTCACCACATCAGCACAATGAGAATCAGTCTATATGCATATATGTACATACATAGGTATATACCTCGAGGCGGCGAATTTACACTTAACCCTTTGCAGTTCAATAATACGTAAGTCTTCAAAGGGTAAGTTTATTAATATAATATTATGTTATATTAGCTAGTGTTAATTGTATTATTGTCGGAATAATCAAAACTGATTAGTAGAAACGAGGATATCGATGTACAACGAAATCATTCTTATTGGATTATTACTATCTCGGCTGTATCTTTTTTTTCGCCTATGAGCCTGGGGTCCACTTACCAGTGAAACCAGACCTGACAGAATATCAACTTTTCCACGGAATGAATGCACAATGAAATTATTCTTACTATTATGCTATATGCTGCGTCCAACGACCTGCCTTTTTTTCGCCTTACTTTGTTCTAAAAGCTTATTATCTTTGTTTTATTTTTGTACTGATAAAACAACCGTTAAATATACTGGAATCAAACTGGATAAGGGTTTAATTTTTTAAGCTACAATATTATGGATCCTAATAAGCATTACAACACAACATTATATAGGTACCTAGCGAAACTCCCTTATGAGTCGACAGCCACATAGTATATGTATAGTAAATATATAATGTTTTAACAGCTGAAATAGACTACAGACATTAACTATTCAAATACAACAAAGTCGAGCAAACATCACATAAGATATGAATAGCGAAATAAGTGTAACATAATTTTTTGTGTAGGTCTTAAGTTATTTTATTGCTATACTAACAATATTTTATGCAGAAGAACCGGCTGATGCCAACTGTACATCAGTACTTGTCACATTCGAATAATATAATGTAAGAGAGCTTTCAAATTCTCTTCAATAAAACCCAACATACAAATGGAGCAACTGATGTAGCATCTACTTGATTAATATGGTCGCAGTAAAATTACAACCGCAAACGAGAAATGGTAGCAGTCAAATTACTTCGCAAAAGATTCGTCCCCGGCTCGTCGGTCGTAATTTAGTCCACGGCAAACTTTTCGAAATTAATGTATTCAATTTTAAATGCGCGACGCAAAATAAGCAAATCGAAGCCAACACAGATAAATCTACGTCTTGTGCTCGTCGAGGGATCATAACTTTCTAAGCCACCTGTAATTGACTTGACCGTTATTTTCTAAATTCATGTTGGCGAAATATCCACCAACCGTTCTGCTAACTCGATCCGTTTATTTTAAATCGCGCTCCATTTATCGCGACGTGGCTATTAAGTCTCGGAAATGTAAAACTCAAAACGGAATGTATGAAGATTAGGTCACATTGTAAAAGCTTGGAAGCTGCAACAAGAAAATATTGCGAAGCGCAAAATGGTAGCGCGCGTACAGAACAATCTGCGTCTCATTTTCGGTGGTCCTTTTTAGTGGAACACTTGATATAACAGCAAAGCAATTTCGCTTATCGCGCTTGCCTCCTAAATGGGTATGAGAATATAAAATAGACTTCACTACAATGCACCTGTACCGCTATTCGCGAGCATCAAAATATGATTTCGTTTTCTCATACATTTCTCTTTTCGGTCAAAGAAAATGTTTCACTCGTGACTGGGTAACGATCTTGGATACTAACGTGTATGTAGTTTATTTTACTATTTCGCTTTAGATATTCTTCTATTATCCTTGAATATAATTAATGATTGTCACAAATTTCAAAGTTTGTCACTATTACTTTACAATATGTAAGAGCACAGATTTTTTTATTTTGATAAACACTCATATCAATTCAAAAAGAACTGGTCAATGAAATGTTAACCTTTCAAACATTTTTACAAGATTTTTTTATATTAGTCTAAAATTTTTGCTATTTGACTATGTTACTCACGTTGATGAATAACCTTTTGCGTCCGTCAAAATTCCTATTGACAAGAAAACGTTACCGAGGGCCGCAGTGACATGTTTTGATAAAATTCCTCTTTGAACACATTTTGTGCTTGGTCATTTTTTCAAAGAGAACAGCTGCCTTGGATGTGAAAAATAAGGTAAAAATGTCTAGCGCGTGCGAAAGCAAGGGTTCAGACCGCTAAAACATTTAGGTACGCGTGGGATGCTCTCATTGTTTTTATTATAAGCAAGCAATGCACACGTTTTGTTCTTTTCCCTTGTTAGAATTATGATAATGGAACCTTTTGAACTGCGGGTGTGTTAAACGATTTAAAATAAAATGATGTATATTTTCATACTCGCAACACAAACAGAAGAGCTCCGAGCTACGCTTATCACGGATAGATACGTATCGTAAAATGGAAATACAAAACCAAATATTATTATCAGGTTTATCTGCTAACCTTTTGAAAATACATCTCATTAAAATTATACTCTTAGGTATAATTCAAACGAAACATGTAAAGTACAACTGCGTATAAAAATATGTTGGTTGTGTTGTGCTTATTATAAAAATAATGTCACATGTTTAGTAAACGTTGTTACATAAAACTTGTTCATAGCCTAAGGCAGCAAAGTCACGCAGTACTTTCCCTTTTCAAGCTTTAGTCGAAGGAAAATTTCTTCAAACAGACGTCTGTATAACTGAACTTAAATGTCTCATACTAAAATAATAGAGTGGGGAAATAGAACGGCTTTGTTGACACTCAATGTGTGACACACGGCCCGGAAGACTAGCAAATATAATATATTCTGTTCTTCCTTAAACCCGACACTTATGCCGTCCCAAGGTTGTGCGAGCGGGAACAATATATAATTTGCGCTCCAATATTTTTTGGCTAACTACTGTAAGCCATTTGTTACTCTTAACGGAGTATTAATTCTGTTTTGGCATTTACTTCGAGACAAATGACAAGTTTCTTGATATTCGTACTTCCGTTATCGCAATGTGATGTTCGAAAGATTTTTGAAATTAGTTTAACAACATTTAACATATTAGTATGTACTTATGATAAGAAGATATTAAACGACAAATAGATATAATTTCTTAAAAGTCTCAATATGAAACTGCAAAACATGTAATTAGCTACAGCAGCTAAGTGTAAAAGTTGGAAACCAGTCCTAAGTTTCAAAGTTCGCATAGCAAGCGATTTTACTTTCAAAGACTTCAACGTGATATTCAGAATTAGGTTTGGCACGTTTTTACTCAAACCATTAATAATAATTTAAACAAACACTGACATGAGGAAATTTAACAGTAAATACATGCGGTCATGATTGCTTATGTAAAGTAAATATTATAATGATGGTAGTACCTATACAGTATTTACAACTGTCAAAATATTGTTTGTTATGTTTTAAATCGCGGTTATCTCACAAATACATTTAATATAATTATTTGTGAATGCGTTTATTTAATAATATTGTTTATATTCCAAATCAAAATGTTCATAAAGTAAAAATAATACTGCTGTTATTGTTTACGCCCCAGTCAATTTTAATACAAATACTTGTATACAAATAGGTCAAGAGGAATCATTTTTTCGTAGCTAATTAAATTTATTATCATCAAGCATTGTTAACGTATAACAGTTTCGTTTCGTTTATAATAATATTCTACGACATACACACATCAGCATCTAGTCCCAAGCTAAGCAGAGCTTGTGTTTTGGGAACTAGATAAAATAAAACAGAAACGTTCAGGTTTGAAGGCATAGATTTTTTCAATGGAATACGTAATAAGGCACTCCTTTCGTGTTGCCAATAATCACAGATTTTTTATATTTTCCGATAAACTACAAGAAGGTATTCAATGTTTTTCATTTTCATACTGATACCACATATTTTCGGAATATGTTTCAGAACTACTTCGTATAGATTTTTTATGAGATGTATGACAAGTTTCATACTATCGATTCATGATAATCTCATTATGACAGAATATTCTTACCATAACAAAATTATTATATTCTATTCTCAAGCGAAATTCTTGCCGTAACATCATTTCCAGTATAGAAGTTTCCCGTAGCGCCATTTACTTTCTGCAAAAAACGATTCACACGACCTTGTTCTTACTCGATGTCCCAATATTCTCATACCCAATCATTTAAGATACAAGCAGCACTTAAAATACACTTGTATAAGCGAGGCATAGCAAACAGGGTTCGCGAATACAAATTAGAGATAATGTGTTATGGTTCGACCGTCTCGCAAGCCATGAGTCACGAGTATAAGTGAATTGGTCGTTCGCGCGACTATCCTCCATATTGGAATATGAAATCCCTACGCGCCACGCGGTCGTGGCTTTTATTGCCCGACTTTTCCCGAAAAGAGTTGCCGATATCTACCCTCTTGATAAATAGTGTTGTTTTCGCCAAAGCCGGTCGTGTTTGTTCCCGCGGTTGGGTTCACTATCGGACGTATCCACTATTACGGAACGCCACAGTTAACAAGAAAACATCGTCGGCGCCAACATCTTTGTTTATGTCTGAAAGCCTCGATTGGTTTATAGCTTGGTTGATTTCAATAAAAAAATGATAGAAAACAAAAAAATATTATTGTGACACAAATAGGCTGTTTTAGCGTTTATGGTTACGACTAGGATCGTAAATGATATTTTTATCAATAATTTATGTATTGTAAACATTTTTCTTAAGGCTTTCAGGATTTAGGTCTTAGTGATGTATTGTTTATTATCCATAAATAAAAATATTACCATTCATCGTAAAAAAATGTGTTATAGCGCTTGAATAATCTGTTCACCGAAAATAATATTTTTTCAATATTTCTGTAGCAATATCACGATATTAAATCTCTTATGATCTTATCTTAAGTAGGCAATTAAGTCACAATTACTTATATTTCTTTCTTAGACAAAAACACATTCGTCTATTGATTAAGTACATAATGTTCGCCCTAAAAACCTTCCAACGAGGCCTACAAGAAAACTCTTACTAAGAAAATGTTTAGAAAATAAAATAGCAGTAATTACTTTGAAGACAAGTATATAAATAATATTTTATATGAGGTGTTACAATGGCGTCGCGGGGTGAAGTAATGAATCTCATAAATTACGTTGCACAGTGGGCCGACACGCGAACATTGTTTCAATTAATCTTGTTCTTTTAGTTTATGAGACTTATTGGAGATTTTGACAGTTCGGCACGTGCGCCCTCTATGGCAAATTGATTAAAGTGCGCTAAGACGTGCGATCGTGTCGTCGGAAAAGGTTGTCTCTACTGCCAATATATTTAATCTGTGGATTTATTTTCTGAAAAGCGGTTACAGTGTCGTCGTACGTTCTTTTTTCTATTTTCTTTTCCTTTCGTTAATGTAACTGGCTGAACGTACAGACCAAGTTCTATATTTGAGGCACTTTTAAAATTTTCTAATCATTCAAAAGTATTTTTGAGTTAGAAGAATAACTTTTGTCGCCTGTTTTATTTATTATTTTCCTTGTTGTTGAATTAACTTGACAATTTTAATTATTATTTTTTGATAGACATAAAATTACCCGATAGACAGCCAGATGTCCAGATACAGAAGAAATACTAAAGTTCATCCTACAGATAACCGAACTGGCAACTACATAATCAACCAAATAATATAAACACAAATATATGCTAAAAAGTAAACAAGACCATAAAACACATAATTCCATTTAACCTTTGTTCTACTACAAACTAGATCCGTTTTCCTCCTAAGTTTTCATTACACACTTGACCTGTTTTGTTAAGTTAGTGCCTATTAGCGAAGCGACGTCTGAAGCTAAAGCAAGATTATAAATTCCGTTAGTGCTAAAGACTCACTTTCACTATCGTCGTAGAAATAATCACATTTAATGTATATTGCATGTCGGAGAATTTATGACCCACAAGTGGTTGAAGATTACACTTTAGATATACTGTTTTTAAGGTTCAAATTGAAATAAATTTTGAGATGTGTGTAAGAAAAAGTCGAGCACGTTCTTTCCAATAACAGAACCGTTTGATGAAATCAATCAGTGGCTTAGACGCTACAAAAGTCTTTCCATAATAGTAAAGACATCTCGAATTAAATACGTTATGTTTTTAAAATACGTCATCATACAATAGATATTACGTTGTATTACAAAGACAGCACAATTATAAAAGAAAACAGTGGAGGCACAGAAGCATAGTCTAAAATATACAGTCCGTACATCTAGTTTTATGTATATAATTACCTCTAGATAAGATACGATTGTGATAAACTAATGCAGTGTGTGTCTTCATATAACTACTTTAAATCAATAGTTTGATATAAAACAAATTAATGTCAAAAGTAAAAAAAAAACTCTCAACCTTCCATATCACTTTTAACCTGACCTAACTAAAACCTTTAGAGCAAGACCTAAAGATTGCGAGCTGTAAGACTGGGAGAATATTATAACAAAGAATTTATATTCAATGGCGAACGTAGAATGTAGACAATTAATATAAGCCACCGATGTCGATAAGACCAATAGTTAGTAACGGTGCGACCTCCGACGTGCGTGGAAACAAAACGAGAGATAACTATAATATATAATTACGTTCCCTACGTCCAGATATAACCAACTGGGGCGGCAGCGTACGAAGCTTGCCTTCAGATGAAGACGTTTTATAAAACAAATATTTGATACAAACAGCAGCATAATAATACTGAACACAAAATATATTACTCAAATTCTCAAGTCAAATATTAATTTTAGAAACAAACTGCTTAAACGTAATCGTTTGTCGAGTATTAAATACTACTTCAGTATCTTTTTGTTTGTTGAGAAAACAAAAAGGGACAGATCTATAATTAAAGGCCGGCTTTAATTAAAGACAGCTTGACATTTCAAAGAAGGAGGACATAGGTTTAATTATAATCGAACACAAATATCATTGGGGCAGCGTCGAGGGAGTGATTGCAGGTCGGTGTGCGAGAGAGACGGATAGTGCTAGACGCATTAGGGTTAGCGAACATTCCATTACATGTCGTTTTATTAAAATAAAAAGAAAATAAGTTTTAATATTCTATTAAAGCCTCTTACTAATATGATTGTGAGAAACAATCCATCACAAAATAAACCCAAGCCCTACTATAAATTTACGCAAGAAAAATATTTATCTCCCTTATTTTCCGCTTCAACGAAAATGTAATCCACATTTTGAAGTATACAAGCTTCAAGTTTAAAAGTGATTAGCAAACGCCCATTAATTAATCCGTTAGTTTAGCAGCCCTACGCGTGACAAGGACGGATGCTAGGATTGCCCTAGTTTAGAAGCTATCAAAGCATTGTTTGTCGCGCCGAACTACGTAATGGGTACAGACGTAATGTCAAGCAGGTCGACGGAGATAGCTGTCAGGCTGTCTGGAGAACAAACTAGCTAGTTGCGCCCTTCCAGATAATCTGATTGTGGCGGCGACGGCCCAGCCGTGACGTGAGTACGATGCAGATCTACTCACTCACTAAATTGACGTCATTTTTCAACACTTGAAAGACTTGAGCTACGCGATAAGAAACGTAATTTTATTTCACCGATAAAATATTTTACTTTTATTTTCAAGTTCAGGTGGTTAACACGCTAGTGTTATATTTTACCTAAAATAATGTTCCAAGGCGTATCAAGAAGAAATCAATCACGCTAACTGCTAACCTGCTTTTATATTCAAATATAAAACTGCAATAAAATAGAGTGAAAACTCCGTGACGTTAAAATTGAGCAGAGCAAGCTGCGGCTCATTGCATTTGACAGCGGCGGATAAAGGTTAATTATTTTCTTGAATAGATTCCCCCGCTGCAAAGAACTTTCTCGAAAATTTTAAACATAAAAATTAATTCTCAAGTGGCGCAATCAGACGGCCATTGTTGTGGAACTCGTAAACAAGTTGCCTTTTTTGTATATTTGCGATTAAACACTTTCGAATAACCCATTGAGTAGGAAACTTTTGGCGCTCTTAATTTTTAATTGTGCGACTTGTTAGGAAGATTTTAAGTGGTAAATTCTGGGGTGAAACTTCTTGAAGTATATTTATAAATTTACCAAAAAGTTATTACCAGACTTTATAATATAATAAGTACAAGATAGGTATTTAGGTTTATATCAGTTATTCTTTGTCAGGTACTTAAATTTCATAAAAATCTAAATTTACTTTCTTAAAAGGTTAAGTTAATACAAAATCTATTTGAGTAAGCATAACTTCTTGTATAAGATTCATAACAAGCTTAGCGTACTAGCATAGAACTTATTACCTAACATATTTTATCGCAGTATCTACGAGGTTATGCTAAAAACCCGCCAGCCGCCGCGAACTAGTTCCCACACGGACCAACTTTTATAAACTAACTTACAAAGTGTGTACTTTCCATAACGGGATGTCGCGCCCGTAGCCATATTCCATAAATTAAATCCTTCCATAGAATAAGTGAAACTGGGAAAAGCGTAACGGAAAGAAGGCGAGGAGCACACACAGAATTCGTCATAACGCCCACCGAGACAACTTGGAAACTTGCCGAAGAATATATTAAAAGTTTATCAAAGCTGAAAGTTCCATTTCCTTGCCGAGTGTCGTGGGAATCCGGCCCGCAAGGGGATCTGCCAATGTACCTTCTGACAGGTGAAAATTAAATTAATCGGAAATCAGATTGCTTGTTTTTGATTATGTACTACTCTTGTTATTGTTTATCTCAATTATCAACTAGTATTTTTTTTATTGGAGCCTGAATTACCTGAACTTTTAAAGCAAAATAGGTACAGAAATATTTTTGCTTGCAGATTTGTTGCTCTGAAAAACACTTTTGATAAAATATATAGCATGTCATGCTGTGTGTACATTACCACGGTGTGCGAAAAGTATTTGATGAGAGTAAATGACACAAGATAAATATGCGAACATCAGCAATTTGAACTCAATTTTTGCCGCTGATCTCTTTACGAAACAAGAGTCTACATAGCTTCATAAGAATTTTGTACATCACTTTTTACAGTAAGAAATAATTTTTGAATATAGAATAAATATTTATAGTAAGTAAAAGGTACAATTTATCTTACAAAGTATATGTATTCATTCATTTGATGTATAAAAAAAACAAAACCTCCCATGACTCGGTCGGGAATCTCTTTGCGCCATTGACTAATTAAATCCGTAATAAGCAATTCATTTATATTAAAATGCTCTATAGGTATATCTAAGAATGTTTTCATATTTTAATGAAGATTTTACTGAGCAAAAGTAAAAAAAAACTAGCGGAACTAAACCCTGCATCGTTTGATAAATATTCATGAACGCATAAAGTTTCATTTCTCTCTTAATCCAAGTTATTAAGCGAAGTATATCGGCAGATTGTTCCAAAGTTAATTGATGTTCCGTTCGTATGTTATGAGGCATTTTATGGCCATACCAATAACAATTTTATGACTTCATCGTTGCGACGGACAATCGGTCCAATAAAACCCCTGATCACTTCAAACTCGAACATTTATAGTACGAATTTTTAATCTTTCACCATTCTACTCTAAAATTGAAATTTCGGTCGAACGAGGCTCGTTAAGTTTTATGACGCATTTGCAGAAGCGCGAAATGTTAGTACTAATAAATTAAACTTCTTTCTTTGTGCAAATATAATAGTGAACCTTTTAAAAATAACAAAATACTCTAGAGTTGTGTCAACCAACAAGTTGGGCATGTAAAATGGGTTAATCAATTATATTGTTAGAATAGACCAACGTAGCAATACAGTGAACAATACATTTTTTATTTCAGTTCTGTAAACAAAATTATTAAAAATTCTTGTTATCATGCGTACCGATGATAAGTTCTTGTTGATAGAAACAATGCGCATAATTATAAAACGACACATGTACCGAAGTCTATTTTCAGACGAACCTTGATTTTTAGAAAGTAAGCCACTGTTATTAGAATAGTATATACACAGATAATGGCAAGTGTAATATCTAGAAAACTAATAAAAATGTCATTTAAGAAAAGTCCCACATAAAATGGCATATGACCCATTCCAAATGCATTCATGCTGAGGCAACCAAGCGTTCCAGTAACAAGCAAACAACATTAGTTAGAATTGTTCTCTCCAGTCTAAATTATTCGAGATGTGAATGGGCAAACAGACGTCGTGTAGAGCTTTCGTCGCCCCCAATCACACACTCGGGTGCCTCTCAAAAGAGGGAAGGAGGCCAGAAAATCGACTTCGCAAATGTTTAATTAGAGTACATAATTATTTGCTGGAAGCCATTGTGTTAAAACACTATCATTCAAGGAACGGGGCCTGGCGTGGAGGAAAAGCAGCGCTACTTATTGTTTCAATGGTAATTATAAAAACAAGTTCCTGTTTTTTTTATAAATATACTGTTGTACTAGCTATAATTTCTAGAATTTAGTACGCCGTGATTAGCATTGTATAAGATAATTTTATTCATAAATAAATATATATAAGCCGGCAAAGGTGTGTTACAGACATAAATATTTCAAGACTACCTGCAATTAATAGTGCTATCGGATAAGAATGGCTGTACTTAGATAATAATACTAAGCTTTGTAGTAATTCTGCGGTTCGAAAAAATCAAGGTATTCTCAATTACTTTACAACCAAGAATGTTCCGAAAACTAGCTCTTTATAGTAACGAGTATATCTACTCAAAGAAGCGACTAAGGCAGCAGGCAAATAACGCTTCACAGCTAATGCAGAATTGCCCTTTTAATACTATATGTTCTTTGCGCAATTGTCTTTGAGTTGTGCTAATGTTGCCAGACTTGGAATTTTGCACGTTACTGCGTCGAACAGCTTTGAAACACTTCGTTTGCACTGTCTTTTGTTCCACCTAAATTCTTAGCGAAAAGCTAAGACTAGGGATGTGAATGTTTGAGTGCCAAATGCAGACTCTTTGTGAAAAATGTAACTAGTTTGTCAAAAAATTGTCAATTTTTTTGGTCTCGTGTAAATCTGATTGCGGAGCCCACTCGTGAATCTGAGGTTTGATAGACAGACTGTAAGACTTCTGAAGATAGTTCCAATTTACCTGCTAACTAATAACACTACGGTGTTCCTCTTTCGAGCATAGCAATGTCGGTCACTTGAACTACGTTAGTATGACATATTATACATGTCCCCTACCAGTGTAAAGTTGCTATGATCAAAATAAAGCGCTTAATTTTCCCAACAAGTTGAGCTACACATTTTATTGGTTACACTGACCTATATTGAATCAAGTTGATAACACGAATTGATCTAGAACACGTGCCGAGTCGTATCTAAAGCCAATGTTAGGCCTCCAGGATTACGCCACATTGCTTGTTCGCAGACGTCTATATAAGTTGCCTAATTGGCCAAAAGTAAATAAAAAAATGCTCATAGAAAATATGAGGTTTTCTTTTCACGAAATTCTTGTTAACAGGTATGAGTTTTGGTCATTACTAAATACCACAATTTCATCATACTCTCATTAATTTATTTTGCGATTTGGTATTCAAATGAAAGAATATGATAAAGACCTTGGTCTCACTGTATTATATACCAGTACATTTGTAATCAAACATAAATATGGAAGGCGTCATTTCAATTTCGCTCTCGTTAATACGAATTGACACGTGTTACGTTTTGTGTGTACGATATAAAAGATACTATAACCAGGTATTTTTAGACAATTATCGTGCAAAATACTATTTTTCTTTATTGTTTTATAACATTATTTACACCACCATCCTTGTCCCTAAATTGATACAATTGGTAGTCTTATTTTAAATTGATTTGCCCCTTGGTATTTAGCCACTTCAAAGCACCAATATCTCCAACAAAATTGTATTAGACTCATCAAATTTGGTAGAACATTTTGAACAAATTTCTTGTTAAGGCAATTTATGATCAGCTTGCACATCAAGTCGCTCGTTGTCGGTTATGGTGTTCGTTATTATGTGTTAATTATCCAGTAATTACACCTTTAACAGCCCATGTGTCTTTGAAATAGAGATAAACATGTCTACGTGCCTCTTTCGACAAAGAGCGTAGGAGTGCCACTCAGCTTTACATATTAATTTTGAAAAAAATAAATGATAATGACACATTAAAGTTTTGTAGTATATTGTCCAATACAACTCATTAAATTTAAAAATAATATTGTTTGAGATGTTTTATCAGATTTTAGCAATAAAGATGACCCAAAAATCATCATCAACAGCAGAGCATACATGACCAATTAATAAGAGTGAAATCTCAAGTGGAATATACTGATATCTTAGCAACTGGTGCTTGGTAAACACTGCCTTCAATTCAGCATTAAATTGTATCAAGTAAACTTAAAATACAATTCAAATAATACTTAATACAACGATCTTAGTCAGATAATCTCATGGTATATAAAATATTTTATTTATTACAACAATAATATCTCATAGTTAAAGATTTGGCTGCGTGTTATCTTCACAATACAAAGGAGGTTTATTATATTCCACCGTCACATCGCTTTATTGAAGTCTCCAATTATCCACTACTGGGCTGTTTATGACATATTTTATTACAGCAATAAAATGATATTAAACACCTAGAAATTACATTGTTATTTTTATCAAACTACATTTTTACTAGGGCTGTTCTATAGTTTTCTATTTTCTTAAAGAGGATCGGGACAGACTTTGCAAAGTTATAAAATCATTCATTTATGCAACTTATCGTGTTACGCTGTTACCACATGGTAAGTATATTCACTAATTACTCCAGAGATGAGCTATCAACAAAGAGTTCGTCAGGCATAGAGAACATTCCGCGGACTATATTTTAATAAACACTCTTCTACTTGATGACTTTCATCAACTTCTGGATGAAAGTCATCTATCTATAAGTTTCGTCTAGGAAACACATTCCCACCGTGAACTTGTTTACTACCTTATCGCGTCTCGTCAAAAAAACACAAATGAAAAACAAAACGACTCCCGCAGTAAAAGTAATAGAGGAGACACATTACTGATTCCATACGACATCGAACAAATAAACCCTACTGAATGGAGACGAGAGCTCCTATGAGCTTCCGAACTGAACCAAAACAATAGCTGGCAAAAAGAAAACGAACGATCCTGTTAAAACCCTCGTGACGTCACCTGAACGAATTAAAACTTCCGTCCTTGTCGCGCGCGATGATCCCGGGCCCTCTCGTTCCCTCACAGGAGGCAATTGACCTATTTTCGGGCGGGCGTGCAATAATTTCACGAAGGGCGGTCTACGTAGCTTTAGTTATAGATTCCGCCGGCTTGCACATTCTTAGGATCGCATCGACCGAGTTATACTTTCAATTTGGCGTAGCTTTGTAATCGTTATGGCCAATAACAATACGGATCGCTGTTTACGAAGATTGGATACAAACTCGCCAGTAACTGCTTTTATTGCGTACGTAGTCTGCCGCACCGAGCCGCACGCCGCGCTCGTGCAAATACAATGTTTTGATACAACCGTTCGTATATCACACTAACCGTAATCACTGTTGTTTGTTTAATCTGAAATTAGTTGCCGTTTATATTTCGCGACGGGAGAACTTGGCCAGTTAATATCGCTCGTACTTGAGATAAAAGCGTATCTACTTTCATTTATATGTAACACTACGTTTAATTTCATGTTTATTGTAAAACAAAAACGTTTATTTATATTATTGGGTACCGTGAGTAATGTGAGTGAAAGTTGCGGCGATGTTTGCTTTATGGTAGCCTAGCCGCTCGGGGGAGCCAAACTCAAACATAAGAAAACAAATATTGCGAATCGGCGATGACTTGTGAAGTAAAAAGTTTGTTCTTAAAAAGGCACTGTGCCGAATAACTGGTAAAGAAAAAGAAAGTATTATTATTTATGCAAGAATTGCCAAAGGTTTTATTATTTTTGATGATAGAAGTTTTCCAAACAGTGTACTTTGTATAGCAAGTAATGTGCAAGCTATGTTTGCGGTACAGCTGTCAGTTAGCCAGTAAAACGAAAGTGTGTGTCGAGCAATAATACTAGCTAGTGTTACGACCATGACAACGTTATGGTTGGTTACTATAACATTTCTAATGTTGCCATAAATATTGTCATTCTCTTTAGTATTATTTATGTTATAAGCAACTAAATTGCTGTGTAAATACATATTAATCAGTGTTTCTCTAAATGTTGATAATATGTCCTAATGATTTAACAGACGAAACATAAATTACAACACACTATTTTAAATTGCGCTAAACTTAAGGTTGAATATAGCGAAAGCTAGCTCAGAAAGTTAGACGTACCTACCGGTATAGTAACGACTGGTAATTGTCTTTGTTATTTAAAGAAACTCAAATCACCGGGCAGAGATAGCGTGGGTACTTTGTACAAGACAAAAATGTCGTCGTTGCCCTTCATAAAAAGGTCCTGGTGTTTTTATAAGCATCTTAAAGCCTAAACCTTAAAATTTTACGATCCTGAAACTCGTTGACACAAAAGATATTTCGAAGGCGTACATTTTTATACAAACATATTTTATTATAATTCAGTGAAGTTCGTCGCCCAAGTAGACTAAGTTGGCCCAATATCCCTATTGAATACGGCAGTACGACGCGACGAGTAAGCGTACAAAACCCGTCAAAGCCTCTGCGGTTTCGCAGGCAATATAATGTTACATTTCAAATAAAATTCTTGCCAGCCCAAGGCCGTGCCATTGGGCCATTATTATATTTACATAATATACGTAATAAAAGGTAACTGACATTACTGTGAAGCCGGGGAGGGGGTGGCGGCCACGCACGAGTGACTCTGTAAGCGAGACGCCCGCTCCGCTACCAACTAAATTGCACACCAATATTGCAAACTGTAATAATAATTGGGAATAACCCACGAAAGTCGAATCGTGAGCTTTCAAGATCCGAAAATCATAGCCCTTTTCTTAACGTTACTTTTATAACTAGTAACCGAGTATTTTTTTGCTTTTATGAGTCTAGCATTTCTAGGGTATTTTTATTACGCCGTAAGCAAAAGTAGTTGGTAATACACTCGTAGTTATTTCAGAAAAATATTTGTGTTATAGCGCGGAGAGGGAATTACGTAAAATAATGCTGAGAGAGTGACGTCAATAGGTTATTAGATCTAATAAGTGTTTCTAAGTATCATATGAAATGACTAATTCAAACCATGCATCCGGTGATTTCTCAGTATATCTGTGATGTATTAGACGTAAGTCCATAACACCCGGCAGCGTTCAGTAACCCTACTTACGAGTATCTGCTATTAATGATTATCAAATTTTGTTGTGATTTGTTTGTGATTATTAAAAAGTTGAAATAAGTAACAGTTAAAAGATAATTGACATTTTTGTTTGACATACAGACAAGCCAAATAAACAGTAACAACATTGATGAAGGATCACTTTCAAACGAACGTGAAATTAGTTTACAATGAATTGTCGCGATCACCTGTTTCTCAACTCAAAGGAAACGGAAGTGGAGCGGCAATGGCGCCGATATAACTTCCGCCGTATCTGTTAACAGTGGAATGGCATCGTAAAAAATTTCATCAGTGAGTTGATTTTAGAATTATCTGCTTTGTGGTATAAGTACCTTTTGCGAAATACTGACACACAGTAAAATTCAGTATGATAATAACAAAATTTAGTAGTGGACAGTAAGGATTTTCTACGCCATAGAACTAAATTTTTTATAAATAACTAGAGGACGCCAGCAGCTACGCCTGCAATTTTTTTTAAATTTACCCGTTTTGGCCGATCCCGTGGGAATTTCGGGAAATCCCTTCTTAGTGCTCCCCAACGGTCCCCAAGGAACATACATGCCAAATTTCAGCTTCCTGCGCCCAATAGTTTCGGCTGTAGCGTGTCTGTCAGTCAGTCAGTAACGCAAGGATTGTATATATCAAGATGTGTAAAGAAAATGATCATCCATCATCGATCCGTGATCGGACCTAATATATTTTTAGTGAATCCCAAAATATGCTCGTTTCTTTATAAATTAATCATTCTTGTTAAATAAATTGTTGAATATAATATATACGCCACAAACTCTTAGTGTTTTTCAACGGATTAAATTTAGCCACTTGGTTGTCTATCTTATCTTAATGCTAACTAGCCACTTCCTGATCTTAATTGCATAGCCACCAAAATGCTCAATAAGCAAAGCATACAGACCTAAATCTATAGCATGTTCAAAACCAAATCTTCCAGCACACAGGCATTGATGGTCATTGACAATAATTATTATGAATAAACCGATGACCCACATAACAATGTTCTAACACCCGATAGATGCGCTGCGTCTACTGCATCATTATTCAGTGAATTACTAAGATTACTAAGAGAAAAAGGTTTCTCTTATCTTATTTATGTAAAAAAATAATCATTAAATTTACACTTACTATTCACAAGTGCTATAAACCCTCATTTGTTCCCCTCAAGTGCTATAACCCATTCATCCTCCAGCATCAATAAACAAAGTACAGGTATTCAACTCCAATCTCCGCTACTACAAAAGCCTGTCCACAGCTAGGCCATCCGTCACAGAATCCTTTGACGCCAACGTTGAAGCACAACACCGACCTTCATGACAATGACACCTATATGACAGAGACACTGCATCTAATAAATCGTCGCACAATAATGGCGAATCTCTTTTTAGTAAATCCAGTGCTCGTACGTGTTGTGGTTTCACTAATGCCCTGTTATCCACATTTATAAATCATTCCCGTCGATCGCACGCTCAGCTTAACGGGGCTTACGGTAACGCATAATGGTTGGAACGTAACAATCGTATTTTTATAAGCGACCGTAAATACTGGACGTGGGCTTTTATGTTCAAACGGCAAGCGGATTATAACATTTAGATGGCAAATAGTTTGTGTAAGATAATGTGCATGTGTGCTCCGGCATTGTTAGAAGGCCAGTGTAGCTACAATGTTGTTGTGACTCACATATGCAATCATCGTAAAGGAACAGAGGCAGCTTAGTGTCGTGATGTTGGGCAGCCATGCAGAGGTGTTCAGTTCATATTTAGGGTGCTTGTACACGGTGCATGTAGCTTGAGCATGTTGTGGCACGTGCGCGGGTTATATGCACCGTAAACATATCGTTTAAAATAATGTGCGAGTCTAGCGTGTACCAAAGCGAGCCACCCGTGCAACTAATTCGCGTGTTCTGCGGCGCGCGCGGTTCACTCGCGCATGATTTCGTTCGTATTCCAGCAAATTTAAAAATTATTTTAAAATCATATGGCAAAAATTACATTTTTAACCCATTAGTCCATAACGTTCGATAAATCGGACGCCAATAAAATTGTTATTTTAGGAGTGACATATATTTTACTCGAGGTTTTTCCTTTTAAAATAGTAGTTTTGTATATTTTCAAGCGTGGCAACACTGTTTTTATAAAATGTATCAACGCGCCTGCGCATCAGCTGTCAATGCACAAAATGGCGGCGCGCGGTGAAAATTCTTCGCGGCGAAGGTAAGGTTTTATTTTGTTTTTATTTTATTTTGTACAGTGTTATGGGTAAAAAACAGATAATTTGATTGCTTCTCTATTACACTACTTATTTTCAATATAATTTGTACGAAGCCAATGATATTTTGAATGCTATGCTTACGAATTTTGTTCTGTCCGATATATCGTACGCTATGCACTGCGGGCACTGCATGTGGTGTTTTGTTGAATTGTTACAGACTGCATGTTCATGAAATATTATCTGCTTTGGAGTGTGAGGAGTATGATGATTGTACAGAAAATATAATTTATGTTGAGCCCCCTATTGAGAATGCGGATCAGGTCACCGACGAAGACAGTGACAAGTCTGATGAGGAGCATGGTGCGAACCTAAATCACTTAGGACGAAGACTGCTGCAAGCTGGCTGCGAATTGCGACGCTTTCGAGGTGATAGCAGTTTTTCTACTCCATCAACATCTACAGCCCTTGGTTCAAATACGCAACGACCGTCGAATGCTAATTATTTATCAAGTAGCGATAGTGAAGACGAGCAGCCCCTTTCTACTTTTATTTCCCATAACAAGTCTTCAAGATCTGCACTCCCGGCCAAAAAGAAAAAATCTACGCATTGGAAAAAACAGGAACCCGCTTTTATTTGTACTGAATATCGTTTACAGCCACCATCAGATGGAAGTAAAGCTTGTCAAAATCCTCTGGAATACTTCAAATTATTTTTTCACAATGATCTTATCAAGCATATAGTCAAACAAACAAACCTGTACGCTTTGCAGAAAAATAAACCTTTGATGGTAACGGAAGACGAGATCTACGTTATTCTAGGAGCGATGCTATTGTCAGGCTACGTCAAGTTGCCAAAGAAACGATTATATTTTTGCAAAGATAATGACGTGCCTACAATTCTACAAGATAGTATTAGATGCAATCGGTTTGAATTGATTCTTCAACATGTGCATTTGAACGACAACAGCGAACTCGATGAATCCACTGATAGATTGCATAAATTACGTCCTCTTATTGAAAGCCTAAATGAATCATTTCAAAAACACTACGGAATAGATGAGCACAATAGCGTAGACGAAAGTATGATCCCGTATTACGGAAAACACTACGCCAAACAGTTTATCCGTGGAAAGCCAATAAGGTTTGGTTTTAAAAACTGGGCAATGTGTGCAAGTACCGGATACATGATAGCTTTCATTATATACATGGGAAAGAGTACAGAAAAAAAAGATTTTGGAGTAGGTGGCGATGTTGTTCTCAACCTAATTACATTGAGCAAGCTTCCGCCTAATAGTGGCATAAAATTGTATTTTGACAATTATTTTACATCTTTGAGCCTGATGAGACACCACAAGGAGCTTGGCTATTATGCTACAGGGACCTTGAGAGCTAATCGCACTGAAAACTGCACGGTCAAAGACGTAAAACAATTCAAGAAGGAGGCGCGAGGTTATTACGACCACCGACTAGCTGATGATGTCTTCGTATGCCGGTGGAATGACAACAATGTTGTCACAGTAGCCACTAATTTTGAAAATCTTGCAATAACATCTGCAACCCGCTGCACTGGTCAAACGAAAAAAAAGCCAAAGTACAAGTCCCTCAGCCATTACTTATTCAAATCACAATAAGTATATGGGTGGAGTGGACAAATGCGACCAGGCTGTGGCAAATTTAAGAACTCGGATGCGTATAAAGAAGTGGTGGTGGCCCATATTTGCATATTTAGTTGACGTTTCGGTAGTAAACGCCTGGTTACGTGCTCGGAAGAATGGCTGCACAAGAGACACCGAGTCCTTATTCGTTTTTAGACGCTTCATAGCAAGAAGCTTACTTTTCACGCATGGAACACCACCACATCAAGGTCGCAAACCAGCAAAACCATTATCTACAATGAGATACGACGGTAAAGACCATTGGCTGGTCCCAATAAATACTGAACGTCGGTGTGCAAACCAATGTGGAGGGAAAAGTAAATTTCAATGTCTGAAATGTAATGTAGGCCTTCACCCAAAATGCCACATGGAATACCACATCGTAAAGTAATAAGTTTAAGCTTATTTTCTGTTGCTTTTTATAATAAATTTCTTCGTAATATCCGTTCTTTTATTTTTACCTTTTTTAACATCCCTTGTGTCCGCCATGCATAACGTCCGATTTATCGGACGGGCTATGAATTCAGACCTTTCACATAAACTTAATATTTAATGTCATTTAATCGTCAAAGATACTCTAAATGATAATATATTATAATGATCGTAATGAAAAAGGGGTTAATAAACTTTATGCACTAATGGGTTAACATATGATTTTAAAAGAATTTTCGATCGTCGAGACATTTTGACGCGATTCAAGTCATAAAGCTACCTTGCGAATAGCATGCACATGTAGCTCTTGACCACGAACAAATAACTTGTACATACAGCTTGCACAAGTAGCCCGTGTCTTTACTTGCTCCAGTTATTTGCACCATGTATTACAAGCGAGTAACTTGAACCAGTAGCTTGCGCATATTACTCACGCGTGTAACCCTCACCTTTACTTGCTCCAGCTACATGCACCGTGTACAAGCACCCTTAGAATAGAGAATTCGAATTATGGTTGTTATGAGGCCACTACTCGCACCGCGAGTAAATATATTCATTTAATTACATTTAAGGCCAGGTGAACGGTTTTTATTAGTGTTCAAAAAACACACAGGCCTAATTACCATTGGTTTTTATTAAACGGTATTTAAAACGGTTTTATTTAGCTTGACTAGTTTATTTATTTGTTTGTTTGGGTCAAATTTAGTAATTGGAATTTTACCACCTTCCTGATGACAGATTGATCTGATATTTGGTACACACTCTTAATCTTGATGACAATACAACATAATAATTATATTCCTTATGGTTGTAAATCCAAGATGGCCGCCGATACAAAATGGCGAATCACATATTCCTTCACAACAACCTCAATATGGGTATCGAGTGAAAGCTAAAAATTGTCGTTGGGCACGTGAAATTTCTATCATAATGTTTACTTTGGATACGCCCAACGATTTTATATTTGTCTTACCGATTTTTTTTAAAACTTTTAGTACATAACCTAACTACATAATTTTTTATAGTAATAAAACCGTTTAACATAAAAATGTTTTTTTTTTGTTAACTAGGAAGCTAAATATTGGAGGAGCCTTGTTGGTGAGTACCAGGTTAACTTAAAACCGATCTTTCTATTTATACTTCAATCAATTAGTTATTTATGATATAGAAAAGCCTAGTCATAAGTCATAAGACAATGATCGCAACATCATTGTCAACAACATTTATCCTTAAGAAGCATGCTATGTCGAAGTGTTGGACTAATATTTATCTTACTTTACTAATTTGTGACATAAGGAACCTACGTTGTCATACGCGTAGGGATTTGCATTGTGTAAAAATACTTAGTGCATTCTTCAAATCATTCATCACATTATTAATCATAGAAAGTCAAGGTTCCTTATTTAGAGACATGTAATAACAATTACATTCTATGTACTATGTAATTATAATACATGTGCAATATTTAACCACAAATATTTCCATTTACTATTAATAACTTTGTAGGTACATTGACGATCATTACGAAGACATGTCGACATTGAATGACATCCAAATCACAGAATGACTAACGAATGTTCAAAACATTCATGAAAAATTATCACGTACTCACAAACAGATCGATAGGTACCGCCACCAATGTAATCAATGAAAAAAGGGAATCCCAACGAATGTATAAAAAGGTTACACTAAAAGCCTTTAAAAATATACTTGTACTTGTAACAGGAAATTCAGAATTTCCTGGTCCTTGTAATATTATTGAGTGATCAAACAATTTATGGGTTGACTGGGAGACAAATCTCGCCGTACAAGCGAGAAGCATTGCGTAACAGACATTTATCATGAGTAGAGCGCCTCGGAGCTACAACATAAATCATTAGCCTGACTCTTCCCCCCCTCCTGGCGTCGCATACCGCATCCCCCCTGTACTGATTCATCAGGCCATCGTCAGGATGGATTTAGACACAAACATATTAACATGCTGCAATAATGTTGCACCATGCAGACATAATTAAAACGCTTATGTTCCCTTTTGGATAAACATATCGGATTTACAGCGAAGGCTGAGTCATTTATTACTGCATCCCTTTTTTCTCAAGCAATCCTTAAAAAAGGCCAGTCGATGTTAGCATGATATTCAACGAAATATATATTTTTAGTCACTGTAATGTTCAAGATAGAGATATTTTAGACCTCTAGGATTTTATTATAATTTAGTATTGCATTATTCAATTCATTTAGTTAGAAGTTTATCGGTACCATTACAGTTCTTCTCATATTACTGAGCAATAAAAGCAGAGCAATTTTCACACGAGTGCTATTCAGCCATAAGGCGTTTCACAAAATGCTCATAGCACTCTCAAGTGAGAACACTAAAAACGTAATTTTGAGCTCACATTTACGACCACAGTTCTGAAATAGGCTAAAACTATATACAATCAGTATAGAACATTTCAGATCCCGTATCCCGTGTGATGAGGGTATCGAGATACCCAGATCGACGCAAGATTTAGTAACGGCCATATTACTATAGCCGACCAACGTCTGTACATTTTATCTTGGACCCGTCACCTGTCATTTTATTATAGGAAATTTGAATAAGCGATTACCCACCGATAAAAGATACGGTATTCGAATTTCAATTCCATAATGGCGCTTACATGGGTACGGGGAAAGTGAAAATGTCACATCACGGGTAAATTTATGTTGTTGAAAAACCCGTTCATAATTTTTCCGATACATTGTACATCATGTTGGTAAATATTAATCGTACATCGTAGGTACAATATAGTTGAAGCGGTTCAAAACTTGGTATAGAATATTAGGTATGTACTGTGTATAATCAGTAATACATTTGACAAGAACGAGTTATTCAAGCCTTTGTCTTTACACTAAAAGTAGGTTGTTTTGGGCGAAGTTTATAATTTAATGGTGTAATGCCGCATTGGAATCCATATAAAGTGTCTAAACGCAAAATGTTATCAGAAATGTATGTTATCTTGTATCTTTATAACACTTGTATCTATTTACTTATATTAGAAAATATAGCTAAATAATTTCTCTCTTAAAGTAAAAATCAAGAATATCAGTTTCCAAACTAAACAATTCTGAGTAAACTTTCTAACAAAGTTGGATCGATCAAATTTCACTCAGAGGAGTAATTAAATTACTGATCATTACAACTAACAGTTAATTAATGGATTTCAAAGTTACTTTTATACTTGAACAAAGTTACGGACTTTATAAAAAGTAAATATACTCGTACCATTCCTAATCTCGAGACTCTGAAACGTTTTCGGCACAAATATTTACAGTTATGTATCACTAACCTAGTCTGGAACCTTATTTTATTACGAGCCTTCGGAAACTTGATGTTTTATTACATTATGATTGTACTTTAGATTTATATTGTGCTTTTATTCAAATTATGTTTCAAAAGCTTCAAATCTTTATAGTAGATACCTAATTGGACTATATAACATAGAAGGGCATGATGAAACGAACACCAAGGCAACCATTTTTATAGGCCGACACAAACGATGATGAGACATTGGATTGCTGCTCGAATGAAACATGGGTCTTCTTTGTAAATACGGTATGTATCGCAAATAATGTGTCTTGACTTGGCGTAAGAGTTCACCACTTGGATTGGTGGACGCTTGTTATGGCTTAGGGCAACGAAGCACGGTATGCTTCGGAGGGAACGTCAGACTTTCCACCCCCGGTTTCTTGTTTCAGAACATGAAACAAGAAAACAACAACTTGTCTTTAGAACATGTTGGAGTCCTTCGAGCGGCTTATAAATTCAAAACGATAGTTGGCAACATGCTCACATGATAGGTAAAACACGATGCACAAAACAGACATTCATCACCACAGATCAGTCGCTTCATATGATAGAATATCTATAGTTACGTTCGACATCTCAATCAAAATTGATACAGTCGACAAATACTGCGAAGTCGTGAAAGAGACCCAATTTACATACATATAGGTATACAACATATTATTGAAGCTAAAAATAACGTGTTTAAAAGCCTATTAAAACCTAAAAGCCATCAAGGTTCACGGTTTGGTTAAGATGAAAGTGAATAATGTCAATAGCAATAGATTTCGTAATGATAAACTGATGTGTAACAGACACGTTTGATTGATAACCCGCCGATCTTGCGCTATCAATGTCAAACGAGATATTTTTAAATATCCAATACGAAACTAGGTTCTGCTAAGTCTCAAATAGGTTAAGAACATAAAAATCTTTATAAAGTACTGTGTTTTAGAGTGCAGAGGGCGCGAGGACCAGTTCAGGCATAAATCATTGGTGTCGAACGCTTTCTATCGGAGCTGACACCTAAATCGCAGGAGGCATTACTCATCGGGGACACGGTACGAATAAATCCCAGTATTTTTCCTTTTTTCCTTAACGACATTCCACTTCGCGCCTCGGAGACGGTTCGGAGTAAACGCTGATTTTTATGTGTTGTCAAATGTAAGCAAGACGTTGACAGTTCGTTCTCGGGGGATAATGTTACAGTTCATTGTACTATAAGTATGCGGACATAGCTAAATCTTTACATGTTGTGACATTAAACTTTAAATGTGCATGAAGGTGCTTGAAGGTGATTTTATTATTCATCTACCGGGAAATTTCTAAACGGTTAATCGACGGCTCACGTGACCAGAAGGCTGGTTTATTCTTTGCTCAGAGAATCAGCATTGCCATCCAGCGTGGCAATGCTGCCAGCCTTCTGGGCACGTTACCCGATGACATTGATGCGGAGGCATTTTACGACGCCTAAACCACGTAAATATTTGCACTTTCTAAATTTGTTTTTATGGTTTTTGTATTAGATTAGATTAAGCTTCACTTATATGCTACTTATAAATTATGTTACTTTAATGTTATAACTTAAATAAAAAAAATTATTCATCTTTAGTAGACAAAATATAATTTATATCATAAGATGCCTTATTGTTATTTTGAAATAACTGACTGACGATAATGACTTACTGTATTCTAGAATATTATTCACACTAAACAAGGTCTATATAGTACGTAAAGCAGAGATAAATAAAGAAAACGCTCCGATAAATAGCGCACTGAGCCCTTTAAATCTTATTACCGCTAATCTACGAGCGCACATTTATTTTATAGAATTACTGCATTGCTGTAGTAACGAGTTAAAACTTTAGCAGTCTGTGGCCGACTTCAATTCGAGGCGTCATAAGGAAGCCAACATTTTTCATTTAAAAGATCAAGAGCAGCCTCGAATTCGCGTCAAATTTAAGATGTGGTATCATCCGCAGTGGGGAAAGGCGCGAAGCCTTGAGCGATAGCCGTTTTACCAACGAAACAAGTGCTTGCTCATTTTAATATTCCCAAGTTTTCTTGAGCGTGGCGTCATTAAGCGAAAAAAGTGCCGCGAGCAAAAGTGGGCCAGGTCCTTTAAAACCTCTCGGTCCATTGTTGTATTTTCCCTACACCGCCTGTTTCAGGTCCCTAGTCGTGCTGGTAATGTTTTTCTTTTTGAATTTCGCTGGGACAGCATTAAGTTTTTTCTATGCGTAGTCAGTAATATTTTTTTTAAGTTACGATATTATTTGTCAATGCAAATTATATTTCAGCAAAATTATTTTATAAAGTATTAAGACTATTTTATAAATGAGAATATTTACATACTTGATGACGGCGTTTTTATATTACTTTTGAAATGATAATGCTTGAATAGTTTTACTTCGTCTTATTTAGTTCATTGCGCTGACTACGGATACTAAATACAACACCCAATTGCAACGAGCAATACATACAAGTGTAAGTACACTTATATCAATAAACTCGCGCCAATCGTATCACAAGCGCGTAAGTATATTTAGCAACACAGCCTTTTACCGTAAAATGACGTTCAACACAAACGAACGTAGAGCATTCCTCCACGAATATTAAAAACAACGCGTCACAGTTGAAAAAAATCGTCGCAGCCGTGAAAACTTTATTTAGCCGAGTCGTACGATCGTCACTACAACCAAATGAAATATATGACGTACAACACTGTTTCGTTTTACGTTGGAAACCGAAGACAGATGAATCACTTTTACGTAATGGCTGTAAACGGGTGGAGGTATTTTAACTACTGCACTAGGGAATAGTCTTTGCATCGAGGCCGACGGTATAAACGTTTAATACGGAATATATATGTATGTATGTACTGAACAGTATTTTCACAGTCATATATTTTAAACGTACGTAAATAAGTCCCTAGTTGGTAGGTAATTTTTTGTTTATTTTTAGGATCGGTAGTGTAATCTCGAGATTGGAAAATGTTATTAGGTTTTTTAATCGTAATTTTCCGTAGCTACCCGTATTAGCTTAAAATGTTTCTCGATATCAATATCAAAAATCATAAAAAATAAAATAACAAATGCGAGATTTAAAACTATGCTTGCTATAGTTGTACCTAATTCTTCTTAGCTAGCTAACATATTGAAAATCATATTTATATACAAGTAAGAAGTTTGTGAATACAGCTGCTATTACGGTATTATAATATCGTATTTGTAGAAAATAAACGAATAGCTCAAAAAAAAGTATCCACAAGAAAAAACTACCATCGAAAAGTTTACGGTACATTAAACATTTCCCAAAATGATGTTTCAAGAAACGTTCCTTTACTCTGCTCTAGTGTGCGCGTGTATACGTATAAACCCACACATGCATATTTTCCCTTCATCCTCGCAGAGTTGCGTTCCGTCCATAAATCAGTGAGTTGTCAAACAGCTCGGAACTCGTAGATATATAGCCGTTGTGAGTACGCTGTACTAGATCGCTTCGATGCTAAAAACTTGCTGACCGTGGCAGATGATTGACTTACTTTTCTACTAGATTGAATGTGTACCGGCTTTTGTAAACAGGGAGAGCTTTTTGGTAGTTTTATTGTTATAAAAACCAAGCAAAAAGTAAATACTTTTAATGAATTATTAAATAGTGAAGATGTCCATGCTTTTCAAATAACTGCAATGACAACTATAGGTACTAGTGATATTATTATCTACACATTTGAATACCGTGTAACTGAAAATGAGTGTATATTATTAGCAATAACTGGCTATGTGATAATATAATTTTAAAGAATAATTTGATGTTTTATGTATCTGTACCATGTTATTCGTACTTAAAATTAGCTTTTAAAAGATGGAAAACTGGAGTTCTCCAAACTTCCAGAATTTACGTTCCAACTATCCTAGGAGGATTTTAAAACGTCAAATAGTAATAATAGAATTTATTTTCGTTGAAAATATTTGTAAAGGTCGTTACGACACAAGTATAATGCATTCACGACTATATGAGCCGTCAAAATTAGTCGCCGCATATTTTTGTCTCTATGCCGCCCACAGTTCATTTTTACCAACACGTTTTATTTTTAAAACGCAAACCACTGATTCACAGTTTCCTAATGCTTCACCTCATGACATTAATTAGCCAGTTATTATTTTAACGCAACTATCAACCATAGCTAAGATAATAAACCTCCATACACCAAACCTCGAAATGAAGTTATAATTTATTTTTCTAAATTTAAAAATGACTGAGATCGCGTCTTTATTTTCAGATTACAGTTGTAATTTTAATAATACCTACTGGCTGAATTCATAAAAATGTAAATTGTGTTGTAAAATATTATAAGGCAGGTGTAATAAAATATTTGAGAAAACCTGAGGTTATTTTGTTGTTGTAACATTAGTGGAAATATGCGTTGTATTATTACAAAGCATAGTAAACTATAATGTTTTGAAACTCGCTTTTATTTAATGTTGAACGAATATTCTTTCGCTTAAGCTTAATAGTCTTGAGTACGTGCACTTAGTTATTATGTACGTAAATATAACTTTAAGTGCACATTTAACACTATACAAACAAAACACATTAACCATGCAATGAAAAATATGCCTATAACACTATGTTGATTATCAAAGTTTTGCTTTTTTTGTTTTTCGTGTGAGTGTGTGGCCAACTCTGGTGTCGGGGTTTTCAGACCGCCCGAAGGCCTCCGACATGGCCTAACGATCCTTATCCTTAGACAAGAACCGGGACCGACAGCTTTACGTGCCCTCCGAAGCACGGTAGCGCTCAGATGAAAATGCCACACACGGTCACCCATCCAACTGGTAACCTGTGCAAGCGTTGCTTAACTTTGCCGATCTGTTACGACCGGCAAGCCAAGTCTCGCTATGAGCGCTACAAAGTTTTGCTGACATCGGCCTATGTAGATAAAATCAAGATGCTGTGTCAACTTTTGCAATGGTTTGGTACCACCAACACTTCGATATGTCAAAGGTAGGTTGGTCAAAAATACAGAGTTATTTGTAAAACACCGTTAACCTCTTAGGGGGTGGTTATATTCATCATTATGAACAACTTTTGTTCTGGAACTTTGCGAAATCGCGAAAAAAATATCAGATGAAACATCTGATATTTTTTTACAAAGTTGAACTTTGACCCTGACAAAATGTATGGAGCAGCTGATATGTTTTTCGCAATTCTTTTATATTTTATAAATAACCCTGTATAGAATAATTATAAACTAATTACTAATCTACAAAACCTGGAACGTGTTTGGGGATTGAAGTCAAAACATGTGTCGTTTCCTAGTTGTGAAGTTGTTACCTTAAACAATGTACCATGTGTACAGTCAACAACCTAAACTACATAAGTAGTAAGTTTAACTAACAAGCCATTCACATTATAATACTTAACATTGAACGCGTAGAAAACGTGTGATTTATACCGGATTTGCAAGTAGTGGCCGATATACCCAAGTAGTTCCAAACCAAAGGGAATGTCTGATATGAATTCGTTACTCTGCTTTTTTAAAGTTCACTAAACTACACTAGCTACGCCCACCCTTTTTGTTTAATTTAACTGTTTCTTGTCGATCCCTTGAGAATTTCGAGAGCTCTTCTTGGTGCACCTTTACATTTATTAAGTAGAGTAAATATATACAAATGACATAGAAGGTGTAACATTTGCAGCACCTTACAAAATTGAAATTGTTATGTATTACGCAAAACCTGGCGATGAAAAAGAGTGACCGTGAGTTTTATTGCCCGTTCTTTCTCATGGTTCTACGCCCTTGCTTTGCGAACGTGGCAGTAAATGTAAATGTAGAAGCATACAGTAATTATTATTTCTGTACCTGAGAAGCATATAACTATAAGAGCCAAAAACCAAACTTTACAGGAGAAGGTTTCTTCTCAAAAATAACTGACAATCTTGACTTTAAGGAGCTTGTGAAATAAAATGTGGCAACATTTTGCAGAACATGTTTAATTAGATAATAACTACACTAATAAACTTTAATTAGGTAACAATATTGAGATCAATTTGACAGTATAATTGGTACTTTTTTAAGGAAATATAAAAAACTGTATCACATACAGTGTTATGCTTTTAAACAATTTTACTCTTATATTAACAGTCGGCAACATACCTTAAAATTCGAATTAAAATAAACTGAAAAAAAAGAAAGTAATTATAAAAATGTTCAAAGCTATAAAATCAGTCTTGATTTTCGAATTCTTCGAAAACATCAAGAGTATTGCCGTGAGGAAGGTCAATATAAAACATTTTTAGGTCTGGATCGGTAATAATTGTGTTAAGGTCGTTAAGTGTTTGTATTTAGGAATGCTAATTGGGCGAATACTCTGGTTTCCTTGGGGTAAAGTATTTGGCTACAAAAGAGCTTGTCTTGTGTTTTTCTTACGATTACCTAATCTCTGAAAACTTTTCATCATAAAAAGAGTTTTTATGAAATAAAATCCCACTACTGCCTTTTTTGACTTGTGTGTGAAATCAAAAACGGTTCGACTTTTGAATTTTTACGCCTCTGGCTGAAATTATTTGCAAATTATTTGATATCCTTGATATTCAAAAGATCCATGTTGTGAACTATCAGAGGATTCTTTGTTTTACATATTTTAACGAACTGCTTCCATCACGTGGAACTATAATATCAAAACGAGATAGTTCAGTTTTCTTTCTATGACTGAATGGACAACGTCAGCTTCGGAGTGTGTGTGGCTACGAAGTAGAAATTTGTGGTTGATTTTACGATAAACCTAGCTATTTTAATTGCTATTTTTGGCTACTACAAAACACGGGACTTGTTACCAAGTCCCGTATTTTGAAGTAGCCATAAATAGCAATACAATCGTATTACATTGCGGTTTTGCCCCGAATAATTGTCAGACCAAATTGTAATTTCTTCCGCTTTTTCGTCCTTGTGGTTAAGAACCTATTCAATGATGCATGATCCTACTTCATTGGCTCCTCTACTTTCTTGTGTTTCATCCCACATCATACAGTAAGACTTGTTATCCGTATCATTATGTAAAGTTTCGTTAAACCTGCCGCATGAACTTATTTTGAAGTCTTTGTGGCCTATGGATCCTGTGTGGCCTAGTGTGTGCGAATACTACACTAGCGTTTGTCATTATAGGCCTAATACACGATGTGTATAACCTAATCTTGTTCCTAAGCGACAGTTTCAATTTAGCGTTGACTAAGCTATGTAATCGCCCAAGCACAAAGGAGGCTCTATTGCGAGCCTTCGTAATGTGTGAACGGAACGATAGTCGATCATCAAGAATCACACCAAGGTATTTGGCTTCCCTAGTCCATGGAATAGGGGATCCAAACAACCTTATTTGTGGGGTCGCACCCGGAGGGTACAGATGAGGAGCTCTCCGGTGGAACAGCACCGCCTGACTCTTCTCGGGATTGACCTCTATCCGCCATCTCCGGAACCACGCGCCAGGGTCTGCGCCTGAGATATAGATGGCTGTGTCGTCTGCAAAAAGTGCTGTCTGCACTAGCCGATGCATCGGTATATCAGCAGTAAACAATGAATACAAGAGAGGCGAGAGCACTGACCCCTGAGGGAACCTGGGCCGGATGGCGTGACTCGATTAGAGCGCGCCTTAAACGCGGTACCAAAAGCTTCTATCCGTCAGATAGTCTTGTATGATGAGCATGAGCTTGTGAGGCACTCCCATAGTAGACGCACTGTAACTCCTGCGCGCTATTTATAAGATCGCTTCATCGTGTGCCACGTCACCGAAAGTGTAGCGGCAGAACAATGTATCTCCGCACATACAGTAAAATGCAAATTATATATTCGAGTATTTTAATGTATAATCACTTAAAATATTATGCTTTGGAATGTTCCCCAGACATATATTATAATACAATTTCGAAACTCTGTCATAAAGTTGATTTTATTAGTTACAGTACTATGGCTTTGTAAAGAAGGACACATACAATAGTATAGTGTAAAAAACTCAAAATCGTAAAAAACGGAGTTACAGTGTTATGCTTCTCAGGTACAGATTTAAATTTGACGTTCATAAGTTACACTTTGTGATTTAAATGAATATAGGATTTTGACTTTGACTTTGACATTTCTTTACACATTCACATACTTGCGAAATTTCGTCTTCTTGCTCTTCTCCTTCTTCCTTCGCCTAGGTGTTTTGACTGTGTGTTGCCCGTCAGTCAGTAACGGAAGAATTATATTATGTAGATATATTGATTATTCCGTGTGGTGACGGATTAAGAATACGGAATGTCACCACCTCATATCATCCCATGGGTGTCGTAAGAGCCGACAGAGAACAGCACTGTAAGAGAGGAAAACTTGATACGAACCATATACCAACCCGTTTGGCCAGCGTGGTATAGTAGGCCGATTCCTCCTTTCAAAGGAGAGGCCTAGTCCAGCAGTGGACTGTTAAAGGCTGATGATGATGATTGATTGCTTGTAAAGTTCCTACCAATAAATACACTGATATGAACGAACCCTTACATATAGAGATTCAACCTCTAGCGATTATGTTCGCACGAGGCACAAATATCAATACGGAGCACACGTATGCGTTATACGTACTGAAAAGAAATAAATTTTGTTCAGTCATAGCAAATATTCGGCGTGAACCATAAAATAGTTTTACGAGCTAAACCTAGTTAGTTATTACACGGTTGGGATACGTTACAGATCATTCTCATAAATCTGCATTGCGTCAAAATTGGTGCGCTTTTTATGAAGACGCGCTTGACATATTTGAGTAAGATTTCAAAGACAAAGTGACATTTGGATTTTAAACAAACGTTTTCACTTTTACTGTTCAATTTTAAAATAGACGGAGTGGATTTTGACTTTATTTTTATGTGTGTTTAATAAGTAATGATACACATAAGCCTTCCTCAGATATCTGACTATCTTTTGGTGAAAACCGCACAAAAATCGGATCGGTGGTTTTTATTTCATACAGACAGACAGGACGAAACTACTTCAATTTATATACATAGATGTTTACACAATCTTAACTTGTTTCGTGTCAAAGCATGGATTCTGAAACTTCGTTGTTGACCGCAATTAGGGTTGCTTTGCTTTAGACATAATACGCAATGCTTCATCAAGCCTTATTATCATAGGTGAAACGTAGTAGCATACTATAAAGTAAGAATTTAATATATATTTATTCCTAATGATGTTTATTATCTTTTAAAAAAATTCTCATACTCTCATTTATACCTTCAGAACTTAATTGACCAACATACTTTGTTTTACCTTTGTATTGCCCAAGGCAGGTCTTCCTTTCTTCTAGTGTGGAGTGTGACCAATTCTTGTGGTGGATTGTATAAACCGCCCGTCGGCCTCCATTGCCATTCTTTTTTTGTCCTGAGACGAAAAATTTTACCTTGCGGTCTCTCTGAACCACGGTAGCGCTCTGAGGTAAATGCCACAACAAGCGGTATATAACATCTGTACATAAGTGCTAATATCTGTACGCGTTGCTTTACTCGGGCAATCTATTGTAAACGCCAAGTCAAGAGCACTTAAATGGATAAGAATTCCTCAGAAATATAAGCTAGCCGTAAGAAGTGTATAGTAAATGTAGTAAATCAATAAATCAAAGCCATTTAAATTTAAACTGTAGCGGAAGCTCAGTATATCATGATTCTATTTACAATATATGAAACATATACAAGAAACATAAACATTCTTTATAAATGAATTACATTAACATAACGTGTATGAAAATGTTAAAGGCTGATACGACTACGTGTAGCGTAGCGATTATCTGTGTGTACGTAGCACCTTCAGGCTACACCTGCTACGTCGTAGCTTATTGATAGTGATTGATAAACGACCGTGTCGCTAAATTGGTAAGCTACGAGTAGGTATATTCTATCTTTTGCCATTATGCCTGAGGTGTTATTTTTTACTTTGAATCTATTATCTATACTAATATAATAAAGCGGAAGAGTTTGTTTGTTTGTTTGTTTGAACGCGCTAATCTCAGGAACTACCGGTCGGATCTAAAAAATTCTTTTTGTATACGATAGCCCAGTTATTCCGGAAGGCTATAGGCTATATAAAATAACGCTTCGACCCTTTGGGGCCGGGCAAAAGGCTAAAAAGGCTAAAACATAATGTCGGCTAATCTTAGGAACTAGCAGTCGGATTTCAAAAATTGTTATTGTATATGATAGCCCAATTATTCCGAAAGGCTATAGGCTATATAAAATTACGCCACAACTTTTACGGGCCAGACAAAAATAATAAAATGGTCAAACGAGAAGGGGGAGGGTTGGGTCAAAGGCAAAAAAAGGCTAAACGAAGAGGATACAATATATATGGGTATCGTTTTCGAGATTTTCGGGACGCTGATTAATAATATGAAATTTATTTAGTGATCCAAGATGGCGGACGGGAAATCAAAGATGGCGGATGAGAAAATTTTAAATATCAATATGGGTATCGCCTTCGATATTTTAAGGGGTGGAGAATCGAAATACAACATCTATTTCATGATCAAAGATGGCGGATGGGCAATCAAAGATGGCGGATGGGAAAATTTTAAGAAATCAATATTGGTATCGTCTCCGATGTTTAAAGGGATGGGGAATCCAAATACAACATCTATTTCGTGATTCAAGATGGCAGATGGGAAATCAAAAATGGCGGATGGGAAACATTTAAAAAATTCAATATGGGTATCGACTCTGATGATTTAAGGGATGGTGAATCCAAATACAACATCTATTTCGTGATCAAAGATGGCGTATAGGAAATCAAAGATGGCGGACGGGATTGTTTTTTAAGTCGATATGGGTATCGTCTCCGATATTTAAAGGAATGGAGAATTCAATATTATATAAAAATCTATGTTTGTTTTTGCATCATTTATAGACCCTGCAATAATAAGAGATTAAGCGCTAAGTCAATGGTAACTTTGGAACAGGGACTTGGAAAAAAGGGAATTAAATAAAAACTCTTAAAAAGGCGATACGGAGTTCGCTGGGTCAGCTAGTTTTTTATATTTGTGCTGACTGTAGTCACCGCGTTTTATTCAGGTTTATCAACCCAGTTTCACCTAAAGCGACGGAACCGTCAAAACGTCGGGAAAAGAAGATATTAACACATACAAATATTTAGTTGGCGCGTTTAAGATTCACTCAATAGTTTCGTGAGCTTATGGACTCATATGTCATATGCCGTAGAAACACTTGTCGGCATTTACAATCAACAAATATGACAGGTATGATTATAATTCACATCAACCGATTAAATCATTTTACGTTTTGTAAATAAATTAATACGTCTGGCAAGTGTTCTTGGCTGACGTACTTGACCGAATTCTTTCATAAAACGAAAGTATAATGTGTATATTCATTGATACTTTATAAAAATACGACAATATTATAAAACACTGGCGTAACGATGTTTGTCTGTCACGGTGCTAATTTCCTGAAATGCTAGACCGATAACGATTTTATCATCTAAGAGATCGCGATGGTATGTTGTCTTTTTCATAATATATAATAATATTGTCGTACTTGATACCCTGCCAACATAGTCAGCAGTTCTATTAGTCACCAAAAGTTATAACAAATGGATACAATTATTTTTCTGTTTAAATTCTTCTCTGCTTCAAAGACATGTCATACACGTGTGACGGATCGATTTGCAGATCAGATGAAATTTTTGTTGGATTTTTCTTGAGTGGAATCACATAGTAAACAGTTGTACGTTCGCATTTCTTATGAAAAACGTTACCTCTCCTCTTTGTACAGAGTGTGGAGTGATAGAAGATGTACTGCATATTATGATGGAATGCGTTCGGAACGAAGATATCAGGACCAATACCATAATAAATCAGTCCATAGATTTTAACCAGGTAGGTGTTTGCAATTCCGCTTTGGCTTTTCCGCTCTCAGAGCAAGCCATGTACCTATATCAAATTGTTGAACTTGGTATGCGTTGTTGAAATTGAGTATTGTACTGTGTTTATGTAGTAGCTAAGTTATGAATGTCCAATGGAGTATTATAGTCATGCTTGACTAAACTCCGTAAAAAAAAAAAACTGTTGTACGTTACCTTCAATTGCGTAGAACAAATCTCATCAAAAGCTTTATTGGAAGCATCACCGTCAATAGCTTTATTTGTTAGCGTTGTTTTAATTATATCCATTGTCCAAGCATTTTACATTGGAGCCCGAGCTCTTATTTTGGTTAGGTTAGGTTAGAACGGAGGGTTATTGGTCTAACCAGAATACACTCAAAGTTATCAACCAAAGGGCAAAATTGTATGCATAGCCTATGGTTTAGACACACCGACCGACGATTCTCATCGAGTAATGAACAGTAGTGACTTTTACATATCCATTTATGGACCCACGGTGACGAACGCGCTTATTCATAACTTTGCCACATGCCATGTAGATTAGGACTTGGGAAAAATCTTGTGGCATGGGAGACTATACAATATGTTGATCTGCATTTGCAAAATATTTTAATAATACAACAAACAAAATTTAATAGACAGTATACTTATTAACTTAAAATAATTTCAAACAGTGTGCAATGATATAAGACCCTATTTTCCTTAAATGTTACTAACATAGTAAGAATAAACTGCAAAATAAGATTGTATCGCGCAGTCACTGTAGGTACGTGTACTTGTGTGTGTAAGGCACCTGCAATGGCGATCAGCTGAGCGACGGCGGCCGTTAAAAAACCGAGTTAATAACTTTTAGTGACTTATTTTTTCATGTATTTGTATTCAGTTATTTTTTGTTTTTTTTTATATTTGTATATTCGAATTTGACCCCTTAAAATATTTTGCAAATGCAAATCAACACCCTGTATAAACATTCAATTAACGGACACAAAATACACCTATAATCGAAACAAGAATGTGTATCTTTCGTGGGGTGGAACCTACAACACTCAGCGCAGTTTTAAATGCCAAAACAACCTTTTAAACCACTGCACCATACGTTCACATATATTTATCTATTTGTATCGTGTGGCAAGTTATGCCTACTAAAGAATTTCAAAAACAACCAATCGCTAGTATTAAGTCTAATTCTGCACATTAAGTCATTAACACGAAATGCTGGATATGAACGAGCGGCGACGGGCGTTGCGGCTAGTTTATGAAGATGAAACATTTTAACGAGCTTTTTATATGTTTTCGATTGTGGGTGTCTCAGCGAACATTGTTTGTTCCACTAAGTACACTCGCTCACAAAATGCTTGGTAACTACAAATATTTTGCTATTTTATTTTTCTCGAGCGTTGTCACTTTATCCACTGTTTTAGGAACATAAATCATATCAATTTGACAGTATCTTTTATTTCCTATCTGATAATAGAAGCATTTTTGTCAGTTGAATGAGTTATTATTGCTCTTATTCGTTTAACAGGCAAAAATATATGTCTTACTTTATTTTCATCAACAAACAATAAAATAAGAACTGCTTTACAAAGTTGAACGTACGGTGACTTTTATTTCTTCTGTGGCATACATCGAATTGATTAAATTCATTGAACGTCTACCTGAACGCCCCTGAATATACGATATAGTCTGGTGACAGTTATTGTTGCAGCCAAAACGCATATGTAAATGTAATTTAACTATAGCATCCCAGTAAATATTACTTAAAATCGTGTAGTAAACGCCCTCTCCTTTTCATAAAAAACGTAGCTGACAGCTATGCCGGTGTATTACTGGGTTGTCACAGATATAATTTAAAAAACAATGTGCGAATCTAAAATTGAAACTGTCAGTTTACATGTCATATGTTAAATGACTGATGTTCGCATTACAGAACATGGCATCAAGTGTCATAAAATATAATGTATCTTTTACACAAATTTCTATTGTTATACAATGTCTCAGAAAACAAAACTTCCATGTATTTTTATTCTCAAGAACATTCTTTTTGAATAATGTAATTTAATAAGACATTCAAAGAGGACAGCTTAACTGCTTTCCTAAAATTATATATTTATTGTATTTTATCACTTTAGCATTCAAGTGTACCACACAACTATAGTATAGTAGATTATGAGTCGTAAAAAGGCCGCGTGACTGAATTACAGAAGCACATACATTAAAAAAGTTTGACTGACATTTTAATTGAATCGTCAAACGTACGAACATTTCTTATCTAGTTGCACCTACTTTTACCCACTAATTACCTACGTTTGATTGCTCCGCGCGACATAAGAAAAAAACAATACACGAGAAACCAAGAAACGGTGACAAATCCACCGAAAGTCGTATCTATTTATATTTTGCATTTTTCCACTAGAATAGCCTTGACTCGCGTACTGAACGAGCAATGAATAGAATAAGATTTTTACTCCGCCTTCGTGAAATTGAAACTGAAACATAAGGTTTAACGAATTTCTTTGAACATTGTGAATAAAATTCTTACCCTTACTTGACTTCAAAGTAAGTTCTTTCCAATTTTCCTTTTTCCATTGACTGCATGGATTTCCGTTATAGTTTAAATAATTAGTTTTCTACAATTAATTCGCTCCGAATGTTGGAAATTATTTCAGGGTGATTATTTGAGTAAGTTACAAAGAACTTTGTGCTGCCGTGAATCGTAAGCATGTGATTTTGTTATAATTAGGTATTTATATTAGTAAAGCCGTCAGCACATTTTACATATCAGCTCATTTTCCTGATATAAGACTTGGCTTAAGTTATTATTGTGAGATATATATTGTGCGATTTACAAAGGAGAATTATTACACATTCTAAAGTATTCAGTTTTCTCAAGTAGCTTAAATATTTTATTAGAGTAATCAATATCATGTTATTTTACAATTGCTTATTTGGGCCTTTGGTATTTGAATACAGTTAAATATTTTTGAGGTACGATATTGATCAAAATTGTGTGTTATTCACTATTTTTAGTCTGTGGTTAGGTAGCGCTCAAAAAGTTTTTACTCTACGTGGCACCTACCACTTTAATATTCTTAATATTTTCAAAAAAAAATACACATACTCTAAAAATAGTCATATACTTATATCACATAGTCATAAAATCTGAGTCTTAGAGTTAAAGCAATGCGGTCTGTCATGTATTTGAACACATTTTTCATTTCTCGTCCAATGCCATGTAAATGTCAAATTGATCAAAACCGGTCACAACCACACCCTCTTTTTAATGTACTGACGTTATATTTAAATGAGCTCTTATTTTTCACGCGGAAATTATGAAGCAGCGCTAGGAACTTTCATAAAAATAATTTAGTAGTCTTGACTTCATCATTTGATACAGTCATGTACACCTATATACATTTTACGTTTACAAAATATAAATATAATGTACATTAATAGAAACGTAAATACATCACATTACAAAAAAAAATCTAACTGAATATAGAAAAGACGTTCACATTTCCTTCAAAAACTTCGAATGCATATCTTATGATTGCCTTATCTAATTCATTCGGCATGAAACGAGTTCAGTAAAAATATTGATAAACATTTTTGGCCACCACTTATTGATTCCAACTAAATCAGAGAGTAGTCACCAATCGCAAGACATTTACGATTCGACTGTACAAAAGAAATGCCCCAGTGTCGGAGACAATAGAAGGTCAGTGGTGTATCATAGTAATAGAATTCGCCTTGGCAGTAGTAATACATTACCGAGGCACGATTTGGCTCGCTCACAACGTCAAAGCAAGGAACGGCCGGCAATAACAAACGCTCGACTCGAGTGTACTTCGCCATCATTATTCGACATAAATTTTTTTCTGTACGCACGTAAACAGCCGTGAACTGAGGGTTGTCGATGACTGTACTTTTGTACAGTTTTTATGAATTCAAGGTCAAGTACTGTATTGCCTAATTTGAAAAATATAATAATTGAGTCGTGAATTGTTTATTATTTATGTCGCCCTGTTTTGAGAATACTGGAATGTAGATAGTTAAACTACTTGTGAAATTTCTTGAAATATAAAATAATTGGTAAGCCGATAATTTGTTCTATAGGGCAATCAGAAATAAGTATTTAATTACAAATTCTTAGTTGTGACGCAATAAAGCTAAAATTTACTATTAATATCTTTATAACATGGCTACTGTACTATCAGTTTAGCTACTGTTAAGACTCAAATAAACTGCAATAATTGTTACGTAATATTAGGTATTATGTACTTGAATTTTGATTTTACTGTTTAGAGTATTTGTTTGTCTCTCTCATGTGTACCTACTTTATTTATTTTTTTATTTTGTTCAGCGACAAAAATAATTGTGCTTTAGTTAATAGGTAGATTATCTAAGAATTGTAGGTACCTAATTTTTTTATTTTAATATGCTATGTGTATGACATTGTGCCTAATATGTATAGTAATACATGCATCTACCAACAAACTGCTTTGCAGTTTGGCAGAAGTAATTTATTTTTGTAAAATGTCTTACTTAAAGTAAAAAAGTAAAAAGTATTTATTCACATTAAGTGAATAAATACTTTTTACTTTTTTTACTTTACTTTACTAAGATTGGTAGGTACTAAACTTTTGTATGCTACAGAAAATCTATAAATAAAGAAAGACTTAATTTTACTAAACACAGCTGTTATGGCGTAACTACTAACATATATAACGAGACACGTTCGCTTCGATCACTCGACGCCTTAACCCGCGTGCTATAACTCAAATAAACTAGTTTCAGATGACACGTAACTGTATGCAGCTGATCGTTAATCTTTAACGAGTATTTGGGTAATATTGACGAGTAAAAATATCTGGCACTAGGCACACTCATCATTATGGTAATAGAGTATGTACTTGGTTGATTGCTTTGTGTACTAATAAAATTTTTAATCATCGTCACCCTCTTTTCTCTCTTTCATCCGAGACTTACGCCTTGAAGCTCGGAGTCCGTTAACTATTTTAACCATATATGATATCATATTAGTGTTAATTGTATTTTAAAACCTTTAGGAATTTAAATGTTCGTAGTTTTAAATTGAGATTTCGATCCTGAAATCCATCACGACCGCTGGTCTGTTTCGATTATCCGATAATTTGGCATGAAATGCGTCATCAACAGCGCTAAATTATAAAAAATAAACAAAAATAAAGGTACTTACGTGGTACAGCATTCTTATCTCATACAATTTTATTAAAACGGGTCTTATTCGCGATATTCAATTAATTTAAGGTATAAATACCTCTGTTTTACCGACATTTCAGCCGGTAAAATTGTATGATGTATACAAATCGCGAAAGTTTCAAATCGATTATCATTCTTACCCCCAAATAATATTAAACTATTATACACATTAAGAATCTTAGCCTGTTCTTTCCCATGCACGCACTTACATTGTGAAAGTAGCGCTAAATGCAGGCAAATATAGAACAATTAGGTTATCAGGTATGTAAATATGACGATTCATAAGCGTTATTGTGACCTCTGTGAAAAGATTATACATAGATTTTGACTTTTACATTTTAAGACCAAAATAGCTTCATAATTTGTTTTTATAGTAATAGGCGGCAAAAGAGCAGACGGATCGCCTGATGGTAAGCAATAACCGCCACCCATGGATACAAGCAACATCACAAGAGTCACTAGTGCGTTGCCGCCCCTTGGAGATGGGAAAAGGGATAGGATGAGGAGTGGGATAAGGGAGAAGGAATAGGGGATAGGGCCTCCGGCACTCTTACTCACCGAACGAAACGCGACAGTTTAAGTACTGTTACTTTATGTCAATTTTCTGTGAGAGGATAGTACTTCCCCGTTCGAGCAGTCCATTCATGCTGAAATCAGCAAGGCTCTACTACCTGTAAACAATTTAATTTTTTTTTTATTGACGTAAGGACCCCTGGTGGGGTAGGCAGAGGCGTAATATTATACCCACATTTCGCCATGAATTTTTAGGTCCCACATAATCCCTATTGCCGTTACCGGGCACATCACCAGACTCCGTGCTGCTACTGAGAATTCGGAAAAACCCAATAACACTTTTGCCCGACCCGGGACTTCCGATCTGCAGTCGCATACGCTATGCACTGTACCACGGGACAGTCTGTACCACGGAGGCAGTATAACTATTTATTATGCTATTATTGTATTAAGTAGAGTAATTTTACAGCTATGCAAGTTCATGATACCTACTAATACAGATAGTATCTGTATCCGTTACGAGGTTATACATATAAATGTCAACAAAATGTGGGTATCTCCACACTAGCACGGTAACGTTTATATATGCAAACGTATCGCCGTTAAATATAATATGAATGGGATGGTAATTTCACACCTCGTTCTATATTTATTTCCACAACAACACATGGCTATGCTAATAACCTATTTTTATGGCGAATCCCGACAAAATATGGTAATGTTTTGAATAAATCTGTCGCTACTGTAATCATAGGTGATAACTCGTACATCGTATCTGTCTAGTTTTGTTTATTTGTGTGAATGTGCACAGCATTATCGTCTTTATGTGTCTTTTTATAGCTACTAAAATAGCAAACTGTTATTTACAGTTTTAATATATTTATTGCTGTTCTGTTGGACAAATCAAATATAAATATGAGAAACCGTGAAGGTGGGCTGATAGTGAAAATAATATTGATGCGGTCGTTCACTGTTCTAATATGAGGGACAATATTTATAGCTCGCAAAAATATATTTCAATATTATTCAGTTTAACCTTAAACTTGAATAAGTATAACGTATCTGAATCAAAGAATAAATAAAACAAATTAATATTAAATTTTATCAAAATTATAAGTTTCTGCAATCCACTATTATATTATAGCGATTGTGAAAGAGTTACAAATATACATACACCCTACATGTATGTATATACATACACATGTACTTTTAATACTACACTTAATACTAATTTTAGTACATTGTACTTTTAATGAAATTGAAAGTAAGATATCTTATAGGTAAAATAAGCACATGGGTAACCTTTTATCATGAGTACCGACACCCACTTGGAACGCCACGGGCAGGAGATGGTATAGATCAGACAGGAAATCATTTTATAGTTGACACTATTTTAGAACTCCCACCACTATTCCGCGTGTAGATATTTATAATCTCACAGATTATTAAAGATTATGGGCATTCCTTTTAAAATGTTTACCTTTTAAGAGCTGCAGCGCTTCGAGAATTGGGTTAATTCAAACATAAAAATAACATGGATTTGTACAACGCCCAATGAAATGTTTAGTTGCGCAAGTTTTATTTTAGTTTTAATGTCTTATTTACTATAATTATATTCGATTAAATATACAAAATCTAACTGCCGAATGTAATCTTAGTTTAATATTTCCTCTTCGCCTTTAATCAATGTTGTTTTTATTTGGACTTAGTATTAGTTATGTTGATATAAAAGACACGTAGACCATCTTGTTTCAGTTGAGAAACGAGATGCAATGTATCTTCTATATCACTACATAGTATAAAACAAAGTCTGTCTTCTGTTTGCCTGTCCCTATGTATGCGTAAATCTTAAAAACTACGCAACGGATTTTAATGCGCTTTTTTAATAGATGGCATGATTCAAGAGGAAGGTTTATATGTACAATTGACTTGAGGTCTAGTCAATGAATTAGCTTAAAATGGTAAGTAGGTTTTAATCACAAGACCACACACAAGTAACACATAAATCAACAATAAATTTAATTGTTGGTCCATTTCCACATCACTTAACAACCGGAATCTAATTTCAATCATTCATGATTGCACAAATGTGTTCAGTCACTTGTCTGCAAAATAATTGCAAATCATTTAAAAAGTTACATGTTTCGTAATAATGTGTTAACAACAGAACACATGTCACTTGGCACATAATTAATTTTTGTAAATAAAAGAGATTTTTTGGAGATATCGTCACCCTTTGAAAATAAATTCGTTCCATTCTTCTAGGTTTCTTATTGGAATATTGCATTTTTTACTGAGTTTACTAGCCGAGAATATTTGAAAATATTTAAAACTTTGCTATTGAAATTGGTTGTAACCAAATTTTTTTATAGAACATGCCTTTGACAATTTGATAAATTGAATGAATACCTACCATGGCAATTTAACACCAATTGGTATCGATTGCCGTGCAGTTTTCCTGATATTTTTTTGCACAGCTTTTATCGATGTGGGAATTAAATACTCGGGAGCAATCAACAGCGATTCAGTGCCATGACATCAGCTCTGTCATTTCATACGAATCTCCCTAGAGTTCGACAAATTAGCCCATACGTATGTAGCTTTCCAGATATATGTATATTATTACGCGTGTAATATACTCGTAAACATGGAATAGATACCGACAGTATTATTGTCACTGTTATTTATTTAGACTTTAATTTATCGCACCTCTACGTCGTATTTTTTTAAATATACTCGTAAGCTAGTATTGATAAAGTGTTGATCATGCATAAGCTTTTATAAATAAAGAATATAGACGATTAAAATATATATGCTTTCAGAATGTTACCGACATTTTAAATGTTTACTACATGTATAATATGAATGTATTTACAAAAAAAGTAGATATGTATGTTTATCCATTGTCTAGTACTCATAGTACAAGCTCTGCTTAGTTTGGGACTAGATGGTGTTGTGTGAATGTGGTCGAATATTATTATTATTATATATTATTATTCAAAATTAAATGATGGCTTATAGTAATAACTTATATACATTCATAGAAGAAAACATCAATATTTAGCATCTGAACTTAATAGTTTATTATTATTTTAATGCTGAGTTGTATTTCATTTAAATAGAAATTTATAATTAGTTATTCTTTGGTAAAATGCTTGTACTCGTTTGTGCTTACAAAATACAAAGCACCCAAAGCGCTGTCGTAGTTTTAAATTTTAACTTTTACAATAAGTATTTTTTTAAGTATTTTATGATAAGTACTGTTGTCAATACAGTCAAGGTAGTTTTTATACATGACCATCATAAGAATGAACTGGAATGAACTTTATTCGGATTTCACCACATCTCTGTATTTTCGTAACCAAGTCCGGTAAAATCCACCTAAACGTAGAAAGTGTCACTAAACATTTATTTACTTCAATAAACTGGAAAAATACCGTTTAGTTATTGTATTATAAATGCAATGGTATATAGGAATTTACCGTTGCACTATACTTTCAGTATAACGTTGAGACGTTTCAGTACAGGTTTCTGCCTACGTACGTTATAATAGGAAGTGCAAATTCTGATATGCAACGTAAACATCTGCGAGCTTGAATAAATATAAATTTAACGCCCCGGTTGTTTAGAGAGTACAACTACTAGGCGAGAATTTATGCTTTCATAGATACCTATATACATATATAAAGATGTAGGTTTGAATTTGGTGCATCTGTAGAAAGAGAATGCTTAGTGCAATTTTGTACTCGTATACACATGTACCACCCCATATCATCCCATGGGTGTCGTAAGAGCCGACAGAGGGAGCATATTATGCGGAGAACAGCACTGTAAGAGAAGGAAAACTTGATACAAACCCTATACCAACCCGTTTGGCCAGCGTGGTATAGTAGGCCAATTCCGCCTTTCAAAGGAGAGGACTGTTAAAGGCTGATGATGATGATGATACACATGTACACGAGTACAAAATTGCACTAGGTATTCTCTTACATAAGTTTATTTTAAAATTAGGTGATCTACAACTCTCTGCCGGTTGCATTTTAAATGTGATGCTTGAATTTATTTTGAGTCAAATCAGCATTAACGGAAAATTTATTTCGCCACTGCCGTCTAACCTTATTTGTCTAAAATGCTAGCTCTCTTTTTCGTGGCTTTGACTAATGTCATGATATTTGAGTGTTACTGACTCCCTGTAGCGATTGTCATAGATCTACATAACAGCGAGCGAGCGAGAGGATACGTGCCCTAATTTATTTTTTTGTCATTACAGCCTTTCATTCCCTACTCATGTCCACTGCTGGACATAGGCCTTTCGTAATTTGCGTCACAAAAGTATTGTGAGCAAATTAGGAGGCCTACTATACCAGACGGGTTGGTATAGGGTTTGATGTCGAGTTTTCCGTCTCTACGTGCAAAGACGGTATTTGCATCGTATTATCCCTTTGTCGCCTCTTACGACACCCACGGGAAGATAGGGGGTGGCGACACTTGTATTCTATGCCGTCAACCACACGGTGATACGTGCCCTAATAGTTACGGGTATTTTTAGTGCGACGGATTAACCATCTAAAAATCAGACTATAACGAACGGGTTTAACCGCAGATTTCTGCGATTTCCATCTGGCTGCAGGTATTTTATTAATGTAATTAGTTTTGCATAGCGTCTACGTCAGTATAATATCCAAGTTAGTACGGAGAGGCTGATAAAAGAGTACCTATTTATTTCTGAAAATGATTGTATTCAACGAGCATCAAGTACGCAGCGACCTAATGAAATAATATCACAAATCATCGATTAGATATTTTATTGCCTTCAATATATAACGGCTGGATAGAATAGTAATTCTTTGTGTGTAATTTAGCACTATGAAAGAAACAAACGATGTACAATGTGTGAATAATTTCCCGTGGGATACAAAGTATATTCATAAATAATAACTAATTTCAATTCAAACACAAGCCTTCCTATTTACATTTGAAATGAACAGTACTTATACGTACGTCAAATAATAATACGAGTATCTACGCGTTTAATACAATGAAATATTCTTTATGAAATTTTATGTTATGATAACAGATTTTACGTCTGAGAATAAGTTCAAACTAGTCCTGTGGCATAAGTGAGTGCATATGAACACAATAAGATTGTCAGGCCTAAAGTTCAATTCTTAAATCGATTTTTCTGTTTGGTGATGTTTGAAAGCTTAAGGCATCTGAATTATTTACAACGCAATGTTTCTATTGTACTTTAATTTATAGTATTTTTTTAGACTCACGCCTGTATCCCCGAAGGCGTAGGCAAAGGTGTAATATTACACCCACATTTCGCCATAATTTTTTTTTGCAAGCCTATTGCCGTACCGGGCACAGTACCAGACTCCGAGCTGCTACTGAGAATTTCCTAAAGGATAAACTCTATAACTCTTTGCCCGACCCGGGAATCAAACCCGAGACCTCCCAATCCCACGCGCACATTTGTGCCGCGAGACCAACTAGGCAATTTATAGTTTATAGTAGGTGGTGAAAATAAGGTGTTACGTACACGGCAGTAAGGTAATCAATTTTTCAAGACATAGTTTGCCAACATGTAAACACGTTCTTTATTAATTTCAAAACTGATGGTTCAATTATTATTTAACAATAATTTCATCATCATCATTGCTTTAGCCTATCGCCTTGGAGCTCGCAATAAACAATATAGTTTATCTTGATTGTTTATAAATAGTAGAAATGATTTAAAATAACTTCGCATTGTTGTGAAAATAAAGTTTTCTCAGATTTGCGCCACTAAGTCCAGCCCATGCAGATTTTTATTTTTTAATAATAGCAATGTCACTTTTATCTATTTTACGAGGCTCTAACTTTGTATTTTTATTGGTAGCGTCCCGATTTTTAATTAAGCTGTGCCGATATAAGAAATTCGTTTCAACTTACTATTTTTTCGCTGAAATTTCTATTAAATTGTTGCAATTTTATTGGGTCGTTTTAATTTTGATAGATTTGTTTCAAATTTGATTTAATCATCTCAATTAGGATTATTTCGAGACCTACATAATTCAAAGTGCGATGATCTATATTATAAATCACCACAATCATAAAATTATTATTATTTATATTATTTAGGCTTAATGATTATTAAGTAAGCAATTATTGATTAAACTATTTAAGTCATACAGATTTCTTTTACATTAAAATATATAATACAAATTCATGCTTTTATGTGATCTTTGTAGATGCGTATAACGTCTACACGGCAAGTGACGTAAAACAAGTATGTCGACAAAACAATATTTTAATGTTTCTCTGTACAGCAAAATTCAATGAATGAAGTGCGGTAATTTCTAAAAAGCATCATATTCTTTTTTCAATGCTATGTATTGTTGAAAGTATACTTTCTTTACTCACAATTTTTAGGAGTAAAGAACATGGTATCATATTATTTTGTACATGAGTAGTTTTAGATTAGAAATGATTGACAGCGTTACTGACCCTTTAAAAAAAAGTAAAAATCTTTCTAAATACATATACCGTTCGATTTCACTTTCGTCGTTTGAATATAAAACGACTCATAAACTGTTAAGACCGCTATTTAACCAATAGTTTGCCTTCTCTGTACAAAACTTCTTGTTCAATACAAAGTAGCGTAAAAAGCTACTTGTTGGAAAGATAGTTCTAGAAGCATACAAATATATTTATTTATTTATAGTATTATTATATTATTTATATATTTATTTATTTATAGAGTTACGCCTGTATCCTAGAAGGAGTAGGCAGAGGTGTAAATATTACACCCACATTTCGCCATGAATTTTTAGGTCCCGCTTAATAGGGGGCGAGCCTATTGCCGTTACTATTATAAGATATGATATTAAACGAATCCGATTAGATTTATGTCAAACCGAATTACTCATAGGTTTTGGCACTATGCATGACTGTCTGCTAACGCGCCAGACATTATAAACATAATTATAATCTAAACACAACAAAGCATTTAATTTGCACAGATATAAATAAACAATTAGGTCGTTTCAACAATTAATATTCAATAAATGGAGTATTGAAAATAAACTTAACTACTACACTACATATTATAAAACTAATTCCTTTAACGCGTCTGTCTTACTATATTTAGATGTACCTAAGCTATGATCTCAAAAACTGTGTCACAACTTTTTATGAGATTTATAAACATAGTGATTCCTGATCAGTTATTGTATGTCATCATCATCATCAGCGTTTAACAGTCCACTGCTGGACTAGGCCTCTCCTTTGAAAGGAGGAATTGGCCTACTATACCACGCTGGCCAAACGGGTTGGTATAGGGTTTGTATCAAGTTTTCCTTCTCTTACAGTGCTGTTCCCTGCATAATATGCTCCTTCTGTCGGCTCTTACCACACCCATGAGATAATATGGGATGGTGACATTCTGTATTCTTAATCCGTCACCACACGGACGGTAGGAGGTATAGCTTTACTAATGAAGTAATCTAAACTTTTTTGCAGCAATAAGGTTTTGCTGCAGCTGAAGTTCATCTCAAGCAAGTATTTAAAAAGATAAAGATCATTAAGTTTATTTGCTTCAACAAATAAATACTAACATTAAGTAAAAAAACCGGCCAAGTGCGTGTCGGGCCACGCGCAATGTAGGGTTCCGTAGTTGCCCATAATGACTTGCTGCAAAGGGTATTAATGTACAACAAATCCGACTGTTTATTTTGCTGAAAAAATAATTTTAATAACACTATTATAAGAACCTAAGTTTTGTTTAGAAAAATACTAGGTATGTATCCAGTTATGTATTGTAAACATAAAATGTGGTTTCCAAGATATACTACTACTATACATACGTAGTACCGTAGTACATTACATACCAAAGTACGTATATCTTTAAGATTAAGCCAGCGCGCCCAGTGTAAACTTACAGAAATAGGTATTTATAAGTTAACCGACGATTACTCGTAAACTAGTGATGTCAATTTAGCCGTGATAGTTTTCCTTTTAAATTCGTTATATGTACTACATTTGTAATGTTTTTCACGTCTTCCAAATTAATAGTTTAGTCTAACAATGTTTTTCACTTCAAAGCTTGATATTTGACAAACCAATCACTTGATCGAAAAATGATTTGAGCAAACTAATAATATTTTTTTAAAACCTATCCAATGATACCCCACATGATGGGGTACTCAACCAAAAAAAAATTCAACCCCATATATGTAGGGGAGATACCCTTAAAAAAAATATTTCCCTAAATTTTATTCTACAGTTTTGTTGCAATATCTTATGTCTATATTCATGTCAAATATCAGCTTTCTAGCACCAGGCGTCTTTGAGCTAGGCTGCGGACGGACAGACGGACGGACATGACGAAACTATAAGGGTTCCTTGTGGACTACGGAACCCTAAAAAACTACTTTGATGTTTAAATGTTTTAACAAATAAAATATTATTTCTTTAGATTTTTTTTTGTTACACGAATATTGGTTTAATACAGTTGCTATGCAAAATTTTATGTCGATTTTACAAAGTTAAAATTACGGTAATTTCTCCAAGGGATACTTGTACCTATTTGATTTAGACATTACATTGAAACGTCAATGTAATGATTAATCTAATGCAAAATCTTTTATATGCTTACGGTACGTAAATATAAACTTAACAATTTTGCACTTGCTGACTTTTATATGATTTTATAATTTACATAAATATCTTAACATACATACCTACATATATAAAAATGTTTGTCAAGACTATCATTAAATAATACCAGTATTTATTGGCCGTATAGATATAAATTAGAAACTAGATATATTGAATACACGTTCGGCGCCGTGCCGAGTTTCAGGCGCTTATTTTGTTGTTGAACATAGTTTTATAATATATATATTTAAATAATGATTTTATATTGAAATAATAAGTACCTTTCAGCATTTGATAAGTAAACCTGTAACATGAAAGGCACTACATACTATAAGCGCCGCCACATTAGGCTATTAGGTATAGCAAACAACATCTCATAGGAAATTGTCTGCACTTCATGTATTAAAAACATACATTTTTTGTGGTGTAACACAGCCGTCTAAACACATACATACATACATACATAGAATCACGCCTGTTTCCCCGAAGGGGTAGGCAGAGGCATATTAAACGCCCACGTTTTGCCAGTGTTTTGATTCCACGTAATAGGTGGCGAGCCTATTGCCGCTTATCGGGATATTTTGTTTGCCAGAGCCTCGTCCATTGATCGGTGGGTGCACCACTTGCAGGTGAGGTTGGCTTGGGACCCTAAGTTTTTGGTGGGAACCCTATGCACCCCCGTCTAAACACACACCTGATATTATCGACAATATCCCCTAGAATACATTTTTACACCAACAATAAATATCATATATACATCTATTCATCATGTACAAAAGTTGCTATACAAACAATATTCAATTACGATAACTTAATAATAAAAAAGGTTGTTAAAAGAAAAATATAAAATGAAAGACAAAGGAAAGGGAATCTAATTACACTAAATCACGCGCCCTCGTAACAATCGGCAGAACAAAAGAGAATCGAAGATTTTTCGCAGATTCTCGAAATTTCGGGTGGATTACCGTACTACTCGAAGAAACAAATCTACATCAGTTAACATAAGAGCTAAAATAAATAAACAGAACTAAATAGTAAGTAAAATCTTACCTCGAGATATTCCGTTGCCTCAAACTCGTCACACAGAAAGTCCAAACAAGTGCACTATATATCACTATAGCACAATCACGTTCAGGACAATCGCATCTGATTGAGAATGGAACTTGCGAGTTTTTGCCCCACTTTGTTTATTGTAGTAGTCACAACCTCATGGGAAATTATCCAGGGCGAGTTCCCAACGCAGACAATCTCTCAACGTTTGTAATGGAAATAGAAACGAACACTACAACATGTACACAACATATGCACATAAAATACTTATTTTCACTATTTATCTGTACATACATAAATAAATTTGCATACCTAGCGATTAATCACAACTTGCGGGAGTATTACAACCAGATTATTTGTAAGTCTTTCCAGGAGCGAAACGAACGCACTCGGTTTGTTTTCCTTTAATTTATCACAACCATTTTTGCCCATCTTGAGATAGTCCAAAAGTTCACTCTGAGTCTCGGCTACATCGCTTCTGCATCCAAGATTTAAACACTAAACTTATCTAAGCGTTATTCACAACACTGAAGAGGTAAACATTGATTACATCCAAAGATTTACATGATGTTAACTTTTCGTGTCTCTCGTAAAAGTTTTAAATTCCATATCAATTCACAGTTACATCACAACGCGAGCACGGCAGTGTACTTAGTAGAAGCATGTCTACATATGCTTTATTTGATGGCAGTGGACACACTCAACTTTGTTGGTCTTCATTTCGAGCACGTGAAGTTTGACACTGTTACGCGGGACGCGTGTTTTCCACTAAAAGTTCAATCCGTCCCCTGAACACACGCCGATACCAATTGTGCATTTATAAATAGTTATATGTATCCATGACGGAGAGTTTCACTAATACGTGATGCCGCTGTAGTTCGGAGGACAGCGGTGAATGTCAGGTGATGTCGGAGCTGTCAGTGAAACTGTGTTTTCGGTTTTCCAATGCGACGTGTGTTCCTCGTACTGTTTGTGCTCCGTTACTAGAGGCACGCGTTCTACTGCAACTGCTGAAAGGCGAAACCTGTTGAAATAGGACGGGGGACTGTGTGCGAGCGAGACGACGCGAGTTCGCTCGGCGCTGTGCCGAGTTTCAGGCGCTTATTTTGCTCTGTGCACGTGTGTGCGTGAAAACTCGCATGCTTACGAGCGGCGAATCGGTGTTAGTGAGTTGTGGAAAACTCTCTTTAGGACGCTTTCACAAGCGCAAGGATTTTCATGATTCTAAACAGCTTCTATCTATTTCGTGCGAAATATCGTGTAGATCGCATGCAAACTAAAGATCGAACTTGGTTTTAAGAAGTCGGTTTTGCATTTTAAATAACGAATAAAAATGTACAGTGCTGGTAAACATTGAGAAACATGCTACATAAATATATATTTTTTTTAATTGATAGAACAAACTTTTTATTCTATATAAATAATAGTGGAGCCCAATTAAAATATTAAATGTGGTGTCACCTTCATACAACTAGTTGATATTTACACAACAATTGACCTAGTTATGATTTCTAAAATTAAATTAATTTATTCTAATTTCTAACAACTGTAACAGAATACATTAGTCGAAATTGTTTCTAAGAATCGAAGGTGTCGTTGTAAGAATTAATCAATTTAAAGTGGCATCAAGTCCAATATAAACAAGGGGCCACACAGACGCGTGGCATAATCAAATAGCACGCAACTTTCAGTAGGCTGTGTAGGTCGGGAGGCGAGATGCGAGAGCGGCGGCCGCCTCAGAGCAGGCGAGATGACAACACGGTGCGTAGCTGCGCACGCAGCGCTCGATACACCCTCGCGCCTCCACACTCACACCCTGATCAAATCTATACCGAACTCGGCGACCGCCTCTGACAGCTCGCTCCAATGTAGCGATGTACCCTTCATTATATCGGGAATCAATTGACAAATGGGCACCGTGCGTTTGTGGTCGCCACTACTACACGCGCGCCCTGCAACCGTCTGCACGACCACGTCATCAGCCCTTTGTTTATCTTTTTTAAAAGCCTCCTAATGGAGAGACGTCGTGCCCGAAAATCCTTAAGGACGGTCGCTTTGACGACCGTACCTAAGAATGTTTCGTCACAAATTAATTGAATGTCTTACCTTTTGAATCTCCTTGATGTAACAGCGAACTCAAATACAACAAGTTTTCTACTTTTTTCCACTCCTATTTTCGTTATTGTCTTATTTCTTTCATATTTACAAGCCTTTTGTGGAAGGGTTTTTTATATCTGACGGGGCTGAAAACTCAAATGAGTTTTTAAACTTGCCCAAAGCGATAAAAATAATCGTCAATGCTTTGGAAATTGTTTGCTAAACAGAGATTTTAAATTCATAGCTGATATTAATTTCCTTGTTAATTTGCTCGCTTACCTGTAGTTTGGATGCGGAAAAGTTTGTATTAAAGTTTTGAGAGAAAACTAAAGCGGCGTTTTGCTTTGTTTTAGCGTTGAGGCTATTAGGTACCTCTATCCTGAATACCCTTTAATACAAAATCTAGCTATTCAGCCTAAGTAAACCCAATTTCCAAAACACAATTTACTTATTACGTACCTTTATTGTTTTCAAAGCTCTCATAGTGATGCTCAATTAT